>JAVTVX010000034.1:17327500-17949642 GCA_033439265.1 Dillenia suffruticosa | reverse complement strand
TAGGTTGTAGGGTACATCACACCTAGGAATGCTCCACAATGAGCAAACGAATCCCCTCGAACGATCAAGCGCTATATCACTACAATAAAAGTTTACTCATAACACATTAAAGGTATTATAACATTTGGAAATTAAACGTCACATTTTAACTATCCCTTTCAACTATCCAAATAACAACTCCAACCTCACATTGTCAAAGGTACCCAACGCAATGAATGCGATGCTAACATCATCATTCACATCTCCAATGTCTTCTTTAAATCATCAAAATGGCAACATGGGGTACACACCATGAAAACAACCAACTCAAACTAAAACCAAAATGTTATTAACCATCAAATTCATCATTCATTTATCCAATGCAACACCATAGCATACATCTGTCATGTATGCATACTCACATATGCTCTTGTACAATCTTATCATTTACACATTTTCATATCACTTAAATACACCAATATTGGCTATACATGAATACACAATCATACATCCTTATACATACATATAAGCCTTCATTTTGCTTATTAAACACCATTCCCAATACTCCTAACAACATGCTATGCTTGGGTTCCCTCCAATGTACTTGGCCCAGGCATTGCACATATATTGGGTCATAACTTTCACCTCAACAATTAGCATGCATATACACATAACTTCTCATCATCATACCCTAAATTTTATATGCATATAGTCACTAATGCACCACAAAAATCTGCTCACATTTGGACTTCAATTGCCTTACATTTTTACCATATTTTCACATGCCAAATGACCTCCATTTTTTTTGTCTCCTTTAGTGCAGAAAATTCTGCACTCATTCCTACTCTCTTTTATGCATTAACACACATATGTACACACCTTACTTCAGGCCAAATTTCTGCACGTGTACTAACACAAAAATCCTACATTTAACACTCCTAAACACCCCAAAAATCATCCATTTTCATCTCCAATGTTCTAAAATCCTCTGCACACAAATGACATGGTTTCTCATCCAAATTTGTGATCATTCAAGGCCTAAAACACACATTACACATGCTGAAAAATTCTGCACACAACAGGATGGAATTTGCTTGATTTTTAATACTAATACCTAAACTAACCTAAAATCAACTCGTTTTCACATCAAAAGAAAGGTTCTCAAACTCCAACAATAGTTTAGAATTTTCCTTACCTTAGAACTTGTGCTTGACACCCTAAGAAGTCCTCTCCTTCAAAGTGCCTTTCTTCCTCCCTTGCGCCTTGTTTTGGGACCTCCTAGAGCAACATGCTACACATCTCATTTTCACTCTAAATCAACATATGTTATTCACTAGAGAAGGAGGATACTTTCTTACCTAGGATCCTTGGTTGGAACTTGAAGAAAAGTTGGATTGCCTTCTCTTTTTGGAACCTTTGGCCTCTTTAGATCCACCAAGCTAGCGTTCTTCTTTTACCCCAGTTTTTGAATATGTTAGGTTAGGGTTTGAATGATGATGATCTATGAAAAAAATGGGTTGGTTGTTTGGAAGAATCACTCTTCCTCTTCAAGTGACTCACTGCCATGGAAGAGAGAAATGGAGATGAAGAGTTTTCCTTATTTCCTTAGGCATTCACGTTTTTGGGAGGAGTTGAAAAGCCAAATACAATTTGTTTTTTTTTTTGTTTATTAAATGGAACCCTTTATAAATCTTGACCCTTGATCATTCTTCAAAGACTTAATCCCAACCATCCATTTTAGGGTTACATGTCACAAGCATGTCACAAAAGTCAACAAAAATGGCTAGGGTGTTCACACTACTTTTTGATCCAAGGGCTCCCATGAAATCTTGATTTTTTTTTTCAATAATTGATCCTAGCCCTCCATTTGTTCCACACATTCCAACATTAATTCTTACATATTTTATTATTTTTCTAAACTTTTATTATTTACAAATAAGCCATTTGACTCATAATTACTCGTAAGCGCTTTGACGGGTCAAAATTTCATCTTGATCCAAAAATTTATAAAATTCACCTATGAACTCAGAATTGCATGCTGAGTTCAATGAAATTTGTAATGAGTGAAAATGAGACCGTTTGCTTTTCCAAATTTTGATCTGGCTCACAAATTTAGGGTCTTTTAGGCAAAAATATAGAATACCAAGAAATTTTGTGCTACAGCTTAAATTTTGATTTTTCGTCTTAGGAATTCACTTTTAAAGTGAATTTTGCACATATAAACCACACGACATCAATTTTGCACGCATGGATTTCATTTTAACTCGGTAGGGTCAATTCCCATCCTACCGGTCTCATTTTGACTGATGAAAATCATTAGTTAGCCTAAATTAGGCTTCTAGGAAAAATTTCATAAATTTCACACGGGTAGATTTCAAGATGGCCCGGAAGGATCCCTTTTTAGCCCCCGGCCCTATACCCAAAATTCTTCTAAGGCATTTTGGTTCGTAAAAATTTCTTAGTGATTTTTTTTCTATATGAATAAGAAGATGTATCATATATGAAATAATGAGACATACAATATACAGTACACCGCGTGTTGGTGTTACATTCAAACTACATATTCATTGGAGAAGTTAGTCAAGATAAACACTAATGATGTTGTGAGATTACATGGGGTGCCGGTGTCTATTGTATCAGATAGAGATCCATGATTTTCTTCTCGATTTTGGCCAAAACTACAAAAGTCTTTAGGGACTAAGTTAAAGTTTAGTATAGCGTTCCATCCTAGACTGATAGCTAGTTTGAGAGAATGATCCAAACTTTGGAAGATACGCTTCTAGCTTATGTACTTGACTTCTCTAGTAGTTGGGATAAGCAAATCCCTTTAGTAGAATTTGTTTATAATAATAGTTATCAGTCTAGCATTGGGATGCCACCAGATGAAGCACTATACGAAAAAAGTGTCAAACTCCATTATGTTGGGATGAAGTTGGAGAAAAAAAGATCGACAGCTTGGAGTTGATTGATGCTGCGGTTGAAAAAGTTAAGATCATTCCAAAAAGAATGAAAGCGGCACAAGATCATCAAAAAAGCTATGCCAATAGAAGAAGAAAGCCATTAGAGTTTGAAACTGGTGATATGGTATTCTTGAAAGTATCGCCTTGGAAATAGGTGATCTATTTCCGGAGTCGAGGAAAGCTAAGCCCCTATGTCCGTGTAAGATCATTGAAAGAATTAATAATGCAGTATATAGACTTGAGTTGCCTCCATAGTTAGAGGAAATCCATGACATGTTTCATGTGTTCATGTTCAACAAGTACATATCGGATCCAATGCATGTTCTTGAAAAGCCTCTAATTGAGTTGAGAGAGAATTTAAGTTTTAAAGCCGAGTCGGTTGCGGTTTTGGATCGTCAAGTTAAAACCTTGAGAAACAAAGAATTTATCAATAGTTAAAGTTTTGTAAAGAAATAACCAGATAGAAGATATGACATGGGAACCAGAGGAGCAAATGCAAAGATTATATCCCCACTTGTTTGAAGGTGAGATAGAGTGAATTTTAGAAACGAAATTCTTTTTATGGGGGTAAAAATTATAAAACTGGAATCCAATATTTATTTATACTTATGTATTGTATCCTATATGGTGAATTTTGGTAGTGTGAATTTAAATCATTGGAGTCCAATTCTTTAAACCCATTACGGAACCCAATCTTTGAGTTAAAAATCCTAACATTTGAACTCAAAATCTTGGAGTCCAATTATTTAAATTGACTTTGAAGCCCAATGTTACAACTACCAAATTTTCAAAAGAAAAAAAAAGCCACCCATGTTTTTGCCTTCCTTGCATTTGTTTTTCCTCTCTTTTCTTTTATTTGCCAACAAAGTGTGGAAAAGTAAAAGGAACATTTAAGGGTTGCATTCAAAATAAGACATGTTTGATGTATGTTTGGTGTAGCTCAAGGAGAGAAAGAAAAGTAATGTGATTGTGTGTTTTGTACATTAGCCGAGAACTATGAAAGTGAAAGAGAGAAAAAAAGAGATAGAAAGAGAGAGAGAAGAAAAAAAAAACTTATTCTTGAAACTTCTTGAGTGGGTTGATTGAAGAACCATGAGAGAGAAAGAGAGGAAAAGAGAGAGAAAAGAAGGGACTCTTAGAAATCCCTTCTTTCTTCACACCCCTTCTCCTTTTCTTCACACTATTCAAATCATCCAAGAAACTTGCAAACAACATATGGATTATCTAAACTTTCTAGAAGTATTTTCAACTTACTCTAACAATCCATGAGTTGAAGCAAAGTGGATGCTTGGAGTTCATCAAGTTTAGTGAAGAAACTTGCTACTTAAAGTGATATTGTGTCAATAACTTGGGAGTCTCTTAAGCGAAGGGTAAGTTAAGTTTAAATTCATGATTTTAGATTTTGATTTATCAATGAAATCATGACGAATCACATGTTTAATGATCCGAACTTAAAAGTGTGTTGAAAGGTTTGAATAAAGATGGAACCCTTGATTTTCTACAAATAGAATAGTTTGATATTGCTTTGATCTTTTAGTCATAACTTCTTCTGCATATAGGCAAATTGAGTGAGATTTATTAAGAAACTATACTTTCAAATCTTGAAAATGACATATGATTCGCCTGATTCTGATGAAAATTAGATTTTTATTGATTTTTCAAAGGGATGCATTCTGTAGAGGAAGACTCTGTTTCTACCCTATTTCAATTGAGTACTTTACTTCGATTTTGAGATACCTTCCAGGCTGAATTAAATTAAACTCTTAATACAAAATTTATAAATCTAAGTCTTATTTTTAATTTGAGACTTGAATTATGTGATTTAGATATGTGTAATGAAAGTTATGACTATTTTCTCATGACTGCGAAATTAGAATTAGGCAGATAGGGCAATCACATTATGGACTTAAATGTTTTTGTGCGATTAGAATGAACCTAAATTATAAATATAAAAATTTTTGTTTCATGTCAAATCTTTAAGTCAAAATTGGAATTTCCACAATCTAGGAATTTTAGTGTGAGATATGATCATTTTTCTAAGATATATAGGTGCTGAGAATGTGTCATTTTGGATGGAATTGATGAAATTGAAATGGGAATGAACCTTAAGTAAGGTTTAATGAATATCCTAAGAATAGAGACACATTTTTCATTTGTACATTATGTATTTAGTTTCATGTTGCATTGAACAAATGTCTAATCTTGCTTCTATGTTGTAATCTATATAACATTTAGATGAAAATCCTTCAACTAAGGATAGAGTCGAGAATCTGGATGAGTGGGAGTGCATTCCCTCCCCAAATAGTGAGTAGGACTTTTATATATTGTTTAATGAGAAATGATTTTATGTGTTTTAAAAATTTTATTTTGAAAAGTGGTTCTATAATTTTGTTTGAATGTAATATGTTCTCTTAAAATGGTAATGTTGGAAATGTGAGCTTGGAATGTTAATGCCATATGATATACATTATTTAGTTGATTGATACTCATTGAGACAAAGACGAATATGGGTTGCGAAATGGTTTTGCAATTTAATTGCAAATGAAAACGATGATTTATGGTGACTAGTTGTTTCATAGCTGATGTGATTTACTACTCACTCATGACCTACTGGAGTAAGAGTGATATGAGTAGAGCCAGATATTGATTGGGATAGTGTGATGTCGGGATTCACCTACCCAAGGTATCGGTTGGGTAGCTATGAGTCACCAATGGTGATGTCCAAACCAATACTAAGGATGAGATATTTTTTAGATAAATGAATGAATAAAAATTCTTGGTGGATCTAATATTTGACCCCAGCCAAGGTTTTTGATTGGAAAGTATATTTTTAGTAGTTCCAAGTTTTTAGATAAATTGCAACCCACTGTGATGCCCATTTTGATATCCAATTGAATATTCATTTTGATATCTATTTTGAATACTCATTTTGATACAAAGAAGAATGTTTTTTTTAATGCAATGGTTTTGAAAATTGTGATTTGTTTTGAAATAATAAAATAAATTTAGTTGTTGTTTATTTAGAACACAATCACACTCTTACTCATTGGCATGTATATAGATTTTTCACTCACTAAGTACGATTGTACTTACGCCCTTTCTTTTTCTCTTATATTTTCAGATTTATAGCTAGTAAGTACAGTTAGAGGACCTTCTTTTACGATTTGTGAGATCCATCTCGATCGAAACCATATATTTATGTGAGATAGTTCCGTTTTGGTATACTTAGTTACAGATGGATCCATGGAAAAGGTTAATAGAAGCTGAACTTTGTTATATTATGGATTACTTGTAAAATCTTTATTACTATTGTATATGTATATTCTTATTTTGATTGATCACTTGTGTTAAAGTTATCGGAACTATACTTTTCTCATTTTAAAAGGGAATTTATGGATAATGATTTATAATTATAGAGAATTGGTTGAAAATTGAGTTTATATTGTTGATAGATTAGTTTTGTGGGGTCTTGGAGTGCATGTTCAGGGTTGTACGTAGTTCGAGGCAATACAGTAGTTGTCACGTGCTCGGATCCGAGAACTATGATGTGACATTATAAATTTAGTCAACTATCATATGATTGTTATAAGTTGTATCGACTAGTGTAGGGTTAGCAGACAAAGATATGAATTTTGATATGCTTTTGTCGACAGAGGTTAGCTGTTAGTCAACTATATTTTTCACTTTAGTTGAAGGCCTTTGTGTTTTAGTCGACTATAGCATTGGAATAGTTGTTAAACTTTGGATTCAAACAAAGTCCTATCGACTATGCTTGAACATAGTCGATGGATAGTTTTACTTGGCCTTTGTCAACTATGGTTTGGTTTTTTTGACTGATACTTTGGTTAGTGAAGTTCTTGTTAGCTATCTATATAGTTCTGTTAATAGCTTTCTAGGCATTAGTGGGCTAATCTTCCTGATTAGCTAATTGTTCGATACATATTCAGTACATTAGTCGACATCTCATAATGCCTTCTCGACTAATTTTCTTGTCTACTCGCAGTTTTGACGTCTTAGTTGTTACTGTGAGTTCTTAAGCTTTTGGGTTCTAACTAACCTTAAGTATGTGTCAATTAATTTCTTTAGTCAACCAATAATTTAAGTCTGTCGACTAATTGCAAGTTTTGAGTCTTCTTGGTTCTTTTGTCGACTAATTCTTGGAACTTGACGGCTATCCAAATTTAAGCTTTATGGTTCTGGGTTCCATTAGTCGACACCCTTCTTTGGTTAGAAGTATGTTAAGATCTATTTCATGACTTAGTCAACTGAGTTGATGGACTTGTCGACACCTCATATTCTAATAAATATCTCCGTTATTTTTTAGTAGATTACATTTATATATTAGACGACTAGGCTATTGTTTTGTTTTAATTTTTACTTAGACTCTATTGATTGCAACTAAGTTTTAGTCGACTAATATTTGATTCAAATATTTGAGTACATACTAAGTCTAAGTATGTGTCGACTAGCATTTTTAGTCGACATTTCTTAAGTGTTAGTCGATTACTTTCTAAAATTTTTCAAAGTGGGGAGAATATTAGTCGACATTCCTATTTGGTTAGTTGACTAGACTGTGTCTGCTTCATAAGCTTTCAGTCGACATGTTTTGTAAGTTAGTTGATAGTTTTGTCAAAGTATAAAAATTTTCTAAGTCCAAAGATCTTCAGTCGACAACCTCACGATTTTAGTTGGCTATTTTGTAGTGTATCTTTGGGTTTTGTCAACTAAATTGATGAAATTGTCAACAAATTATGTTATGCAGAGGTCTTAAATTGGTTGGATTCAAAGGTTAGTCGACTATGCCAATGCTTTTGCCAATTTGTCTTTAGTTTCCATTAGCTAGATTTAAGATTTAGTTGAATAGATTTAAAGAGTAGTCGACTATGTCAATGTCTATGTTCATAGATCTTGTTGGCTAGATTTAGAGGTCTGTTAATTATATCAATGCATACTTGGAACTCTATTGGTTAACACGATAACTTCGTTGGCTAACATGATGACTTAGTTGGCTGGCTAACTCATAGTATTAGTTGGCTAACACAATGGGTTAGTCAACTCTGCTAATATAACTTGGTTTTTGTCAACTAATCTAAGCCATGTGTCAGCTACCAAGTAAAATTAATGACTATTCTTCTTATTCTTGTGCTATATGTAGACTAATCTATGAGGTTAGTCGAAAGTTCCTTACTTAATGAAGTTAATGAAGCTATTATGTTAACTAAATCACGATATCAATCAATAGCTCATGTGAAAAAGCTACTTCACATTTCTGACTACATTTTCCTAATTTTTGTTTCACTAATTTGACCAGTTTTGCTCATCATCAAAAACACCTATGTGCAACCTAGGTTGCCTTTATTCAATAAATATAGTATATGTATGCATGAAAAGTTTCTTACTTAGGGTTATAAAAACCCCAATTACCTTATCGATAGATCATTGGAGATCATTTGAGATTATAGGGACTAATTACCTTATAGAGAGTTCATTAAAGATTTTCTGAGATTATAGGGATTGTAATAAAAAAATTTTAGGAGATTTAGGATCTTATCTGATTAAGAGAAATTTAAGGTGTCATGAAAATTTTCTTCCTTATTGGATGAGTTTACTTCCAGGATTAAGAGAAGTTCGTATCTCGTGTAATCATGATTTTGATTTGCTTGCTAAAGACGTTGCTCGGTGGAAGATCACTTGGTAGTGATCAAGAGGTTTAACTGAGAGAGTTTGACTAAATAGTGCTGAGAGGCTTATCTAAGAGTATGTGATCAAGCAGTAACCGAGCAGCTTAATAGAGAATGTTCGACCGAGCACCTACTCTATATCTCGAGTACTTACTGAGTAGCCTATGTGCTTTGCGATTATGGTCTAGTGGACTCGGTAGTCCCTGAGCTTTATGGTTATAGACTGCTGGGTCTTGTACCATCATTTGTCGTTATTCTTAATGTCGCTTTGAAGAAGTGGTATTAAAAGTAGATTTGAGGAGGTAGAAATTGGGAAATTGGATAAAGCACAAAAGTTGAGCATTAAATACGAAACGTGTCGCTTCGATTTTTATGAATTATGTTTGAAACACTTTCTTTTGTTTGTAATTTGTGATAGATAGTATGGTGTTTGATATAGTTTTGATAGTTTGTTTGTTAAGAGAGACTTTGGGTTTGCAAAATTCATGAAAAAGTAGAGATGGTGAAAGGTTCTAAATCACAAGCTCACCGTGACATCAACCAGACATAGGAGTACAATGATAGAGAAGGAATTGTAAGAAATGTGAATGAGATGGTGTTTGGTGATGATTATTTGTAACACTGATTTCCCATGACTATATATCATGTACCACTTCTTATGATTCTAAATATATATTAACATCATTTTGAGATATCTAAAATATAATTTTAATTATCTATTTATTTATTTTGAAATTTCGCCTCAAAATCGCTAAACCCAAAAATTTTATCGGTAAACCGAAAATCTTCTTGGCAAGCACCGGCAAGGCCTAAAAAAGTAAAAAATGGCTAAAGAAAGACCTACACACTTAAATAAAGGTATTTAAATGAAATTTTATATTTTTAAGGAATTTCAAACAAAATTTCATAGAGACCAAAAATGTAAATTTGTTAAAAGTTAGGGACCCCAAATGTAATTAAGAAAAGTTGAGGGACTAGGTTGCAAGCCACTCAAAGATTGACAATTGGAGTCAAATGATTGATCAAGAGAGAAGCAAGGTTGGTTAGTAACCACATAGGATTGTTCCACATTCAAGAAAACTCATAGGATGACAATTTATGTATAAAATCTAATTGGAATAGTTTGTACTAGTTGTGACACTTCTTCTCTTGACATGGATATCCAACAAGACTCCTAATGGAGTACATGGAGTTTGCTTGAATCAACCATTGCATGATTTGAATGCTAGGACAAATGGATGGTTGAGATAATGCAATGGGTGATCCAATAGTCAAAAAGGTTTTGCTAAGTTTATAAAAAAATTGTTTAAAAAGAATTTAGCTCGAAGAAATATGTAGAACCCATATCCAATTTAAGTGCAACCATGAAGTCAAGGAGACAAGAACATTTTTTGGAAATTCTTGGATTTCAATTGGAAGTATAAAATTATTGTATAGGAATTCATGTTGATTTGTGATTTGATTTTTGTTAAGATGATATAAAAAAATTTTCAAAGATTCAAAGGGAATGCTGATATATATTGTTAGCAAGAGATCTTACAAAAGATGTAACATATCTTAACTTGTACAAATATTTGATTATATAATGAGTAGTTACATTAGTTTCCACACTAGTATACTATATATTGATTTTTAGATTAACTCTCGTGCAGTCTTGTGGTGATATCTCATTCCGTAGGTATAAAAAATCTAAACCGTTTGTTTCTGTGTAAACTAGACTTCCTAAACTTTAAAATAGTATATTATGTGAAACATTTCATGAAGGAATCGATTTTTAATGATTTTTCAAAATTCAGCATGTTTTACCTACTCTATTTCATACTCTATATACGACCAGTACCTTGTGTTAATTTTTAAAATATCTTATACATGGAATTTGGAGAAACTTAAAACACGAAAGTTTTACATCTCTATCTTATCTTTAATTTAAGCTAAAGATCACTTGAATTGGAGTAGTAACAAAATATTATAGTATTTTTACTGAAACTGCATAGAATAGTTTTTAAAGCTGAAACTGAAATTAAAAAGAATTTCATAAAATTATACACATAAAATCTTAGGATAGTATAAACTAGAAAATTTTAGATCGATGTCTTTCTTCGACTAGAGATAAGAATCACTTAAATTGGAGGAATACACAGGGAGATATGGAGTTTCTCCCAAAATTGTGCAGAGTTGAATTTTGGAAACTTAGATTTGAAATTTTTCTAAATATGGAATTTGAGATTTCACCTTAAAGAAAAATATTTCCATATACAATTCGTAGTCCTATAATATGATATTATCAAAATAATTGATGAATTATATATTGTTTAATCTAGGCAGAGGGTTACGTTTCGTACGAGAGGTGACTCATTAGAGAAACGAGGACAGTTATGGGAAGTGACGTACCCTCCCCAGTAAAGGTGAGTAGAACAAACTATTTCTGACTTTAAATCAAAAATAGTTTGATCATGATTTTTATAAATAAATTTTGAAATGTGATTTAGAAATGTTTTAGTATTTGTGGCATATCTTGAAATGATGATTCTGAAAAAATTTGTATCTTGATATTACGACTTGATAATGTCATGATTTTCCTTAAGAGTAAAGATTTATGAGTGATGACATATGGCTTATGTGTATAATTATGGGATGGTGCATAGTAGCTATAGCACACTCCCTATCACGGTATTGAGCATTTACCCAACAGGGTGCCGTGGTGGGGTAACACGAGAGTAAAGGTTTGAGCCCCCTGACTTTGGCTAACGGATCCAATAGACGAGCAACCGTGAGAACCGTGTTAACACTAAGGGAAAGGGGTTAAAAGAATATATATATATATATATATGTGTGTGTGTGTGTGTGTGTGTGTGTGTGTGTGTGTGTGTTTCATTTTTATGACATTGTGGAGACCTCTCGGTGGATTTTACCCTATTTAGGTTAAACTATTGGTAGAATATGATTTATTACCGACTGACACCCCATGATGCATGATTATGATAAGGATGCATATTATTTTAAACTATACAATATGTTACAAATGAATATAAATTTAAAAACGATGATTTGACTTGTCACTCTCACAAATTCATTTATTGTCATTATAAAATCATTGCACCTCATTCACTGAATATATACGCACCCCCTCACATTTAAAAATTTTCAGCTTATACTGCACTTAACTTATTTTGAGGTACTGTTCCACGAATTTTACTAAGAGACGCTATTGACTAAGTATTCATGCACGTTCTTATTTACGATTGGATTGCGCATATAAATATTATATGTAAATCGGAGACAAATGTTTGGAAGAAATTTCTGAAAAATATTCTTCTTTAAATCTTTCACTGTATGATTTGACTTAGTATGTAGAGCAGCGTCATGATATTAGTCATAATATTAGTCTTGCATCACCAGGGTGAGTGAGTAGGGCATACCCGTGCCTCAAGGAGTCACGGTGATCTGTTCGCATGCTCGACCTGGGGGTCAGGGTACGACATTATTAGTTACAATTACTGACGGAGGAAAAAAGGGTGAATGAAGCGTCAGAGGGGTATATCTCCATATATGGGAGGTATATGAGATACGGGTTTTAAGTACCCTATTTGATATCTAGCTGAAGTTTTAAAAGATTGGAATATATTTTCGATCTTGTTGATTCCCGGTGCTTGGCGTTTGGTTGTGGCAGTAGCTAACTTGCTAAGTTATTATGGTTTAAGTTTTGATTTTGAAATTTTGTAATCGATTTTTTCTTTGAGAATGTGCATTTCTAGGGATCCTATGGAGGGTTGGATTTACCTTCAAAAAAGGTTAGAGTCATGGTGAAATGTCTTCTACAAGGTGACTATTGATAAGATGTAGATGGAAAAGTTCTTTTTTGTTGAGTTTAAGAGTAAGGAGTTGATGCCAATATTGCCAAAGGAATAGGTAAAGCCTTTTGTGCCAAAATATTCTCAGTATTGTAACTTCGTGCATTTTGTTGGGAATTTTTGTTCTGTGAGAAATCGAGATATTTGTGTGGAAGCCCTACTTGGCAATGAGATATTGAAATTAGTGAGTTTGTTGTTGAGTGAGAAGGTGCGAATCGAGATGCCAAATTGGTGAAAAAGAGAGCAATGAGTCTCTGTGATGTTATTGCTTTTACTGAGGGGGACGATCTTATGGGAATAACTACTGATAGGTTAATTAGGGCTAAGTTGAATAGGAGTGCTGAGGAGGGAGAGAGTGTATTGGAACAAGGTGCTCCATCAGTAGACTTTCTCCCCACTTTGATTCCGAGGAGGAAGAGGAAGAAAGTGCATACACTAAGTCCAGATAGTGATGGAGTGGGGGAGGATAGAGAAGGAGTCTCGATGGGCGCATCTATAGCCTATCTAGAGATAGCCATACAACCAAGGGGAGGAAAGGGCGACACTATAAGGGCCCTTCCTCGGACACTAAGATTGGTCTCAACAATAGTGTCAAGAGAGAGGATACCGAGAATGGGGCTCTCGGTGAACGCGAACATGTGTCTTCCAAGTGTGTAGCTCAGGAGTTTGGAGTTAGACCAACTTGTGCCTTTCCTGGGGATTTATACGTGCAGAAGTACAAAGTGGTCATGATGGAGCAACCTCCTCCGGTTTTTGTTAGGTTCTTTGACACTAGAAAGGATCTAAGAGAGAGAGGTACTATAGCAATTAATGCAAGAAATAATCGCTTCAGTTATATTGATATTGTAGAGGTGAGGAAGTTTGCCAACTGGCTGGATTATCATTGCTTCGAGTTGGAGTTGAATGGTATGACAATGGAGCAAGACGACAAAGCCATCATGGCTGTTGGGATTTAAATGTGATTTTTCTCATAGAGGTATGTTTTGTTTAAGTTTTCAATTGTCGTGAGTTAATCAAATGTGTTTCATGCAGGCTCTTGTTTTTGTTGAATTCTAGAGATTGAAAAGAAATTGGGTTGTGGAGCACTTAGAGCATTTGTTAAGCCAGAGGGATGAGGAGATTTCCAGACTATGCACTACTTTAGCTTAGAGGGGGAGGGAATTCAAAGAAGGGAAGTTAGCATTAGATTGCATGAGTGCTGCTTTAAACGACAAAAATAAAGAGATAGAGGATTTGATATTTGACCTGGAATCTATGTTTCACCAGTGTGATGCAACTATCGCAGAGTGCAAAAGGCTAGAAGTCGAAGCGATTGGGAACAACGTGAAGTTTTAGGAAGCCAAGGTTGGTATAGGAGTGAAAGTGGTCACCTCTGCCCTAGAGCAAAAGTTAGTCAACTTGGGAAACGAGTTCATGAAAGCTATTAAGAGCCACAAATGTAGCCAGCATGAGCTCTCTGAGAAGTTGTGGCAGGCTGAGGAAGCTCTCCGCTAAGCATGGCTAAAGGGGAGCGTGGTTGTGAGTGCTTATGGTGTTGAATTTGAGACACCAGGTCCAAGCCTAGTCGGTACTCACGGTAGTGATTCTTCTCACAAAGCGACCGATGCAAGCTCTCGTTTCACCACTCTCCGAGCCAACTTTGAATCCTTTTGGCAAAAGACTCTTCCCCCTTCCCCGCCTCCTTCGTCGTGATCCCCATGTATTTTTATGTATTCCTCTTGAGTGCTATGTTCCCTCTTCTTCTTATTTACTTTGTACTTTGCCCCAATTTGGACAAATGTTGTCTCCTTTTATGGTATTTCACTTGTATAAGAATTTGTATGAGTGCTGATTTATCTTTGAAGGCATTGTAGCCAAGAGAGGCTGTTGAAACCCTTTTAGGTGTTAAAACCGAGAAGATGGGAGTTAGATCCTGCTCGGGTGCGCAGAGAGAGCGTGTGTGCCAACCTGCTCGGGTATTAGGACCCGTATAAGGCGCGATGTTGAGAGAAGCTGAGAGAATAGAACTGTGATCCCGCTCGAGTGCTAGAACCTATATAAGGCATAGAACCGAAAATGTATATGCATCAAACTGTTTGGGTGCTAGGACCTGTAAAAGGCGTGGTGTCGAAAGAGGCCTAAAGAATAGGAGTATGATTCCACTCAGGTACTAGGATCCATATGTGGCATAGAACCAAGAGAGTAGGTCTACCAACCACTCGGGAGCTAGGACCCGTAAAAGGCGCAGTGCTGAGAGAGGCCTAGAGAATGTGAATTACCTTTTGGAGCTACTGAATATTAGGCACAAGGGCCGAGTCTCGCGGTTGCTTGACAAATTTGATTCGTAGAGTTATGACTACCATGCACAAGGGCCAAATCTCACTGTTGCTCAATATAATAGGATTATTGAGCAACTCAACAAGATCGATCTTTGGAGCTGCTCAACAGAAGGGTGCCTTCAACCATACTACCACCAACTAAAAGTTGTTTTTGAATGTTGTACGATCACCATGATCAAAGTGTTACAAATATGTAGTAGAGCTTGTAAAATAGAAAGATTATTGTTATGCTAAGCATAAGATAGAATTCAAAACTGGGATAACTAGTTAGCAATACTAAAAACTAGCAAAATAATAGTAGGCAGTAGATAACAATTACTAAATCAAGGCATTTAATGGATCAAGATCATAGTTGAGTACTCCAATGCTGAGAGGCATCCTGAACTTGACTTCATGTCCTTGGTGCTCGGTAATGCTTCCAAGGCATCTAAACTAGGCCGACCCAAGATGGCCTTGTAAGGGATGGCAGTTTGACCACATTGAAGGTAATTGTGATAGTAACATGGTTGGGTTGGTTTCATAAGGTTACTGGGAGTGATGGTGCACCTAAAGTACAACCACTCGCCCGAGAGTTCTCTCAAAGTCCGATGTGGGGTTGAATATAATACCGATACTCGGTGTATTGTATATTGTACTCCATATTTTCCATATATGATATGTTTTCATTTTCATATAGAGAAAAGTTTTTTAGAATTTTTTTTTCAAATGATATTGTTCTTGAAAATTTTTGACGAAATTGCCGAGAGCTGAAAATTTTCCCCTCCGTGTCATTTTAAAATCTACGTATGCAAATTTGATGCCATCAGATTTACACGTGTAAAATTCACCCTAGAAGTCAAAAGTTAAGAAATTTTGACAGAAAACGCAAAGCGAAAAATAAAATCGCTCTAAAAACCTTAATGCGTTTAAGGGCGATTTGGAAGGTCAAATGACTTCATCTATGTGCGAGACCAACTCTATTGGATTCAATGCAAAAAAACTGAACCAAATGGGTAAATTTGAATTTTTCAGATTTTTGGTCGAATATTGACCCCGCCGTGCGTTACATAAAAATCGAGATAGAAAATTTTACGCAAATTTAGAAATGGCCTTATATACAAATTTGAAAAAGGAGTTGAAGACAATTAATGACCATGGGAAGTGTGCCCATAAGGTGGATAGCCAAGATTTGATTGAAAAGTCAAAGAACAACTATGAGTCTTAGATTTGGGTGATGGTTGGTGGGCATTTATTGATAAATAGTGGAGATTAACCTTGGTTGCACATTGAGGGAACTATAGTTAAGCAATTGCACACAAAAAGCCAATACTTGCTCTATTCTCTCCATTTGGAACCGTGAAACCCTAGAAGAGAAGAACACACAAACTCCATTTCTTCTTCCTTCTCATAGCCGTGGACTACCACGGTAAGATCTCTAAATCTTCCTACATACTACTCAATTTATTTTACATAGATCCCTTTTATACATCTTTAACACCAACATATCCAAAAATCAAGGCCAAATGAGAAGGATTTCTTGGTAAAATCCAAGGAGGGAGCTGAGAGTTCAAGACCAAAATTCTGTGTTTTGCTTCAAGCCAAACTGTCCATCTTAGGTATGAGACCCTCCATACTCCGTAGTATAACATATCTTAATTTGGGACCAAAATGAGGTGGTTTGGTTAGGGAACTAAGGTTAGCCGAAGTTTGAAATCAAGGAGGAAAATAGAAATTCTGAAATCTGAACACTCTGACCTGATTGTAGTCTTTTAGCTATAACATTTTCTGTACAAAAGGCAAATCGAGTGAAATTTTTACACATGAAACTAAACCTTCAGAGATTTAAAATGAGATATGATTCGTCACATTCTGAATTAAATTGGATTTATTATGATTTTTCAATGTTAGGTATTCTACAGAATCATATTCTATTATGTTCTGTTCTGCTATGAACTTTACCCTGATTTTGAGGAACTTTTCGGTCTGAATTAGCTTAAACCCACTTATGACATTTGTAGCTCTAGGTCTTATCTTTCTAACGAAATAAGAATCACCTTAGTCTGACTCTTATATCAAAAGTTATGACAATCCTCCTAAACTTATGCAAATTTTCACTCTGTTTTCGATCCCAGATCAACTGCCTTCTTTGTGACCTATTAGTGCATTATCTTTTAGGATTGTGGAGAAGAGTTTGCACATGAACGTATCTAACATATCCCTTAAGATCATGATTGTCATGAAATGGGCTGTGTGATCTCAAGAGTCGGTGGTACCATCATACATCTCCATAGGAGAAAGGATATATCTCACGCCATCAGCCTAGTGGAGACTTTTGGATAAAATGGCGATAGCTTATGGGTGTCGGTTGGTATCATCCTATCCTAAGCCAGCACGTTTAAGTTTAGTGGCCATGAACTCTTCAACTTGCTTCTTCAAGTCATCTGGATCTTACTGAGAGGTCACCAAGAGTTTTCAGTGTCTTCGAGTCCCTAACTTGTGTAAGCTTGAGTGTCTCTTGGAGGAGGACAAAACTTTTTGTCTAAGGGCGCAACTGAGTTCTTCCAACTATTTGCTCATGCCTTTGATCCTGGGATTCCAATCTTTCCATTTGGGTGCAGTTGTCTTAGTTGGAAGAGGCTAGAACAAGGGGAGGAGTCAGCCAATGTTGAGATTGGACAATAGGTTGTTGGGGATCTCCTTATGAAGGCAGCTCTGCCTAGTGCTGCGAGTAGACAATGGAAGTATTCAGCTGGTTAGCTAGAGCTACTGGTAGGGGAGAGTCCATGGAGTCAAACATTTGTCCTCCCGCTTTAAACATAGTTTTGGAGGTGTTATTTTCATTCTTCCTTTTAGGTGGCATAATGATAGGAAAGGTAGTGAAACAGAGCGTGAAGTTTCTTTGTCAAACAGTTAGTCTATTCCCATAGATGATGCCAATCTGTTGCAAATGGATTTGCTCTACAGATAAATTGCTCTACCAACTCGAACGGGGAATCTTTGCCGATGTGTCTATTGGAATTTCGTGGTTGGAGGAACCTACAAAATACCCATTGGAAGTGGTCTGACAAAGGAAGCTCCAATTCTCAAGTCAAAAAGAGTAATAAAAGAGAGAGGGCAAACAAAGAAGAGCCGTTGTTTTTGCCCTGTGTTGCCTCTGTGTCATGTGTGTATGTAATATCTCCTTTGTGGGTTGCTTTTGTTTAATATATATAATATGTATATGCATGACAAATCTGTTGTTTAGGGGTGTAAAAACCCTAATTACCTTATTGAGAGATCATTAGAAATCTTCTGAGTTTATAAGGATTAATCACTTTATGAAAAGATCGTTAGAGATTTTTTGAAATTATAGGGATTGTAATCAGAGATCTTTAGAGATTTACGATCTTTTGTTATTAAGATAAATTCAAGTTGTCATGCAGATTTTCTTCCTTATCGGGCAAGATAACTTTTGGGATTAAGGGAGGTTCGTATCTCCTGCAATTATGATATTGATTTGCTTGGTGAAGACGTTGCTTGGTGGAAAACCACTCATTAGTGGCCAAGATGTTTAACCAAGAGAATTCGATTGAGCAGTAATCAAGAGACTTATCCGAGAGTGTTCGACCGACCAATGATCGAGAGGTTTATTCGAGAGTGTTCGACTGAGCACCTACTCGATCATTTTGGGTACTTATCGAATGATTCGTGAACTTTGTGGCTCTGGTCTAGTAGACTCGATAGACTCTGTAGACTCTGGGTTTTATGGTTATGGGCTGTTGGGCCCTATACCATCAATACTCGATATTATTTTGATCTATTATGAACTTATACATATATCATTACTCGAATTTTCGTAAATGTCAGGGCTTTACATTAAAGGATGAACTAAAAATGATAAGAAAGCATAAACATACGTGAATATGGATTTACACGTGTCAATGAAGAGTAAACACATAAATGGACATAAATGATAAAATGCCACGTGAATGTTTACGAGATGAATTAACTCATACTTTAAAACATACTGAAAATAAAAAGTAATCCTTATACTCAACTCAAGTATTTTAACATTAAAATGTCAATATACAAAACATGAAATACTTAAAATCTGAACAAAACAATAAAAATTAAATTCTATGATTTTACAAAAAATGTTGAAATCTATTATTACTATTATTATTGTTTTAGCCTAAACTAAAGTGAACCACATATATAAGATTATAAGCCTAATTAGGCAATACAATAAAATATTATTGGCATACAATGTGAAACTATATTTTATATGAATTCTTTATTAAATAATTGGGATAATGCTTTTTATAAATATATATCAAAAATTCGAACACGAGATCTCTAAACGAAAAAAATGATAACAATTGAGTAATATAAGAGAAATTAAATCATATCTATGGAAAGTTGGGAAATTGGATGATCAGATTGGATAAGATGAATTAAGACTATTCTTTGGTTAGGTAGGTGTTTGCTTTGAACGTGAACAAATTATAAATTATATAAGGATTAAGATTTTGAAAATGATTTGCAAGTGGATTGGGCAAAGTGAGAATTCTAAAAATGAAAAAACAAATTCAAAGAATTTACCAATACACTTGTTGGGCACGTGATGTATATGCATTGCATTCTCCATTTTTTATTTTTTTTTTGAAATTGGCTCACGTGGTAATTTAATATTAAAATTAATAATAAAAGTAATAATTAAAATATATAAAGAGAGAGAGAGAGAGTTAATATGAATTAAATTAATATTTATTTAGTTAATCTATTTTGGGTTTTACGCCCTCCTTTCTAACAACAGCGGCCACACACAAAACCTAGACGGCTCCCCCCTCGCCCATCATCATTTTATTTCCTCCGAATCGCAGAGGAGAGAGAAAGAGAGAGACGAAACCACCGCAGTTTCTGTCGACCAACATCGCTGAATACATAAGATCGGTTAATCTGCATCTCAATTTCGGCATTCGGGTAAGCCCCCAATTCTCTCTCTCTCTCTCTCTCTCTCTCTCTCTCTCTCTCTCTCTCTCTCTCTCTCTCTCTCTCTCTCTCTCTCTCCATTCCTTCTCGATTGGATCGATTCTTCTTCGATTTCTCGCAATTTTGGGCTTTAGGTTACCTCGATTCCTTTGACGATGTGTTTGACTTTTAAGCAATTGATCCGTCGATTGACTGTTGTGGGGTAATTGAATTGTATTGATTGATTGGGCGTTGGGCATTGTTTGACGTGTATTTGCTTTGTGATGATCAAATCGGTGTGTTTTTCATCGACATTTTGTTGCAATTTGTTAGGAATTTGATCGCTCTGTCTCCTCGCCCTTAATACAATCTCAATACATATATTTGTAAATTTTGTTTCTAATCGATCTCTTTTTTCTGTTTTGACCTATTAATTTCCCTTTTTTGTTTTCTAATCTGAATTTTTTACGTTTAAGGTTTTGCATCATTAGGTTTTTTTATTTATTTTTGATTTTGTGACCTAAAGATATTGCATTTTGTGCATCTTTTCCATATGAAATTTCGAACTCCCTGAAATTTATACCTGATCTCAATTTATGAACCTTAAATCCTATTGATATGGTCATGATTGGGAGGGTCATAACGTAGTTTACCTGATTACTGTAGGAAATTATCATGGTTTTGGTTTTGTGGACAAGAAATTGAATTCTGGAGCCTCAGTAATCCCACATGGTCTTGTGAAGAAGTATAGAAACTTAATTTCGTGCTTTTTCTCTCCCCCATTGAAATACTATTGCTGCGAGTTACTTATAAAAGAATGAAGACTTGTTTTGGAAGAGTGAATTGAATCTATTAGAAGGCATAGGAAGAAAAAGGTGAAAAATCCCACTTTCACCAGTAATAAACTTTGAAACTACAAATCATTGAAAGAAACTTTCAAATTCAAAGCCCTCCCATCTCATCCTTTCACAGTTTCTTAAGAGTAATGTGGATAGTGAGGGCTATTACTTCTTCTTACCTAAGTATAGCATTCGTCCGAGCTGGCAACCACCGTCGAAGACACTGAAAAGATTACAAACAAAGTAAGGTGCTGGAGAAAAGGGTTTCTTATGAACCCATTTTATGTGCAGTTCCTGTATGTTGCTTCCTCTTCCCCCCACCAACCCTAGAAGGGTCATTTTATAAAGGGAAAGCACATCTAGGGATTTTTTTTCGTTGACAAATCATGGAATATTTATTAGTCGCAAAAGCAACAAAGTGATGCTTCTTTGTACAAGAGGGGAAAAGGGTAAGCTGCCGGTTTATGAACAATGGAGAGATAGATTTTATGAAGATCATTTAGGATAATAGTCCTAAAGGCTCCTGTAATGTAATAACATAGAGAAGAAAGAAACAGTTGTCTATTGCATAAAATCTGGTTATTGAAGTCAAAATTATCGAATATGGGGACGGATTTTACTCTAAACAGTCCAACATGGTGCCATGCATATATTAGGATTTGTTCAGCAATGGAGGGCGGATCTTTGCTCTAATGAGATAATTAGTTGTGGTTATCTTTCAAGATGATATCTTGTTTTGGGAAAATACTCTGAGTTCTAATTTTGTTTTGTAAGTGATAAACAGACTTTGAACTGCCCTCTTGCTGTTTCATGATGTGCCATGAGGCAAAGTTTTGCTTTGGAGAATACCGGAGCAGAAAAAACTTAATCTATCTTGATACTTCCACTCTTATCCACATGATGGGTATTTTAGCCATTTCATTTGGAACAGTTGCCGGTCCAAATAATGAAGATAGTTCAAGTTACCATATAACCCTATGAACATAAAAGTTAAGTGAGGCTGGTGTATCAGAGTGATCTTCTGCCCTCAGTCTCTTACACATGCATGCATACACTCGGCTGCAAAAGTGGGCTTGAATTTTCCAATTGTTAGTACATGATTGACTTAGTGATGTATTCTGTTGTCATGCGGTTTCAAATTTCAATAATTGAAGGCTGGTATCTGATTGTGCAGTTTAAATTTGAATTGCTAGTTTTGAGCCGTTAAAATGGATGTCATGTCATATTTATTCCTTGCTAGAAGGGGATGTACTTTTCATTGGATAAATTTTTAATTGCCTCATGGATTATACATGCATATATGGATACACTTATATTTTCTTGGATCCTACATACATGTATAGGCGCACACATATTTTCTTAGATTGCACATACACTCACACGTATTGTTCACAACTTCTACTATAATCAGCATGTTATTTTATTTCACATAACTAGGATATCATGACCAAATCAAAAGACGGAAAAAAAATAAGAGGGAAAACAAGAATATCATGCTTCTGTTGTATACAACGAATTGGGTCTCTCTCTCTCTCTCTCTCTCTTTTGTGCATGCCTGCACATGCATGCCCTCACATGCACACAAAAGTAACCGTGGACTTGAAATATAAGATATTATGCCAAGTCATGTTACGCCTTCCATCTTTTCTTTCTTATCATTTTCTGTCGGTCATGCACTTAACTCTCAGTATTAAATGAATACAAAACAAAAAAAAAGTTCTGATGATGGGTGTATTTTTTGTGTTTTGGCTAATTATGTTTTGGAATCACTGGGATTATAGTGCATCTTTAAATGGTTTATATCAGGCGCACCTACCTCTTGGATTCTTATTAACCATTTCACCCCCTTGATGAGTAAGTCTGGATATTTTCCACAAAATTTTTTCGGTGTAAACCTTTATTGATATTGGTTAAGTTCTATGTTGGGAATTCCCGGTTACTGCTAGATTTCCGGAACATCTATTCGGTATTGTAAAATTGAAGAGTTTGGTGTAGCAGATCGTATATTTATCATGGATCATATATCTTTGTTTTCTTTATGACACGGTGATGAGACTTTGTGTGTCTATGCCTTTTTTTTTCTATTTCTTTCATTCTTTCTTTCTTTCTCTCTCTCTTCCTTTCTTTCCTTCTACCTATTCTGATCTAGTTTAGTTGTACTGTCTCCTTTTTCATACTTTTTATTGCTTTTATTTATATTATTTTTTTAATTCATGTTATATTTTGAATTTTTGGGTACTAATGGAGAAGAAGCTGAACTGACATTTTTCTGTTGATCATTGCTGGAATTTTCAGCTAGCTAGGATTCAGAAAGATGTCTCCGGCTTCAAAGTCTAAGTCCAAGTCCAAGGAGAAGGCTGCAAAGGGAGCAAAGGAAAATCAGAAGTCTTCTATAAAGGCTTCTGGGTCTGCTAATAATGGAAATGGCAGCTTGGCAAGTGCTTATGATCCACTTTCCGGAACATTTCACACCCTAGAAGCAGCACCTGTTGTGTCTTCACTCTCCCCTCATAGCAGTGGCCGTTTTCGAAATATCGATGGGACAATAGAACATCCTGTTGGGTTTCTTGGGACGGCAACAGAGTATGATTCAGTTTCAAACAATGGTAGCTGCTCCAATGAGTCAGAGGACCATAAAGAGAGGACCAGCGGTGCCACATTTCGGCAAGAACCTATACCTGGTTCTGATAATGATAAGCGTGAAAAGATCCGCCAGAAGAATGAGAAGAAACACCAGCGTCAGAAGGAGAAGCGGGCTCTGGAGTTACATGGAAAGTGTTGCGATTATCTTATGTCAAGAAAATTGGAAATGCTTTCCCAGCAGCTTGTGGCCATGGGTTTCTCTCCTGAGCAAGTTACTATTGCCCTAATGTTGAACGAGGGCAGAGTTGAAGATTCAGTCTCATGGCTTGTGGAAAGTGAAAAAAATACTGAAAATATAGATACTGATATTGGAAGTGGAAATCTGAGGCTTGATATATCTGAAGAGTTTGCCCAGATTACAGCTATGGAGGTGAAGTATAAATGCTCAAAGCAGGAGGTGGAAAGAGCCGTTGTTGCCTGTCAAGGGGATCTTGAGAAGGCAGAAGAAACCCTAAAAGAACAGAAGCAAGAGGCCCTTCCTGATCTGCCAAAGCTAGATGAGTCAATTGTTTCTAAAAGTTTAATCAAACCACAAGAAAAGCCTACTGCTTCGGTTTCGGTGCAGGAGAGGAAAATTGAAAGAGATTTCAACTACACAAAGGTGCCGGCTAAACCACCAACAAATTCCAACTTCACTAAGGTGCCAGCTTCAGTAATAACTCCACCTGAACCTGGAAACAGAAACCTACTGCTTCTGAAGACGAATCAGGCGAAACTCACAGTAGATAAGAGATGGACAAATACAGGCTCATGCCCAGTTTCTTTTCCATTAGCTTCACCTCTGCAAGCCACACTTCCATCAACCAAGGTGGATGCTCGGCAAAGGGCTATGGTTAGTGACTGTAAGAATATTCAAGAGTTTCAACAGGGAGCGGTTAGGGAACCTGTGATTATGTTGCAGCGACCAAACTCGATAAATGCCAAACAGAATTTGGTTCCAAATGCAACTGCATTGCCTGCAGGGTCATCAGGGTGGTATCCAAATAATGTTCCGGTTGCTGAAACTATGAGGTCAAATGGGAAAGTGTTCTTAAACCAGGTGACCGGTAATCTGAGTTCTGAATTGTTCTACCCTCAAAACTACCTTTACAAAAATGACCCTTTCATCCCAAGCAGCCCATTAGATTCCCGGGCAGCTCTATTGGGAGGTTTAAGAAGTACTGTTGGTGCAGCTCCTCCGTCCCCATCGCTCTCGGTTCCTTCCTCAGTTGGACTCTTTTCCGGGTGGGGCTCCTCTAGTTCTGTCGGCTGGGACACTGGTGGCTTGATGCCTCAGTGTGATTATACTAGCATAGACTGGACTTTGGAATCATCAAACTCATTGCCTTCCAAGTTTAATGGGTTGGATTTGGGCATTACGTCATCCTTTAAGGATGGCCCTGAGATGACTCCAGTCCGGGAGAACGGTGTCCACTATGTTGGACTGCCGGATGGAGGGTTAACGAAGGAATCACACTCCTCGGCAGGCTCGCATGAGTGGACATCTCCTTTTGCTGGGAATGACATCTTTAGTGTTCCCAGGCAGGTTGTGAGTTCTCCTTCTCCATAGGTTTGCAGGAAATAGAACTATGAAACGTAAAGGGGGTTTAGGGGGATTGGGGGTTGAAGTTGCACAAATGTTGTCGGCGGTGGATGTTCATGGCTATTTCTGGTTGACTAATGGGAAATGCTCTGCTATTTCTTGGCTAATAATCTTTTCTTAATTTGCATCTCTCTCTCTTTCTCTCTTCAGAACATTTGCATGGTAGTATTTTGATAAAGGTGGTATATACTTTTTATCTTTCGGGATAGATTAATTTGCTTGGCTTCTCCCTCTCATGCCGGAGTCAGCTTTTACAAAGCTTAGATTTTGCCCGTTTAAATTTTTATGTACTCTAGCCCGTCTCGAGAAAGCTCCAAGATTGAAGGCTCGAGCTCAAAAAATTAAAAAGGTTTTGGGCTTGTTTTGGGTCAAACTTGATTTGAATTATAAATTTTATTTTTTATATTTTTAATTCATTTAATAACTTAATAAATATAAAATAAAAATACATTAATTATACTAAATAAAATACAAAACAAATATTATTATAATGAATTAAAATTATATACTATTATGAATATTAGTGATAACAATATTATGAAAAATTAAAAAACTACAAAAGTAATATATCAAAGTTTTCAAAGTAACTATTCAGCTACCTTAATATTTGGTTTTAAACGGGTTAAGTCTATAACGGGTTGATCTCACTGTTATTTAGACTCGGTCGGACAGAAATAAAACGGGAGTAAAAAAGGATTCAAATTCAGTCCAACCCTAAAACTCGTCAAACTCAACTCTTTGAAATAGTTCGAGATTGGGATGCCTAGCCCAATTGCTGATCCTACTCCCTCTCCCTTCCACCGGCCATAAACATAACAAATGACAACTATCCAATACTTGCATTATAGAAAAGGGAATAATTTTGCTTACAGTTCTTAAATTTCATTTTTATTTTATAAAAAGGCTTAAATTTTGGTCCCAAATAGAAAAAACTGTCAGTCAAACGGAGGAAACTCGCTTTTATGTCCTTAAGAGAACAGTTTAGTGGTTACAATCTTTCTCCCCAAATCTGATGATTTCAGGTTCAAATCTCAGTATAACAAAAAAAAAAAAAAAACTCCCTTCCATGGCTCGAGTTAACCGTGAACTGTGATCTTTATATTTGGGGCGTTGGTTTGGCTCGAGAGAAGGCAATTATTTATGTTGTGAAATCGAATAAAAGAATTATGTTTTATTTATTTTCAATTGAATTTCAATTATTTCATTTTGAAAATGAACTCTTTTATTTGGAGTCAAATATTTTATTTTTGGAATTCAATTAAATTTCGGTACATGAAACAATCAAAATAGTTTTGGAAGATTATGCAAATACCTATAAAAAAAAAGTTCATTGCGGAATATCTTTTTTTGATGGTTTATAGTTCTCGGTTTTCAAATAATTAGATTTGAATTTTGTAGTATTTTATTACATCTAAGTAATGAAAATTAGAATTAAATTGAGTTCTATAATTTTGATAAACTTCATTTGGTTCCAAATGACACATTTTGGATTTAATTTATATCAAATAAATAATTGTTAATAGTTAATGACATAAGTCAATTAATCTATTTTATCTTATCAGAGTTGAGTAATTACATTACAGATTTAATTTAAGTAATCGACCCTTCTTCATCCTCTTAAGGACGAATGACTATAGATAATGAATGGCGAAGAGATGCATAAGGAACGGTGCCCAATCCGTTGCTAATAACACATTTTAAAAGAGTTTAAAAAAACAAACAAACAAACAAACAAACTCTTTTCTTTCATATTACAAGGCCAGACTTTAATTTTGGTTCCTAAACTTTGATTTATAACTTTAAAATTTTTAAATTTCAAAATTGGCAACAATCATGTAAGAATACCACAAGGTGACAATTTAGGGGAAAATTGTTAAGTAGGATTGTCTGAAATGGTTGTGATATATCATTTTCCTCCCACCCCTCATCTCAAAGACTCCTATTTCCCTTTATCTCTCTATCCCACTTTCTCTCTTTATTTGTCTCTCATTGTGGTTGCTAACACTCCTAGGATAGATGCCTATTGATAGTTGAAATGTTGAAAAGATTGTGTTTTTTCTTCTAGGGTAAGAAGCAATTATTTCAATCTCAATAACCCTCTTTGTTGGATTTATATGCACATACACATGCGGAAGCGTGCGAAATTTTCGGAATCATAAAAGGTTAGGGTTTTCGGGTATATCTCAAAAAGTAGATTGCAAAAATCCGGGGAACCACGAATCTCGATCAATCGACCTCGCCGTCGGGATGATAACCACGAAAGTCGAGCTATCACCGCAGCACCACAACACCGCAATCGAAATCCGGTGACACAAATTCTCTTCACAGAATTTTCTTCCTCTCACAATTGTGCCTCAACCCAATTCCTTTTTGTGCAATTGTGTTTTTCTAGGGTTTGCCCTAATTTCCATATACCTCCGTCACCACAAATGGTAGGGAATTCAAATCCCATCAGTTACCATTTGTGCATATGGAAAGTGGGAAAATTTCCATTTTCCAACTATGGAAAGATGCCCCACATGGGCATTAATTCTTTCATCTCCCACTTGCACACGAGGACATTTTTATCCGTCACGAGATCACAACTCGTGCGATCTCCTGTATCACCCTTCTAGATTTTCATACTAGATTGGGTGTCGTGCAACTGGCGAGTATACCTGCAAATAAAGACTTCTCGATACACCTGTTAGGATGTTCGAGGAGTCGCCATTAATAATAAAAAATATTTCGCTGTACCCGAGACTCATCACATTTACATCCTTCAAGTCACTTTCCTCATCGAAAGTCATCCCCAATATATTCTCGAATGTGTATTCACTATTACGTTCGTATTCCAACGTAGATATACGTAACAGACCGGTCGGTGAATACAACACAACGATGTAATGTAGATTGGTATTCCTTTCCCAAACTCGAATCCATCAATCTCAATTCAGCTGTTTTCCTAGACCTGCCTCTTAGACCTCAATTTATCTTCTGGACCATAGGTAAACAGATTAAAGTAACAAATACTGAATCAAGACTTCTAGAGACAGTCGAAAGTAAAATAAGGGTACTAGAGATTCCACTCAATGGATCTTGGGTCTCACACGGTGGGAACGGGGATCATGAATAGATCTCCCACTATCCCTAGTCGTCTATCACACGCAGTATGAAATGCGTGTCACAGTGTTAATCCCTTATTTTTTAAAAGGGCATATGTCAGATTTCTTAACACTGTGCAGATACGGGACTCTGTCTACACATAAGACTTTATCCAGAGATCTCAGAGAGAGTGTCTCAGAGACAATATTACTATCGCAGGTGATCTCCGAGATCTCAAATCTGGCTACTCACAGGTAACATAGATGTAGGTATTTCAATGTCGGTCATATCTCAAATGACCTCATCCTGAACACGTATTAGGGCGACTTTTGTTCTAGCTGGGCCACTCTCAATGCTTCTTACGACTAGAAACTATCTCATCTCCGCTCACTCAGAGCTGGAGGTGGTCGCTCGTGTGAGAGAGTCGACCTCACCTGCCTGACATATATTTTATCAAAAATATACATGATATAAATAAGTGCATTATTTAAGGAAATATAAATGTGACTGAATAATACACAAAATCATATATAAATATAATAAGCATCACATCGCCAGTTTAGTACAATGAGAAAAGTCAAAATATTCCCAAACCCAATGACTCTCTATGTGCTATAAATGAGTCTCTAGTGATGGCTTTGGGTCAGACACCATGCAATGTGTCGAGATGTACTTGATAGTCACTTCACCCTTCTCGATGACGTCTCTAACAAAATTATATCTGGTGTCGATATGTTTGGTCCTACTATGATACTTAGGGTCTCGAGTATAGGCGATAGCAACCTGATTATCACAATAAATCATCACTGGCCTCCCACTATCAGCCACAACCCCTAAGTCATCTAATAGTCTCCAGAGCCAAATACTTTCATGAACTGCGACTGAGCAAACCACGAACTCAAGATAAAGCTACACAGGTCTGCTTCTTGCTGCCCAAGAAATGGCTTCTTGCTGCCCAAGAAATGGCACCGCCATTGAGCAAGAAGGCAAAACTTGATGTCGATTTGCGCTTATCCAGATCACCACCCCAGTCAGCGTCTGAATATCCTATGAGGCGCAAATCACCTCTCCCATAACACAAGGAGTAGCTCACAATTCCCTTGAGATATCTAAAAATCCTTTTCACTACTCTTTAGTGACCCCTTCCAGGATTTGATTGATATCTACTCACCAGACCTACTGCATAACATATGTCTCGTTGTATACACAACATCGCATACATCAGACTTCCCACTGCACTGGAATAAGGGATTTTACGCATCTCCCTTATATCTTCCTGAGTTTTCGGGCACATCTCAAGATTCAGACCATCACACTTGGCGATTGGAGTATCAATAGGATTACAATCAATTTTGGACGACCTGACGCGCCACCGGGGTCTCCACACGCCGCCGCGCACCTGCGGCGCGTCTCTAGGCCCTGCCACGCGCCTCCACACATCGGCAGGAGCCTGGGTCACGCGCCAGACGTGCGGTGCGCCCTTCACGCGCTGCGACGCACCTGGCGTGGCTCGACTCACGCGCGCGCGTATCTCACGCTCTTCCACGAGCCCGCGCGCTGCTCGGCTCACACGCGCCCAGTCACGGCGCGTTCTCACGTACCCTCACGCGCGGAGCCGAGTCAGCTGGGTAGGTCAACGGGTCAGGTTGACCCGACTGTGGTAAACGGGTCGGGTTCGACCCGACACATGTCGGGTCGTGGGTTGGATCTTGACCCGCTCCAACCCGCTCCGGTTCCGTACCGGCTCACACGCCTTGCTCGCGCGTGAGCCCCACGCGCCTGCTAGACGCGCTTCTGCGCTCGTGTGTTGCACGCGCCCGCGGGTCTGGAGCTCTTCTTCCTTACCCGACGGGTCTGCAACTAGGTTTTTCGACCCGGTTCTCCAAAAACCCATTTCCGGCTAATTTTTTACGACGATTTCTGCCAGAAAATATATTTGGACTTCTCAAAAATATTTCGAATTCGTTTTTTGAAAGATTCAAGCCCTAAACACAGCGAATCATATATCTAAGTTTTGGCCCTCCGCGGCCTCGCCGGAAAACCCAGTTTCTGGCAACCAATTATTGCAAAATGTATGTCGAAACGTAAATCAATGCACATGGAACACAAATATGCCATTTATTTAGATCAAAAATCTCTCTACACGGATAGATCTAGGTTTTTAAGTTTTGGATACCCTTAGGGCCGAAAACTTTAACTTTAATTTTCATGGCTAAAACATACTCCAAAAATTCAGAAAAAAATATATTTTAGATCTACGTGACATGGGTAACGTCACGGTATATTCGGATTCATGAAATTCATCCGTAATCCGAAACCCATTTTTGCAACCCCATATTTTTTTTATACCCGAAAATATTCCAAAAATTATCTAATAAATCCAACCCTATGCTCTGATACCAATGTTGGATTTATATGTACATATGCATGCGGAAGCATGCGAAATTTTCATAATCATAAAAGGTTAGGGTTTTCGGGCATACCTCAAAAAGTAGATTGCAAAAATCTGGGGAACCACGAACCTCGATCAATCGACCTCGCCGTCAAGATGATAACCACGAAAGTTGAGCTATCACCGCAGCACCACAACACCGCAATCGAAATCCAGTGACACAAATTCTCTTCATAGAATTTTCTCCCTCTCACAATTGTGCCTCAACCCAATTCCTTTTTGTGCAATTGTGTTTTTCTAGGGTTTGCCCTAATTTCCATATACCTCCGTCATCACAAATGGTAGAGAATTCAAATTCCATCAGTTACCATTTGTGCATATGGAAAGTGGAAAAATTTCTATTTTCTAACTATGGAAAGATGCCCCACGTGGGCATTAATTCCTTCACTCTGAATAACTTTTGATGGAGGTTGGTTTTCTCCTCAGATACCTACTCTGCTTGTTTAAGTAGGAGTCCTTGGTTGTAGAGTGATCCAATGCTCCGAGTAGATTGAACCTGCAAATACCGTCAGAGAGTGTTCCGGCAGGAAGACTGCGATGCTCAAATTAGAAACAGCACTTTTAAAGTATGGAAAAATAGACTGACCAGAGAGGTATCTCAACTCTGTGTTCCGGTGTGTTACTATGTAAAGTTCTAAGAGAACTTACCTAGGAGGCGACTGATATTCTGGTTATATATCTCACGCCCCGAACCGGAGTCATGAACAGCCGCCCGTTGCCCTGAATGTCGGCTATATTTTTACAGAAAATCAAGCAGAATCTCCCCATATTTCGGAGGTCTTCCATGTACAATTTAACCTTTAATATTCATAACCATTCTGTCAATTTAATAAAAGGGTCATCCCATCCTCAGAATCATTAACCAAACCATAGCCGACAACCAGGACAACGCAAGACTATAGAAATTTTTAGCAGTTCTAGCCACAGACCTCTACTGTCATGCTAAACTAGAGCATGAGCAGCCGCCACACCGAGCGGACCTAAATGTTTATACACTTATATAATAAATTCCCAAGTTAACATTTTAAATACATGTAGGTGCCTCAATGCAAGTGAACCGAGTCAATATGAGAGTTTTTCGAATAAATGTCTATAATTATACAGTTATCCTAGAAAATAAATAGATGAATACATTAATCAAACTAAAATCTCCAATAATAGTAGCGGAAGATATGGTAACATCCATACCCAAGTCCGGTGCCATCAAGTCCATGTCACAAGTATGAAATCACAAAATTTTTCTTCAGTCCGAGACTAATCCTATGGAAAAGAAAGTGAGGGGTGAGTATCTATGAGAGGATACTCAGCAAGTGAGGGGATTGATATCGTGCTATCAATATCGATAGTGAACTTGGAGTGTCAAAGCATATAACATAATATCGAATGTGCGAAAATAATGTGATGCTTCAGAGTAAAACATATCAAGTCACGTATGTAGAACCGGCCGAATAAACAACCCCAACAATGGTCTACTTCGACCAAGAACTGGCGCTTGGGGATTTTCACTATGCAAGTATCAAATAATGGCTCTCTATCTCAATATTAGCCATAAACTACTCTAACTAACCTGTAAATAATAATAATAATACATATATATAGTCGGCCCTATATGGTGTCCCGCCCAGTGTTAGACATAGGTAAACTCACGTCCTCCCCGATGAGGGTCAATCTGGGACACCCATACACAAGACGATCTGACGGATACCTCCGGCCAAAACGTATCCGAACACAAAGGGTGCCTCTACCAAATGTCCTTCGTAACTTCGGTATGCAATAGGAAGTATATCACCATATCACCAAGTCGTCGGGCACGTAGCCCCATGCATCACATCATCATGTCAGCCGGGCATATAGTCCCATGCATCGTAACATAACGTCGGCTGGGCGTAGAGCCCAAATAGTACATGTAAATCCATTTAAAACTACGTGCCAATACAATAGAAGCATTAAAACATGTCAACGTGTTAAAAAAAATGGCACAGTATCCGGTTATCAAACTCATGGATGCAATTCAATAAAATCAACAGTTGGGACACTCCAATGGTCACAAAAATATGTATATCAAAATCCAAAAATTTAGTTTTCTTACGTATAAAAATCATGTCGTTTGAAAATCGGTAAATATGATTTGTTAATCAATAGTAAATGTCAAAGTCCCACTCACCGTATGGGGGAGGTAACGCACTCCTCAATAACACCACGAAGCAAAGGAAAGTGTTCCCCTTAATCAAGGTACCCAACACCTACGAATGTATATATATATATATAATCAACATGTTTTAAACCTATGCAGTTATAAGAAATAGACTATCACTTCTAATACACGTATGCAAATCAGGTAGTTCGAATCCTTTAGAACCTTACCCTAATTTCTCGTATTTTGTTCATGCATATAACATGTCTACAAGACTCAAGTATTGGTACTCAACCAATCTCGCAGTAGCTCACACCAATCTAATCTCTCACTCGCACCCAAGGGTCAACAGGGCCACAACCCAGTGCTCCTCTGTGCAGCGTGCAGGGTCTATGTGCAGGGCGCAGAGCCCATGTGCAGGGTCTATGTGCAGGGCGCGCAGTGCCTATGTGCAGAGTCTATGTGCAGGGCGCACAACGCCTGTATGCAGGGCGCACAGCACCCTTGCGCAGCACCCAGGACGCGCAATGCCTGCACGCCAACCATTGCCCCTCATTTCTAAACTTAACCCTAACATTTACTTAAATAAATCGAATGGATAAGAAACTTTTTTCACCTAGGGTTTTCTCGGAGCGCAGACTTTCATCCGAAAGTCTCCTAGATCACTCCAAAATCTGAAACGCTCCCTATCAAGATAAAATTTATTAGTTAGGTCATAAACACTTAGAAACCCTAAATCAGTTACCTGCGTGGAGGTTCGTGGGCTGTCATGGACTCACGGGCCGTCGTGGGCCTTCGCTGGCTCGTGGGCTACAGCGGGCTCACGGGTTGCGGGTTCGTGGGTCAACAGGCTGGCGGGACTGTAGGCCGCAGTGGGCTTCACGAGCTGTAGGGGGCTCGCGGGCTGTGCGCTAACGGGCTAGTGCTCGTTCATGCGCGTGCGTGGTCGTGCGCAGGTGCCCTCGCGGCCTGGCTCGCCCTCGCGGCCTGGCTCGCGCTCGCAGACTGAGGCGCGCACGGACTAAGGCTCTCATTCGTGGACTGGGTCGTGCTGTGTTCGCACGGGGAGGATCACGTAGGGGCGCGATCATGCTCGCACTGAGTGGATCGCACAGGGGCGTGCTCGTGGTGGTGGCTTGCGACGGAGTGCGATCGAGACAGAGAGGGAGATCTCGAGAGATAGAGAGAAAGTGAGCAGCGGAGAGAGAGAGAAACAGTGAGGGAGGGACCATGAGTGAAGTATAGAGAGAGAGAAGGAGATGGCGGCGGTAGTGGTGGTTGCTCGCGGTGGAGAGAGGTGGCGGGATGAGTGACTGATCACGGTGGAGGAAGGACAGCCGCGGGACGTGAAGAGTCAGGGAAAGAGAGAGAGAGAGAAGTAATTTAGGGTTTCCAACCCTAATTGGGAAAGGGGGAGGTACAACGTTCACTCCAAAACACAGCATCTCCTTTCTCTCTCTCTCTCTCTCTCTCTCTCTTGTATTTATATATATATATATGTCTTCACACCCCCACTTCACTAAAATTTAATTTTTTTTTGTAAAAACAGGGTTTACTTCGATTCGCAGATTTGGCAAATTAAAATATATCAAAATTTTAATTTAAATACCCCAAAATCAAAAATCAATTTAAATAAATAAATTTCTCTCTATGTAATTAAATTACAGACACCACAGTATCGGTGTTACATTTTATAACCTCCTAAAAATAAGTTTCGCTCTCGAAACTAAAAGAGGACTAACAAGCAAACAAATAGGGGTACTGTCTCTTCATAGCCTCCTCGACCTGGTGACTCCTCCACAAGGCTCTAACCAATGAGACTTCCTTGCTCCGCAGTTTCCTGACCTACTGATCTAGAATAGCCACAGGCTGAACTGGAAGACTAAGATCCTCTCGCAACTCAATAGGTGGAGGCTCAAGTACATGAGAAGGATCAACTAGATATTTTTAGAGTACTGAGACATGGATGACTTCATGAGTATGGGATAGTTCATCTGGCAGCTCTAATCTATATACCACACTCTCGACCCTCTCAAGAATACGGAAGGGTCCAATATATCTAGAGCTTAGCTTGCCCCGCTACCTGAACCGTATAACTCCCTTTAAAGGAGATATTCTCAAGAAAATCATATCTCCATTAGCAAACTCAAAAGGTCACTGCCTACGATCGACGTATACCTTCTGCCTGTTTTGGGCAGCTCTCATCCACTCACGGATGACCCTAACTTTATCTTTCGTCTCCGTCTGAAGTTCAGCTCCCTCTGAGTGAATAAGTACTTCAAGCTCTGGTGGTCAGTGAAGACTCTACAGTTCACTCCATAAAGATAACGCCACAATATCTTCAATGCATAGACTATGGCCGCTAACTCCAAATCATGCGTCGGATAGTTCAGCTCATGCTTCTTCAACTGTCGTGAAACATAAGTAATCACTCGACCGTCCTGCATTAGTATACAGCCCGATCCTTGTCTGCTAGCATCGCTATATACCACGTACTTCTTGCTGCTTGTGGGGAAAACTACCACTAATGCCGTTGTCAGTCATTGTTTGAACTCCTGAGAGCTCGTCTCACAATAATCGTCCCAAAGGAACATGACGTCCTTCCGCGTCAATCTAGTAAGTGGAGCAGCGATCCGGGAAAATCCTTCTACGAACTACCGATAATACCCCGTAAGACCAAGGAAACTCCGTACCTCGGTCACTGTCTGTGGCTACTCCCACCTTAATATGGCCTCAACCTTTTACGGGTCAACATAAATACCCTTCGTAGAAACAATATGGCCAAGAAATCCAATTTGTCTAAGCCAAAATTCACACTTAGTGAATCTAACATACAACTACCGTTCGCGGAGAATATGCAAGACCACCCTAAGGTGCTGCGCATGCTCCTCATTACTCTGTGAATATACAAGGATGTCGTCGATGAACACAATGACGAACCGATCTAGATAATCATGGAAAACCTGGCTTATCATGTCCATAAAGGTTGCTGGTGCATTGGTTAGCCCAAACGGCATGACCACGAACTCGAAATGTCCATATCGGGTGCGGAATGCGGTCTTGGGCACATCCTCATCCCTGATCCAGATGATATCCAGATCAAAGATCGATCTTTAAGAAAACTCGTGCATCCTGGAACTGATCAAATAAATCATCAATACACGACAGAGGGTACCGATTCTTGATGGAAACCTTGTTTAGCTACTTATAGTTCATACACAATCGTAGAGTTCCGTCTTTCGTCTTCTCGAATAATACCTGAGTACCCCACGGTGAAGTGCTCGGACGGATAAAACCCTTGTCCAGCAATTCCTGCAATTGGATCTTAACCTCTCTAAATTCAGCTGGCGCCATTCTATATGGCGGAATAGTTATGGGAGTGGTCCCTGGAATTAGGTCAATCTCGAAATCAAACTCCTGAACTGAAGGTAGTCCGGGTAGCTCCTCGGAAAATATATCTGGGAACTCTGGCACCACTAAGACCTCCTCAAGCCTCGGCCCTTCCACTATGGTGTCAATAACATGAGCCAGGTATGCCATACACCCTCGGCGTATCAATCTCCTAGCTTTCATCACCGATACAACACAGCGAGGTAACACTCGCCTCTCACCTGGGAATCTCAACAACGGCCCCTCGGGTCTCCGGAACTCCACTTCCTTGGTGAATCAATCTACTGAGACTCTATGCATGCTTAGCCAATCCATCCCTCGGATGGCATCAAAATCCGTCATCTCAAGTGGAATCAGGTCTGCCTCAAGTACCGCAACTTTGATCGTGACCTTGCTCCCTCTGTAGACGGAATCTCTAAGTATCTGCTCACCGAGAGGAGTGATGACCAATATATCCTTATCAAGTGGCGACAAAGGCTTACCCAACCCGTGGGCAAAATATGCTCTCACATACGAATAGTTCGACCCGGTGTCAATGAGAACACGAGCGTCGACTCCCCATATGTTCACAACTCCTATTGTGAGAAAATAAAAAGATCTGTTGATAAATACGGAAAGATATATGCTTACATATATATTTATATATATCAAAATGTATATACATACCAACATAGTTAAACCTCTAAGGCTTTAGCTAGTGATGGTGCTCAAAAGAAGATACATAAAAAAATATCTCTAAACATAGGGATCAGTGGGAGGAGCACCAATAATCACGTCAGGACTTGTCTGAGCGTCCTCCTGCGTCATTGAGTATACACGGGCCTGTGTCCTCTGCTGCTGTCAGAATGGTCCTGGCACCGTGTTGTTCCCGACTGTTGTCCATGGAGCGGTGTGACTCGAGTACGCAGGTACTCCCTACTATCCTCCTCGGGGAACACTCGAGTGTTCTGAAACTATCTGACCTCCAAATCCTAACTCAAGGCAGGCGTTCTTGATATGCGCTGGCTTCCCACACCGGAAGCATGTAACAGGCATCATATACTCTCCAAAATGGTGGTGTCCACCACATCGGCAGCAAAAGGGGTGTCGCTGATCTAAAGTCTGAGTAGTGGCACTAGGGGCCAGTGCTCTAAACCCCTGAGGTCATGATTCCTGCCCAGTATGTGCCTATCTTGGCTGAGAAGAGCCTCCCTGATATCCTGAAGTCATGCCCTTCTTCGAGCCCTGGCTCAAAGAAATCTTAAATCTCTTCTTCCTTTGCGCTCTATACTCACGCTATCTGCCCTCAGCACGGATGATCTCCTCCGCCCTAAGTACTGAGTCCACGATCTCCGCAAAGGAGAGACTAGGAGTCACTGTCATATACCTCCTAATGTTCAAGTTGAGGCCATCCTCAAACTTGAATCAAAGCTGTTTCGGCGTCGCCAAGTCTGGAATGAAAGCAGTTAGTCACCTCATCTCTGTCTCATACTCTGTTACTATCCTGGTTCCTTGCCGTAAGTGCAGAAACTCTGCCCTCTTGCGGTCCTGCTAGAACTCAGAGAAGTACCTGCGATCGAATTCCTGCAGGAAGTCCTCCCATCACAGCGACTCAGTAGCATTGTCACAAATCGCCTTCCACCAACTGAGGGTGTCGCCATCCAAGAGTCTCTCTGCTATCCGAAGCCAGTAGTCCTCGCTCAAACCCAGATCAGTCAAAATTCTACGGGTATGGTTGATCAAGCACAAACTCAGTACAGCCTAACTGCCTCGCCTCCTTTACCAACTGGGTAAGTTCATGAATACGCCTCAAGGTAGAGGAGATAGTGTCACTAGGTCCTGAAATAGAGGAAGGACCAACAATTGGGGGCTGATCTGGTACAACTGAAGGTGGCACGGCCATAGGAGTCGGCGCGGCCATTGGTACCGGTGGAGGTAACACGGCCGTAGGAGTCGGCACTACCGTCGGTGGTGGTGGGGGTGTCATCTGAACCCCGTGGGAGGTGTACCATTCATACACATGCCTAAACGCCTCAAGGGACGATGGTGGAATTTCGGCTGGAGTAGCTGGCTGAGTAGGCGCTGCAGGGGGCCCCGTAAAGAGGAAGCAGCCTCAGGCACTCCAAGGGTCTCAGGTCCCCTCGAAGGGTCAGGCACTTGAGGAGTCTTGGGTAGTGCGAGTTTGACTCCACGTCTCGCTGGTCTACCACGTCTAGGCGGCATAATTCTGTAAAGAGAGAATTTTTCATTAGATATAACTCTAGAGTTTGGCATGATTTAAAAATTAGGTAACTAACCCCTTAAAATGAATGAAATTAGTGGTTTACGACCATGTATGGGAATTTAAATGACTGTACGAAACTCTTTAATGCATTGAGAACTTTTAAATATACTTGGGAAAACTTTTATTACTATCTTTTCTCTAACCTATACACTCCAATACCAACCAAACTGTAACGCCCTGAACCGGGGTTATGAACAGCCGCCCGTTGCCCTGAATGCCGACTACATTTTTATAAAAAATTGGGCAGAATCTCCCTATATTTCGGAGGTCTCCCATGTATAATTAATCTGTAATATTCACAACCATCCTGTCAATTTAATAAAAGGGTCATCCCAGCCTCACAACCATTAACCAAACCACAACCGACAACCAGGACAACGCAAGCTATAGAAATTTCTAGCAGTCCTAACCACAGACGTCTACTGTCATGCTAAACTAAAGTATGAGCAGTCGCCACACCGAGCGGACCTAAATGTTTATGCACTTGTACAATAAATTCTCAAGTTAACATTTTAAATACATATAGGTGCCTCAATACAAGTGAACCGAGTCGATATGAAAGTTTTTCCAATAAATATCCATAATAATACAGTCATCCCAGAAAATAAATAGATAAATACATTAATCAAACAAAAATCTCCAATAATCATAGCGGAAGATATGGTAACATCCATACCCAAGTCCAGTGCTATCAAGTCCACGTCACAAGTATGAAATCACAATTTTTTTTTTTAATCCGAGACTAATCATATGGGAAAGAAAGTGAGTGGTGAGTATCTATGGGAGAATACTCAGCAAGTGAGGGGATTGATATCGTGCTATCAATATCGAGGGTGAACTTGGAGTGTCAAAGAATGTAACATAATATCGAGTGTGAGAAAATAATGTGTTGTTTCAGAGTAAAACATATCTCAAGGCACACATAAAAAAATAACATATGCATCCATCCATATATCAAGTCACATATGTAGAGTCGGCCGAACAAACAATCCCGGCAATGGTCTATCTCGACCAAGGACGGGCGGATTAGGGGTTTTCACTATGCAAGTATCAAATAATGGCTCTCTACCCCAATGTTAGCCACATACTACTCCAACTAGCCTATAAATAATAATAATAATAATAATACATATATATAGTCAGCCGTGTATGGTGTCCCGCCCAGTGCTAGACAAAGGTAAACTCACGTCCTCCCCGATGAGGGTCAACATGGGACACCCATACACATGACGATCTGGCGGATACCTCTGGCTGAAATATAACCGGACACAAGGGGTGCCTCTACCAAATGTCCTTCATAGCTACAAAATGCTATAGGAAACATACCACCATATCACCAAGTCGGCCAGGCACGTAACCCCATGCATCACATCATCATGTCCCAAATAGTACATGTAAATCCATTTAAAATTACGTACTAATACAGTAGAAGTATTAAAACATGTCAACATGTTAAAAAAAATGGCACACTATCCGGTTATCAAACTCATGGATGCAATTCAATAAAATCAATAGTTGTGACACTCCAATGATCACAAAAATATGTCTATCAAAATTCAAAAATTTAGTTTTCACATGTATAGAAATCATGTTGTTTGAAAATCGATAAAACATAATTTGTTAATCAATAGTAGATGTTAAAGTTCCACTCACCGTATGGGAGAGGGTAACGCACTCCCCAATAACACCACGAAGCGAAAGAAAATGTTCCCCTAAATCAAGACACCCAACACCTACGAATGTATATATATATATATATATATATATATATATATATAATCAACATGTTTTAAACCTATACAGTTATAGGAAATAGGCTACCACTTCTAATACACGTATGCAAATCAGATAGTTCGAATCCTTTAGAACCCTACCCTAATTCATCGTATTTTGTTCATGCATACAACATATCTACAAGACTCAAGTGTTGGTACTCAACCAATCTCGCACAAGGCTCACACCAATCCAATCTCTCGCTTGCACCCAAGGGCCAATAAGGCCACAGCCCATCGCTCCTCTGTGCAGCGTGCAGCGCCCATGTGTAGGGCGCACAGAGCCCATGTGCAGGGTCTATGTGCAGGGCTCGCAGTGCCTATGTGTAGGGCACGCAGAGCCCTTGCGCAGCACCCAGGGCATGCAGCACCTGCACGCCAACCATTGCCCATCATTTTTAAACTTAACCCTAATATTCATTCAAATAAATCGGATGGATAAGAAATTTTTTTCACCTAGGGTTTTCTCGGAGCTCAAACCTTCGTCCGAATATCTTCTAGATCACTCCAAAATCTGAAACGGTCTCTATCAAGACAAGATTTATTAGTTAGATCATAAACACTTAGATCAGAATTGAAACCCTAAATCAATTATTTGCATGGAGGTTCGTGGGCTGTCACGGGTTCACGGGCCGTCGCGGGCCGTCGCCGGCTCACGGGCTACAGCGGACTTGTGGGTTCGCGGGTCAGCAGGCTGGCGGGCCTGTGGGCCGCAGTGGGTTTTGAGGGTTGCAGGGGGCTCGCGAGCTGTATGCTAATAGGCTGGCTCGTGTTCGCGGAATGAGGCGCTCTCACTCATGGACTGGGTCACTCTTGCGAACTGGGTCGCATTGTGTTCGCGCGGGGAGGATCGCGCTGGGGCATGATCATGCTCGCGCTGGGTGGATCGCGTAGGGGCGCGCTCGTGGTGGTGGCGGATCGTGGTGGAAGCTTGCGGCGGAGTGTGATCGAGAGAGAGAGAGAGGGAGATCGCGAGAGATAGAGAGAGATTAAGTAGCAGAGAGAAAGAGAAACAGTGCGAGAGGGACTGTGAGTGAAGTAGAAAGAGAGAGAAGGAGATGGTGGCGTTGGTAGTGGTTGCTCGCGGTGGAGAGAGGTGGCGGGGCGAGCGAATGATCGCGGCAGAGGAATGACAGTCGCGGGAAGTGAAGAGTCGGGGAGAGAGAGAGAAAGAGGAAGAGAGAGAGAAAGAGAGAGAGAGAGAGAGAGAGAGAGAAGTAATTTAGGTTTCCAATCCTAATTGGGAAAGGGGGAGGTGCTGCGTTTCACTCCAAAACGCAGCATCTCCTCTCTCTCTCTCTTTTTTTATATTTATATATATATATGTCTTCACACCCACACTTCACTAAAATTTAAATTTTTTGTTAAAACGGGGTTTATTTTGATTCATAAATTCAACAAATTAAAATATACCAAAAATTTAATTTAAATAGTCCAAAATCAAAAATCAATTTAAATAAATAAATTTCTCTTTATATAATTAAATTACAGACACCGCAGTGTCGGTGTTATAATATATCCATGGTTTTTGTTAAAAAAATTCTGTAAAGTATTGAGAGTGTTAAAATCATAATTTTCTTGTGGAGAGATTATTGAGAACCTTAAAGATTGTAGGAACTATAGTTAAAGTTTCCCTAGAGATATACTATCTCGTTGGAAGGGGAAGTCCCCCCTGTAGTGAGGGCTTCATGCCTTATCAGGAGTGTCTGCTCAGCCATTTTCCTTACTCTGCAAGTTTGTTTCGGGCGTGGGAAAGATTCTCCTCCGCATAAGAAAAATCTGAATTTACTTAAAGATTTACTTCCTTCATAGATGTCTTGAATAGTACTCGTCACATGATCCGATGAACACCGAGGAGTAGAGTGACCAGGGAGTGCGAACAACGATGACTAGAATAACCGAGGATTTGTGGGTGCATTTGGTTTGATGGGCCTAGTTTGATGGACCCAGAATGAGGTCCTGATCTTTTTGGTAATGGGTTTTAGGTCGTATACCATCATTTGCCACTTGCTCCTAAGGATAGGTCGAAGAGTTAGCGTTAGGAGTAGAGATAATGTTTTCATAATTCTTTATTAGGAGGTACATCGAGTCTAGAAGTAGAGTGGCATATCATAAGATTCAATTTATGGTTCATTAAAGGTGGTTGCTATTACAAGATGGAAACGATGGGGAGTCAATTATATGATTACTGTAGGAGTTGGATGGTCGATTCTTCATTTAATGGGAACGTGGCTATTCCGTTTTCAAAACATGTTGTCTCATTTATCGGCTATAAATGGAAATGGCTTGCAATGATGTTCTATAATTTGGAGACCCATTCTACGAGTGAGCAAGAGGTTGAAAAAATTAGAGTATATAAAAATTCAAGTGAAGCAACACGGCACTTGGTGACCCAAAGCTAGTATGGCACTTAGCAGATGTTTTCACTAACGATGATAAATTTTGTATGGCGGTTCTTTTGCATTTTTCGGATACTATTGATATGAGATTCCATTAGTGGTAGGGACTATCAATACGAGATGCCATCATGGCACTTCATTATCCAAGTTCATGACGGTTGGCTCTAGGAGTTCCTGAAGTGCCTTACATCTTGTAGGGTTCCTATCTCCATTTTCTATTCCAAATTGGAGAGCAAAGGAATCCCCTTTTTGGGAGGTCTAATGGAGATGGCCGATCCCTATGCCTAGTCGTGGCAAATTGTTAGTACCCCTAGGTTTACGAGTAAAAAGAATGGGGGAGCTACTCTAAAAATCAGCGTCTTCTAAGAGGAGTAAAGAGGATGGAAGAACTTATTGTTGAGAAAAGAGCTTTTGTGTCTCTTCCTTTTCCATCCTTTGTTCTCCCTAAACGTCGATTTTGTAGTGACTTTAGGTTTTTGCAATGTAATTTCTGAATTGTTGTGTAAAGAGGTTGTTTAAAAATGAATGAAAAGAGTTTCCTTTTCGTGTACCTAATGCTTCTCTTATTTGTTCTTTCTGATATGCTTGACAATTGCTTTCTTTTCCTTCTTTTGGATGGCTTCTCTTTTTAAGCCATTCTCATAGTTTGTCGATAAGTGAGTATAGACATTTCGCAAGTACATGTTAGATAGATGAGGAATGTGAAGTCATAGGTAGAGATTGTGCTGAGAAGCTTGTTTGAATGGCGCCAAGAGTGTTGATAGTGCCTTAGTGTACATAATCTTGGGCATTGCGCCTTGAGAGTGTATAGCGTACCATGCTTTGTGTCAAAGGTACTTGGAGGCATTGCACTTAGTGGAAGTGTATAACGTGCTAAATGTTGCACTTAGAGCACTCAGACGCGTTGCACTTTGTGAGAGCGCATAACATGCCAGGCATTGTGCTGAGAGCACTTGGAGATGTAGCACCATGTGAGAGCGTATAATGTGCCAGGCGTTGCACCGAGAGTAATCAAAGGCATTGTACCTTAGAGAGCATATAACGTGCCAAATGTTGCTACCAAGCATTGCGCCGAGGGCACTCAGAGACATTGCGCCTTATGAGAGTGTATAATGTGCTAGGCGTTGCACCGAGAACACTCAGAGGCATTGTGCCTTGTAAGAGTGTATAACGTGCTAGGCGTTGCGCCGAGAACATTCGGAGTTGTTGTGCAAAGAGCACTCGGAGGTGTTGTGCCTTGTGAGAGCGTATAACATGCAAGGCATTGTGCCGAGGGCTCTCGGAGGCGTTGCCCCTAGTGAGAGCATATAACGTGCGAGACATTGCACTGAGGGTATTAAGAGGTGTTACGCCTTGTAAGAGCATATGACGTGCCAAGCATTGTGCCGAGGGCACTCGGAGGCATTGCACCTAGTGGAAGTGTATAGCGTAGCAGGTAGTGTGCCAAGAGGCCGATGTTTGTTCATCGCAGTGCAAGATTGTGCACTCGAATATGAAGTCAATGAGGGCCTATTCCTTGATAAAGGGTCTTGGCTGATAATCAATATCGAATTCACCAAGTTCAATGCTCTATTTGATTAACCGACCCAAGGTATCCTTATTCTATAAAATTTGCTTTTGTGACTAGTCAATTAACACCACAATGGTATGTCCTTGAAAGTGTGGATGAAGGCACCGAGCTACTATGATGAGGGCGAAGGCCACCTTTTCGACGGGTCTATAGTTTATTTCTACCTCCTGAAGGACATGACTTACATAGTACATCGGCCTCTGTACATTAGCGTCTTGCCTCCGTAGCATGGAATAAAGGGCATGGTCAGAGATATAGAGATAAAGATAGAGTTTCTCACCGAGGATAAGTCAAGAAAGCAGCAATGGCGATGAAAGGTATTCCTTGAGTTTATCAAAGGTGGCTTGGCATTTGACGGTCCACGCAAATTTTTGAAATTTTTTCAAGGTATCGAAGAAAGGCTTGTATTTTGTTATTCAACTATAGGGGGTGAATAGTTGAATATAAATAATTAAAAATTAAAAATTGAATGTACATGTATTAAAAAAATGTTTGAAGACTTGACAAAAGAATAAAGAGCACGTATAGATTTTTATAGTTGTTCCACCAAAATCTGATGTACGTCCACTCCCAGACTCCCCCTTCCAAGCTCCCCCTGAATTTTTCACTATAAATTTGATAATACAAACTTGATTACAGATTCAAATTAAACCTTTACAATGTGTCAACATAATACCACTCTTCAATTTTACACGGATTGATTCTTCACATAATAGACTCAAAGTAGTGTCACACTCTCTTTGGTCTTTTGAATACTCAGAATATGTAAGTATGTAGTGTCAAAGATAAGAGACTATAATCCTCATATTTGACATAATTAAATTTTGCTTCAGATCACATGAAAAGGAATGGAGAAATAAAAACCGAGTGTAAAAAGTAATTAATACAGATAATGAGGTTGTGCAAAAAAACTAATTTGAGCATTCACTTTTTTTTTCTTCAATTCTTGTTTCTAGTATTTATTGTAACATTAAAGAGATCTGTTGAAGAGTTGTTGCATCCGAATGTTACAAATTTAATGTCCGCCATTAATGCTCTATGCAACAGTCCCAATTTTCACGCTGAACCTCCATTCTTCCATTGGCGTCACTTCCATATTAACCAATCAAAATTCTTTTATGCTGCATTTAAACGTTAGTTTTGATCGAAATGGAAATAATCAGAGATTTAGAAAAGAAGATGACCATTGTGTTCAAATGTGTTTTGTAAATTTGATTTCTGACAACTATAAGGCGACAAATTTAAATGACACATCGACCTAAATTCAAAAATTTAGTATTATATTTTTTACTAATCAGGTCGACAAGAATGTATTCAGGTCGACAAGAACATGTACCAATTAAATAGGTGGACATGTAAACTTGAATTCGTCAATGTATTCTGATGTATCAACATGATTTTAGTGGACGACGACATGACATTCTTTAAAAATCAATACTCTAGGTCGATAGATTTTAACTATACATCGACACAATCATGTATACCTATAAAAATAGTGGACCTATACAAATAAATTGATCAACATGTGTATACATGTCGATAAGATTTAGGGTAAGTCGATGTGTGATCGTAAGAAGTCAATAAATATCAGGTCGATAAGTATACTGCATACATCGACATGTTATTATGTAGATAAAAATTGGTAAATCTGTCTTTTAAAATTCATCGATGTGTTAGGGTATGTCGACAAAGTTAGATATCAGGTCGATGTGTAATACTTAAAACAATTTTACATCAGGTCGACATGTCTTAGTCTCACATCAATATGTTACTATGCTCATATAAAATTGGTGGACATGGCTTATAAAATAGGTCGATGTGTGTTTCATGATGACAATCCCACTAGCACAGGTCACTGTATGTCTCTGAAGAAACAAGTGAAATATGTCAACAAGTTATTGGGCATTTCGACTTCCTTAGATTTTTGCCTAGTACACATCGATGTGTTCTAAAGCTAGGTCGTTATGCTTTTAAAATTTGTCGATATGGTAGTTAAAATTTATCCACATGACACTGTTCAAATCGATGTATTATAGGAATCACGTTATTGTGTGAGACATATCGATGTGTTCACGGATATGTCGACATATATCTACTTAACAATATACGTTATATTTCTATGGTTCATGTCGACAAGGAACATTTAACAGGTTGATGTGTCTAGGGTTAGGTTAAAATTAGTCGATATAGATCTTAAAATTGGTGGATCTGAGAACAGGTCGATGTATGTGTAGAGCAGATCGACAAGTTGTGCATTCTTCTGAATTTTAAGGACTTTTCTGATTTTCCTAAACCTATTTTCTCCTAAATTTATCATTATCAAAACTCATTTATATCGACAATCTCCCTTTTTTTTATGATGACAAAACTTATGATATTTTATCTTACGTCTTTGTTCATATTCCTACTGATTTAGAGTTTAATCAATTCCTAAGCTATCATCACATTTCGGCCTAACCTTACTGTACTACACTTAACCTACCATTCATTCTCACGGCACTACACCTTTGCATCCTACACTTAGCACTGCACCCTTGCATTTAGCATTACACTTTGCTTATCCTATTCTAATCACCACTGCATCAGCACACCATTTACAGCATTTCACCAACATATTAGATCATTCCTACACTATTCTCTCCATTCAGAATAGATCACAAACTGCACACTAGATCACACTCCACACTCCAAATCAGATTTCTCTCCCCCTTTTTGTCATCAATAAAAACGGTTAATCGATTTAATGACTTCATACAGTCGTACAACCATGCAATTAGATAGACCAACCATATAATCAACACACTCCAACTAGGTAACTAAGTGCTTCCCCTCAATTAGAGACACCAATAACCATTCATCCTTACAAACTTCAACAAGCATTCACTTCATATAATTGCAGCAAGTATTCACCATTTTTCATCCAATTTCAGAATTGCACACATACAAATTAACAGCAAGCATTCACAAGCTTTTTCTCACAAATCAATAGCAAGCTTGCACAATTTCAAGAATCAAAAGGAACTAAAAAGAACTAAAATCAACAAGTTAGATGCATTAATAAGCAAAACAACATTAAAATTCAGAAATTAGACATAGAGTTAGATTTAAAGAACTGAAAAGACAGAAAATTCATAAACCATGAGTAAGACAGAGACTAGTAGCAGTAAGAGGATCTAGGAGGATGAAGTATCATTTTCTTATCCTTTTCAAGGGCTTCTAATATTTTCTTGATTTCTTGAAGTTCTATCATCAGTATACATCCCATTAGGCTTTGAAGAAGTTGTTTTTTCTCAAATTTCTCCTACTTCTCCCAAATCATATCAAGAGTTACAAGTTGAGAACTTGAAGACCGTACTTCATCTTCTCTCCTTCTTTTGTTCGGCTCATTTTCTGCTGGTTTTTCAGTGTCATTTCCTATTTCTTTTATTTTCCTTTTGCTTGCTCCTTCTTCCTTTCTCATCCATTCCCATTCACTATTACACATCCATCTAGCTCGGAGCATAAATGAGGCATTGATTGCATTCTTATCATTCAACTCAATCACCATATCCTTATCCAATTCCACAACATTTTTGTATAAAATATCAATAATCATGCTGGCATCTGATAGAAGAGAACTCTCAAATCTATGTGCAACAATCATGAAGTGAGAAACTATGAAATGTAGTCTAGGATTCTTCTCACTCATGATGCATGCTATCAACCAAAAGTTTTCTCTAGAAATGGTTGTATAGTTTCCTCCCCTTGGTTTTAACACATGTTCCACAATCACATGTAGAATGCATTCGTAGAAACTAAGTTCTGCGGCACTAGTGTTTACTACAGTCAAAGTTTTATCACCAAAAACAATTCTAACATTCTCAAAATAGTTAGACTTAATATATGGTTCGCATTTTTCATATGATATCCAAGTAATACCACTTTCTCGACATACATTCATAGGTGTAATTTCAATTTCCTTTCCATTCACAAATGTCCTAAATATACATGACAGAGTGATCATCCAAAATTATTCGTATCTCATTTTCAATTTCATCAGAAATTACTTCGATGTTGTTACTTTACTACTTTTCATGAATATACTTATTGGGATTCAAAAGCAAATTTGGGCATACCTTTACCAAATGCTCTTCAAACTTGAAATTCGCCCTTTTCAAAAATACTCAATCAATCAATTTCTTGTGATTCACCTTCCTTTTTGAAAACACTTTCCATACAGTTTGTTTTGTTCAATCGACTTGAATTCGTGAGTATTGAATTGAGGGATTGGTTCTGGTTGTGGAGGAGATGCAGAAGATTTTGCCACTTATGCCTTCGTAGATGAGGGTTTGGAAGATAATGCTTTTGCCACGGTGGATGAAGTAGATTGCTTAGTGACAGATAATTTCATCTTAGAAGCCATCGCAAGTTCGAATCTTGTAGAGATAAATTGATCTAGGATTTCAATTTGACAAATTAAAGTTTCAGAAGAAGAGGGAAAATTTGAAATTAGATTTGAATAGTTAGATATATCGAATTGTTAACCGTTCATATTTTATTCTGCATGTCATAGGTCGATACCCTTTCGTGTACTTCGACCTGTTTAATGGTTTTTAGGACTCAACAGGTTGACACATTATTAAAGACATTAACCTGATTTCTTATTGCTACGCAGGTCGACATACTTATACTCAAATCGATTGTCACCTTCTGTTTTTCATTTTAAATGTCAGGTCGACAAGATTTTTAATCTAACAACTAGTAGGTCAACAAGACCATATAATCTTTTAATTTGTCGATACCTTTAAGAAATTGGTCGATGTAGAGTTCGTTTTCAGAATTGTAAAGTATACTCTATTTTTATAATCTATTTTTTACTTTTCCATTTCTGTCATTCCTAATTCCCTTCTGAGTTTACAAAATCTATTCTTACCGAAGGCTTTAGTGAAGATATCTGTAATTTGTATTTGAGTCTCAATATACTCAAGAATAATTTCATTTTCAAAACATGATCACTAATTAAATGATATCTCACTTCAATGGGTTTGGTTCATGAGTGATGAACTGGATTCTTTTTTAGATTTATAGCACTTGTGTTATCATATTTAATTAGAATACAATCGAAATATATGTCATAATCTTTCATCTGGTACTTAATCCAAAGTATTTGTGTATGATAGTAAGCTTAAAATGGATCTCTGAAAATCAAATCAAAGCTAATTTAGACGAATCCAAGAAGATATGGGTATTAAGGGCAAAAATGTGATTGATTCTTGTTGCAGGTTTGTTTGAAATCAAGAGAGTTTCCTGAAAAGTCAGTCTGGTACATAAACAGTGGATATTCAAGGCACATGACTGGAAATATCTCAAAATTTTTATCTCTCGAGAAGAAGAAATGACAAAAAGCAGCTTTTAACAACTCAAACAAAAAAGTCATCGGAATAGACAACATTGAAAGTAAGTCCACTGACTCTCAAATTCAAAATATTTTTCCACTAACTCTCAAATTCAAAATGTTTTTCTTGTATCTGGTCTTAAGTTTAGTTTGTTGAGTGTAAGTCAATTGTGTGACAAATGCTATACAGTCATGTTTGAATTTAATGTATGCTCCATTATTGATAAAACCTCTGGTAATGTTAAATTCACTGACCATAAAAGAGGAAATATATATGTGATAAATTTAGAATATTTAGAAATACCAAATGAATCCTGTTTAGTTGTAGTAAGTAAGAACTCATCATGATTATGGCAGAGAAGGTTAGGACACACAAGTATGGACACGATCTCAAAGCTTGTTAGGAAAGAAGTTTTGAAAGGTCTGCCTAAATTGAAATTCTAGAAGGATAAGTGGTGTAATGTGGCAGTAGTACCTGAGATTTCATGAGAATGTGATATCTTATGATATTATAATGATTGAGGAGAATCATTGTATCTATCTGATATGTTCCGATAACTCTTTTATGATCATATTCTCATGTATGGGTGATATTCTGTTGGTCAGGAACAATAGAGAGTATTTAATAACCTGTTCTTGGGTAAGGTTTAGTTCATTCTTGGAATTTGAATCCAGAAGAATTGCTTGAGAATGGTGTTGACTCCTTAACAAGAGTTCTATATCGGGTAAATTCTTGAGTATTTCGAGATGAGTGATGACAATCCAATAGATACTTTATCGCTAAAAATGAAAACCTGATTCTTGATATATGTTCTAAAATTTAAGAAGAAATAAGGGAGTTGAATGGAATCTTTTATACTAGTGCAATGAGCATTCTAGTGTATACGATAAGGATACACGTAGAATATACAGTTTAATGTATGCGATGAGGCGTACAAGACTAGATATTTAATTTGCAGTCGGTCTGATGAATAGTATCAATCGAATCCTAGAAGAGATTACTGTAGAGCAGTGAAAAGAATTTTGAGATATCTCATGAGAACTGCAGACCTCTCTATGTGTTATGGAGGAGGTGATTTGCATTTTTGTTGGATATTCAGATGTCGACCGGGGGTAGCGATCTGAATGAATGCAAACTGATATCAAGTTTTATCTTCTTAGAACAGTAAGAAACAAACCTGTATAGCTCTATCTACGATAGCGATTGAACTTGTAGTATGCTCAATAGCAGTTCATGAGAGTGTTTGGCTCTAGAAATTTCTAGATAATTTAGGGATTGTGACAGATAGTGGGAGGTCAGCGATAATTATTGTGATAATCAGACCCCATTGCCAACAACCCAGACGCTAAGTATCTTAATGAAGCCAAACACATTGATACCAGAGACCGCTCTATGAGAGACACTACCAAGAAAGGTATTGTGACAACTAAGTACACTCTTACATACAGTATGGTGTCTGATCCCTTCATAAAACCTATTGTGAGATATTCCTTTGTGAGATAAGGAATTATCGGGTTTAGTATATTTTAATATTTCTCATTATCTACTGTTTTTGATAAACTGTTTTTTATACTTATTGAAATATATGACATGCATGCATTATTGGATCACAAATTTATTTCATGCACTTATTTATTGTCATATATTTTATAATATCTTGTGATAAAAGATGTGTCAAGCAAGTGTGATCGACTCTCACACACGAATGACCACCTCCATATCTGAGTGAGCGGGACTGAGACGGTTTCTAATCGTAAGAGGCTTTGAAAGTGGCCCTACTCAAACATAAGTCGCCTGATATATGTTCAGGATGAAATTATCTGAAATATGACTGACATGGAAATACCCACGTCCATGTTACATGTAAGTAGTCTGCTTTGAGAACTCAGATAGCACCTACGATTAGTGATATTATCTCTAAGATGTTTTCTCTGAGATTTCTGGATAAAGTTTTATATATAGACTGAGTCCCATACCTGTACAGTATTAGAGAAATCTGACATATGTCTTTTGAGAGATGGAGGAATAATACTGTGGCACGTGTTTCATACCATGTGTAATGAGACGATCATGGGACAATGAGAGCTATTACTTGAGACGATAATGTGATCATGATTCCCGTTCCCACTGTGTGACACTCGAGATCTATTGAGTGGGATCTCATGTGCTCTTATTACTTTTGGCTATTTCTTGAAATTTTGGTTCAGTGTTGCTACTTTAATCTATTTACTTATGCTCCAGAAGATAAATTGAGATCTAAGAGACAGATCTAGGAAAATAGTTGAATTGTGACTGATAGATTCGAGTTTGGGAAAAGAAAGACCAATAGATATTACATCACTATATTGTGATTCACAGGTCGATCTGTTATATTAATCCCTATCGGGATTTAAGCATAATGGTGAATACATAGTCGAGCAAACAATTGAGAATCACTTTCGATGAGAAAAGTGGCTCGATAAATGTAATTGCATTGGGTTTGGGGTATAATGAGTTATTTTTTATACTAACGATAATTTCTCGATCATCTTAACAAGTATATTAAGAAATCTTTATTTGCAGGTATACTCATCGATCGCACAACGTCCGATCCTGTATGAAAGTCCAGCAGGGTGATGTGATGTATCGCATAAGTTGCAATCTTGTGACGGATATAAAATACCCTTATATCCAAGTAGGAGATGTTGGTTTTTATGCCCATTGAGGGGCATTTTGATAATTTGGAATAATGGGTAACTCCCATTATCCCATTAACCATCCATTACCAACCCTATTGAATCCTCCTTAATTAACCTAAATGAGCCTACGTTAGTTAGACAACTCTCACCCTCCTAAGTGATTTTAGGGGGTTTGTGAAAGAGAGGCTAGGGTTCACACACTTCTCTAAAGAGAGAGAAAAATATGAGGGTTTGAGAATTTTCGCGTAAGAAAATTTCCTTCGTCCAAGGATTCACGGGACTTGAGGACTAAGACGTCATGGATTTGCGGTAGTGGTTCGATTCCGTGATCACCATCCGACCAAGCGATCTATTCGAGTGAATACTAAAAATAGGAATAGATGGGTTTAACAGTTCCGGGGGGAGCCGCTTTCAGTTCTACCTTCACTCATCGATTGGCAAACCACAAAGGTGGGAATAGGAATCACTGGGGTTTCATTCCCATTCCCTAATTCCCGTACCCACAATCTGAACGTGGGATTTGTGTGACGGAGTAATAGAGGGAAAGGAAAGAAAGGGGTTTGAGTTGGAGCTAAGGGAAGAGGAAATGGGTGGCGTGGTTGGAGGAAGCTCAGTCTCTGTGTCAGTGGTAGGGTTAGGGAGTTTTGGTGAAAAATCTGCAAATCTGGCAAAGCCTCGTCGACGTTGTACTAGTTTTATTACTAAAGTTGCGTCCTCTGTCGATCAAACCCTTTCCCAAATTCGCAACACCGGCGTTATTGCCTGCCTTCGCGCCAATTCGTAACTCTCTCTCTCTATTATATAGACATTGTTTGCTGATACCTTACCTTTTATACATTGATGGCTTCGGTTGTGAAATATCATTGTTGCTTTGATTAGAATGTGGGAATCATAAAATTAGGATGAACCATTCTTTTGTTGGTAGTTCTGAGAAACAATAAAGCTGAGAATTTGAATGATGAGGCTTTTATTACAAATTTTCATAACTTTTATTACTAAATTAATTATTGGTTTTCAATGTAGTGCAGAGGTGGCACTTGAAGCTGCACGCGTTGCGCTTTCTGGTGGCATCTCAGTTGTGAGTCATTTTGATGTCTTCTTCTCCTTCTATGGGTTCAAGCTTTTTGAGTTTTTGGTTTTTCTCAGTCTACATATCTATGAAAACTATGCATATGCTTCATGACCCAATGCTTGGAGTTGAGGCTAATCGCTGATTCAAATCAAACAAAATTAATTTAAGATGAGATTCATTTCGTATGGAGTGATCTCTTTCTTCTTTTGGTTCCAAGTAAAGAAATATCTTCTAACTTTTGGACTTCAAACTGGGATTTTGGAAGATGAAGAGAAAGAGGATATAATAGGAAATTTAGATAGAGGAAAGTAACTAACAACCTTGTCTTGCATCCTACAAGCATTTTCTACCATGTTCCATGAAAGAGTTTGATCTAATTGGCCTTATCCTTGAATCTTGCTCCTAGTGGCAGTTCCAAGTTGGTGAAAGGAATGAAAGCTGATATTCATCCATTCACATGCTTGCCTATTGGATGTCTAGGTTCACTTATCGTGAGACCTGCTTTATAGCTGACTGTACTTCCAAATCAATAAGATTGTCAGCTATAATTATAAGGCATAGCCAACCCTCAATCTTTTTCTTGATCAACTTCAAAGCCATACAATAATGAGACTATGAGTTTCTAAGTGTCATATTGCTCAACAACATGGCAGCCAAACTGGAGACGAATAAAAGTAGGGAAAAATTTTAATTTTGGTGTTGAAAAGGAAAAAATTCTAAATTTTGATGCAGCAGTCAACAATGAAGGAAAGGGGGAAAGAGAGAGTGAGAGAGCACAATGTTAAAAGAAAGGAGATGGGTTGAAACCATCATCCAAGATGGTGGATGCAGGTGGCAAAAAGGGGGTCACACCAGCATGGTAGGTCAAACCCCTAGGACCGGAACTGGTGTTGAGGGAACCCCAAAATGAAGATTACTTTAGTTTTGATTAATTGGGTTTCCCCAACAAAAAATGCCTTATTTTAGTATTACGGTTGTTGGGATTTTTGTGAGCATAGCTGAAGTGCTTGTTGTAATGAGACATGTACAAGACAAAACGCAATGGAAAAGAAAAATAGGCTAGATGAAAATGAATGGTACATAAGATTTATGTTGTTTGGCAAAAAAGTTGCCTAGTTCCACAAGAGAGTAAACCTTTCTTCACTATGAGAGTACTTTCACATATATAACTTAGAGTTTAATCCTGTTCCAAAATCACTTGTGCATCTTCTCAGAGACCCAAGAGCTGCTCTCACTCTTGCCCACGGTGACTCGGAGCGGGAAAAAAAAACTTATAGATCACCTCTCTTATACCTGGATAAAACCAATTTACCTCTCTCTCTAACACTTTTTCAACTTTTATACTTCACGCCTTTCCACCAACTATGCACCATCCTCTATTTATAACCTTCCAATGTTGATGTATTTCATCCCACAGTTTCGCCACATGCACACATATTCTTCTGTTTTCACTCGTTCACACCAATTTTCACCAAAACATTTTATGCTTTCTCACTTTATGTGTTATAGCACTCACATAATGTCCAAATTGATAACAACATGCATCTCCACTGTATGCATTTCAATGCTTCCTCCATGCAAAGTCAACCAGAAATCTAGAGTTGGGTCCGGGCTGGTTCAGGACAGGTCCAGGAACCGCGGGCCTGTTCAGCTGTGGTTCTGAGGCACTCCCGGGCCATGCCGGGCTGGTTCCACAAAAAATTTGCTCAGAACTTCCCTGTCCCATTGAATAAGGCCTGCTATGCCAGGTCGTGCCAGGCCGGTTCGGTGGTTTTTTCTTTCTTTCTTTTTTGTTTTAGGTTGTTGGTTCAATGGTTTTTTTATCGGTTGAGAATGAAAATAAAAATAAAAATGAGGATGAAGCAGTAGACACAGGATTTTATAGTGCTTCCATCAAATTGATATATGTCCACTCCCAGGCACACTTCTAGATTTTCACTATTTTTTTCAAATATTACATACAACTTTTTTTTTTACATGTATGAAGTGCAAATTTATTCTTTTTCTTCATCTTCTGACTTTGAGTTTTTTTCTGTATCTTGCTCCCTTTTTGCTATGTCCTTCCATTCTTTAAGGCAAATCAACGCCTTAAAAGTGTTGTCTGCCAATTTTGTTTACTTTTTTGATAAAACTCGACCACCTGCACTAAAAACACTTTCTGATGGTACTGTAGACACCGGAGGGGTTAGTATATCTTTGGTCATTGTGGCCGAAATTGGGAAGCAAGTTGAATTATTTTTTCACCAACCTAAAATATTGAAATGATCGTTATCGTCACAATCTTCTAGTCAATGTATTTGTTCGTATTAAAATAATTCATTTAGTGACGAAGACAAGGATGATTTTTTTGTTCTTTTCCTAACATAATATAAGGATTAAATGAATTTAAAGATAAACGAAATGAAGTAATACTACTACTGCTGCTTTCATCTTTACCACCTATATTATCATATTACTTTTGGTATAATGCAAACATATTTTGTAAAATAAAATAAGTTTTTTTGTTTTAAATGAGCGGCATTAATATATATTTTCGTAAGAAAGCTATCAACACAATAATCAATTAGAGTTTCAACACTTTCAACTTTCACACGTAGATCTAAAGTACTATCTACCAAATACAAAATAGGAATTTTTTCATAATAATTTAAAAATTTTATTTTCATTAGTTGAATAATATCACTAAACCTATCTTCATTTTTAAATTGATTAAATACGTAATAAATACAACAAAGACTAGGTAATATCAAATGAATTGTTGGGTAGTAAACTCTGAAAAATAAATTTGTACATATATAAAAAATTCTCAATGATTCAATTAGTGTATTTGCAAAATCAAAAGAGGTAGTATTAATAAAACCATATTCATAATTAGAATTAATAAATTCAATCAAAACTTGTTTAAAAGGAATAACACATTGTAACATATCATAAATAGAGTTCCACCTAGTGTCACATTTTTATTTAAATCGTTTATATTTTATATTATATAAAATACATAAATATCTCATTTCTTGTGTTTTGATTGAAAAATTTCTAATTTGATATATTAATTCGCAAATAGGTTTTAAAAGTAGTCTGCGGCTTCCGAACCATCTTGAACGCATAGTTGAATATATGACATGCATGCCTGTTATGAAAAAAATATCCCATCTAATATTGATTTTAAAGTACTAACGGTACTAATATTAGTCGATATATTATTTAAAGGCACACAATAAAATTTTATCACTTATACCATATCCATGACAAATATTAATACTTATTCTAGCTATATTAGAACATGAATGTGAGTATTTCCAATGTTGAAAAGTTAAAATTCTTTTTTTTGGAGTTCATAAATCATTAATCTAATAACATGTTATAATAATATGATGTTCACCTTTACGTCCCTTCCAACTATCCGAAATTATAGAAAATTTACAAGAAGTGATCATAAAATTTGCAATTAAAGTATCTTTTATTATTTGAAATTGTTCTAATGTCCTTCTCCTACCCCTTTTCCTACTACTTTTTTTATAACTTGATTGTAAATATTTGTGTATACACTCTTCAAATACTTTACATTTTACTATACTAAGTGGTAACTCTTTACATGCTATCTATTTTATTTGTCATATTTGTTTCTACTTTCGGATTATATCTAAATGTACCCAAGACATCCTGAGGGGCGATAATCTACACCAATGATCTCGTACTATGTGTCTTTTAAGTGTTCTCAGTCCCCAACTCTTTATAAATTTGTATTTTTATTAACAAATTTTACATGTTGCCTTTTGCTCCTCATATATATATATATATATATATATTTTTTTTAAAAAAATAATCTCATACATTGAAATCATCCTTTTTTATTGTGTGCTATGGAATATTGTGTATTATTAGGTTCATTTTCTCATAAATCAAGATCAACATCAATGTGATCGGGAATGCATTCATTGAAAATTGTAAATGGTGGGAGAGGAGATTGTTGGAAAAATTGTGATGAATGTGTTTCGACCATTATATGTTAAAAAAAAAAAAAAAATTTGAAGTTTAATGAGAATGAATTAAAGATGCAAAAAAGTAAACACAACCAACAACAAAAAATAAATTAAGATGTTACCGATTTGATAGAGATCGCGGTTGTTTATCGACAAATCTTGAATAATTTGAACTTACAACCTTGAAATCTTGCCAAATTTTGAGAGATTTTGTAAATAGACGGGAGAATGTAAGTAGGAGATGTGTAGGAGAATGTAAATAAGAGATGTTGTTAGTATGAGGGGGGGAATGTAAGTAGGAGATATGTAGGAGATGTTGCAAGTAGGAGAATGTAAGTAGGAGAGAGATTGTGAGAGAGAGTAGAAAATGCTGTTGGTAAAGAGAGTATGAGATTGTTGTGAGAGTTGAAAATGAATAGTGACCTATTTACAGACAACATTTTTGAGTTTATAGACCAAAATACCCTTTAAACTAGCCGTTTTATGATTGTTGGGAGGTGTATTTTAGTCAAAAGTAAAAAATTCCCACAAAAAAATCTGAACATTGGAACCGGCCGGGCCGGGCCAATTCCATTAGCCATTGGAACTGGCCAGCCGGTTCCTGGGCCGGGCCAGTTCTGTGCCAGTTCTGATTCTGGTTCCGTACCAGTCTCGTTCCCGGTTCAAAAACAGAAGGAACCAAACCGGCCCACGTCCTGTAGCTGGGCTGGTTCGTTTCCGGTTCACTGTGGCCAGTGCCGCGGCTGGGCCGGTTTCCAGGCCTGAACCGGCCCATGCCTATCTCTACAGAAATCCAGTGGGAAATAATAGAAATGTTCACCAATGCTGGTCATAGATTTTGCGCTGAACACAATCTAAATTCTTGTGGGACCAGATAGGAGCCAATTTTTCAAACAATAATTGATTGTTTACATTCTGAAAACAATGTGTTGGAGATCTCATAAGGATTCGTTTACACTGTTAATTTTGTAGACTATGGATCTCACAGGTTTTGAATTGCATTCTGATAAATCTTGGTCATGTTCACTATTTTCTTCTGAGACAATCAAACATAACATTATGTTCTGTTTTTATAAGATACATCACATATATAATTTTTCTCTATTTCTTAAAATCCTGCAGCTGGAAATAGTGGCATCTACCCCTGGCGTGTTTGAGGTTGTTCTCCATTTGTGATAACTCGTGCTATTTCAGTTTCTCATAAATTAGTTGGGAACTTGTATAATTACATTTTACCGGTCAACAGGTCATACAACAGCTGGTGGAGGAGTGGCCTGCAACTGTTTTAGGAGTAACTTCCCATATCTTGCGTTGGCTATGTTTGCAATACTTTTTCCTCCTTTTTTTCCCCTCTATTGGCTTGACCATTTATTTATCTATAATTGTTCTTGCACAAAGGATAGGAGATCACAACTTCCAAAACCATAGAATGGGGATGAGGCTGCATACTTCAGAATTTATTTTATGGAAAATTGATTTGCTATATCTTTTCTATTAATAATCTGTTCAAAAGAACTTGCTAGTCTCAATTTCCATTTTTTTTGGGAACTGTTTTTTAAACACAATTGAAAATTTGATCTTCTGCAAAGAAAACCTTTTTTTCCACACTTAGCTAGAACCAGGCATGAAGAACAGAAGTTTATGCTATTTGCCTGAAAATCATGTATTGAAGGGGATTCATGTTACAATTACAACCCTATAAGTTTTGATATTGTATTCTTGCCTGGCCTAATGTTAGGTCCATTACCCTAGGTAGAAACGTTCATTGATGATCAGACCAGCTTCTTACATTTGGATGCTCCTTGTCATGTATTTCGTATGTCTAACTTGGGAATTTATCACGTACATAGAGATGATTAGCATTTGTTTGAACAATAATGTGCTTTCCAAGTTGTTCTAATGTTGCTGATAGTGAAGCAGGTTGGAACTGTCTTGAATGTTACTGATGGCAAGAAGGCCATTAATGCTGGGGCAAAGTTTCTCATGGGTCCTGTCTTTGTCAAGGTTTGCCCAAAGGACTATTCTTTCTGCTTTTTGTGGTGAAATGTACCCATTTTCAGTTTTTGGTTCCTTTTTTGTTTTAATTTCCTTTTCGAATTTCGATTGCATAAATGCTTTCTTATTCCTCCTGTATTGGTGGTCCAACTCATAAAGCTTTTACTACTAATTCAACTCTTTATTGCAAACTACAAACTTGGGGCTCTTTAATCATGCTTCATGCTAATCAGGAAATTCTGAATGATGTGCAAGAAAGCGAGGTCCTATATATACCTGGTGCAATGACCCCAACGGAGGTAATGAATTTTATTGCATTTATCTCATTGCTTTTCCAAATTTCAGGATTCAGTTTTTTCTCTTGCCGTATTGTTTTGATCTTTGATTTTATCTTAATTTATTTGAATCATGATAGTCTTGGGTTCCAGCTTCTCCTTTTTGTAATGCATGTGGTCTATTGAGTTTTCTCAATTAAGTTGCCAATATATTTTGGATCTGCAACTTTAGATGATCTTTCTCCTTAAGATCTACTTCATGACTGTACAGATTTTTAATGCATACAGTGCTGGTGCAAAGCTTGTTAAGGTGAGCCTGATCATTCAAAATGCCTTTGCTATTTAGATGCAACAGAGTTCACTATCACGTGCAGAATTATATATTACAACATTGAGGTATCTTAATGCAAAGTTTGCATCAATGAATTTTCATTTTTTTTTTCTCTCTCTATTGTTATATCTCTCATCAGAGGGTCATCTTACTGAAAGAGATGTTTCAATTGGGTTTGTTTATGCATAAAGAGGTGTTCCCTATGTTGTCTTTCTGGTTCAACATGGTGCATCTCTTTCTCTATGCTAGGCAATACCATGATGTTGAATCAATTCTTGCTTTGGCGATAGAGATGGCTATAATTTGTAGATGGAATTTTGAGCTGGTTGCAACAGTTTGAATTGATTGCTTATTAGATTAGTCATGGTTTTCTTTTTGTTGAATGCTGTGAAGTAGACAATAAGGTCATACTTCCATAAAAGATGTTGTCTAATTTTTATTCTGACATGTTCTTTTAGTAACAAAAAATTACTGTAATGGCCATGCCCTAATCCATTCATTTATGTTTGCAGAGCTGGGATAATCAGAATTATTAGCTAAGTACAACAGAATTATTATTATGAGATCAGCTCACTGAAAGAAGTTATTACCGATGCAGTTTTCTTCATATAGTTATATCTGTGCACATCCTCTCTGCCATTGACGATGCTATCACAAGTGACTGGCTAGATCAACACTAGTCTTTAGTCTGACCTCTAGCATGACAGTTTTGAGCAAAACTAAATTTCACATCAGCGCAAGATGTCAAGTATTTGATATAAATAACAAAGAAGTCAATCTATATGATGCTTCGGTGAAACTAAAATTTTATTTGATATAAAAGAATATATATATCAAAAAGAACAAAGAATACACGGGTACCAGGAGAAGCCCTGAGATACCCGGACAATTAGATCACCCTCAAGGCAAACAAGCAACTGAACTAAGATCTAGTGTCATCTACAGTTAAGACTGCACTAACAAAAGCTGCAATAATATGAGGTGGTAACTGAGGATTGCCGATCCTTCTCTTGTTTCTCTCCATCCAAATATAATAAACACATGCGCTAAGAGAGCATTTGAAGATCTTGTTCCTCCGGAGGGGGTGCCTTGCTGGGGAAAGCAAAATCGCATGAATTGAAATGAATACTTGCAAATGAATAGATTGCACCATCCCAAAAATGAATAGATTGCAAATGAATTGCAATTGTTTTAATTTTTATTCAATATAGTGCTTGCACTAATTGCAAATAAAGGATTTGTGAAGCACAAGATGCCAATTCTAAAGATCTAGTAAGCCTGTCCCAAAGATGTGCACTTGGAAGATCAAATTGAAATGACCCAGGAGACCTCAATGTCTAAAATAAACCCCTATTGAGAAATTAAAAAAAAAAATCACATGGAAGCACAAGAACAAAACAACCTATCCCAAGAAATTTTACTGAAAATCTCATGGAGGATGTCAGCAGGATACTGCCTGGGAGAGAGAAGTGAGGGATTCACTTCTTGTTCACAGTTGTAGACTCCCAAAGATGTCTCAAAATTTTGCAAAGATCACATGGAGAGTCCTGACTATAGTGACCGGGATCATTATACCCATTAGCAATTTTCAATCCAAATCATGTGCGATCCAAAAGTTGATACTGTGGAGCACTAGATGGTTATTCTAAAATGTCAGTGTGATAGTTGATACTTCTTTCTCTTTTATTTGTTTTAGTATTGAGTAAAGTTTATTTATATATATTTATCAATGAAAACCACGTGTGAAATATTATAGTGAAAGCAAATTACCACTAGAAATAGGAACCTAAGTATCTAACTAAGCCTACCGCTCACATACCATGAATGGGCAAAGAAAGCGTATCAAGTTCCATAACCTGTATCTCATAGCATAGTGAACCATGATTCAGGCAACCTTGTTGTGAAAGATGTCGGCGGAGTTCACGAAGACTGCTGGAGGTTTAAAAATGTTACTAGAATTTGCAGATATGCCAGTTAGTTGAAAGATTGATGGGGTTTAGTGTGTTGGATGTCGGCAAAGTGGGGAGAGAAGAGAATTTGGTTTCAAGAGCGGAACCGAGAAAATGACTTCTGCTTTCAGCACAAGTTGGGAAGTGAACTTATGATTCTTTTGCCTACAACTTTTTTCATTGACTTATTATCTATGTAGTACTCAAATACTGGAAAATCGGGCAAATATTTTCCAAGGGAAGATTTTCCCCTAAGAAAAAGGAGCTTTGAAAGTTGTTTTTCTTAGCTTGAATGATATCAACATAGAGTAGGGAGAGAATCAGGAAACAAAAGAATGAATGTTAAAGAGCGCCGTTTTAACAAAGCACAGGTCATTAAGACTTTTCACCATGCGTAGGGCTTGACAGCTCAAAGTTTGATTATCCAAAACTTAGGAGCGGCAATGAAACAAGGAGATTTGGAGGTACAACAGAGGAGGGTTAGCCAGTTGAAAGATCAACTGAATTAGAAAATCATGTGATCTAGATTCTAACCAGACCAAATCTCTAACTTGGAATGTTGAACCTGAGCTTAATCTCTTTCTGATTTATTAAGCTCAGATTATTTAATAATTTGTTTTGCTTACTAAAAAATGAAGTAATATCCCGTTCTGGGTTGGGTCAGTGTTAGTTTTATTCTACATGTATGTGCATGTAGAAGCGTATAATATAAATAAGTCAGAATTTTTGGGTAGGTACCTCGATATGTAAGTTTCCAAAATCTGTGATAGCAAACTCTCGAACAAAACCCACGATCGGGATGGTGATCATGAAATCAACCATCACCGCAATATTAGAACGTCTCAATCCACAATCCGATTGCAAACGATTGGAGAAAATTTTCTTCTTGAAATTTTCTCAATGCTCTCAATAGTATTTCTCACAAGAAAAATCAATCTCACTATTGTTCTTGTTCCTCTCAAAGTGAACTTCCTCTTGTGTTGGTTATTTCCCAAAAAACATCTAGCATTGTGAGAGAGGGTGAGAGATCATGGGGAGATTAGTGAGTAACTAGTGATGATAGGAGTTATCCCATTATCTCAATTCAAAATCAAAATAATTTAAATTAAACCCAAAATGCCCCTATATGGGCATACCAACTAATAGTCAGCTTCTCCGTCATGCCAGCCTTGGTTCAATTTGGTTTTGCCCTTTTTGATTGGCGGGGAAAAAAAAAATTCTTAAATCCCAAGCTTGTCAATAGCTGGTCCAAACCCATGAATTTCAAGCTCAGTTCCCTAAATTGCGCCCCTAGCCTGAAAAGGGGCATCATGGTACAAGCTCTCTCCCTCTCTCCCTCTCGCGTAGTTTACATATGTGCACTTTTACTTGACTACTATTGGCTAACAATGATCTATTTCTCTTTTATGGTTGGATTATGGGCCTAAAGTGAAGCATGATCATACAGAGAGGATGGTTTCCTTAAAACTGAGTGTTTCATTTGGTCATCAAACAGTTTGGAAATGTAAACTACCAAGTAGAGTACATATAATGCTTAACCTAAAAAGAAACAAAGGAGTATGTGGAGATTCTACTATTTCCATCTCAAATGAGTACATATCACACTTAACCTGGAGAGTAAGATGGACTATATACTTCCATTGCTTTGCTAAACTAGTTCCATGGTCCATGGAAAATATAATACCCATCCCTTGATACAGCCATACAATGACCATAGGACTGGTTGTGGTGAGAAAATATTTCTTGGGCACATTCAACAAACGTTGCAAGAATTCCTTAATTATTAAAAGCATTTTCTCTTTCTAACAATTTTTTAAAATTTCTTTTTCCTGACATGGGTTTGACATTTCTCAATTGTTACTGGTGTTAGCATCTATCCTTGATCTTCCTCTTCTGTGGCTTTATTAAGGTCCATAGAATGAGGCTTTTTGTATCGTTATATGCAGGTAGTATTTTTTCAAAGTTACTTAGAATCTACTGCACTGAGCCTCTAAGTGTTACTTTGGCAACTTCCTTGTGTGTTATTCATTAAATGTGTTCTCTTGGCCTAAGTTTATTAATTTATGTATCTATCTGTTTTTCAAAGACTTATTTCATGAACATTGTTTAAGGACTGTAAGAACATTTTACCGAAATGACTGGATGCACCTGTTATTGCATGGCTTTGTCAGAATTCTTTATTCAGACACTTCTAATCTCTCTATTCAAATATTCTTCGACTGGATGTTGCACTGTAACATTCTCGGATAACGTTTAATATGAGATTTTGTCAATTGCTTGTTCTACTTTCTTTGCTTCATAGGTTTATCCTGTATCTGCATTGGGTGGGACTCAGTATATATCGGCACTCAACAAGCCATTGTCTCACATCCCAATGGTTGCTTCGCAAGGCATAAGATTAGGTGGGTTACCTTTATTAAGAATTTTCTTCTATTGTCATGAAGTGGTCCATGGCTTTTCAACATGCATTACTTTACCTATTGAATTATATTTGATGTAGGATAAGGTAGTGGGCGTAGTAATAGTGATGAAAGTGAAAGAAAAATTAGGGAAATTGACCTAGATCGCAACCTATAAAGGTTGATATAGCATGTTGTCAACAACCTCTTAAGGTTTACAAGAGACGTGCTGGTTCAAAAGCACAAGTTTTGATTTGGGATATCGCTGATAATGAAGGGTTTACTTGGAATTTATTTTAAATATTTTAGATTTTACCTTTTATAGTAGATAAGATTAATCTTGATTAAGTTTTTATCTTTAAATATAGTTCTTGTTCTATATGAATTGGTTTTGATTAAATTCTTATCTTTAGATGGGTTCCTTGATTATCTTGATTAGGTCTTATCTTTAAATAGAGTCCTTGTTTCATATAAATTGGTTTCCATATTGGAAAAGAGTTATAATTGAGTATGGATTCTTAAGTTTTATTTTTCTATAAATAGGCAATTACGTAGTCTTTCAAAGACGGATTTTTCTGATTAACAAGCATTCTTTCATATTGTGAGATACAGTCTTTCCTTAGGTGTGAACCCTAGGTTGCGGTCTAGGTCAATTTTCATAATTTTCCTTTCACTTTCACCACTATTACTATATCCACTACCTTGTCTTGCATCAGTGGATTGTGCTGGCCTCTTCAGCAGCGTTTCAATTGCTGCAATTAAATTCTTTAACTACTCCCCCACTTCCTGCATATTGTTTTCTAGGCGTTCAACTCTTGAACTCAACTTAGCAGTAGTTACCATAGTTGTGCATGAGAAAACAATCTTAAATTAATAAAAACTTTATCTTTGTTACCAAATGATGCGGGACAAGGTAGTGGGTGTAGTAATAGTGGTGAAAGTGAAAGGAAAATTAAGGAACTTGGCTTAGATCGCAACCTAGGGTCTTAGGGTTCACACCTGAGGAAAGATTGCATCTTACAATCTGAGAGAATGTTTATTACAACAACAACAATAAACCGAGCCTTAATCCTAATAATTTGGGGTCGACCGCTTGAGAGACAAATTTATAGATGATTAAAAAATAAAAATAAAAAGAAAAATAAATAAATAATAAATAAATAAATAAATATAATAAAAAATATATATATCTAAAATATGTTAGTTTAATTTGTGCGGATTCTTTTAAACCGCTCATTCCTATCCAAAGTTATCTTTTTGTCTAAAGCTTTAACTATCATATCCTTACGAATAATCTATATCCAAGTTTTTAACGGTCATCCCTACATTTTACTAGATTCCTATATTTAAGTGATCTAGTAAAACTAGAAAAGTCTGAAAGAATGTTTATTAACTAGAAAAATTTGCTTTTGAAAGGCTACATAAGTGCCTATTTATAGAAAAATAAAGTTTAAGAATCCCTACTCAAATACAACTCTTCTCCTATGTGGAAACCAGTTTATATGAAACAAGAATTTTATCTAAAGATAAGAATCTAATCAAGATAAATAAGGACTCTATTTAAATATAATAATTTAATCAAAACCAATTCATATAGAATAGAAACACCATCTAAAGATAAAAACCTAATCAAGATAAATCTTATCTACTATTAAAGGTAAAATCTAAAATATTTAAAATAAATCCCAACTAAACCCTTCATGATTAGCCATGTCCCAAATCAAAGCTTGTGCTTTTGAACTTGCACATCTCCTGTACCTTAAGAGGTTGTTGCCAAAGTGCTTTATCAGTATTCCTTGTAACTCCTTGAGTATCAAATGCTGCTGCTACCAGAAATGTGATTCAAATTATCTTCTCATCTTACATCTGTTCTGACCTCTTGATTGCTATGAAGCATGGACACCTCAAAATAGTAGCCATGTCCATCTTACATCTGTTCTGACCTCTGACTGCTACGTGCATCAGGTGGCATGCCCCATTTTTTATTATTCTTTTAGACATTGGACACTTCTTATACTTCTTCTGGAACCTCTTAAAAACTCTTAACTAACGACCCATTACTATTACTACTAAGTAAAAATATTGTATTGCTTCATATAGTTACGGTCTCTCATTTGAAAGTAAATTATAAGAATGATAATATAATAAGTATATAGCCCACTTATGTATTGCTTTGCAAGACTTATTGGCTGAGGTTATTAATGTTGTTAATTTATTGGCCTATATACAGAAAACCAGTATAAGTTGTGTGCTCTGTCCTAACCCTGTTGTGTCATGTTCATAGCTAGTATCAATGTCTGCAACTATTTGGTCAACTTCTGGTATGAGACCATTGTAAAAGGTGGAATATGACTCCTTCTAGACTGTTATCACTCTCGTTTTCCTCCTGCTCCTTCATCACTGCTGTCGTATGTTGCCTGTGAAATTGCTGCCTCGTCCCTACGAGGTGACAAAACTGATAATACTGCCATTGCTATTTTTTTTCCTCCCAACTGAGTTTCCAGTTGTCAGCGGTCAGAGTAATCTTGCCAAGAAATAAACCTGTTATAGACCCAATGATCCTCCTGATCCAAGAAGAGTAAGTTTAACTAAAGTAATTTATTCAAAGTTCAGGAGGCAACAGGTTTCTTTGAATTTCTAATTCAAATAAGGGCTATCATTTTTTTAAAAATATATATATATTTTTGGTTGGTTGATAGGATTAGCAGATATGATTTGTTAGTTTCTTTCCAAGACTTTTTAACAAGTTGTTAGGTTCTTTCCATTTAAAGAGCCAATTGTCAGTGAAAAATCAAGTTTTTGTATTCTTCCAAAAAGTTCGAGTTCACTCAAAAGCTTGACACTGGAGGGTTCTCTCCTATGAGTCCTTAATGCTTGTCCACATATGATGCTAGCACAAGGGCAGGAACACTAGCAAACCTCAAGTGGGTTGCTCATTCTTGGTCAATTTCTCTGTTTCTTGCCTGTGGATTCTATCCGAAAGTCAAGACCATAACAAAACTTTTTTCCAGTTTAACATAATGTTAATCAAATTAATGATAAATTGTATGACGTTGCAATGTTTTTGTGTTCTGATGTTTTATATACTTAAAAATCTTCTTCATAGTGTATGGAGTGCAGTGCTCCACTTAATTACAGCTATGGTCACCAAGTCTTGACCAAAACACAAATTTGTCCTTTAATGTTTTGCAACAAGGATCTTGCAAAACCTCCATCTTAACAGCATACCAATTACATTTTGTTGCCCTATTTCCACTATGCCATTTCCCTCTTTATTATGTGGAAGCACCTGAATCAAGCTGCCGTACTTATGCCAAATCACACAGCCAACCCAGACATGCTACGAGTAGCCTAAGGGTGTGATCACCTTGACCATGAACCAAGGTTCTCCAAGCATTTCTGTTGCTTAAGCTTGTGGCCAAGCTTGATGGCGGCATTTGATTTGCAGTGTCTTCTTGTGTAACCAACATGTTAACTGGCAATGAAGACATTGATAGCCTTGTTATTTGCCTGAGCAGCTCCTAAAAAGAAAGAAACTATTTCTTGTTAAGACAAACAAAATAATAAAAAATACGCTGATTCATTAGCTTAAGCCTTTAGAGCATTTGCTTGTTCCAAATGGATAATACTACTGGAAGTTCGAATCTTTGTTGGCACTTTTAACTCCATCATTCATTGTGTTTGGAATGCACTTTTAAGTCGTCATGGGTCCACATGTGAGGCGGAGTGCTAAGATAAATGAACAATAAAATACTAAGTCCATTAGTTTTAAGTTTAGCAATTGATTGCTTCACATGGTAATAAAGGAGCACAAGTACCTAATAATTATTCCATATGTTTGGAACCCTCTTTTAAATCCTCATGTGACCACAAGAAGTTTTTAACATTAAAAAAAAAAAGGAAAAACAGAAAAATTTTATTACAACTTAAATACTATTAGAATGTAACAATGGGTCTTTGCAAATTATCCCAATAAAACTGAAAAGTTGCATTGGAAGTTAAAGAAAACCACAAATTGCCATTTTGGCAGACCTTACTCTTGAATTTTGTAATGTTCTTGCAACAGAATTTTATTTGCTTATGATCCTGATGCAAGTAGCTGAGCTCATAGGAGTTATGAGATTTTGTGCTGAACTACATTTCTTCAAGCTAAGGCCAGCCTCGAGTATGAGCACCTACTAATGGAACGGGTGTGCACCAAAAATGGTTCCCCCGGGGGGGGGTTTGAGACACTTAGGTCAAATGTCGACAAAGGGTTGGCATGACCATACTAAACAAATACAAATTTGAGGTATTACACCCATATGTGACCAAATCTTTCATTTTGCTAAGTCCGCCAATATTTTTAACAGAAGTAGAATTGAGACCATCATTTTGTCTTATTTAACGTTTTACCTGTATTTCAGCAAGTATGGTGTTTTAATTTCAAAACCGAACATTTAATTGATTTCTACCACTTTCTTCTAGGTGTTAAACGAATTTTGCTTTTATGTTGTTAGCAGATTTAATAGGAGAGTATATTTCTAGAGGGGCATCAGCAGTTGTTTTGTCAGATGCTATATTTAACAAAGAGGCATTGGCTCAAAGGAATTACGACGTGGTACACAGGTTAGCCCACCTGGCAACTTTACAAGGCAATGAAGCTGCAAAATGGTGAGGCATTATTTTCTTCCTGTATCAACTGTAATCTCTTGGCTCCTTAATCAAAGAATTAGCATGATACATGTGAAGAGAGAGAAAAATCCACTTTCTAATATGGTTTAACATTCATTTATATGCAAGAAGTTTACAAGACAAAACTTAACTGTTAAGAAATACAACTGTATATACAGGTGTTATGCAGCTATTTACAGCTATATATACAGCTTTTTATGTAGCTTTGTAGCTGTATATGCAGCCGTTAGTTACAGCTCTCTAATATGCAGCTGTTTCCAAAACTCTCCCTCAAACTTGTGAATTGACATTGTCCATTCCCAGCTTGGTAACAATTGTTTGAAACATAGGGTTGCTCAAACCCTTGGTAAACACATCTGCAAGTTGGGAGTTAATTGGCACATAAAGTGTACAAATTAAGTGCTATCTAGCTTTTCTAAAGTGTTGGTCCAGCTCAATGTGCTTTGTTCTGTCTTGTTGTACTAGATTTTGTGCAATACTGATCGCTGATATTGTCACAATAAAGGTTCATAGTACCATTCCATATAATCTTTAAATTTTCTAAGATAATATTTAGCCATAGAAGCTCACAAGCACCACTTTCCCAAATTCTGATTCAACATTTGATTTGGCGACCACAATTTTTTCGTACTTATCTATGTAACTGGATTTCCACCGAGGAAGTACAATACTTGGTAGTAAACCACTGTCAACGACTAACCCAGCATAATTGGCATCCATGTATCTTCCAACCAATTTTTGGTGCATCTCTTTGTTAACAGCAATATCTTCTTATACTTCGCCAATTTTATAGTTGGGATCTATCAGTCTGCTTGCCAGTTCACATCCTAACTTCTGCGTCTCTTTCAAAAGATTAAAAATATACTTTTACTAAGAGATGAAGATTCCTTGCTTTGAGTGTGCCACTTCAATCCCCAAAAAATATTTTAATCTTCCGAATGCTTTTATTTCAAATTCTTTTGTGACACATTGTTTCAGAGTTTGTGCTTCTCTCGTATCATTTCATGGTACATTCATATCATCAACATATACTAGAAGAATCACAACTCCCTCTTAATCCAAATGGTTAATGAAAAGTGTATGGTGTGCTTGACTTTGTTTATATCGCGTAACTATCATTACTTTTGTAAATCTTCGAAACCAAGCTCTTGAAGACTCTTTCACTTCATATAATGCTTTTTTAAGCTTTAACACTTTGTTGGTTGCCAAATTTCCACCAAAACTAGGTGAAATTTCCATGTATGTCTCTTCTTCGAGATCTCCATGCAAAAAGGCATTCTTTACATCGAATTGTTGTAAATCCCAATCATAATTACTAGCTAAGGACAACAAAATTCTTACCATGTTCATCTTGGTAACTTGCGCAAAAGTTTCTTGATAATATAACCCATAAGTTTGAGTATATCCTTTATCCATTAGCTTTGCTTTATATCTCCCTAGCTTGCCATCTGCTTTGTATTTCATTAAAAAGATTCATTTACATCCCACTGGACTTGTCCCTTCAAGTTGGTCCATCACCTCCCAAGTCTCAATCTTTTCCAAGGCCTGTATTTCAAGATTCATAGCACATTTCCAATTTTCATAAGATAACGGCTTGGATAGTGTGATAGGAATAGACACAGTGTTTAGGCTCATAAGAAAACTTTTATGAGATGTTGAACATTTGTCCAAGGACACAAATTAAGAAAATGGATATAATGGGTGTTTAGTGCATTCTCTAGCTCTTTTCCTGACTCCCATAGGCAGATCATTGTCAGATATTGATTCAGTTGATGGACTAGATATTGTTATCTCATATCCAGGGTTAGAATATGATGATTGGACTTTTTCCTTGAGTACACCTGAGAGAACCAAGTTTTATCAATAGTGTCAATACATTTGATCACAATTTTAGTGAGTGGATTAATGTCATTTGGATAGAACATGGGTTCGGGTTGGTCTTGAGAAGACTGGTCTTTAGAATGTGCGAGATCAGATTGGTCTTTAAAGGACACAAGTTTAGATTGGTTTTGAGAAGGTTGAGTAGTTTGGGATTTAGAGGACGAAGACAAATCCAGGAAGAAAAAAAATTACTGTCCTTAATTTTCACAAATATAGTCCCCTGGAAAAAAGACGTATAATGAATTAGGGCTCATTTTTAATAAAAGTGACATCTGTAGAAACAAAAAATTTCTTGGTAGGAGGGTGATGACACTCATACCCTTTTTGTGTTGTAGAATATCCCAAATAAATACATCGTATTAGTCTAGCATCTAATTTCTCTCTACTATGGCTATGGATATGATCAAAAGACAACCAAATATTCTAAAAATAAGATGATTTGTGGTACTAAGATCAAGAAAGAAATGTATGAGTATATTGATTGAACTTTTGAAATATAGAACCATTGATGGTAATTTATTTATGAGATTTGTGGCTGTAAGAACAGATTTCCCCGATAGTGATCTGGTACATTTGTTTGAAACAGGAATACTCGAGTTGTGACAACTGGCCATTTATTCTTTCTGCTACCCTATTTTATTGTGATGTGTTGACACATGATGATTTATGAATGATTCTTTCTTTTTGAAAAATAAGATGATAAATTTTGGTTGAAATAATCCCTTGCATTATCTGTTCTAAACCTTTTGATCTGAACACCAAATTGATTTTTTAATCATGTTATGAAAATTTCGGTCGACATTAATGACATCGGATTTAGATTTAAGCTAAAAATTTCATGTCCCTCGTGCAATCATCAATAAAAGAAACAAACCATCTAGCTCCTAAAATGTTAGATACAGTTGACAGACCCCATATGTCACTATGAATTAATGCAACAAGAATAGAAATTCTGTTATTACTAATTGGAAAGTTTTCACGTTTATGTTTTGAAAATTCAGACATTAGAATGAAAGTTTGCACCATCAATTTCGATGAATATTAAAGGAAACATCAGTTTAAGAAATTTGAAGAATGGCTGTCCAAGTTTTAGATGGTGAAATGATATTCTATTTTATTGTATCCGAGTGGATGAAACCACTGATGATGGCTTATTTGCATTTCTTTCAGGAGAAGGGAGTCTGCTTAATTGCTATGAGCTGTGATGGCGACTAATGTCACACTCATACCCATATTGGATTGCATGGATAAAAGTCAACATTGTGCTGACTGTAAAATCATTTGCTTGAGAAACTTGATTGGTTAGATCAGAAGACCTGGGTAAAAAAGCTCAGTTCTTGAACCCACTGTTAGTAAGTGTGTTCGCTTTGATGATGAATGATCTCCCTTTGATCTATGTTATGTGTGACCATGTCATAGCCATGGGTATAATAACTCCTTGTGATCTATGGTAATAGGGCATCATGGTGGTAATACATGTGGCCTAATTTTACTTATCGCTTTGCCATATAGGTATGCCAACATGAACACCGCCCGGCTAGTGGATGGCATTTGGAATTCATAGTAAGATTGGCAACTGTCAACCTGCTTCGTAGTGATGGCTAGAACTTTCAAAGGAAACGGTAGGGATGGTTTAGGACAGTCTTGTGTAAGACTGATGGTCTGCAAAATTTTCTGCTGACATGAACACTCTTAAACAGGAGTCCCAAAGTGTGGGGCCTTCTTCAATTTTCTGCAGTTTGACGTCCCATTGTTGCAACTCCAAACTCTGATCATAATTGCCTTGGTCTTGTGATCCAATGGCGTGGAATGTTGTTTAACTGCAGCAAAGCTTAATGTGGGTCGGTTTGCTCTTTATTTAGATCCTCAAAGCACTATACACTGTACGGGTAAGTTGGTTGATCATCATAATCATGCCACTATAACTTAGTACAACACCTTTATGTTGCCCTAGTTGCTGAACTTAATGTCACGGGGGCTTTAGTTGCCATAGTACGTAGCTTCTACCACGATTGTGTCCTCAATTGCTTTGTCAAAGATTCTTGTTAGAAACCCAAGACTCTGCAACTACCTCTCCATTATTTGACTTCCCTCTGGTCCCGCATATCGTCTGATCCATATCCTTGGTATCTTCCATAACCTCCTCTATTTTGAGTGGATTGCCCCTCTACCGCCCTTTTATGGCATTATCCTGCAAAATGCAATGCGTATTTCCACATTTGTTAGATTTTTTTCTCTATATGTATGTGGAAGCAAGTAAAATAAATAAGTCAAAATTTTGGATAAATATTTCAATATGTAGGTCTCAAAAAACTGAATCGTACTATGAATTCCTTCGAATAAACGCACGGTCCGAATGGTGATCACGAAACTAAATCACCACCACTATGTGATGACGTTTCATTCCACAATTCGGTGAATCTCAATTATGGAGAAAATTTCCTACTCAAAATTCTCATAAACCTCTATATTTTTCTCTCTAGAAAAATGAAATCTCTCTCTCGGCAATACTTAGCTAAGTCCTCTTTGTCTCGGTAAAGTGTAGAGTATCAAGAGTTTCACACAAACTCTAATTTGTATAAAAATTAATTCACACAAGAAGAGTGGAGACACCAGGGGAGATAGGAATAATAGGTACCATCTTATTATCCCAATATTAAATTTTAAAATTTTTTACTTTTATGATAAAATGTCTTTACGTGGACATGTTTATCAACATTTTCAACTTACATATGAGAACATTTTACATCTATCACAGAATCACAACTCATCCGATCTATCATATTGCCTTACTGAATTTTCACATAGGAATGGGTATTGTGCGATCAGCGAGAATACCTACAAGTAAATGTTTCTCGATGTACCTATTAGAATGATCGAGAAGTCATTTGTTAGTACCAAAAAGAGCTTGTTGTACCTCAAACTTAATGCATTATATCCATCAGGCAACTTTCTCTCATCGAAAGTGATCCCTAATTATTACTCAACTATATATTTACTATTATCTTCAATCCCAATATGGATAAATATAACAGTTCGATTGGTGAATACGACACAAAAAATACAATGCAGTAGATCGCATGAGTTGTGATCTTGTGACGGACGTAAATGTTCTCGTGTGCAAATATGATATGTTGGTAAATATGCCACGTAGGTTACCACAAAAAAATTAAAATTTAAAATAGGGATAATAGGGTGGTTACCCATTATCTCCATCTCCCCTAGTATCACTCCACTCTTCCTGCATGAATTAATTTTTATGCAAATTAAAGTTTGTGTGAAACTCCTGATACTCTACATTTTACCGAGAATGAGAGAACTTAGGGCAATTGAGTATTGTTGGGAGAGAGAGAGAGAGAGATTTCATTTTTCTAAAGAGAAAAACATAAAGGATTGCGAGAAAATTTCGAGTAGGAAATTTTCTCCGTCATTGAGATTCACTGATATGTGGATTGAGGTGTTATGACATAGTGGTTGTGATTCAGTTGACCGTGCGTTTGTTCAAAAGACTTTTGGAGGGTTATATATCAAGATATTTATCTGAAAATTCTGACTTATTTATTTTATACGCTTGCGCATACATGTAGAGAATCAAATTTAATATTGGTATTAGAGCTTATTAAAATATATATATATTTTTTAGAATTTTTCAGGTATAAAATGTGTAGAGTATTAAAATTTGGTATTCGAATCATGGATAAGTTTCATTAATTCAAAAATACCACGAGAATACTCATACCCCAAGGAACATGAAAATAATTAAAAAAAAATTGGAGCATGTTTAGGTTATTAAAAGTCTGGTCGAAAGTTTTGATCGTTCTGACTACAAAATCCTTAGATCTGTCAAGTTAGAGGATGAATTGATCTTTGAAATGCTCCAAAAATGTTCATCATGTTCTGATTTGTAATTTTGATATATGATTTATGTAATTTGGTTGTCGAAACGTGAATTTTTCTTACACTCGGAGACTTTCAAATTGCTGTATTTAGAGCGTAATTTCTCCAAGAATCGAGTTTATAATTGATGATGGAAGTTCTATTTTAGTTTTTAGCAAAATCCACTTCAAAAAATGGTTGGAAAATGGGTTTACTGGCAACTAGGTCGAGTGACCCGGTTGTAAATTCGTTGGGCGAAGAAGGCCCGACTTGGGTCCGTGGACATGACAACATCACGCGAGCTGAGGCGCGTGATAGTGCAGGGAGAGAACATGCAAGGGTCACGTGAAGTGAAGGCGCATGATAGGTTAGTCGGGTTCAAGTTGGTCTAGATTGAATCCACAAACAGACCCGCAAATGCCCTGTGTGGGATGCGCTGGCCAGCCAGAATAATGTTGAGAATGTTGAAAATTTGATGCGAGGAGTAGAGCCCATGAACTGCAAATAGAACATGGTAGCACTAACCAATAGGCCACAACATGTTACTATGTTGAAAAGGCATTAGATATTTTATATAAATATTTTATGAAATTTATGATTTTATTATTATTCATGCATATAATGATTCATTACTCTTATGTTGAAGATATATGCATGACTTTGACCTAGTGGGAGTCTTGTTGGTTGAGTTGGGACTCTCGACCCTAAAATTTAGCACAATCTTTTAATGTGGGTTTTGGTGTACCTAATCTAATTCCGAATGGTATGATACGATCTTAGATTGTGGTGTATATTTCTGTTGACTATACGCTTATTTTGGGGTCTATATCCGAATCATTTAGAATTTGTTGATTCGAAAGATATATAAAATATGAGAATTAAGTATCAACATGTCACTAATGTCTCTTTTTTCTATGTACGAGAGACCATGGCTGTTTCGAGAATTATCGTACTAGATCTTTACAATGGGGATAAACTGATTGGTGATAATTACAACATTTGGTACCAGAAGATTTAGTTTGTCATCGAGGAGTAGGATTTTTATTGAGATTCTGAAGTACGAGATGATAGATCTCAAGGGGTACCACACCTCAAGTTAGGCGGGATTAGAAGGCCTATCGTACTTGGAAGAAGAATGATAGCCAAGTTAGGGTAATCTTGATTAGTAATATACATGATGACATGATCCCGGTCTATGAGTGGTATCCTATGGCTATGTCGGTTTGACTCGCTCTCAAACAGCATTATGGTGCTCTTTCAACTCCTAAAGTGAGGATACTGACTTATAAATTTATAATTTATAAGAAAAAAGGCTAATCATACGATGAAACAACATTTGATATAAATGTCGAGTTGATTACTAGGTAGAGGAATGCAGGTGAGGCCATTTCGGATAAGTTTCAAGTATTGGGTGTGATCTAGCTTTTATCTGATTCATGAAAGACCATGAAAACTTACACATGATGAGAGTATTCGTACTTTCGCTGATGTGAATAGGCACTATGAGTTCTAGGAGAAGTACTTGAGGTGAGAAAGCTGCACTAAGATCATGCTTATGAAGTGGAGTCTAACAAGAGCTCCCGTGACACCAAATGAAAATGGAAAAAATATGAGAAGAATACCTGAGGACTAGGCAAGAGGAAGCCATTTGATAAATCTAACAATACGGTGCAAAAGCGTAGGAAGAAAGAGTTTGATAAGATCAAGGTGAAGTGTTACGTCTATGGTAAATTTGATTAGTTTGCTTATGAGTATGACGAATGAAAAATATGTCCTTCTTATTTACGTAGTTTGAGTTTTGTCTCGCCTACTATGATATTCAGTTATTCCTCTTCTTTGTAGATTATAAACTCAGGAGTCACAGACCATATAGCTCAAGACAAAATCGCGTACGTGGAGCTTCGCCTATTGAGTCCTCAGCCTAGGAGGATTTATGTGGGAAACGGAGCATTTATCATCGTAAAAGGGATTGGCACTTGTAAATTGGAGTTTCGAAGTGGCCAGATTTTGTATCTACATGATATTCTTTACATTTCGAATATTTGATGGAACTTGATTTCAATATTTTGTTTAGATCGTTTAGGATACATTTTGTCATTTAGAAACCCATATGTTTCTATTAGATACAACAAGTCTTTGATATGTTCTTGTTTTGTTTATGATAAATAGTATACACTGAATGCTGTTTCTTCTAATGGTATTTCTTGTTATTCTTCTATTGGTTTTACATTTGATTGTGTTGATGATGATGTGAATATATGGTATAGTAGAGTTGGACACATAAGACAAGAGAGGATGAACCAGTTAGTAGGGAGTGGTTTATTAGACCCACTAACTAGGGTCGAGTTGATCGTATGTGAGTTTTGTTAAGCTGGCAAAGATATAAGAAAACATTTGGTAAGATAATGAGAGCTGAGACTCCATTACAATTGGTTCACTCTGATATCTGTGGCCCTATGAACGTGAGATCCCAAAATAGAGCTGCATATTTTATTACGTTCATAGATGATTGTAAGCATTTCGGTTACGTTTATTTGATCTCGCATAAGTCTGAAACATTTAAATGTTTTAGGAGATTTATTAGTGAGATTGAGAATCAATTAAATTTGAGAGTAAAGACTCTTACAATTGGTCAGGGTGCGAGTATTTGTCTGAATAATTCAAAGAGCTCTGGTTTGAGAAGGGCAATATAAGACAATTGACGATTTCTACTACTTTTCAGTTGAATGGAATAGTTGAAAGAAGGAATAAGATTTTGTTAGAAATTATGAGATCTATGATAGCGTTGGCCAATTTGCCTATTTCTTATTGGGGAGATGTTTTATTGATTGCAGCCTATGTTTTCAATAGTGTTTCATCAAAATCCATAGTCAGTACCCCATACGAGTTTTAGACATGAAGGTAGCTGACCTTAGCCACCTGAGAGAATGAGGTTGTTCTACACATGTTTACAATTTCTCATATCAACACGGCAAGTTAAGCTCACGAGAAAAAAAGTGTATCTTTATAAGATATTCATAACACTTTAAGGGGTTTGTATTCTTAGGTGAATATATGAACGGCACTATCACTGAAATTGAATCTCGTGATGTCACGTTTCTTGAGAATGATTTTCTTAAAAGAGGTAAAATCAATCAGACTTTATCTTTTATAAGATAGATGAACCTAGTGACTCAGCTAAGGGCAACGGGGCAACGAAGGGACCCAAGAACCTATTATGGATTTTGGTCCTAATGGGAGCGATCCATTCAGAGGTGGAGAGATTCTCTCTCCTCATAAGAGCAGTTGAGGAAACATACCTAAACGTCGTTTTCCAATTGAGATTGAGACCTTCATTGTGATTCCTGAGGATGATGAGGAATCTAAAACTCTTAACAAGACTCTCGAGGGTCCTGCAAAGGACCATTAGTTGAATGTCATGGATAAAGAGATGGAGTCAATGAGAATCAACGAAGTTTAGGACTTAGTTGATTTGCTTGAGGGCAGAAAAACCATTGAAAACAAATGGTCTCTCAAGGTCAAGAGAAAGGCTAGCGGATCGGTGGAGAGGGATAAGATCGGTCTAGTAGCCAAGAGTTACACTCAGACTAAGGGTGTGGACTATAAGGAGACTTTCTATCTGGTAGCCAAATTTACCTCAATATTTTACTTTTAACGATTGTTGTAGAAATGGATTTGGAGTTACACCAAATATACATTAAGATGCCTTCCTGAATGAATATTTGGATGATGAGGTCTACATGGTGCAACCATATGGCTTTGTTCTTGTAGGTTAGGAGGATAAGGTCTGTCATTTTCGAAAGTCGATATATGACCTTAAACAATTATCCAAATAGTGGTATTTGAGATTTCAAGATAAAGTGATATCTTATGGTTTCATGATGATCAAGAATGATCATTGTATGTACCTAATATGTTTTACTGACTCCTTTGTGATCATATCCTTATATGTGATTGATATTCTGTAGGCTGGAAACAATAGAGAGTATCTAATGACTATTAAAATCTGGTTATTATTGAGTTTCAATATAAAAGATATGAGTGAAATTGAGTTCATGCTCAGAATTAAGATCCAGAGGGATCGCTCAAGATGGATGTTGACTGTTTCACAAGAGACCGATATTAAAAAGATTCTCGAGTTTTTTGGGATGAATAATTGTAATTCTATAGATACTCTAATCATCAAGCGTGCTGGTCTGAGTTTTAACATGTGCCCTAAAACTCAAGAAGAAATGAGGGAAATGGGTAAAATCCCTTATTCCAGTATAGTGGAAAGTTTAATGTACGCGATGTTGTATACATGACTAGAAATTTGTTATACAATCGGTCTGATGAGTAGATATCAATCAAATGCTAGAATAGATTACCGAAGAGCAGTGAAAAGGATTTTCAGATATTTTAAGAGAGCTACTAGCCTCTCTTTGTGTTACGTAGGAGGCGATTTGCGTTTTGTTCCATATTTAGACACCGAATGGGGTGGTGATATGGATGAGTGTAAATCGATATCAGATTTTGTCTTCTTGTTCAATGACAGTGCTATTTCTTGAAGCAGTAAGAAACAAATCTGTGTAACTCTATCTACGATAGAAGCTGAGTTCGTAACTTGTTCAGTTGCAGTTTAGGAGAGTATTTGACTATGAAAACTATTGGATGACTTAGGAATTATGACAGATAGTGAGAGGCCAATGATAATTTACTATAACAATCAGACCACTATCGCCTACACATGAGATCCTATGTATGATAATATGACCAAACAAATTGACACCACATATAATTTTGTGAGAGATATCATTGAAAAAGGTGAAATGACCATCAAATACATTTATACTCATAGTATGGAACTAAACTTATTTTTAGAGACTCGTTTATAGGATATAGAAAGTCATTAGATTTGTGTATATTTTGACATTTTTCATTATATATTGGATTTATGTATTGATGCTTATCCATTATAGATATATGTATATATATATATATATATATGCATTATTCAGTCTTTCATTTATTGCACTTATTTATTGTCTTATATTTGTGATATGTTATGATTCAAAGATATGTTAGGCAAACGGGGTCAACTCTCACACACGAGTGATCACCTCCAACTCTAAGTGAGTGGGGATGAGACAGTTTGTAGTTGTAAGAGACTTTGAGAGTAGCACTACTAGAATATAAGTCACCCTGATATGTGTTCAACATGGGGTCATATGTGTTATGACCGATATGGATACACCCATATTCATATTGGCTGTAAGTAACTAGATCTAAGATCTCGATATCATTTGCGACTAGTGATATCGTCTCTGATATACTCTCTCTGAGGTTTTTGGATAAAATATTATGTGTAGACTGATATCTACACAATATTAGATTGGTAAATATACCCATGTAGGGGCATTTTACCACAAACATGAATGTGCAAAGCTAATTTAAATTATAAGAAATGAAAAGAAATGAAAAGAAAGGAGGTTTAGCACAAATTTCACTTTATATCTCACCTTGCTCATGAACCAGAAAAAACAAGTTAATTGTAAAACAAAGAATGACTACAAATATATATCTCTATATATTCTATTACTTTCAGCAATGGAAGACAATATTTCACAAATACTGAAATGACTCCTAATCTTGATGCTCAAATCCAGTGGAAGAAGAATTAGACCCAAAAAGAAAAGGCAGAGCAAAATGAAATCTAGTCCAGTACCCATATGAAACTATTTTCATATGGATTGCATCTAATTCGTAAGAGTAGCCTTTTTCAACAAAATTCTAACAATTCAAAAGTGGCAACATGGTTCTCAATTGGCTGTGTAATCACCCCTCAAGGCTTTAGTAGCCACATCCCTTACTACCTTAGATTTCATTCCAAGGATTAGGTTTGGGACCATAGATTGAAGTGACTTGAATGTGGGTTCTTTAGCTTCTTTTGTTAATAAGCAAGCACAAACACAATATCATCCATCAGCTGGACATGTGTCTCTTTTAAAACTAATGAAATGCCAAGCCTCTATTAATAATTTAGTAATGAGAAATCTAGGTCAATTTTGTTGAAAGAATAGATGGAATGATAAAAGAAATCATAATCACATAATTAGGACTGAAAAGAAGAAAACAAAAATGAAAAGGAAAAATCAACCCCCCCACTCATCAGAAGATAGACCCTACAAAAGTTAGGTATGTCTTTGAAACCAACAGAAGACTTGAGTTTTATACCAAGATGGTTAATTTTGTTCTATTTTGACTAGTCTTTTGTTTAGAAAAATTAATCGTCAAAAATAATATGCATGAAATAAATCAAATATAAAACATGCAATACTTACATGGATCAACCAATATTATTACATTTACGAACATATCAACCACTACTAATTACCCGATCATATACAATCAGTCATCCTACAATCATTGCAAACCATTGATGATAACTAATTACATACTAATTCAAACCCATAGTGATCCACAAGCGAACTATACAAACAACACTTCTTAGTAACACTTTTACGGTAGAATCCCCATTATTTGGGACCTCATATCTTTATCTTGTGAAGTCATGCAATGATCTACCCTCTCGTTGGTGAACTCCTATAAGCCATGATCTCTTTGATAAGCTCCTATAAACCACACGTATCACTTAAAAAAAAAAGAACCAATTGAAACAGTATCTTTTTGCTAAACATTTTAGATCATCTTTGATATATATTGATGGAATATAAACCAAAGGCCTATTATCATGGGACTTAAAGTTTTTCGAATCCATAGCCAACACAACATGACCAGAAGCATGTCGTAAACATATATTGATGGAATATAAGGTTTTAACACCCCGAAAGCATACGGAACACATGCGGGTAGACTATATATATCTCATCAATCCTATCGGCCAGGTAAATCCTCTTTCTCTTTAAACTTACATGTACCACACAAAAAGCATACAACCTCTCCTTCAGTCTATTCTTCTTTTTTCGAAAACCGCTCTTTAACTTGAGCGTCACAGTCTCCCTCGTTGGAGCACCCTTTGATTGCTCTTTGCATGTCTCACTGATCAGAATCGACCTACGACCTTCGACTAATCATCTTGTTTAAGTCAACAGAGCCATTATCTGTGGAGTCATAATTCACCTCCAACAGAGTGGCACCGTTCATGGGAACAGACTAGAGAGAAGATCGCTTCACACTTTATTCTCCCAAAGATCATGCCTCCTAAGAGGATTAGAACCACATCCAAAGCTGCAACCATGATAGGACACACAACTACCCCAGCAGACACTGTTCACCCTGTAGCATAGGACAACATCGCTGAGATTCCTATTGCTCTCGACTAGCCTAAAACCTAACCACCGGTTGCACGACAGGACCAACCGATCCGATCCCCTACTCCAGCCTCTTCAGAAAAAGTCACTTAACCTGAGATAGCAAAACTCGAATACAAATTGCAAGGCATGAGCAAATAGTTGGAAGAACTCAGCTATGTTATCAGACTAGGAGCACAATCTTCCTTGCATGAGTTGGGTCACATGCATTAATGAAGACTCGATTCCAGAGAACATCGAGAACCTTTATTGACTTCCTGACACAATCTGAACAATCTAAGGAAACAGGTCAAGGAACTCATTGTAGACGAACTCAGACGTGCTAATATGTGAGAAGAGACAAATTTACTCAACATGTTGCTGGTTTCTCATCATTTGACTCCAAGGTTTCTACAGAATTGATGCCTTGTGATATGCTTCTCCCTCTTGGCCCACTTTGAGATTGTGATGATCTCGAAAGACATGACAGATGCGGCCATGTGTAAACGTTTTCCTACGACCTTGAAGGGTAATACTCTTACATGGTTTAACTCACTTCCCTCATTCAGTATCAAGAGTTTCTCTCAATTTCGTCAACAATTCAAGATGCAATTTATGATCAATAGGGGGTTAAGAGAAAATCCACATCCCTCCTCTCACTGCGGCAAAGGGACAACGAGCCGTGGAGAGACTTTATTGACAAGTTCAAAATAAAGATAATGAAGGTTTTGGGTTTAGACCGTTTCATTGCATTAGCTGAATTGTTCACTAGATTGCAATCATCGGCGATAAAAACATCCATCACAAAGAATCCTCAATCTACCAACCAGGAGTTTTAAGCCCATATAGAAAAATATATAGTTACAGAGGATGCTGAAGCGTTTAACAAGCGACAAAACCGACTAGCTGGAATGTATTCAGCTGATTATCCCAACAATCGTCACCTAAGAGAGTCTGACAAGGGCTACCTCAGCAACGAAGGTTCACAAGTTATAATCCTCTAAATGAGACGCCAAGTCAAGTTCTGTTTTAGATTTGGAACAAGCCTTATATCAAGTGGCCCCTTAGCTCCACAGAATACGACTCAAAAAAGGATAAGATGTGATATTGCCACTACCATTGAGACTACGGCCATTTGACATATTAGTGCAAGAAACTCAAGGATGAACTTGAGTTTCTCATTTGAAGTGGTTGGCTCCAGAGATTTATAAGTGTAGAGAGGGAAGGCCTCCCTCCTCAAGGCTCACATGCTACGGGGCGTGAAATGTCCCAATCAAGCAACCGACTCCAGGAAACACCCGTAATCAACTAGATGGAGTAATACTCCAAGTACAAAGTGAGTATAATCCCTTGGATCCCCACTTTCCGACCCATGTCTTAATGGCGTTACACAACCGAGGATGTGCACGACTGAATGGGATTGGGTAGTAGTGGCCCTAATTTTTCACAAAGCCAAGCCATCGAGCTCCACGACTAAAGAAGTCCTTGCTACATGCGCTGAGAAGCAACTTAAAAAGAAAAAGCTAATGATCGACTTCAATGACGATGATTTGGAAGGGGTCGATCCTGACTAACTTGAATCCCTTGTCATTACCGTCAAGATCGGGCAATATGAAGGAGAATCTTCGTAGACCAGGGATTGACTGTAACCTTCTCTACTTGAATTCTTTTTAATAGATGGGCTTTACTTAAATGTACCTATAGCCTCATGCCAGTCTCATTAAAGGATTCTCGAGTGAGTGGATATATCTTGAAGGCACCATTTTACTTCTTGTTACTCTCGGGACTTCACCTAATCACGTAATGCTAAATGATATTCAACGTGGTTATACAGCTCTCGCTTTATAACGTTATCCGAGTCCGGTATAGCCTGAATGACCTAGAGGCATTGTCGAGTACAAAACATATGAAAATCAAATTCAGGACCTCAACAGGTATCAAAACACTGCCCTGTAACCTGAAATCCCTTGCAAACCCTCTCTAGGAATTCTGAATCTCTTTCTCTTATGATTACTTGGTTTGGTATCCTACTACTTCTCCCATTGATTACAATATGGTTACTTTACTCGAAACAATTTGCTTTGTTAATCTCGTATGATGTACCGTCACACTGGACACACGTCACCAAATGCACTATATCTAACGAACATACCAATAATAAGGGATGCATCTCCCCACTGGGTAGGTACACCCCACTTTGTCAAACAAACGTACTGACAATAAGGATGCGTTTTCCTATCGGGTAGGTATAGCCCATTTTATCGAATGAACGTACCGACAATAAGAGATGCATCTCTCTGCTTGGTAGGTACTGCCCACTTTATCAAACGAATGTACTGACAATAAGAGATGCGTCTCCCTGTTGGATAGGTATGACCCACTCTACCGAATGAAGGCATCGACAATAAGGGATGCGTCTCCTTGCCAAATAGGTATGGCTCACTCTGTCGAATGAACATACTTACAACAATGGATATATCTCCTCGTTAGGTAGGTACGACCCATTATTTCTCTCTTTCTTTCAAATGAACGAATTTTCAACAATGATTGCGTCCCCACGATGGGACTCTATTCGCTATGCGTAATAAAGTAAATTACAAACATGGGATTTTAAATGCCCGATCATGAAGAAAACAATTGAATTCTTTCATTAGTCCTTTCAGAAGCATACAAAGATCAGAAGGAAGTAGAAAACACAACTAAGAAAGAGATGAAGACGGGAGATTAGGGGACCCTAAATCAACTTGAGGCGCACCGACAATAGCGTTCTCATCAACAACTTTTAAGGGCACGCCACTCACGGGAACGATTGCAAGATCACTATTGGGTGCTTTAGGACTAGCCCTCACCATGTACAGGGGCATGGCCCCCAAAAGCCTCGCACGGTCAATAATCTCCTTGGCACACTGTAGGTTCTTACCCCACCTACATCGAGTGCACATCTACTGATCTATGGCCCTCATGATAGCCTTCCCTAGTTCCAATATCTTCTATTCAATGGCATTTAGAGCTCGATCATGCATCTTGGCCAGCTTTTGCATTGTGTATAGGCATATATCACATTCCCTAGCTTCTACCTCTAATACCTCTTGGAGAGAACCTCACACTGTTGAAGTGCCATATCCTACTCAACTTTTAACCACTTTACCTCCTCATCCTGAGCATTCAGAGCGGCCATAGATGCTATCTCCTCCTTTTGTGACAGAACATCCAGTAACTGCGACACTCTGCACCCATCTCATCATCTCGATGCTTCAAATGATCTATCATTTGCTGCATCCTCAACTTCTAAAACTCTATCAAGATAATGGCCTACATGAAACAAGAAGAGTCATATGCAGAGACCAGGGATACAAATAAAGTACACTTTAAGGCAATCATACCATGAGGCCCGAGGACATAATGACCTCATCGCCTTGCTTGAGAGACAGATTGTTTAGCTCCAAATTAGAATGACGAAAATCCACCTGTTCTGCTATCTTCCTTACCTCGTTATCATTAAGATAACTATAACAATAGTTGCCAGCACCGATAATTATGGTCCTATGTTCACGCAGCCCACGTCGTTTATCAAAAGATGAAAGAGGAATAAAAGACTCAAGAGCGAGTCTCCTGGATACTTTCTACTTGCCCAGTATCAAAGGAACAGCTGAAGACGGCCCCGTGTTGGGAACCTCAACTGATCATGAGGGAGCACTCTCCAAGTTCCCATTATCCTCTCCTCTTACTTCCTCCCTCACCTTTTCAGGGTTTTAGGGGAGGCGATCTTCAACCTCCTCATCCCTTTCGTCTCCTCCCTTCGCCCTTTCCATGGCATCCTCATCATCCATATCAATGCCTCTTAGGCACTCCTCCTGGACTTCCATATATACTCAAGCCTCAAACTCGAAGTCTTCAATCCCGACATCCCTTAATGCACCCGAAGGTCCTTATATCTCTCCCTCTCATGACCTCACCTGACGAGCTTGACGTTTAGTCCTCCTATTCTTCTGCACTGAGGTCGAGATAGGAGCGTTATCAGCCCTAGCATTAGACATGCTCCCTATCTCAATAGTCCTTCTCTTCGACCCGAGCCTCATCCGCCTACTCGATATAATCTCCTTAAAGTCCTCTTCCTTAGGAGAAGCAAGAACACCCGCAAGATCATTCTTCTTCTTCTCCATTTGAAGAGATCTTTCAATCTTCCTCTTCTCTCCCAAACTTCCACCCAAATACGTCTATCTTTGGCTTTGCAAAAACCACTAACCAAACAAACAAACCTCAAATGACGAAAAGTCTAAGGGGTCTTTAACTTAAGAAGTGGCTCCCCATTGGCCTTTGGTAGTACGGGTATTAAGTTCTTATTCAAAAACTCTACAAAAAAATACTTGTGCATCCAAATTTTGTCGATGGTTTCTTTAAAAGGAAACTCCTAGTTTAATTTTGTCCTAGTTTGTAGAAAAAACCCTCCTTCAGTGGACCCCCCGTGAGCGCATATCTTAAGAGAGAACATTGATGCCAAAATTTCAAAATCAAAGCAAAGATGACAGAAACTCATTACGATATCATAGTAACCACCAAGCCCCAAGCTCTAGGAATCAATATCATCAAAAAAATGTTCCAATCGAGCAAGACATGGGCTATGTTGCTTGTATACGGCACCTTTAAGCCATAATTGACATGTGGTTTGTATATCGGGACATGGGTGTTTGATACCTATTTGTCCTGTCCTCATCCGTAGCTGAACAAAGGGCGTAATTATCTCCCAATAGCATGCCATTCTGAATACCCTGAATTTCCTCCTTTGTCATAAGGTTTCTAATGTCATTGATACCTTGATAAACCCATGAGTTGAACCCCTAACCATTTTCGACTCAATTCTCTGAGTATCGCTTAGGGATTTCAAAGGAAGTGACTTGCGGATTGCCTTTCTGATCGGAAGCAAAAATTAGCAAAAAGCAGACACAATAGAGCGCGAACCAATTTGACACCACATCTTTTAAAACATATTGAAGAAACTTTATGGAAGTCAAAACGGTGCGTGCCACATTTAATGCGGCATACTAACATCTTTTCCAAATCCTCTTTGTTTAATGCTAGTCCTAAAGTCTTTATTACGGAATGGCATTAGGAGTCGGGAGCAAGTGATGGAATATAAACCAAAGGCCCATTATTATGGGACTTTTTTCGAATCCATGACCCATTGGACACAACATGACCAAAAGCGTATCGTCAATATGGGACATATCACTAGCAAGTGATGGAATATAAACCAAAGGCCCATTATCTCCCAATATGGGACTTATCGGTAACTACTTGATCGGCTCTCAGATTTGCTTAGTGTTCCATGACCTTATTCAACTAAAGGAAATATATGTTTCCCGTTAAAGTACGAAGTCAACCTCCCGTAATAAGAAAGTAAACGTTTGACTACTGCTGATAAGGAAATAAAATCGTTTATGAATTAGACCTCCTCGAATAATAGTATTTCAAATTTTTTAGAATCTCTCACCATGATCCTTGCAATTTTGGGGCATCTCCACAAGAAAACTAGGGTTTAACACCCTGAAAGCATATGGAACTCATGTGGGCAGACTATATACGTCATCAGTCCTGTTGGCTGGGTAAATCCTTTTTCTTTCTAAACTTTTACGTAGCACGCAAAAAGTATACATGCTCTCCTTCAATCTATTCTTCTCTTTTCAAAAATTGTTTTTTGACTTGATTGTCGGAGTATCCCTCGCAGGAGCCCTTTGATGGTTCTTTGCAATTCTCGCCGATCAGAATCGATCGATGACTAATCATCTCATTTGAATCAGTAGAACCATCATCTGTGAAGTCACAACCCACCTCTAACAATATATATATATATATATATATTTTTTTTTTTAACTAAATGCCAATTGAAATATTTCAAGTATATTTCATTTACTCTTTTTTGGATAAAACAAAGGCAAAGCCATAATGTCTTACCTAAAGGCCCCAAACCCTAATCTAATTTTAATTTCCTTATATTTATGTTAATTATGGAAATGATGTTTGATACTTTGGTTTATGCTCCTTTTATATTAAAATCTCAAAATTTTTTAATATTTGGCATTTTACATTCGCTTAAGGCAAAGTACTCTTCACCATTCGCTTAAGGTGGACAACATCATTTCTCTGTTGGCACTCCAACATTTTTTCCCATGCTACCCTCAAGGCTTTGTATCCAATATAGAGAGAGAAAGAGAGTCCTTTTCTTCTTTAGCCCCAAAGATGATTTATCAAAATCCTCATGTCTCCAACATTCCTTGTCCTCATTCCCATTGTCCATAGCTTTCCTCTTCTTCTTGCTCAAGTTCCTATTCTCTTGTCACTTCCTCAAATCAATGATATGATAGAGAAAATAATTTGCTTATCCTTGGGTAATATCACTATTGACTTTGAATATCCCCACCTTGAGAATCAATTATGAATTGGATTACGAATATGCAAAATAAATTTTGCAAGAAACTTAGTATATCTTGATATTCAAAAAGATCCAAAAGAAATAAAGAATATGATTTTCATTTTTCCCTAAAAAGTTAATAAATATTTAGTTTGAGAAAATCTTCTATTTTGAAAATAGTTTTTAGAAGGTTAATTTTTTAATTAAAGAAAATTTTAAATATTTAATTTGAGAAAAATTTTCTAATTTTGGAAAGCGTTTATAAGAAAATAAATGATTCTTCTAAATTAAATAAAAGGATAATAAAAAAAAAAATACATGTGGGATCCCACTAGTGGGCTCCACGCTCACCTATACTCATGTCGCGTCCCTTAGGCAGTGTTACGAGTCGCACATCTGATTCACAAGAAATCATAGAATAGTATTTAAATCTAATAGTTTCTCTCACCTAACCAAATTGATCTTTTGGACTGATTTCTTTTACTGAATTTGAGTCCATCATGGGTCTGTAACAATTGATACTTTTATTGAGAGATGGTCCAATATGGAAAATGGATACCTAGAAAAGGACTATTTGATACTTGATAAGGTCTAGAGTAAGAGCCATCCAGAAAGGAAAAGAGATACCTAGTGTAGTGAAGAGTACAAAATGAGAGCCATCCATGGATGTTTGGTTTCTCAAGGGGTGGGCAATATTACGAGTCTCATATCGAATCCATAAGAAATTATAGAATAATACTTAAATCCAATAGGTTCTCTCACCTAACAGAACAATTTTTTGAGTAGAATTCTCCTATTGAATTTAAGTCCATCGTGGGTCCGTAACAAGCAGGTGGCACTATGCATTGCATGCCCCGTATACCCATCGTTCACCTCCTTTCCATTTCTCAAGGGTTTGAAAATTTATTTCTAAATATAGGGATACTTAGAATAAGGTTCAAATCCAAGTTTGGAACTTGAAAATATTAAATTTGTAGTGATCAATTTAGGTAGAATTTTTTGTATTATTCCACCTTATCTTTTGGATGGAATAGAGAAGCGTTTCAAAATATTGAAGTGCTATTGTCGATAATGTAGACGTCGAATGCTTAGATACTTGACTCGAACTACGAGGAATTTGGAATGAAGAACCTATGCCCTAAATGGTACGACTTTCAATACCTCCTCTTACACACATACACACACATACATATATACAAACATACATACATACATATATTTATATATTCAACATGTAAACAAGATACAAATTAAATCACCCATGCATAATCTGGAAAATATGAATTGCTATTATTCTCGTACTTTGAAAAAATTTAAGAAAATTGAGATTTCCACATTTTACTAAATGAACCTTGAACTCCCACTATTGGTTAATATGCACATGTAGGGGCATTTTACCAAAGGTAAAACTTTGGATTTAAAATTTAAATTAAGGATACTGGTGGCTACCCATTATTCCCATCTCCCTTTAAAACCTCTTTCCCTCTCTTTGTACGTGAGAAATCTTTTTGAGAAAAAACTAGAGTTCGAGAGAAACTCTTGTTCTCTACACTTTTACTGAGATAGAAAGAATTTAGATAATTGAGAATTAATGAGAGAGATTAAGAGTAAGATTAATTTCTAGAGTGAGAAATTAATTGAGGGAATTAAGAAAATTTTGAGTAGAAAATTTTCTCTGATCATTTGTGACTCATCGGATTTTGGATTGAGATGTCATGATGTAGTGGAGGTGGTTCGATTTTGTGATCACTATCCCGACTGAGAGTTTTGTTCAAAAGTTTCAGTCTGGAATTTGGAGACCCACACATCAAGGTATAACCCAAAAAATTCTGACTTATTTAATTTTTACGGTTTTTCATGCGCATACATGTAGAATAAATCTGACATTGGTATTAGAGAATGTTTAAATTTATTTAAAAAATTTTAGAATTTTTTTGGATATAAAATGTGTAGCATATCACGAATAATTTCATGAATTCAAAAATTTCACAAGATTACCCATGACCAAAGTAACATGAATATGATTTTTTTAGAGCAAGGTTAGATTATTAAATTTCTGGTCGAAGTTTTTAGTTGTGAATAGTGACCGTGACCCTACATCTTTAGATTTGTCGAGTTTAAGGACAACTTGATGCATGAAATTGGTTTGAATGTGTTCCTAACACTTAAGTCTATTGATTTGAGTGGCTAATTGCGAATGCAATTGTCGGAAATTGTGTTTTCCAACATGGCCGAGAAGTGTCGTGGCATTGGTGCTTGATCTACTTGTTTGGAGCTTGAATCCTTCATAAAATCGAGTTTAGGATGAATGGAGGAGGTTTAATTTTGATTTCTAATCGAAATCAGCACAAAAATATGGTCGAAGAGGGCTGTTTCTGGTAGCCAAGTCGGAGAACCCTGTTGCAACCCATTGGGTGAAGAAAACTCGACTTGTGTCCATGGGTGCATACACATAACACACGCGATTGTGGTACATGATTCCATTGATCCATTCATTCTCTTTAGGGTTTATATTCGAGCTCTTTCATGTTTGTTGATTTGAAGAGTACACAAAATGTGAGAATAAGAATCAATTAGTCATTCATGTCTATCTTTCTGTATATCAAAGTCTATAGCTATTTCGAAAATTTTCGTACTAAATCTTTGCAGGGGGATAACGTGAATGGTGACAATTACGATATTTAGTACCGAAAGATTTGGCTTATCCTTGAGGAGCATAATCTGTCTAAGATTATAAGGCATGAGATACAGGGTACCACACTTTAGGCTAGGCGGGATTAGGATACTTATCGTGCGTGGAAGAAGAAGAATAGCCAGGTTTGGGCAATCCTGATTAGTAGCATGCATAATGACATGATTCCAGTCTATGAGCAGTATCCTATAGTTATGTTAGTTTGGCTCACCCTAAAAGGGTATTATGGTGTTGTTTCAGCTCCTAAGATAAGGATGCTAACTTATAAGTTTATCACTTATAAAAAAAGGGTTGATCATACGATGAAGTAACATTTGATGTAAATATCGAGTTAATGAACACGGGTAAGCCCATTTCGGATGAGTTTCAGGTATTAGATATGATATAGTCTTTACCTGATTCATGAGAGACCATGAAAACCTATCTAATGCATGACTAGAGTATTCATATTTTCGTTGATGTGAACAGGTACTGTGAACTTGAGGAGGAGCGCTTGGAGGTGAATAGATCACACTCGGTCATACTAATGCATTGGAATAGAGCAAGGGCTCTCAAGGCACTAAATTTAAATGGAAGAAGCATGAAAAGAAGACCCAAGCTCTAGGCAAGAAGAAGCTATCCGAGAAATCTAACAGTAGAGTACAAAAGTACAAAAAGAAGGAGTTGGATAAAAACAAGGTAAAGTGTTATGTTTGTGATAGATTTGGTCATTTCACTTGTGAGTATGACGAGCGGAAGATATGTCCTTCTTTATGTGGTTTGAGTTTTGCTTCATCTACTACGATATTCATTGATTCATCTCATTTGTGGACTGCAAATTCAGGAGCCACCGACTATATAGCTCAAGACAGGAGCATGTACATGGAGTTCCCCGTACTGAGTCCTCAGGCTATGTGGATTTACACGGGGAATGTAGAATTTGTCATCATCGAAGGAATTGGTACTTACAAGTTACAGTCACAAAGTGGTCAGACTCTGTATTTACATGACATTCTTTATGCTCTGAATATTCGACGGAACTTAATTTCTATAGTTTGTTTAGACCGCCTAAAATATGTTTTATCTTTTGAAAACTCATATGTTTCTATTAGTTATGACGGTTCTTTGATTTGTTCTAGTTTTATTCATAATGGACTGTATTTATTGGATGTTATTTCTTTTAATGGTTATTTTTGTTATTCTTCTATTGCTTTTACATCTAATTGCGTTGATGATGACGTGAACATATGGCATAGCTAACTCGGGTCGAGCTTCCCATATGTGATTTTGCCACGTCGACAAAGTTACAAGAAAACCATTTGGCAAAACAATGTGAGTTAGGATTCCATTGCAATTAGTCAACTCCAATATCTATAACCCTATGGTGAGAGCCCGAAATGGATTTGTGTACTGTATTACGTTCATAGACGATTACACACGTTTCGCTTACATCTATCTGATCTCATACATGTCTGAGGCATTGGAATGCTTCGGGATATTTGATGATTAGTTAGATTTGAGAGTGAAGACTCTAAAAAATTTTTAGGGGCACGAGTATTTGTCTGTATAATTCAGAGAGCTATGTTTTGATGAGAGTATTACAAGATAGTTGACTACTCCTATTATTTCTCAACAGAATGGAGTAGTCATGAGAAAGAATAGAACTCTATTGGAGATAGGGAAGTCTATGATACTGTAGGGTAATTTCTCCATTTTCTATTGGGGAGATATTTATTCACTGTAGCCTACATCCTCAACCGTGTTCAATCAAAGCCTATAATTAGTATTCCATATGAGTTTTGGATAGGGAGATAGCCTAACCTTAACCACTTGAGACCATAAGGTTGTGTCGCGCATGTTTACGATTTCTTATATCTATATAGCAAGTTAGGCCTGTGAGGAAAAAAATATAACTTTATAAGATACTCAGAATGCTTCGAGTACATGTATTCTTAGGTGTGCATGCGACTCGACTTTACTAAGATTGAGTCTCGTGGTGCAACGTTCCTTGAGAATGATTTCTTAAAAAAGGTGAAATTGATCAGAATTTTACCTTCTATGAGATAGACGAGTTTAATGACTTAGCTGAGCCTAGTAACGGACCAAAGAATCCGTTATGGATCTTAGTCTTAGTGGGAGTGATCCATGTAAAGGTGAAGTGGTTCCCCCTTCTTGTAGGAGCAATCGAAAACACGTACCAAAATGTCGTTTCCCAATTGAGGGTAATACTCTCATTACGACTCTTAAGGATGATGAGAAGGCTAAAACGGTCTAAGAGGTTCTCGTGGGTTCTACAAAGAACCATTGGTTGAATGCCATGGATAAAGAGATGGAATCAATGAGAATGAATGAAGTCTGGGATCTAGTTGATTTGCCTGAGAGCATAAAGGCCATTGAGAATAAGTGGGTTCTTAACATCAAAGAAAAGCCTACGGATCAGTAAAGAGGCATGAGGCCTGTTTGGTACCCAAAGGTTACACTCAAATTGAGGGCGTAGACTATGAGAAGACTTTCTCTCTAGTAGTCAAATTTATTTCGATCTGTTTACTTTTAGTAATTGCTACAGACATAGATTTAAAGTTATACCATATAGGTATTAAGACTATATTCTTGAACAGAAGTTTGGATAAGAAGATTTATATAGAGCAGCCATCTGGCTTTGTTCCTATAGGTTAGGAGAATAAGATCTATCGATTTCAGAAGTCGATATATGGCATTAACAGTCATCTAAGCATGACACCTGAGGTTTCATGATGGGGTGATGTCTTATGATTTTGTGATAATTGAGGAGGATCATTGCATATACCTGATACATTCTTTTGACTCCTTTGTGATCATGTCCTTATATGTGGACGATATTCTATTGGCTGGGAACAACGAATAGTATCTTATGACCATTAAAACGTGGTTGTCATCAAGTTTTGATATGAACTATATAAGTAAGACTTAGTTCATTCTCGGAGTTAAGATCTAGAGGGATCGCTCGAGATGAGTGTTGGCTCTTTCACACAGTACTACATCAAGAAGATTCTTGAGCATTTCACGATAAGTGATTGCAACTATGTAGATATTTCTATCACTAAAGATGAGGGTCTGAGTCTTAATATGTGCCTTAAAACTCATAAGAAATAAGGGAGATTGGTAGAATCCCTTATACTAGTGCAGTGGACAATTTGATATATACAATATTATGTACACAACCAGACATTTGTTATACAGTTGGTCTAGTTAGTAGGTATCAATTAAATCCTAAAACGGGTTACTGGAGAGTAGTGAAAAGGATTACGAGATCTCTTAAAAGAACTGCAGACCTCTCCTTGTGTTATGGAGAAGGTAATTTGCATCTCATTGGATATTTAGATGCCAACTGGATGGGCGTTCTGGATAGACCCAAATCGATATTGGGTTTTGCTATCTTACTCAACAACGATGCCATTTTTTCGAGCAGCAAAAAACAAATCTATGTATCTTTATTTACGATAGAGATTGAGTTTGTGGTATACTCAATGACAGTTTAAGAGAGTGTTTGGTTTTGGAGATTCTTGGATGACGTAAGGGTTATAGTAAATAGTGAGAGGCTAGTAATGATTTACTATGATAATCATGTCACTATTGCCTACATCCGAGACCCTAAATATCATAGTAGGATCAAATATATTGATATCAGATACCACCTTGTAAGAAATATCATTGAAAAGGGTGAAGTGATGATCAAGTACATTTCCACACACAATGCGGTGGTTTATCCCTTCACCAAATCCATTACGAAAGATTCCTTTTTAGGACATAGGAAATCATTGGATTTATATATATTTTGACATTTCTCATATGTACTATATTGATATTTTGATACTTATCATTATGTATGAAAGATGTGCATTATTTTGAGACGATTGTGATCTTGATCCCTATGCTCACTGTGTGAGACCCGAGACCCATTGGATGGCCCATCGTATCCTTATTACTTTCGGCTATTTCTTGAAGTCTTATTTCAATATATGCTACTTTAATCTGCTTACCAATAGTCTCGAAGATAATGAGGTTTACATGGCAGGTTTAGGAAAAAAACTAAATTGAGATAGATAAATTCCAGTATGGAAAAGAATGGTGAATCGACATTATATTGTTGTGTTGTATTCATCGGTCGACCTGTCATATTTATCGATATTGGGATTGAAATATAATAATGAATGCATAGTTGAACAAGGATTAGGAATCACTTTCAATGAGGAAAATGACTTGATACATGTAATGCATTAAGTTTGGGGTACAGTGAGTTATTTTTGTACCTGGGATACAACAAGTTCTTTTTATATTAATGGTAGCTTCTTAATCATCTTAACAGGTGTATGGAGAAGTTTTTTATTGCAAATATATTCAACGGTCACACGACACCCAATCCTATATGAAAGTCCAGTTGCATGATGAGGTAGATTGTATGAGTTGTGATCTTGTAATGGATATAAAATGTACACATATGCAAATGAGAGATATTGGTTAATATTTCCACGTAAAGGCATTTTATCAAAGGTAAAAGTTTAGATTTAAAATTTAAATTTAAGTAATGAATGGTTACCTATTATCCCCATCTCTCTTAAAACCTCTCTCCCTCTCTTTGTATGTGAGAAATCTTTCTAAGAAAAAATTAGAGTTTGAGAGAAACTCTTGATCTTTGCCCTTTTAGTGAGATAGAGAGAACTTACGCAACTGAGAATTGTTGAGAGATTGAGAGTGAGATTAATTTGCAGAGTGAGAAATTAATTGAGGGCATTGAGAAAATTTTGAGATTTTCTCTGATCGTTTGTGACTTACCGGATCCTGGATTAAGGCATCGTGGCACAATGGTGGTAGTTCAATTTCGTGATCACCATCCCGATCAAGAGTTTTGTTTGAGAGTTCGCAATCTAGTAATATTAATTAGGGGTTAGTCACAACAACCATATTTAAGTAGAAAATTATATATAAAGTCATGATTACATTAGAAAAATATAAATTTATCATGAAAATTATTTTTATGTAATGAATTTTATCCTATGGAAATTTTTACTGCATGAAAATAATAAAATTTGATATAAGATATTAAGATATCTATTTTCAATAGTGGTCAACTTGGTTGAAATCCATTTTCTATGTCATACTATAATTACGATCGGTCTAGTGCATGTCTAAACTAGCTCTGTTAAAAAGACGATATTAAGTTTAAGGGGTTGTTGATTCTTAAGCAGTCCCATGTGACTCACTGCCTATTAAGGAGCCTATCTAATACACTAAAAAGGTTGTCTCATATGGTTAATTAGAAAATGATAAAGTATTCGAGAAAAGATTAATTATTGGTACTTTTCTAATTAGCCCACATGAGAAATGAGTTATTTTTAATAAATTTTATCATAAAATCGAATAAATCTAATAGAATTCGAAATTTAACCTGCAGGCAATTTCTATCACTACAAGAAAACACACTTTCAGTAATGGAAAATTACCAACGGAATAAAATCCATTGCTAATAACGACGAATTTGTTACGAATTACCGTCGAATAGAATACCAAGAGATTTACGACGAATTAGCGACAATCCATCGCGGTAGCGGTGAACCGTAAAAATAAAGAAAAAAAAATTGTAAACGTATCAGTGACGGATTACCGACTGAATTTTTAGCGATAGAAAGTTTTCGCCGCTAATCTATCGGTGTATTGGTGAAAGGAAAAAAAAAAATATATATATATATACAGTTATCAAAGACGGATTAGCGACAGAAAATTTAGCGATGAATTACCGATGGATTTTTATCGACGGATTACCAACAGATCAGTGAGGGATTTTTTTCATTTTTTTATGTTTTTTTATGTTTTTTTTTATGTTTTTTAATGTTTTTTATGTTTATTTTTTTATTTTTTTACTTTTTATTATTTTATTATTTTATTTAATAATTCTTTTTATTTTTACTTTTATTTTATTTTGTAGAAAAATAATATTATTTTATTTTTAAAAATTTTTTTATTTTATTTTAAGCTAAAATTTTATTATTTTATTTAATTGTCAAATTTTATTATTTTATAATAAATTATCATTTTATATTATTTTATTATTATTAAAAATTATGAGATAAAAGTAATAAATAAAAAAATGAATTTGAATAGATGACTAAGATGGTCCGATGGTTGTGTTGCTGAATTTATTTTACCTATGCCAGGGTTCGAAGCTCTTTGGAGACATGAGGCAATTTTTCACAAATTAAAGGAAGCAGGTGGGTGGGCGAGCGTGCAGGTGGGTGGCGCAAGACAAGGTTGTGCGGGTGACAGTAGGTAGGCGCATGGGCGGGTGATGCATGGGCGGGGAGCTCGTTTGGGCATGTGCGCGCTAGTGAGGGTTCCAGAATTAGCAACGGAAATAATCCGTTGCTAATAGTGAATTATTAACGACGGATTAGCGAAGAAAAAATTTCGTTACTAATTTGTCACTGATTCTTTTATTTATTTTCTTCTATCAACGAAAGATTAGCAATAAATATTTTTAGCGACAGATAGTATTCTGTCAGTAAAAATTAGTGGGGTAGTTTTCAGCGACGGATTTTGCGATAGAAAAAATCCATCGCCAATATCCTTTAATAACAGATTTCTTATCTTCAGCGATCGAAATTTTCGTCATTGATACCTTATTTTCTAGTAATGTATGTTATAAATTTATTTTCATATTTTCGTATTGGTAGACATATATTAAATATTTCATATATAATTAGTAAGTTTGTTTATTTATTTTGTAATATTTTAAAATATAGATTTGAAATCAGATTTTTTCGAATTAACGAGAAGAAACTATAGGGCGTGGAGGGAAATGACCTTTATATATCTAGGATATCTATTTATTGACTATGTTATACAAAAGGATAAGTCACCTCCAGTGAATAATACCATCTTTGTATACGAAAAGACTCTTTATGAAAAATAGAAGCAATCTAATCATCTAAATACCATGTTCAATAAAAAGTAAAATTTCGGTCGGTATCCGTGACTGTCAATTAACATACCAATTTTCATACTTTTCTTAAGGTTATAAATGAGCAATTTGTGACATGAGAGAAATTTTTAGCCAGTACCCTCATTATGCAGTTCTCCTCCATGAGATTCAGCATTGTTTATGGTGTTCGCAAGCACATCATGCGAATGGAAAATATTACAGTTCAACTAAAAAACCTGGAGGTTGAGATGTCCGAGTCTTTCTTCGTGCAGTTTATTCTGAACTCTCTCTCTCGCCCCTATGGTTCTTTTCAAATCTCCTACAACACACATAAGGAGAAATGATCCATAAATGAATTGATAACTAAAGAACCTAGAGGCTGAGATGTTCGAATCCTTCATCTTGTAATTTATTTTGAACTCTCTCCCTTAGCCCTACGGTTCTTTTAAGATTTCTTACAATACACATAAGGAGAAATGGACCATCAATAAATTGATGGTCATATGTGTGCAAGAGGAAGGAAGGAAGGAAGGCTGCTAATGGAGATGAAGTTGGGTTCTGCAAGTATACATATGGCAGTGCAAGGGAAGAAGAAAGGTAAATCCAAACCGAACCAAAAGTGCACAAAATCGAAAGTGGACAGAAAGAAAGAGTCTATATATTTCTTTTGTAAAAACAAGAGACACATGAAGAAGGATTGTGTCAAGTACAATTTGTGGCTTGAGAATAAATGTACGGAAATGTCAATAGTTTGATATGAATCTTACATGATTGAGATTTCTCATGACATATGGTGGATTGATTCTGGTTGTACTATCCACATGACGAATGTATTGTAGGGTTTGCAAAATCTAAAGAAGCCAGTAAATCTTGAAAAATTCATCTATTTGGATAATAAGATAAACTCACGGGTAAAGGTTATTAGAAATTGCAAGTTTATATTAGCGAGCGGACATGTTTTGAAGTTGGAAAGAATTTTTTATTTACCTGAATTTTTTAGAAAATTAATTTCTATTTCAAAATTTGTACGATATGGATATTCTTTCCAATTTAATAATACAATGACATTGTTTTTACATACAAATGTTGTTAGTTTTGGTCTATTGTTGGATGGATTTTATAGTATTTATTTGTAAGACAGTACATGTTTGAACATAATACATATAAGAACTAAAAGAAGTGTCATTAAGGAAAACTCTTTGATGTTATGGTACCTGAGATTAAAATATATATCTATAAAGATGATAGAAAAGTTGATAAAAGATGTCGTATTTGATATGCTAACTTTAGTGACTTTGAAACTTGTGTGGAGTGTATTAAGGGAAAGTAGACCACCAAAACTCAAAAAAGTGTTAGGAAGAGATCATAATGACTTAAGATCATATATATGGACATTTGCCCTATAAGTACAGAATCGTGTGATCATAGTTATTTCTTCTCATTTATAGATGATTACTTACAATATATGTATCATTACATATTTCGCCACAGTAACGAGGCATTGGATGCCTTTAAAATTTTCAAACTAGAAGTAAAGAAATAATACGTTAAGTAAATAAAGATCGTAAGGTCATAAAGGTGGAGAATACTATGAAACTAATATATAGAGAATAGACAAATATCAATTCCATTTACAAAATTCCTTCATGAAAATGAGATTATTGCCCAATGCACCATGTCTGGTTTACCTAACTAGAATGAAGTAGCTGAAAGAAGTAACAGGATATTGCTAGATGTGGTTAGAAGCATGATGACTAGTTCCAAACTGTCTAAATTCTTATGCACTGAAGCTCTCAGACGGCGATGTTCCTAAACAGAGTTCCAACCAAAACTATAGTCAAAACTCCATTCGAATTGTTTAAAAGTTAGAAACCTAGTTTAAGACATTTACGCGTTAGTGCTGTCCTGTAGAAATAAGGATTTACAATCTACGAGAAAAGAAACTGGACCCAATGATCGTGAGTGGACACTTTATGTTATACTGATAAATCTAAGAAATATCAGTTTTATTGTCCATCCTACCATACTAGATTTTTGAAATCTAGAAATACTAAATTTCTAAAGAATGACTTGGTCAATGAGAGGGATTACTTTCGGAATTTAACTCTTAAAAGAGACCCATCAAATATTCTATCAAGTTCTAGTACGAAGTTAATTGTCATCCAAAATGACTCTCAAGCAACTATGGACATAAATCAGGGTATGAATGACAATAAAAAAATTCAACAAACAGTTGACAAAAATCAAGTTGGCTAACCTTCTTTTATGGAGAATGTTGAACCAATATTAAAGAGATTTACTCGAGAAAAAATGTCAGCTATACCTGATGACTGTGTGGTATATTTTCAAGAGTCTGATTATAAAGTTGGAGTCATAGAGGATTCAGAAATGTTTTCACAAGTCATGAGTTTTAAAGACTCGAACTTATGGCTGAATGCCATGAAAGATGATATGGACTTCATGAGGAGCAATGGAATCGGGTAGTCAGAAGCATTTTCTCCAGTATCTAAAAAAAATTCCCTCCACATTATTTTGTCACCTGTTGCATATTTTAACCTAGAATTACAACAAATAGATATGAAAATAGCTTTTCTTGATGGAAAACTAGAGGAAGAGACTTACATGTATCAACCTGAAGGATTCTCCTTTAATGATAGTGAGCACTTGGTATGTAAGCTCAAAAAATTCATATATGGGCTGAAACAAACCTCCCGTAAGTAGTAGTTGAAATTCCACAATATAATCATTTCATTTGATTTTGAAAAAAATATTGTGGATCAATACATATACCTTAAAATCAATTGGAGTAAGTTTTATTTCCTTATCCTGTATGTGGATGATATATTACTTGTCAGTAACGATAAGGGATGCCGTATGAGGGGAAACAGTTTCTCTATAAAAACTTTGAGATTAAAGATTTAGATGATATATTTTATATCATTGGCATACAGATACATCAAGATAGATCTTATAAGGTTTTGGGATTATCTCAAGAGACCTATATTAACAAAGTATTTAAAAGACACAAGATGAAAAACTGTTCACCAAGTATAGCTTTGATTGTCAAAGAGGATAGATTTAATTTGAACCAATATCCTAAGACAAATTTGAAAAAGGAACAAATAGCTAATATTCCATATACTTCTGTTGTTGGAAATCTTATATATGCACATGTTTGTACAAGACCTAATATAATGCATGTTGTGGGGATGTTAGGAAGATATTACAGTAATCTAGGTTTGGAACACTGAAAGGCTGTAAAGAAAATGTTGAGATATCTATAAGGCACCAAAAGGTATATGTTTACATACAAAAGAACCGACAGTCTGAAAGCAGTTTGGTACTCGAATTTGAATTTTGCTAGCTATGTTAATTCCCAAAAATCAACATTGGGTTATATTTTCATAATGACTGGTAGAGTTATATCGTGGAGAAGTGTTAAGCAGACATTGACGACAACTTCCACCATGGAAGCTGAATTCGTAGTGTATTTTGAGACTACGTCACACGTGATGTGGTTTAAGAGTTTTATATTTGGGTTTAGAGTTTTAAATTATGTACTTAGATCATTATATATATTTTGTGATAATTTAGTTGTTATATTTTTTGTTAAAAATGATAAGAGTAGTAGTCAAAATAAACATATCGATATAAAATATTTAACCATTAAGGAAAGAATATTAGAAAATAAAGTTTTAATCCAATATATCAACACTGATTGTATATTGGTTGATCCCTTAGTCAAAGGCATGCCACCAAATACGATTAGAAATCATGTTATAAATATAAGTTTATTGTTTTATTTAAATGAAATTTAGAATTGAACTTTCTCAATAAATTTGTATAAACACTTTTATTTTGATATAAATTTATTAAATTTGGATCCCGAATAAATGTAGCGTTTATTCATAAAACAAATATTATCATAAGACTAGAAAATAGAATACATTATGGTACACGAAAAATAATACTCGTTTTTACAGAACTTATCGCTATGACTCATTTATTTTATTTTCATACGGAATTGACTTAGTTTTGAATTCAACTCAGTTTATTGTGCCAGATAGGAGAATGTTAGAAATTTTTAAATTCAAATGAATCAATACATTCAAAATCAAATTAATAGAAAAATATAACTGAAAGAGATTAAATGTGATGAAAAATGAAAAAAAATTGAATTAAGTTGCAGTTGGCTAGATTTTGAATCCCCATTCAACTATACAATTAATCTTGTTTTTTCATTTTGAAAATTTAATTTTCTTTTGATAACGTCCAGCAATAATTTAAAGTAATAATTATAAGATTTTAATAGCTCTTTGATATTTAAGAGATTATATAAACTGCCATCATTGGAGTAAAATTAAGAGTTTAGAATATTTGTGCATATTCTAAGTATTATTTTGGTGGTATTAAAGTCATTGGAGTTAATCAGAATCGCGAATGATTGGAAATACATTCGATCCCTTGTTTTGCATTATTATTATTTTATGTTTAATATTATTGCATTTGGTGCATAATATTATGTAACTTACAAACATATTAAGATGTCGACATATATTCTAGAATTTAGAAAGAAATATGCTGGACACCTAATCTAGAATATTCAACACACTCTGTGATATCGATTAGGAATATTAAGATATTGACATGAGTAATAGAAATTCTTTTAAGATAGTGTTCCGAATAACAAGTTGAATTTATTGAACATGTAAACATTTAATTTTGTTAACCATGTTGACATAAGGAAAAAGCCACGTCGACATGATAACTTCAACGGCAATTTTAAACAAAATCTGTGTATTAATTCAAAAGTTGATTGATTGATAAAAACAATCAATGAGGATTAACGTTTAACTTTCAAGTCACCACCTACCTCAATGGTTGGAATTTTATTTGCATATAAATACAAGAATTGAGGAAGGGAAAAAAAAAACGAGAGCAATCAATGAGAAAGTATCTAAACCTCACGAACACATTCAATTATATACTTAATTCTTAAAGTGTCATATTCAGTTTTGCTGTCCTATTGTAACTTCTTCTATTAGACTTCAATTTTGTTACATCTGAGAATCAAAGCCTTATTACTGTAGCATTCTCTTCACGTAGTGTTATTTGTACAAAGATCCAATTGTAATAGTTGGATCTAAAGTTTTAGTGAGAGAAAATCACACAACTTGAAGCTATGATAAATGTTTGAGAAAAACATTTGTATAGGTTTGATTTGCACCCGATAAGCAAGTTAATTGTAAACTATTTTGAAAATAGTGAATAATACAGGTGGAGTCTGAGATAGATTTAGATCGAAATTGGTGAAACTATTATAAAATCTTTTATATCCTCTGTTCTAATTCATTTTGCTTGTACCCTGATCTCTTTATACTTAAACCATCAAAAATCGTTTTTAAATCTAAAATTAGAGTAAAAAATACTTAAAGAAACCTATTCACCCCTCCAGATTTTACTCACAATCAAACTTTTCGAATAACTAGGGTTCAAAATAATTTCAAAAGGCGAAATTATGTTTATACTTCAGTTTTAAAGCATATTTACAGAAAAGATGAGTCAAGAATAATAACTAAGTCAAAGGTTATTTTTTGAGATTAACTAAGAAATATATAGTATTGAGAATTTTTTATATTTTTTAGAATGGATGCTTGTAGCCCTTAACCATTGAAAGGGTAGGACTTTGTAAAAAATTAATGACAACATTTTTCCATTTCTTTCTTCATCAATAATTTCTCATCCATTCTCTTTGTCTTATATCTTTTTCTACTTCATTTCTGTCTCTGTCGCTGTCTCTTCCTCTCCTTTCTTTCTATATTAGTTCATCTCTCTCTGTCTTTCTCTCTCCCCTTTTTGACTCTCTCTCTCTTTGAACTCAATTCCTTTTTTAAATCCTTTTCGTCTTCTTCCTCTTCTCTCTTTTCACACCCTAATCCTAGATTCATTTCACATCCTTTGTCTTTCCTCTTAGCTCCAATGTCAAGCCCTGAACTTGGTTGTGAGCAGCCGTTTGTTGCCCTGAATGCTGACTGTATTTTTACAGAAAATCAGGCAGAATCTCCCCATAAATCGGAGGTTCCCATGTACAAATAAATCTGTTTAATTTAAAAACATCCTGTAAATAAAATAAAATTGTCATTCCGGCCTCACAACAACCCACTAATCACAGCAGACATCTAGAATAACGCCAGGCTATGTAAATTACCAATAATTTTAGCCACATATCTCTACTGTCATACCCAACTAGAGTATGAGCAACCGCCACACTGAGTAGATTTAAGTTTTATACAATTTACAATAAATTTTCCTAAGTTAACATTCAAACACTACGATTTGCCTCAACGCAAATGAAATATGAGAGTTTCGCAATTTAATATACATAAATTATACAGTCAATCCTAAATAAATACACGGTTAACTACGGATCTCAAGATCAATACCTCACATGGTCGAAAATAAAAATACGGAGCTCATATCTCAACTTAATTTAAATCTCACAGTCAAAAAACACTCAAATCCGCCAATGAGCTACCAAATCCTCTAGAGACCGAAATGTCGCTCTAGCATGAGGGAAAGAAGAGGAGGGAGTATCAAGGAAGATACCCAGTGAGTGAGGAGATTAATCTCAAGTACTAATAGTATAGGTGAACATTAGAGTGTTAACCAATAATTCAAATTTTTGTAGTAAATCATGATATATTCACTAAAATGAACTCATTTAACCATTCACACGATATATGCATCCATTTAAAATCAAGTAAATCATAGAGTAAGCCGAAAGGATCTTGGCAAAGGTCAACCATGACCAAGGACAGGCACAGGGGGTTTTATTATGTATAAAGTTCAAAAGTCGTTCTCTACCCCGACGTTAGCCATGAGTTCGCTGGGGCTAACTCATCATCGTATATAGAACCCCGCCTGGTGCTAGACGGTGGCGTCACATACGTCCTCCCCTTACTTGGGTTCAATCGGCCGCGCCTATAGCTATTAGAAATATGACGTTTACGGATACCTCCTGCAGAAGCGTATCCGGACAAGTCGGTACCTCTACAAACACCCTTCGTAGCTAGGGAATTTATCAAATAATGTCATATCATCATATCATCTCAAGTTAGTAGGCATCCAACCCACATAGCCAAATCATCTCATCATATTCTCAAAACAATTTAAATCCGTGTGTCAATATATTTTATCGAAATCATTTAAATTTAACAAACCAATGCAATGTTAGAATAGAAAACATTCCAATTTTCAAATCATGGCACAATTTTATTTCATTTCAAATATGGATGCATAATCATAGAAATATAAGTACGACACTCCAATAATCACAAAACAGATTTGAATTTCAATTACATACGTCGAGACAATGCATATCAAAAGTATGTTTTATTGAAAAACACGATAAAATCAGGTTTCATTATTTCATGTAAGAGATTAGGGTCCCACTCACATTTCTAGAGAGGGTGGTCACTCCCTATTTTTCAAAATCAAACCAAATCGACTCATCGAATCTCCAAGAAAGTCAACTTAATTAGTTATCACAATTGTCATCAAATTTCCAATTATTTTTAGGGTTTATCATCTTCCCTAAATTTGTATAAATCTTAATTTCTCAATTTGGAAATATACACCAATGTCATCTTAAAGGTATTGAAATCTAAATTTAATAAAATTTATTTCAAATATTGAAGATATCGCATTTCTCTCTCACCTAGGGTTTCGCAAAATCTCAGACTTAGTTTTCATTCGCCCGTCGAATTGGTTTAAAATCTATAATATTTTCAAATTTGAATAATATTAACAATTAACTCAAATTTTAAATACCAAACTTTAGAACTACAACCAATATAGCCATTACCTGCAGTGAAAAAGCCACGATCTAAGGTTTCTGTGGGGACTGCGGTAAGCTCTTGAAGGAGACGGCTGGTCGTGGGCTCGCGGTTGGCAGCTCGCGGGCTGGTGGCGTGCTGTGGTGAGCTCGCGCTAGCGCGGGGAGGGTCACGTGGGTGCGCTCATACTAGGGAGATCGCGCAAGGGCTGGTAAGCTTGCAAGCTGAGGCCCGGGCTTGCGTGAGGAGGATTGCGCTCGCGGAGAGGCTGCGCTCGCGGGGAGGTTGCACTCGCGGGGAGGCTGCGCTCACGGGAGGGAGGAGCAGCGGTGGAGAGAGAGCGGCGGCGGAAGGGGAGGAAGGTGAGGCGGCCGCAGGAAGGAGAGGAAGGTGAGGCGGCCGCAGGAAGGAGAAGAGGCAGAGAGAGAGAGAGAAAGAGAGAGAGAGGAAGAGAGAAAGGGATTAGGGCTAAAAGCCCTAATCTAATCACTCCGCTGGGTTTTTTTTTCTTATTATTATTATTATTATTATTTACACATATATATATATTCATTTTATACCAAAATTCGCGGATACGGTAAAAATTTAAAATATACCAAAAAAATTTAATGTAATACCCCAAAATCAAAAATCAAAATAAATGAAACATTTCTTTATATATATAATTAAGAAATATTTTATTAAATTTCTGAACAGGAATACAGTAATACGGACACTGTAGTATCGGTATTACATCCAATTTCTCCCTACACCCTTTTTCATGCAACTCCCTCCCACTAGTCTTACCTTGTGCCTTTCTTGTGGGCGCATTTCCTCTACCTCCACCACTCCATCCACATTCTCTGCCACCGTTGCCTCTCAAATTTCTCTCTATTCTAGACCTAGATTTTACCATTTGCCTTACATCTATCCTGATCTTCATCAATTTGCTATTTCTTGATTGATTTATTTTCGTCAAACAATTCTAAAACAGGGGGTGTTTTTATTATTTGTCATTTCTGTATACATAGTTCACTTTTGTTACCGATAGTTAGTTAGTTTAGTAAAATATGACACTAAATTTTTTAACAAAAATCTTGATTTTAACTGGTGATTTGAGTATAAAGCAACATTAAGAGGGTAACTTCTTAAATAGGTCACTGTAAGTTTCGGATCAAATTAGTCGGAATATGATTCTGAATATCGATCGGTATAGTACAAAAAAAAAGTTCACCTTTATTTTTGTTTTTCTTTTAGTGAGAGAAATGATATGAGATAAACCCTTTGGTAGAATGGGTTTTGTCATCAACACTGCTCTGGATTTTGTTGCAAGACTTAATTTTAGTGTTAGAGATAGATCGAGAGTCACGTGAAATGAAATATGCTAGTAAAGCTTTCCTCTTTAGTGTTTCGGTAAAAAGAATGTACTTATTAAATGTACTTATTTGGGTAAGTACCTGTTCCATTTCATTATTCATTTTAATTGATTTTAGTATTAATTATCACAGTGAGAAAAGAAGCGATTGTGTTTTTGAGGTAAATTAGGTAAATAATAAACGATTTGGAATATGTAGTGGATAAATGACACCTGAAAATTACGAACACTAATGTGACATAAGATTGGGAGTTTGAAATTGATTTTCAAAGATATATTTATAAAAGATTTGAACAAAGTAATAATAACTAATAAGCGTTAAGTAATAATAAATGTAACTAAATTTCTTTGAATTTAATTGCTAAATACTTTATTTTTTTAATAAGAAATCTTAAATTCGAATCATGAGAATGATAAAAAAGATTTTAGAGAATTAATATCTAAAAATAAGCTTTACAGTATTTGAACTAAATTATCGGGTAAAACCCAGATGTTGGTGGTAAAGTAATAAGAGTAATTTTATGTGAATATATTGCCTAAAATTTAATTTTCACGAATAATACAGAATACTCTCAATTTTAATTTTACCTCAAAAATAACTTCCAACTTAATTTTAATTTTTAAATCCCCTTAAACTTAAATATTCTTGAAAATAGAACCTCATATATAGTTTTGTCATTTCAAAAGCTACTAATTCTCTTGACAAATTGTCAATCTCATGTCCTTTGAGACCAACTTTGTATGTAGTATGTAGATTTTTATCATTGCTGATTATTAATTTGCAAGTTATAGCTCAATTTATGCAGCTTAAAGTTGATATAAATATTAGTTTATCATATTTAATCATTTTAATATCAAAAGGAGTTTATATAAACGCATTGTTATCAAACACAACAATAACATATAATTTTATATAAAATGTTATAAACTGTTATATTTTATTTTATTTAAATATTTTAATAACTTATTTTGAAAATAAAATATAAAATTTTCAGAATAAATCTAATTAAATGGAATTCTAATTTGAATCAATTTGTCTCAATTTATTTTTATTTTATTTCTACTATTTTTAAGTAAAATAAAAAATTTTATTAAAAACTATAAAATTTTGTAAATAAAATTATTTTTTTAAATAAATTTGTCTAGAGGCCCTAAGTTGCAAGCTCTATGAGAGTTCCCAGGTTGCAAAATTTTTCATGACCACTTGGTAATTTGTCATAAACACCAATAAAAATCCACATGATAATAGTTTATGCGTTTCTGCTTCTCTCTCTTCCCCCCCCCCCTCCTCTCTCTCCTTTTGATACATTCGCATCGAGTGAGGCCGGAAAAGGTGTGAGGGGGTAAAAAGCCCGAGGGAAAGGCTGACCAGAAAGAAGGTAAAAAGAGATTTGGGGGAAAAAGAGGGAAGAGCGGCCTCGGGAGGCTGAAATTCAGAGAGAGAGAGAGGGGGGAGAGAGAGAGAGAGAGAGAGATGACAACACCTATACATACGAGGCTTTTGATACCTCTCAGTCTCAATACTACTTCTTCACTCTCTACTACCAAACCCTTTTCTTCTTCTTCTTCTCCTTCTTCGACTTCATCTGCTTCATTGTCATCGTCGTCAATGTTAGCTTCTTCTTGTGACTCCAAGCGCAGCTGTTTTTTCTTTTCTTCGAACCCTAATTTGTCTTCATCACTCTGCTCTGCTCCTTCTAGAAAATTTCTTCTTTCCTCAAGACACACGGTATCTCTCTCTCTCTATTGAATTGTATGCAATTGGTGATTTTGATTTGACCTTCCTTAGAATTGGGTTTACTAATTATCTGGAAATCTGTCAAAAGGTGCTATCTATACCGGTTCGTTCGTATTCAAAATTGCTATTTGTCTTCTCAATTCGTAGATAAGAGTGGTTTTCATCATTATGGATTTGTGGATTTATGGCTCATTTCGTTTGTTTGGAAATTTAATATATTCTAAGCCATTTAACGGTGTTGTTGATTTTCACTAATAATTTACTATCAGGTCCTCTGTTTTTCATGTACTATAGAGGCTTCGTGTGTATAATGAGGCAAATGGAGCAAGCATGTTTGGTTCTTCTGATGATGAAAACACTTCTCAAATTCCTACTCAAGCTCAATCTCTTGTGGAAGGATCTACTACTGTGCTGGTTCCTGAATTTAAAGCTGTTCCTGATGTTGATTATCTACAGGTGCAGTTCCTTTACCCTAGCTTTACATCTCAATCTTGTGAATGTGATGCTAAGATGGTTTAGTCAGAATCTTTACTGCCATGATATTTACTGCCATGATATTTCGTATGTTTCATATCTAGTAAGACACTTGTAGGGAATTAGAGCACCCATTTGCCATTGCAATCCGTCAATTTCCAAGTTAAAAACTCGAAGACTTAGCAGAAACCAAAACAGCAGTCAAAATAAAGCCATTGTAACTTATTGGTACATAGTAGATGGTCTTAGACTTTTCGAGCACTATATGTTTAAATATATATTTATTTTTAATATGTGTATCCAAGCCATGTTATTGCCTATTATTTTTAACATTTTTGAGTTCATGTCTCATTGTTGTGTCAATGTAGTGTAGGATGGAAAGGCAATACAATGGACATGATTTAGATGGGTTCAATTTTTACAAGTGTATGTTTGAGATGAGATTTGTTGTGGAGATGATCATGTTGTCCGCTGCTTGAACTGATTTGGTCTAAAGTTTCCGGAGAAAGCCTACTTGTAGCAATTCTTGCATCATGAACTTAGGCCCACAATGCATGATTTTGAGGCTCTGTTATTGCCTGCGAGCATGCCTTGCCAGGCCATGTTGAAAGATGTATAAATGATTCTAATTTTTGTGCTTTTTGTAGGAATTGTTGGCCATTCAACGGCAAGGACCAAGAGCTATTGGCTTTTTTGGGACGCGAAATATGGGATTTCTTCATCAAGAACTTATTGAAATTCTTAGCTATGCTATGGTTATAACAGTATGTTGCTGTAACTTGAATCTTGCTATTTGTAAGTTGGATTTACTTGTTGATGACCAAGCAGTACCCTTGTGTTTGGGGGCTACAAATGTGTTATTTGCATATCTTAGATTTTTTTTCCCCTCAGAAAAATCACATATTCACATCAGGAGCGTCTGGAACTAATGCTGCTGTTATCAGAGGTGCATTAAGAGCAGAAAAGCCGGAGCTTCTTACAGTTATCTTACCTCAAAGTTTAAAAAAGCAACCCCCTGAAAGCCAGGAATTACTCTCTAAAGTAAGGATTAAGAAATGTAAATCTTTGGTGTTCCCATTGTATATCTGTATCTTCAGATTAAAATTTTTTCTTTTCTTAGTTGCTTTCTAGTATAAGGAAAATCACTGTAAATGAGTTACTTTCTTGATTGCAAATGAGTAGGTCAATGATAATTACAAGAAGTTACAAGTGGATAAATATGTACATTACATACAAAAAAGCATATGTTAATATGCTAACTCGAATTAACATTAGTACCTCTAATTGTAAGTCAGATCTTCTGTCCTTTTGAATAGGTGAAAGTTGACACGCTCCGTGTGATCATTTGCAGTTTTAGCATTAAAAGATTAGAAAGTAGCAGGCATATTCTGACATGGTAATAGAAAATTTTGTTTGGCTTCAAAGTATGTTTTCATAATAAATTTGCAGGGTTTCTTTTTTGTCGAAGAACTCTGTGAATCCTTCATTAATCTCTTTTTCTTAGTATAGTCATGGTTGTTCCAAGCAAGATGATAGCTAATGTGGTAAACTTATGTGCTTAGAGGTTAACCTCTCAGTCTAATCATGGAATGTTCTTTTGTAATTGTAGTATGTGAAGAGTGGAATTTTCTTGTTTAGTGATTATAGAAGCAACTGGCAAGCAACTCACAAAGATCCTCTCTGACATTGTGTACTTTGTACCTTTATTCCATATTTTTTGTTTTGTGGAGAGAAGATTGAAGGGTAGTTTATGATGAACATAAAATCATGCATTTTCAGTGGTAGTATTCTTCAGGACTGGATCATAAAGTAGGGAATAATGTGAGGACCCATTCCAAGACATCAAGAAGAAATCCTAAACATGAACATGTGCATGCGCATATTAGCATGTATATGCTGAGTTTTGTCTTGTGCCTTGAGTAGTTTAGGGTTAGAAAGTGACCTAGCCTTAGCATGAGAATTCAAGTGTTGGATTGAAAACTAGAGCTGGTAGGCGTAGAGAATGAAGTAAGGTTGAAAAATTAGCTCAATGCAAGAGAGGGTTTAGTTTGTTCAAGCCCTGTGCCCTAGCCTGTTTCAAAATTCTTACAAAGCACATCAATATTTTGTTCTAAATCCTAAACACCCAAGCTGCTTATCTTGTGAGTGAAGGACCCAACAAGAGTGAGAGCAGCCTGAAAGATCACAACCCACCTCTTCAGGCACATTTCATCTTCCTTACTATGCTGTTCACGTTTTCCTCTCTTACCCTGACAAATTGCTATCTCCAAGCTGGAATTCTTGAGTCCAAGTGATGTATAACATATACTAAACATTTGGAAGCATAGTGGCAGTGTTTAAACTCAAGGAAATGAGCTAGAAACCAATGAGAAGCTTTGGAGGAAATGTGTGGAAATTGAGTTTCAAGCATGGGTTTCAGTGGTTGATTGGTGGGAGAAAGGGGAATGAAGCCTAGACAAACTATAAAGACGAGGGAAGGAGGTGGACAAAGCTGAATCCCCAATCCACAAATCCTCCAAAAACTTAACACGAGAGCAATCGTCCACTTTGATAGAAAGTTGTAGAGTTTTTCTCTTTGATTTCCTTCTTAGAGGAAAATAAACCTTTCCATAATGTTTGAGATACTAAGATTTTGAGTCTTGACACTTTGGGTACTTTCTCTTGCAAATCATTTTTTTAAAATGATTTTATTTGAAAGCAGAGGTTTCTAATAAGGTTAGGGCTTTTACCTAGTCCATGTTGCTTAATAAGATTAATATGAATATCCTAATCCAAAAGATGAGACTTCTACGGTTAGTTTCTTAGATGTTTGTGTTATGTGAGTAGAGATTGTTTATTTTAGCATTGTTTTGTTGTGCGGAAGATTTGGAACCATCTTTTTGTGGCTTTTGATAATGTTTGAGCTTGTCCTGGAGGCCTCCAAGATTTTTTTTCTCATGAGATTTAGATGTTTTGGTTGGAAGAAGGATGCTTCTTGATTTGGAAGTGTTCATTTCTAATCATTTCTTGGTGTATTTGGCGACAGCAGAATTTAAGAATATTCAGAAAATAGAGGATTGACTTTTCTATTTTGTTCAATAAGATTTTTTTATTTTTTTATTTTTTACTTCTTTGTGGCCTCTCCCCTTTGGAATTCATAAGAGGGCACATAGTTTAGAAGAGCTGAAAAGAGATTGGACGGTAGTTGTTTTTTATCTCCCTGTTTTTGTTCTCTTCTTCTCTCTCCTAAGCTTTCCTTGTTCTTAGGAGCTTTTATACATTCTTTCTTGTCTTTAATATAATTCTTTTTCTATCAGAAATAAAAAAAATTAAATTTCTAGGAAATTTATGGTGGAAGACCATCTCTGAAAAGTGATGACATTTCTTTGGAGCATAAGAGTGGACAATCAGTGGATTTGCATTGATACTTTCTGACATAGTCTATCAATAAATTTACTCCATATTTCTTGATTGGTTAGAGAAGGTTGAATGATGTCTAGAAGGAGGCCCCTTGGGCTATTGTGGGAAGGATTTAAGTTGCCATTCGCGTTGCGTATTTGTTAGATGCCTATGTAGCAGAGGGAGTTTTGGTGTGAACCTTTTGTACCTCTCAAAAGTCTCATAATATAAGTCATTTTTCTTTTATATTAATTTTATATAGGTATCATCATCGGGCCATGTTTAGAGTATAAAAATGGTAGCCGAGTAGCCAGGATGCCTAAAGGGGATGATAGTGGTGAGATCTATTTTAAGTGGATGTTCTTATTGATGTGTTTATATACTTGTGGATAATGCTGATCTATGGTCTTTCATTCGAAAGGTTGCATTGTGCTTTCTATGGAACGATACTCTCTGTGGTTTAGCTTTTAAATAAGGGATCATAAGTGAAGTTCAGTAGATGCTACAGCTGGAGAGGGGGAATTGTTTTGACAGATTTTAATGACCTTTAGTTAACAAATTGGTCAATTGTCTTACATGAGTTCCGAAATAATAATTCTTTTCGTCAGTAGGGGCCTAAATGAAAATTCTCTTCATCATCATCATCATCATCATTTTTTTTTTATTTTTTATTTTTTTGCCTTTCTGTATGGGACCTATTGTGAGAGAGAATTTTTAATCCTAGGTAGTCTACAAATGACAGAAGTTTCAAGAAAAATCCTCCTTTATTTAACTATTGATATCTCATAAATAACTTTATGCCTGGATAGATTGGCCTGTGGTACACCCCACTGTACATTTAGGAAAATAGGAAAAAAAAAAATCTGACTGAAGCTTTGGTTTGTTTGAAGCAAGGGAGACCTATTTGAGGAATTATCTTGATGAGGGAAAAAACCTCTTTATTTTGGTAATGAAAGGTTTAATTGTGGCCTTCAACTTTTGACCATGGTGGTAAGCCCGTTACTGATGTTCAACTTGTTCCATCATTCATAGATTCTATCTAGCATATTTTTGTTGTATTGGAGGGCATTCCATGTGCTTATTAATATATACTCATTCTCAATTAAAGGAAGAAAAAAGTCTGCCATGAAATAATCTCTTTTCTTGATCAAGGTAGTTTTAATTTTAACTTGGCCATTTTCTCAGAGAATGGATACCATTAGTCAACCGGAGATGGTTGCTGTAGGGTACAAATTCAAAGTAGTTTCATCAACCTACATGTAGAAGAGCTTTTAGTTTAATTTAGGATCTCAAATCCTCATTTTAAATCTGCACCTAATGTGAAATCCTTTTACATTGCAGGTAAAGAATGTGATAGAGAAGCCATACAATGATCATTTACCTTTGATAGAAGCTAGCAGGTGTGATAAATTTTCTTGTTTATTGTAGTTTCTAAGGTTCCTGGGTACCATATGAGAAGAATGCCTTAAATAAACCAGATGCTACTGCTGATTTTTTACCATAACATATTGGATATGTTGTTATGAAAGTTGATGATTTTGTATATTTATTTTCTTGTAAAGGAAACTTAATTGGAGGAAAGAGGCTGAAGAGTTATAAAAACAAGATATCACATGGCAAAAAAGAGGAAAAACAATCAATGTTGAAAAAAAGGAAAGAAGAGTAAAGAGGTGGGGGAGGTGGTGGCAAGTTCATTGTGAATAGTAAGGCAATTCTATGCCTAGTAGATAGATCATCATTCAAGACAACCAAATGCCCATAATGAAGCAGAAAACACAGTTCTGAAGTAAAAAAGGTTGAGTTGGAGTTAAAATGTTTTTTGAAGATTCCAGCATTCCATTCAGTCCATAAGCACTGTGTCAAAGGGGACATGGCATATTTGAAACCATCTTGAACTTCTTTTCTACCACCTAAGGCCCTTAAACTGTATCAAGGAAAAGATTAATATGTTGAGTTCAAACCCAGCTTTCTCCTTATTTTTTTTCCTTTTTTTGAAAAGATGTTATTCCACATTTCCTTGACAAAAGGAAATTGAAGGAAAAGTTGACTGTGCTTCGTAGTTATCTTCATTGATCACTAACCTTTTAAGGTTTACTGACTTGTTTGGCCTCCTCACTTGTGAAATGCCTGTACTTTTATTGTTTTGAACTACAGTCAAAATAAAAGCTTTAATCTTTGCAGAGTTCTCCCTTTTGGATAATGGTCTGAAAGCAAACGTAGAGGAGGAGCAACTGAAATCATGAAGATTTTAACTACAGTACTATCTCTTTCAAAATGTGATATGGCTTCACAATTTGAGACACCAAGACTTTATTCTCACTATGTACTGGCATGGATAACTGCAGTCCCTTGATTTTCTTTGGCTTTGTGCAAGTTCCTATTTTACTTAATTTTATCTTTGGCATTCTCTCTCTTCATTTGGCAGACCTTTGTTTTACACATTTTTGGCATAAAATTTGGAATATTTTTTGAAGTGACGCCTTTTTTCCCCCCTACTTGATAATTTTATGGGCAGATAGACTCAACCCCATTCACGTCCGGGAGTGGGGAAGGTAATCATTGGGCTGTGAGGCCTTTGGTCATTTGAAGTAACTCCGTTCTCCGTAAGGATCATAAATCATCTAATCCTGTTGAAAATGCTCTTTTGTGGAAGTCATTGGTTGCTTCCTTTGTGGTTCTACTTGCCAATGTTTTTGAATTGGCTTTCAATGAGCTCGACAGTGGTCAAATGGGTAAGTTTTGAGATGCATTTATGAGTGAAAATTATCCTAAAACAACAATATATGTAAGCCCTAAAGCTTTCGTATGCTAACATATCGAATGTGGATTTGGCTTGCTTTCTATATGTTGTTGCTTGGAAGAATTTGAGGATATGACACCATGTACGTACTCCTCTTTGCAATTGTTGATGGTTAATATATTTTGTGTCTGCCCAATGAGATTCTCAAGTCTCAAAACTCCACCTAAGGTGTAAGGTGTGATGACAATGTAGACGAAATTTACCATCAACCTTCCACTAATGAAAGTGAGATGTGGAAGCGGTTATGAAATGGGAATAAACATGAGGTTATCTTGGTAATGCACAAAAGGGATAGAATAATTCCTGTGTAATCGGTTTCAGGGCATGAATAATTAATATTATTAGCCCAAATAGGTCTTTATGAGTATTTGGTCGGTGAAAAGTTACCAATTGGAGAGATCTAAATGGGCATGTAGGGCGTGTAGGGAGAAATGAAGGTGCTTATGGTAGAATATATGGTGGATATTCGTACAAGAAAGAGTTGTTCTGGTTAATCCTATGTTACATTTTGCAACTGCATATAGTCTAGATATTGTTAACGCTTAGTTTAAAAGGAGAGATGGCAACTTATAATCTTTGAATAAGGGAAAGAAATAGTCAAATAAATTAATTTTTATAAGAAATTTAGATAAAATAATTTGCAAAAGTGGTAGAGTAATGCTAGGTAAGAGTTTAATGCTGCATCATGGATTAGCAATGTCGCATCTAGTATTCAGAAATGGAGAAAGACCTATGATAGAAAGTGTAACACTAAAATTAAGTTGTGGAATTTACATGGAGGAAAAGGCAACACTTTGTTATGTGTTGATAAGAGGAAGTAAATTGCAATCTAGATGCGGAAATTAGTCTTGTTTGGGACAAAAAGAAATATTGTATATTAAAATGGTAAAGGATGTGGTTTGGGGAATTCAAAGGAAGGGAGTGGAATGGGAAGCCACAAGCAACTATTAAAACAAAAGAAAATTTTTATTTGCATAGAAATGACAATAAGTTAAAAATACAAACTAGTCAACAGAGAAGTTAAAAAAACTGGATTGAAGTTGAGAATAAAGCATATCAGCAACTATATCATAAATTAGGAATAAAAGAGCTTGAAAAAGATATAATATAAGCTTGGATAAGGGAGAAAAGTAAGAGAGCCAAATCATGTAAAATGCATTAGAGATGAGAAATTGAATGTTGTAGTAAAAAATGATTTATTACAGTATGCTGGAGAAGTTACTTTGACGAGTTATTGAATGACAATCATGTAAAACTTATGGAGGAACCTAATGTCACTAATGTGGTCCACAATCCTAGTACATATTAAGCATCCAAAAGTTTGTAGTACAAAGATGCTTTGAGAAAGATGAAAATAAGTGAAGATCATGGAGTGAGGCATCCCAATTGAAGTTTGAAATGTTTGGTTAAGAGTGTGGTTAACTAAATTATGCAATAAGGTAATTGTAATTGGTAAAAGTGGCGGAAGGTTATAGAGGAAGTACTTTATTATTAATGGATAAGAACAAAAATGAAATTGATACCATCAAACTATAGAGATATTAAGTTAATAAGTCCTACCATGGAACTTTAGGATAGAATAATGGAATTCACATAAAAGAAGAAACAAAAATTTCTGACAATCAATTTGATTCTATGCAATGTAGGTTAACTTTGGAACTTGTTTACTTAATTAGGTTTTTATTGATGTGGAGAAAGCATACGATAGAGTAATTTGAGAAGTAATGTGTTGAATTCTGGAGAGAAAAGGAGTATGCATGTGTTATATCAATGTAATTAAGGATATGTATGATGGAATAGTTATTAGTGTTAGAATAAAAGACTATAAAGTGAAAGAATTTCCAATCACCAGAGTAGTTGACCAAGAATTAGTGCTAAGTTTTTATTTGTTAGCATTTGTAATGGATGATCTCACATGTAATTTTTCATGATGACATTTCTCGGTGTATGTTATTTGTAGATGATATTGCATCAATTGATTAGAGTAAGTTGTGGATTAAAAATTAGAAAAAAAGGAGAGAGGTCATAGAATTAAAAAATTTTATTTTGAAGCAGTTGGACAAAAACAGAGTACATATAATGCACTTTCAATATAAATAATGATTTGGATGAAAATACAGTAAGAATTGAAGGTGAAGAGGTGTTTAAGAGGGATGGTTATTCTATATCCAAAGGATGGAAATATTGATAAATATGTCGTGCATAAGATTAGATCAGAGTAATGAAATGGAGCAGTGCTTTTGGAATGTTATGTGATTATGAAATTTTAATTAAATTGAAAGAAAAATTTTATGAAATTGCAATGACGTTAATAATGTTATGTGAAATAAAATAATGGACTACTAAAAATTTATATAGAGTGTAATGGAGATAGAATAAAGTGGAATAGCAAGAAAAATAGAATTAGGAATGAACATCTAGGTTAAATCTATAAGTAGTCCTAATGGTAGAAAAGAGCCTGGGAGCATCAGGCCATCGGGGGATGCAGGTTCCGGTAGTGATCAAGGATTTGAGGTTTTTATATGTGATTTCAAATGGTTGAAGGTGGTTGGATTATTAAAAGAGAATTTGGGAGATTGGGGATATTCGGGTCAGAAAAGGATAAAACTGAATGTTGGGTGGCCATGCAGAGATTGACTGCATGCATAAAATTCTCACTGCCAGGGTGTTTCTTAATTTTCGTGGAATCACATTCTACCCGCTACAGTAGACAAACTCCACATTTAGTTAATGCCTCCAGTACTTAGTGTAGGTTGATTGGGTGGTTGAGAAAGCAGATGTGTCATTTGATGCTTATTAATACACTTATTTCCGTTTTCATTATACCTAGTTCCCTGGGGCTTGCTTGGATGCCATAGGTGTCTGCCCTTCAGCTTGTTCTCTGAAGAGGTCAGAACTTTCTGACTTTATGTGCTTAGCCTAGTCACCATTAAGCATACTCTATCTATTCCTCCGCATCTCTTTTGGGGGTTTCTGGGGGCTCTTTACCCTCTGTTTCCAAGCTCTTTGAGTTCCTACTTGGTTTTCTCACCTGGAAGGATTAAAACACTTCTTTTTCAGCATTAGTGTGAGCAAAGGGTATTTACATTCACTTATAAGGGAGCACCCTCTTCATAATGTTTGCTTTCCCTTTCAAGGGGGATGTATGTTACCATGTCCTCTGTGCTACGAGCTGATGCCATGCGTTTTCACGGCAGTGAGCCTCATTCCCTGCTGGGGAATGAGGCTCATATCCTAGTGAACATAGTTGTATGCGCTTATAATTTATGCATATTAGCAAATTGCAGCTGTGTACATATACGGTTAAGTTGCTCCTTTGGTGACCTCAAGGTCACGGATTCTTCGAGACATGAAAATAGTCTCTTTGCAAAAATGCAAGGGGAATACTGTGTACATATATGTTCATCCTCCGCCTACCCCCGTATTAAGCTGGGAAGCACTTTGTACATCGGGTGAGCCCTATTAGTAAATTGCAGCTGAGGCTTGTGCTTTGGCTTTTATTTATGATGGCAAGTTATTTTCTTTCTTCTGTCTATTATATTGTAGTAACTGTATTTATTTCACTTGATTGATGCATCACTTATTGCTCACTTCACCCTTATGTATTGATTGTAACTGGGTGTTTAACTTTGATATTTGTGCTGTTAATCTGCAGGTTATGTAACAGGGACATCATTTCTCAGGTGCAGCAAGTGATTTGCTTTGCTTTCCATGATAGCAAGTTGCTAATGGAGACATGTCAAGAAGCTAAAAATCTCAGGAAGATCGTCACCCTTTTCTACTTGGATTGACTAAGACAGCGTGTTTTTTCTATGCAGGCGATCATTGAGGCAGATTAAAATTGCATTATATATGGTTAGATTAGATTATTTGGAAAGATAAAATTATCATGACAAGAGGGCAATTTTCCTCAGCGTAGTGTAATGGTTATTTTGGTGCTTCTATTTTGCTTTAAAAAAAAAAAGAGATGCGCAGAAATGTATTAATACAATAATTCTTTGTGCATGATTCATCTAAATAAGGCGAAGAAACTTCGGTTCAATCGAGATTTGTGGTTGTAGTTTTCTTCCAAACCCTAGCCAATGACCTTATGTGTTCCAAAACCAATCCGAGCAGGTGTTTTCTGTTTTGACTGGTTCGAGCAGTGACAATTAGTGCCTTTCCCTTTATTGTTTTACTGCTTGAGGCTCGTTACCGGGCAATGACAATGAAAAGCAGCACGGATGGAGATGCAATAATGCATCACTCCAGGGTGGCTTTGTTTTTTTTTTTTTTTGTTTTTTTTTTTTCTTTAATTCCAAATTGAGGATCGCGACTTCTGAAGACGAAATCCTAAATTGCGATTTCATTAATTTTTTTCTTTTGATTTTTAAGTAATTTTTATAACACCAAAAAAAAAAAAAAAAGAAAAAAAGGGAAAGCGAGATTGTGGATCGCGCTTTCAAAAGCGAGATCCCGGATCTTGCTATCGGAAGACTTGCTTTCCCACTGCACACCCACGATTAACAGATAAATAAATGTAATGGAGTGAGAGAAACCCTTTGGGTTTTGAATCGAGAAAGAGAGAGAGAGAATCACTTTGGGTTTTTCATTGAGAGATAGAAAGAAAAACCCTTTGGGTTTTGAAATATTATTTCTATTCGAAAATCAAAAACAAAAATTATTATTTCCGATTGCAAATGGAGAGAGAGAGAGAGAGAGAACATGAGGAGAGACAGAATTTGGTGCAGCCATTGACGCAGAAAGAAAGAAAATCTTCGGGGAATAGAAATGTTCCGTTATTCGGCGAAATTGATGATGACGTACAATGTTTGGACCAGCATAACACTGATCCTTGCTAAATCAAGGAAGAAAAATTTCTTCCTGCGCAACATTGGCATAACCAAAGGAGAGTGTTTTTTTTTTTTTATTTAAAATTTTTAAAATTTTTTTATTTTTTTATTTTTTTATGCCAGCAAATATTTGCACCGGCATAACACGTGTCGGCGCTCCTCTATTCCTGCACAGGTTCTGATCTTTTGGGTGAAAGGGGGTTTATTGTTGAAAACGAGATCCAGGATCACGTTGTTAAAAGAGAGTTAAAAATCGAAAAATAAATTAATGAAGTCGCGATCCGTGATTTTTTTAGATTTGGAATAAAAACACAACGCTTTTTAAATAATTTTAATTAAAAAAACACTTTTGGTGAAAAACCCACCGCAGGATGATGCCTTTCCCTTTATTGTTTTCACATCGGTGCTTTTATGTGTCTTACGTGTGTATGGGATCCAAAAGCATTCAAATAAAGTTTTTGTAACTAGAGTTGCAGTTTGCTTCTATTTTCTGTATTTCATTTTATTTGTTAGTTTTGCAGGGAGCAGTTCCACACGAAGTGTTATGAGTGTCCTTTGTGCAGTCTTGTTGTGATACAATAAAACTTGAAAACAAAGAAATTTATTTCCTTGTCAACTAAAAACAAAAAGGGTGAATCAAAGGACAGTCTTTCTTTCAGCTTCGGTCTTAACGCACCAGTGAGCATAGTGTAATATCTTTTTTTTTTTTTTTGTTCCTATGGCTAGACCACTGTTCGTTATTTGAAATTTCACTCAAACTAATCCGGATTAATATGACTGTCAAGTTTCATTTGAGAGAAGATCTTTCAATATTATTTTTTCCATACTCAGGAGGAGTCGAATTTATGACCTAATTAAAAAACGAAAATGCTCTTACTATCTACGTTAACAAGTGTTTGCATAGTATAATATCAATAATACCGATTTACTACTCCTTTATTATCCAATTAAGGTGATCTAGTGTTGGTCAAAACTGTAGGAATTTTCTATTAAATGGATTACTATTAATCACTGACTCTTGATTTTAGTAAAAACATGTTGATAAATTTAGTTCTAATATAAGTAAGTATGAAAACCTATAGAAATTTCAAGTAATCAAAATTTTGAATCAAAATTTTGAAATAGGGTTTTGCATATCTTTTAGGGTCTGTGTGGTTTGACGGTTCTATAGGGCTTGCCTAAGAAGCCTTTTATGGGGAGGCAACTAGGGTTTCAAAAAGATGTCTAATATTGGCCAGGTCCTCTCTTCACTTCAACGTATGGTTACCTACCCATTGAGAGCCACCATCTTGTGAAAATCGAAGAGGAAGAAAAGCCTATCGGATTTGCTTCCACAAAGTTTGATTTTGCTTTCACAATACTTTGATTATAGTTGACAAACAAATAGGTATGCTTTATGATGTTCTAATGTTCATACATCGATCATAGATTATGTGTTATATGTGGTATCAGGGTAGGATTTGTGTGAAATTAGAACCCTAAATTTACAATTTTTTATTTTTATTCATAATTTTGCAAAATATAAATTATAAAGATTTGTTATTTGAGTTGTTAGAACCATATTTCCAGGACATCGATCTTGGACACAACTCCACAAACAAATACGGTAGTCTCCGATTTGATGTGATTTGGTAGAGATAATTGATATTGAAGTAGTAGATTGATTAAAATTCCCAATTTGCACAAGATAAGATGTGAAGCTTTTAGAGGAAGTTATACCTCGGAATGATTAGAACAAGAATGCGCAAAATTGGATCATTCCGAAACAAGAGTCACTTTTTTGTTACAACACACAAATTGAGGGAGAGAGACCAAATTTTACGGATGAAAAAAAATTTGAACTATATCTTAGCAATTTGAATTAAAAAAAAGGTTTTTGTTATCTTTCCCAAACAGACATATAAATATTTTTCAGATCTGAGAAGTGTGATTTTTTCTCCTTGTGAAATTAGGTTGAGTCAAATGGTCTCATTCTTAGTGCTAATGATTTCATTTGGTATTAATTTATTTTTTATGTGTTTTGATATATATTCATTTACACTCTACTTTTATGCATATTAATCCTTGGATTTATTATATTATAAAATATTTGGACGCACTATAAATGTATTGTTAGCATGTACTCTCCTAGATAGGTCTAAAAAATTGTGTACTTTAGGGTTTGCTTATATGCGTAATTTAGTAAATGAAATAATTTAAAACATTGAGTTTTGATTCAATATGTATTGTTTGAGGAGCAAATGAGATACATCAAGGTTTAATATCTAAAGTGATCTGTAGCATACATCGAGTTGAGTATGCAAGTTAGAATTCAAAGGGCAATTTTTTTTTTTTTTAATTTCCCGGTGTGAGAATATTTAATTAATTGATATAAATGTTTGGTTGTCAAAGTGGCTCATTTATTGAAAATTAACAAAATATTTTCATTGATGGTTATGGGATGATTAAGTTATCTTGTGCAATTGCCTGCCTAAAGGGGGTGATTGTATTTGGTATGGGTGATAAAATATCAAGGTTGAAGATGTATCGGTTTAGAAGATCTGTCTATCCAAAGGGGATAGATTTTTAAAAAATTAGTATATTTTCATATTAACTTCATGTAAAGAGTATTTATTAGTATGTCACATTCTCTACCCAAAAGAAAGTCTGTGATGACATACTTAGACTCTTTGTCTATTATTAGCACATTTTGAATTGTTGCTAATTTCTTTTATTATTATTGTCTATTAATTAATTATTGCATTTCTTGTCTCAAACAGTGACATTCAGTATCAACAACAATCAAGCTACTATTAAGGTTTTTCATGGATCCAATTATAAGAGATGGAATGAGAATCTGTCATTTGCACTAGTTATGAGTGAGATTGACATGGTCTTGCATGTTGATCTACTTGCGAAATTAACTCCTGAGAGCACTACTGATGAGAGGGAGTTTTTTGTTAAGTGGGATACGGCTAACCATATGTGTCTCTATGCCATTAGGAGATCTATGTCTGAATATTTGTTGAGCGGGTTTGAAATCATTGAGAATGCTAAGTAGTTTTGCCATGCTGTAGGGGAAAAATATCAAAAATCCAATAAGTCAGAGGCTGAGAACCTTATGAATGAGCTTATGGGTATGAAGTATGATAGTGTAGGTGGTGTTCGAGATTTTATTGTGAAAATGGTCCAAATCCAAACCAAATTAGCCTCCCAAGAAATCATCATCTCTAAAAAATTCATTGTTCATTATGCACTTAATTCTTTGCCTCTAGAGTTTTCCCAAATCAAAACTATTTACAATGCTATGAATGAGAATTGGAGTGTTAATGACCTTATCTCCAAATATGTTTCTAAGGAAGACAAACTCAAAAAAGAAAAAAGTAAGACTTTTCTTCTTGCCACCCATTTGAAACTTAATTTTTGAAAAAGTTTTAAGAAACCTGAGAAGAACATGTCTAATGCTCCTAAAAAGTTCAAAATAACAAAGGATAGGATAGTGGTCAGATCAAAGTTGTAGGAGATCCTAAAGCTGTCATTCATAAAGTGGTTAAATGTCTCTTTTGCAAAAAGAAAGGTTACATGAAGTCAGAGTGTCTCAAACATAAATCTTGACTAGAGAAAAAAGGGTAAACAAGAAGGTAACTTACTACCTTTTGTTTGTTTTGAATTCTGTTTTATTGATACCCCACAAAATTCTTGATAGCTTGATAGTGGTGCAACTACTCATGTTTCTATTATATTGCAAGGCTTCAAAAGCAAATGGAAGCTAAGTGAGACAGAGTTTAAGCTTAGAACAGGAAACAATGCCAAAATAGATATTTGCTACGTAAGAATAATTGGTTTAAATTTAGAGTCTGGTTTTGAAATCATTTTGGAAAATGTCATTTAGACAGAATTTGATTTTAGTTTCTATTTTGGACAAATTGGATTATCACTTTGGCATTAGAAATGGAAAAGTGGACTTGATTTTGAATTTCAAAATTTTTGGGAAATTTCAATTTGTTAATAATTTATATAGATTGTGTTTAGTCCCCAATAATGAGTATAGTTGCATGAATATTGAGAACACATTTTTTAAAAGACATCTCTTTAAAGAAGAGTCAATTTTATTGTGACATAAAAGATTATGTCACATTTCAAATGAAAGAATTCAAAAATCGGTAAAAGACGACGTTTTACCTTTTCTTGATTTTGAAAAATTAGATACTTGTATAGATTGCATAAGAGGTAAAATGACCAAGATCAAGAAAAAGGTGGAAATTATACACACACATTAGTGGACCACTTACTCCTACGTTGTTTGGTAATAGAAACTTTGTTACTTTTATAGATGACTTTTTCTATTATGGCTATCTTTACCTAATTGATGATAAATATAATGTTTTAGAGAAATTTAAAATCTTTAAAACAAAGGTAGAGAAACAAATAGGGAAAATCATTAAGATATTTAGGTCTGAACGAGAAAGTGAGCATTATGGCAAATATGGCATAATTAGACAACATATGGGACCGTTTGCCAAATACTTACAAGAGTGCGGGATTATTGCTCACCAATACCTAGTAGTCCTGAACAAATTGGTACTGCAGAAAGATAGAATCGCACCCTTAAGGAAATGATGAGGACTATGATCAATAGAAGCAATCTTGCCGAGTCACTTTGGGGTGAAGCCATAAAAACAACATTCTATGTTCTAAATATAGTACCTAGCAAATTTGTTCCCAAAACACCATTTGAGTTGTGAACTGGTAGAAAACCCAGATTGAACCACTTTCAAGTTTGAGGATGTCCATAGAAGTTAGAATTTATAACTCTCATGAACGCAAGATTGAACCTGGAACTACTCGTTGTTTTTTATGGCCTATCCAGACCATTCTAAAGGATATAGACTCTTTTGCCTTACATGTAAAACCAAAATTGTGGAGACATAAATGACAAAATTTTTGGAGTTAAATATTGTTGATACGAAAATATCGGATGTTGTTGAAAGCGAGCTTGTTAAAAAATGTTACCATCCCTTTGGCTACTACATAGAGAAGTATAGCGTCTGTGATTGTTGAGAGAGAAGATCATGGTCATCATGATGAAAATGCTCCTTCTTAGGATTCGGTTGTTACTCCCATTGATATTCCTATGGTCTCAGAAATTGGGATTGAGGCGCCTTTGAGGAGATCTTATAAAATGTTTGCTTTTTCTAATGACTATATAGTCTTTCTTGAAGAAAGTGATTATGATATTAGTCAAATTGTGGATTTTGTGGCTTTTCGTGATGCTATTAGTTATCCCCATGCTACTATATGGATGGATGCTATGAAAGATGATATGCAATCCATGACATAGAATGATGTTTGGGAGCTTGTTGAGCTTCCAAAGGGTAATAAACTGATTGCTTGTAAATGAGTGTATAAATCCAATAAGGATTCTATAGGGAGACTTGAGAGATTTAATGTTAAGTTGGTGGCAAAAGGATTTACTCAAAAAGAAAGGTGGATTACAATGAGACATTTTCATTATTGTCTTCCAAGGATTCTTTTAGAATCATTATGGTCTTGGTAGCACATTTTGATTTGGAACTCCATCAAATGGATGCGAAAACAGCTTTCTCGAATGGTGAGCTTGAAGATGAGGTTTATATGGTACAATCTGAACATTTTCAGGAATTGGGGGTCAAAAACTCAATGTATGGTCTTAAACAAGTTTCTAGACAGTGGTATTTAAAGTTTGATAAGCTAGTTATTTCTATAGGTTTTGAGGAGAACAAGATTGATCAGTGCATATACCACAAAATCAGTGGGAGCAAATTTATTTTCCTTGTTTTATATCTTATTGGCTAGTAATGATATTGGATTGTTGCATGACACCAAACATTCGTTGTCCAAGATTTTTGATATGAAAGATTTTAGAGATGCATCTTTTGTTTTTGGCATTGAGATCCACAGGAATAGGTCTCGTAACTTGTTGGGTCTTTCTTAAAGGGTATACATTGATCATGTGGTCAACAGAATCAATATACAAAATTGTAAGTTTGGATATGCACCTATTGTGAAAGTGACAAATTAAAACTTAGTTAATACACGAGAAATGATTTGGAGAGAGAATCCATGAAAATCATACCTTATTCTAGTGCAGTCAGGTGTCTTATATATGCACAAGTTTGTACTAGGCCAGACATAGCTTTTACAATGGGAGTCCTTGGCAGATATCTCTCTAACCCTAGTCATGCTGATTGGGTTGCTATCAAGAAAGTGATGAGCTACTTATAAAAGATCAAGAACTATATGCTACTATACAGAAAGGTAGATGATCTTCAGATTATTGGATACACAAATTTTGAATTTACTGGTTGCAAAGATGATATGAAGTCCATATCTGAATATATTTTTATGTTAGCTAGAGGTACTGTTTCCTGGAAGGAAGTTAAACAAACACTTTTAACCTCTTCCCTATGCATGCTGAGTTTGTTGCTTGTTATGGAGCTACTATGCAGGCTATTTGGCTTAAAAACTTTATTTCCGGTCTACAAATTGTTGATTCTATCACTAGACCGCTTTAGATTTATTGTGACAATAAGTTTACTGTATTATTCACTAAAAACAATAAAACTACTATAGATCTAAATATTTAGAGATAAAATTTTTAAAGGTCAGGGATTTTGTAAAAAATAGTAACATATTATTGAACACATTGACACAGATAATATGTTAGCTGATCCTTTGACCAAGGGGTTGAGACCTACAATCTTTGCAAAACATGTTGAGAGCATGGGTATTTTAGGGTCTTTTGATGTACTTGGTTAATAGGAATATATTACCTATATTTTGAACTTTCATATTACGTTTTTGTACATATTTACGAGATCCTGCTATATTTGAATAATTTATAATATTTTGATCATATATTGATTAGTGATCATTGTTGATTTATAACCATATTATTTGTTTGATTTTACTTGTACATGTGCACATGATTGATTGAGATTACCATATTTTATATTGTGAGATTTTGAGTTTAATGTTTATCTCAAGAATTATTTTAATAGTATGTCTCGTAAAAACACCTTTGTCAAGAATCAATGGGATACATACTAGCATATTGTTAATGCCGTGCAAATTTCTCATTATGTTCAGAGAAATCATTAAGAGGACTAACAATGAAAGTAGAGTATTATGATCACATTTGGATGCTATTTTCTTGCTACATAGCCACAATGAGATCCATTGTCGATAGAATTATTGATACTTGTAATAATGGATTAGTTTTGTGTCAACAAGGGGCATTAAGACTATCGCAAATTGGTATTAGGTAATTTTATTGGATGGGATCACTGAGATGTATTCTCAATGACTAATATATATATATTTTTAAATTGTGGCTACATTAAAATTAAATAAATCACTATGGAGTCTTGTTTTCAAACTATATATATATATATATATATATATATATATATATATATTAATATGAATAAAACTCCAATTAATATTGTCCAAATGGAAGAATGTAGAAATTTTCGATTAAGTGGGTTACTATTAATTGATGATTTTGGATTTTAACATACCGATAAATTTAGTCCTAATATGTGACAAATATGAAAACCTATATAAATTTTAAGTAATCAATTGCACATCTTTTAGGGTCAGTGTGGTTTGATGGTTGTATAGACCTTGGGCCAAGAAGCCTTTTATGGGGAGGCAACTAGGGTTTCAAAAAGGCATCTGATATTGGTTAGGTTCCTTCTTCACTTCAATGTTTAGTTATCTACCCATTGAGTGCATGTATCTTGTGAAGATCGAAGCGGAAGACAAAGTTCATTGGATTTGATTCCACAAAGTTTGATTTTGCTTCTGCAGTGTTTTGATTATAGCTGACAAGCAAACATGTATACCTTATGGCGTTCTAATTTTCACACATCGATCCTAAATTATGTGCTACAAAAACCACTATTGCATATTCCAACAAAAACCACTATCGCCTGTTCCATGCTTCTTGGCTATAAGAATTCAAGTTTAGTTGAGATACAATGAAATCTTTATTTTTTCTTAAATTACTTTGTTTTCATTAAGCAATCAATGGAGGCAAGGGCAACTTCTACTTGTAGGACTTTTCCTCTTATTTTACAAACTTAAGAGTCAAGATTTTACTTTATGAAATTCTATATTAATATATGGATATTGGAGAACAAATAAAAAAAAAATTCGTTGATTTAGAGGTTATGATTATAGACTAAACCAAAATTCGTTACTAAATAAACTCCAAGTTTGTGTTTAAACTAATTGTTTCTTTTTATTAGCTACATAGGACCGTCTAAATTTTGGACTAGACTAAATCATAAATGAAAATTCTAATTTATATGTTATACTTATATAAAGTGAAAAATATGTTATTAATGAATAATTTCGTCGATTTCTAGTTTAACTAAAATATTTTTTTACACAGCCAATGAATCTAAAAAGAAAATGTATTCTTATCGGATATTATGATAATTAATTCAACTAATCTTTAAATTTGGACATTTTTGTAGTTATGTTAATCTATTCTCTTTCCTTATAGCGTGATTCCGTATGCTCAGGCATGTTAGCTGTTTTTGAATATGAGGAACTTCATATATTTTATCTTATTTTATTATTATTTTATTATTATTATTATTATTATTATTATTATTATTATTATTATTTTAAAAAGAAAAAAAAGTTCCATAGAATCAAGAACAGTAGATGACAAGGAGACAATTCCATTTCCTGGTATCAAAGTATTCTTTAAACCAATTAAATAGTACATCTCCTTGAGTGATTCTAAGTGTGCTTAGTTTTGGTTTTTGGCATACAGACACATAATGCCATTGATAGACTACAATAATCATAATCAGAGTGACCAAAAAGATTAACCTCTCAACTATCAGTTAATACTTACATGCAAGGTTCTATAAAAACCCCACATAGAGGCCTAATCATCACCTCTTCTTTCTATCTTCTTCTCATACAATCAACGAAAAGAAGCATCATCAATATGGAGATATCTTCTCTGACTTCTCTACTGCTTATTGAAATCCTCTCAGTTTCTCTTTTGCTGTCGCTAATGATTCTCTACAAACACAAATCCAAGGCGTCCATGGCAAAACTCCCTCCAGGCAGTACAGGCTTGCCATTCATCGGTGAAACCATCCAATTCCTCTTAGATGGCAGAAGGGGTTATCCCGAGAAATTTATCAATGACAGAATGAAGAAATTCTCACCGCAAGTGTTTAGAACTTCATTGCTTGGTGAGCCAATGGCGGTCTTTTGTGGGGCAGCTGGAAACAAGTTCTTGTTCTCCAACGAAAATAAGCTTGTCACTGCATGGTGGCCAAACTCTGTCAACAAGATCTTCCCCTCATCTACTCAAACATCTTCCATGGAGGAATCTAAGAAAATGAGAAAACTCCTTCCTGGTTTCCTCAAGCCTGAAGCACTCCAACGCTATATAACCATTATGGATGCGATTGCACAGAGGCATTTTGCATCTGGGTGGGATAACAAAAAGGAGGTGACAGTTTTTCCTCTGGCGAAAAACTTCACATTTTGGTTGGCTTGTCGCTTGTTTGTCAACATTGAAGATCCTGACCATGTTGCGAAGTTTGAAGAATCATTTGCAGTATTGGCCTCAGGGATCATCTCTTTGCCGCTTGACATACCAGGAACACCATTTAACAAAGCAATCAAGGCATCCAACTTGATTAGGAAAGAGCTTCTAGCAATCATCAAGCAGAGAAAGATTGATCTGACCAACAACAAGGCATTGGCTACTCAAGATATATTGTCCCACATGCTTCTTACGCCTGATGAAAATGGACAATACATGAAGGAATTGGACATAGCTGATAAAATCCTTGGATTGCTCATTGGTGGTCATGATACTGCCAGTGCTGCCGTAACATTTGTCATGAAATCCCTCGCTGAGCTTCCTGAAGTCTATGAAAAGGTTTACAAAGGTGAAGTTCTTAGCGACTAAAAATACAATTTTTTTTTTAGTAAATTATAGGTGATAATTAAGCTTACATTGTAATGGGTGAATAAACAGAGGTAATGGCAATTGCAAACTCAAAAGCACCCGGAGAGCTGCTCCATTGGGAAGACTTACAGAAGATGAAGTACTCATGGAATGTAGCTTGTGAAGTCATGAGACTTGCTCCGCCTCTTCAAGGATCTTTCAGGGAAGCCCTCCATGATTTTAGCTACGCCGGTTTCTCTATTCCGAAGGGTTGGAAGGTCAGTATATAATTGATTTAGATATAGAATTTACCTGAACAAATACTAAAGTAGCACCATGTTGTTTCTTCTAGTTGTACTGGAGTGTTCACTCAACCCACAGAAACCAGGATTGCTTTCCTGAACCTGAAAAATTCGATCCATCAAGGTTTGAAGGTAGCGGACCTGCTCCATACACATTCGTTCCATTCGGAGGAGGACCTAGAATGTGCCCAGGAAAAGAATATGCAAGGCTGGAAATACTTGTTTTCATGTACAATGTGGTGAAGAGATTCCGATGGGAGAAGCAGCTTCCTGATGAGAAGATTATAGTTGACCCAATGCCTATCCCTGCAAAAGGACTTCCTGTTCGCCTTCATCCTCACATGGCCTGAATGGATTGCAATATCCTTCAACTACACGCTTTATGCATTAGTTCATCCTAATATATGGTATACTTGTTCTTTCTTTTGTTTCTTTTGAGTTCTTTTTTATTTTTAATTGTGATTTTTTGTATTTTCTTGTGTTTGAAGTTATGTTTTAAATCAATAAAAATTGAATAAATTCAAATTTAATCATTTTTCTTAGTTTTTCAATCGGTAAAAAATACACTTGTATGATGCTTATATATAATCATAATATATATTTTTTTAATTAGCAAAACATTAGCACCGCAAAGAACAAAGAAATAGCACAAGACAGCAGGCCATAAAACAAGAGCATACAAAATTTACATCAAGTCTCACATCAGAAATGAGACAAGGTGCTAACTTTTAAAACCAGTATTTGGCAAGAAAAAATTACTTTCAGTCGCGTCATTTCCGCTAAGAGTTAAACTAGGGCTTCCTTCTCCTTAAATTTACCTCTGAAGATCCTTGAATGTAACGAATGGGTAATACGATCCTCAAACAAAGGAAACAAGCTAAACATCGCAACTTGGAAATTCTCAAAAAGATTCTAAGTACTACATAGAAAGTTGCGACGAAAATAGGGAAAGGTGTGCTGTCTGAGCTTCAATTGCAAATCCATTGAATTTACATATCCCGTCATTTACTTAGACTTTCATGTACGAAAGGAACAGTTTCTTAAACACTCGGGTCATTTGCATCCTGTATTCCATTTTTTTTTTTTGGTATAAACTACTGAAATCCGCCAATGAGTTTTATTATAGCTGACACTGTCCCTCCCCTCGCAAGCTCTTGAGTTCAAGCCTCTCATGTACCAAACAAAAATTAACTATCGAAATTTGATAACTATGTTAGATTGGACTAAATCCTATTCAGGCAAATTGGATCTAAGGGGCAAAACTTCTTCGGTACATATTATCTCCATATATAAAATTCGAAATCAAAATTTTATTTGAAAGAAACCAATGTCCGGTTGGACTAGCTAAGCATTGGTTTGCATTCTGTATTTCTTCTCTCTTAATAGGTTATCACATTCCAATCTCGGGCCCAAAGTTGCGTCTCATAGCCCATGCAAATCTAGAAAGTTTGTTATGAAAAATAAAATTAGCATGTACTTAATTACAATAAATACCAGCTGATAGCCATGAGAAAATACACCACAACATGGTTTGATCCCCATACTTGTGCAAATACAAAAAGTATGCCTCTCAAAAACTTATTGACACGAGAGGTGAATCTCCTTCAGCACACACGCTTGACTTCCAAACGCCTGAGAAAGGGACTAAGGGTGTGGAACAACTTCAATGAATTAATAACGGAGTTCTGATTCTTCAATGAAATAAATATTATTTTGGATTTTAACTACTGTAGTTGAAAAAGTGGGGAGAAGAGAAAATACTGAGGATGCAGTAAGATTTTTCTGCTTGACAGTGCTCCTCTCTTACTTTCCCTTTTCCTTTTTACACTTGAAATATTTAGACAATATTAACACTTATTTTCAATGCACAAGATATCAAGACATTTTATTATTCTGGACAAACATGGACCATAAGTGGAAGATCTTCACATGACAGTTCTTGAAAATCTTCTTCTACCCTTCGAGTCTCCTCCAAAGTTCTTCAAATTTTTCCCGGGAAAATGTCTTTTTGAAAATATTTCCAATTTATTCTTGGCTGCCGCAAGGCAAATTCACCTTTTGATATGTTTAGTTCTCTTGTACTAAACTGGTCTTTTAGCAATTGCTTGCAATCTCAAAACAGCTTAGGTGGTGGCTGTTCTTCTTCTCTAATGTCTAACAAAATTCTTCTAAGCCAAATATCTTGATCCACTCCTGAACAAGCAGCAATATAATCAGACTCTGCCATTGATTGAGCCGCCATTTCTTGCTTCAATGAAAACCGTGAAAACACTCCATTTCCATAGGAGAAATGATAATTGGAAATGCTTTTTATGTCATCAAGTGAACCAGTTGAATCCCTATCACGAAAAGCAACCAATTCTGCATTTTCAGCTGCATCTCATATTCCATAATCAATATTGCTACTTACATACCTAAGCAGCCTTTTTAGCATCATTGAAGTGATTTTGACTCAGCCTTTTGAATGAATAGTGATAATAAACCTGTGGCAAACATGATATCTGGCATTGTATTTGTCAAATACATGAAGCTGCAAATTAAGCACCTCTACTTCTGTTCATTTGAGGGAGTTGATCCACTTGTTTCACCAACCTTTCACTAGGAATTTGAGGAGTAACTAGAGCTTGTTGTGCTCCAATTCTAAATTTCTTTACCAAAGTCATGACATTATGAAAATGCCCTCCTCACCTTGGCTAATCTCCATGCCAAGAAAGTAGAAGATCAAGTCCTGATCTGTCTTTTCAAAATTCTTCTTCATGTCCTTCTTGAACTACTGTCAATGATTATCAAGCTAGTAACATAAAAAGACCAAATAAGAACTTCATCTCCACTTGTTTCGACATAAACATTAGACTCACTTGCGCTTCTTCTGAATCCTTTATCTCGGAACAAGCATCAATTGCCCTATGCCAACTTGCATCAAAGAAGGACAATATGACAATTCGAATTTTATTCATCTTCTATTTTCAGAGCAGAATTAATTTGTGTAGCGCAGGAGAGTGAACCTTTGAGCCATGTTGGTTCATCTATTATTTGACTAATATATTGACAACGTCCTTCAACGAAATAGATCTGGCTATTTCTTTTTTGGTGATTTTCTATGGTATTAGTCCAACGAAATCCCAGAAATTAAGAAACTCTCGTCTAAAAGGATTTGAAACTTTGTACTTATTGTAAATATCAAGCTAGGTTATCAAATCCAAAACAAACAAATTTCAAGAAAAAACAGTAAGTAATCATAAAAAGCAAAAAACAGTAAGTAATCCACCAAGGGACACTATTTTGGTAGAGTATTATGAAAGTATACGTTGGAAAAATGAATCGGGTTCACCCCATCTTGTGTTTGAATTTTAAATGGAAAAGGGTAGTTTTTTTTTTTTTGACAACTCCCCTCTTTTCCAATAACTCCCTCTCCCTCCTCTCTCTTCTCCCGATATAACTTCCAATTTGGTTGTTTGAAATATATACAATTTCTGCGAGAATATGAAAAAGAGAGAAGTGACATGCTTTTGAGAGTGTGAAAGAAGTGATAGAATTTCACCCATCGAGATATAGAAAAAGTGAGGGCTTTGAGATGGTTCATTATTACTATCAAAAGACATTTAGATTGTGAAAAATAGAAGCTGATCCAAATTTGTGATACGCTCTCAACTTAGAATACTCAACTGTCAGAAAAAGATAAATGATTGTAATATATTTAAGATCCGAGAATTTTCACATGTGAAAAATTATTTATTGATCTGTTTAAAACATCGGTATAAAACAATATCCATACCAATATTTCTAAAACAAAACAAGTTTAAAATTTTACCTAAGATTTTTCAAGTGAATTGTTGCAAATCATGTTGATAACATGTTATAAAGGTTGCAAAAAATATATCGAATTGAAGAGAGGATAACATGTAAACGACAGTGTATAGAAAATAGTTCTCTTTTTAGAATTTATACCTTATTTGTAATCTTTCAAAAATAATTTAAAGTAAATGACTTTCAAACTTACATTTGATTTACGTAACCTTTGAGTATATGACACAAAGAGGGAAACACTTGAATCGCTATTTGTTGAATGTCATATATATACATTTCAACCAAAGAATGAATGACCACGGAGTGTCTTTTTTTTTTATTTTTTATTTTTTTTTAATTTTTTGAAGAGTTCTCACAAAATCTCATTTACACAATAGAGTATAAAGAAAGTAGATTTTGTGTTTTTTTGTTCACCTTAATCCAACTTTAGTTATGTTTGGTTATTTACGCGATTTCTAATTTTCTTTTCTTTTTAAATGCTATTTATCTTCTTAAAATTGATCGTGACTTTGGTGATTGATATGACTCATTTTGAAGTTTGTCATGTTTTCCGGCTATAAATTGTTAGAGCATCGGGGGATAAAAACACCATAATAGCATGCACATCGACTTTCTCAATCCTTTAATACTTTCCCTCTAGAAAACATATGTTATCAGAATCTCTCTCTCTCTCTCTCTCTCTCTCTCTCTCTCTCTCTCTCTCTCTCTCTCTCTCTCTCTCCCCCCAAACAATTCTCAATTGCAATCGATATTTTGTTACTCACGTTTTGGAGAAGTTAACCCCAAAATTAAGTTAGATTCACGTGGAGAGATTATTGGGAGTTAAGGAAAGTTGAGTGATAATAGGAGTTATCCCTTTATCCCATATTTAAAATAATAAAAATTAAATTATTTTACTTTTTACCCAAAAGGTCAGAAATTCCTCTACATAGACATATTAACTACTATCCTCTACTTACATATGAGGGCATTTTATGTCTGTCATAAAATCACAATTCATGTGATCTTTCACATCATTTATTAGATTTTCATACAGAGGTGACCGGTGAGTGCATCTGTAAGTAAAGATTTCTCAATACACCTATTAAGATGATTAAAAAGTCAATGTTAGTACAAAAAAGAACTCATTATACTCCAAACTTAATACATTACATCAATCAAACTACTTTTTTCATCGAAAGTGATCTCAAATCATTGCGCAACTATATTTTCACTATTGAATTTCAATATGAATAAATATAACTTGTCGATCGGTAAATATAATATAATTATGTAATGCTGATGACTTCCTTTTCTCTGCTAGAATCTATCTATCTCAATTTAATTACTTTCCTAGACCTGCCCCACATACCTCATTATCTCCCAAACCATCGGTACGCAAACTAAAGTAGTATACATTGAACCAAGATATCAATAAACTACCAAAAATGATAAGGGTACAATTAAGCCTATCAATGGTTCTCGAGTCTCATATAGTGGGCACAGAGATTAAAATCACATCATCGTTTTATATAATAGTTTCCACTGTTCCATTGTTGTTTTATTACATGTGGTATGAAATATATGTTACAGTATTTTTTTCCAATTTCTCAAAAAAGGGTATATATATGATTTTTCTAATACTGTATAGGTATGAAATTCAGTTTACACAAAAGATTTTACTAAAAAATTTCAGAGAAAGTACCTTTAATACGATATCATTAGACGCAGATAATATATGAAATCTCAAATATAGCTATTTATATACAATATGGATGTGGGTATTTCTATATCAGTTATATCACATATGATCTTATCCTTAACACGCATCAGGATGATTTATATTCTAGTAGGGCTACTCTCAAAGGCTTTTACCTACTTATTCAGAGTTAGAGGTCGCCATTTGTGTTAGAGAATTGATCTTGCCGATCTGATATATTTTTTATCACATCATAACTCAAAAATATACATAACAACATGGATGGATTTTAGTGACAAATATTAGTGGGGGTCACAAAAAGTTAGACTCTATAAGTACTATTTTGTGGGGGTCACTTTGGCTGCTACTAAATGACTCATTAATAGCGGCCGCCAAAATTATCATTGCAAATGTACGTTTTTAGTGTAACAAAAAATTTTGACCGCCATTAAATTAAATGTGAAAATGGTGGCCGTCACTAAAACTATTTTTAGTGACAAAGTGAAATTTTGATCGCTATTAAATTATAACTTTTTATTATTTTTCTAATTTACTTATTTATAATAATTAAAATAAAATAATTTATTATATTGTGATATTGTGTGATATATCACCATAAATAATAAACAAAATATATCATTTATTATAAAATATATCATTTATTATTTAAAATTTTGTGGATTAAAAAAAAAATACTAAATTTTGATTGCACCTAGTAACTTCTGTTTTCTATGTTTTTTTTTTCAAATTTATTACTTAGTGACACTAAATAGGTGTTAGTTAGTTAATATAATAAATTCTTAAAAAAATAAAAAATATTATTAATAACAAATGGGGCTCCTTTTCATAAATACAAAAATAAAAAGCTTATAACATTTTAAATAATTGATAAAGAATATATAAAAATATATAAAAAATTAAAATTTTAATAAATACAAAAATAAAAAAAATAAATAACCCAATAATAAAAGTATTATTAATAATTGATAAAGAGTATATAAAAAATTAAAAATTTGATAAATACAAAAATATAAAGTATATAACAAATTATATACAAAATTTAAATATTGTTTCACCTATTCTTTGATTTTTATTCCTAGATTTGATATTAAATTTTATAAATTATCTTTTATTATAATTTTCACTTCAAATATGGCTTCTCAATATTTAATTGTTGGAAATAACAAATTCAACTTAAATTTTAGATTTATTATTAGAAAAGAAAAGAAAATATTGAATTATAACAAAAAGTAAGTTAATTTTAATACAGAACTAAATGATAATTCTAAAAATATAATATAATTTTGGGATTATAATATCACTTGAATTGATTATATTATGCAAGTGTTTGATTATATTATATATATATAGAAAAATATTATATAAATATATTAAATTAATTTTGAGAAAGAAGTAATAAATATCAAGTTATAAAATTAATCAAACTAATTAGATAATTAGGAAAGAAAAAGAGATGATAAAGAGAGGCAAAGAAAGAAGAATTATGTTGTCCTACATTGGAATGAGTAAGGAGATAAGAGACAGAGAGAATTATAAATAATAGAGCAAAGGAAAAAACATCTAGGGAGTTGGGCCTAGTTGCAAGAGCTGTTGTGCAATTGGAGACTAGCCAATTTAATAAAATTTTCAAAATTTTATTTTTTTATTTTTTTTTGAAATTTGATATTGGTCATCAAAATTATTAAAATTTACAATAGATTGATTTTAAATGGCAAAATATTTGGTGACAGTTGTTTTTATTGTTACTAAATGTTTATATTTAGTAGGATCAAATTATATTTTTATTATCACTAAATGTTCATATTTAGTGAGAGTCAAATTATGTTCTCACTAATTGGTAATACATTTAATGGCAGTCACTGTAGCCCCCACTAAATGTGATTGTTACGCTCCGAACTAGGAACCTGAGCAACCGCCCGTTGTCCTGAATGCTGACTTTATTGTTACAGAAAATCGAGTAGAATTTCCCCACATATCAGAAGTTTCCCATATAGCAATCAACCTACTACCTGTATAATAGGGCTAACCCGGCCTTACAATACATAAATCCAATCTCAACATCAGACCAACACATCCATACCGCACAATCCAGGACAACGCAAGACTAACAAAACGAATTTTCACAGTTTTAACCACAGACTTATACAGCCATGCCCCCGTCAAAGGCATGAACAGCCGCCAGTCGCCCCTCCTGTGATTTAGAGGTGGCACCGAGCGGTCCTAAAATACACTTCTAGGACATGACACATTCCCAAGTAATATACACAAATGAATAGAAATTGTCTCAATGCAAGTGTTATGCAATGACATGAAAGTTCCACAATTTAAATATCCATATTTGTACAGTCATCCCAGAATTTTACAATGGTCATCTATAGACCTTAAAATATATATACATTATCAATACAATTTTTAACTCACGAAATTCTAGTGAAAATATATTATGACTCCTCAAGTCCATACCAAATCTCCCAGTGATATTAAGCGTCCAATAAGTAACGTTTCTTGTCAAATACTATCTTTGAAACAAGAAGGGGAATGTGGGTGAGTACTTAGGGAAAGAATACTCAGTGAGTGAATGGGTCAATGCAATCGTCTAATAAGAATTGTGAAATTGGAGTATCAAAGCGTAAGTATACAAATCATACTTCAAATTATCATATTTTTCATTTCAACAATATATCATTTGCATACATTATCAAGTCAAATATGCATCAAAAGCACTGTTATTAAAATTATTGAGCTGCCAGTCGAAACTGTCCTGGCAGAGGTCAACCTCGACTTATGACAGGCGTACCGGGGGTGTTATATGCAAATTTATTTAAAGTGCTCTCTACCTCGACGTTGGCGACAGATCTTGTCCAGGTGCTAGACTTGGAGAGAGTATCCAAATTCTCCCCCTTTTCGGGTTCAACCTGTCTAGTACCGTATCATTAATAAAATCACGACAACTCGTGGGATACCCCAGGCCTAGGCATATCCTCGTCCAGGCACCTCTCACGGTGTCCTTCGTAGCTACGGAACAGTACATACCAAATCCCTCAAGGCCAAAATAAATATCATATCAAGAATGTGCCGTAATCAGGTTCTCAAACTAAATGCAATATATAACGTAAAATGACACATTATACATTTTAACCACATGGATGCAATTTTCATAATTCAACCCAATTTTTGGACTCTCTAATGGTTCACAAAAAGTCAGTTCCAAAATCAAGCAAAACATTTCAAGCACACGACAAATTATGCTCATTTATCAAAATGTTATAAAACTGGATTTACATATTGAACAAAGGCATTGAAATAAATCTCACTTACCGTATGGGGGAGGGTAGTGTACTCCCCAATAATACCACAAAACGAAAAAAGTGTTCCCCTAACTCAAGGCACCCAATACCTATGCATGTATATATATATATATAAATGAACGAGTTTTAAACCTATCACTTCAATTACACGTATGCAAATCTGATAGTTCAAATTCTTTAGAACCCTACCTTAATTCCTCATATTTTGTTCATGCATACAATATGTCCATAAGACTCAAGTGTTGGTACTCGACCAATCTCGCACAGGGCTCACAACAATCCAATCTCTCGCTCGAACCCGAGGGCCAACAGGGCCATAGCCCAGTGCTCCTCTGTGCAGCGTGCAACGCCCATGTACGGGGCGTGCAGTGCCCATGTGCTGGGTCTATGTGCAGGGCGTGCAGCGCTCGTGTACAGGGTCTGTGTGCAGGGCGCGCAGCGCCTACACGCCAACCATTTCTCCTCATTTATCAATTTAACCTTAACATTCATTCAAATAAATCAAATGGGAAAGAAAATTTCTCATCTAGGGTTTTCTCAGAGCGCAGACCTTCGTCCAAATGTCTCCTCGATCGCTCCAAAATCTATAATGCTCCGCAGAGACTCGCGGACTGTCACGGGCTATCGTGGGCTATGGGTTGCGGGCCGTAATAGGCTTCGTGGCCACAATGGGCTCGTGGGCTGGCGGGCTCATGGGCTGGCGGGCTCGCGGGTTGGCGGGCTCACGGGTTGGCACGTGCGCTTGCGAGTTGGGCTGCAGTCGCGTGCTAGTAGGCTGGAGCACGCTCAGGCGCAGGCACGTGCTCGTGCGTAGGTGTGCTCCCAAGCAGGTACGTTCGCTTGGGGAATTGCTCGCGTGGTCGTGCGCCTGCGCGGTAGCTCGCTCGCTCTCGCGCTCTGGCGCGCTCACACTTGTGCAGGGAGGAGCTGTAGCGGCTTGCTCGTGGGAGGGAGGAGCTGCAGTGGCTGGGTGCGCTCGTGGTGGTGGTGGATCGCGGTGGAGGGTGGAGGATTCGCGGTGGAGGGCGATCGATAGGGAGGGAGATCGCGAGAGATAGAGAAAGAGTGAGCAGTAGAGAGAGAGAGAAATAGTGAGAGAGAGGCCGTGAGTGAAGTAGAGAGGGAAGAAGAAGGTGGTGGTGGTTGCTTGCGGTGGAGAGAGGCGGCGGGGCGAGCGACGATCGCGGCAGAGGAAGAACAGCTGCGGGAAGGTGAAGAGTCGGGAGAGAGAGAAAGACGAAGAGAGAGAGAGAGAGAGAGAGAGAGAGAGAGAGAGAGAGAGAGAAGAAAAATTAGGGTTTTCAACCCTAATTGGTAAGAGGGGGAGGTGCTGCGTTTCACTCCAAAACGCAGCATCTCCTTTTTTTTAAGTTTGTGTGTATATATATATATATATATATATATATTTATATTTATATATATATTTCTTCACACCCACAGTTCACTAAAATTTAAATTTTTTTGTGAAAACAGGATTTATTTCGATTTATAGATTCGGCAAATTAAAATATATCAAAAATTTAATTTAAATACCCCAAAATTAAAAATCAATTTAAATAAATAAATTTCTCTTTATATAATTAAATTACAGACACCACAGTATCGGTTTACATTTTCTAACCCCCTAAAAACAAGTTTCGTTCTCGAAACTAAAAGAGGACTAACCAACAAACAAATGGGGGTATTGTCTCCTCATAGCCCCCTCGGGCTCCCAAGTCTTCTCCTTAACCTGGTCACTCCTCCTCAAGACTCTGACCAACGAGACTTCCTTGTTTCGCAGCTTTCTGACCTGCTGATCTAGAATATCCACGAGCTAAACTAGAAGACTGAGGTCCTCTTGTAACTCAACAGGTGGATGCTCTAAAATATGCGACGGATCTGGGATACACTTCCTCAACACTGATACATGGAAGACATCATGGATCCGAGATAACTCGTCTGGCAGCTCTAGTCTGTATGCCACGCTCCCAACCTTACTGAGGATACAGAAAGGACCAATGTACTTAGGGCTCAATTTGCCCCACTGCCGATGTCAAATGAGTCCCCTCAAGGGAGAAATCCTCAAAAACACCATATCACCCACCTCAAACTCTAAGGGCCGGCGTCTCCGGTCCGCATATGCCCTTTGTCTGTTTTGGGCCGCTTTCAACCGCTCGCGGATCACCCTGACCTTTTCCTTAGTTTCCTTGACTAACTCAACATTGATAAGGTGTCTCTTGCCTACCTCATCCCAGCACAACGGGGTGCGACACTTCCTGCCGTAGAATGTCTCATAGGGTGGCATACCGATGCTGGCTTGATAGCAATTATTATATGCAAACTCCACCAGCGGTAAATGCCTATCCCAACTACTCCGAAAATCCATGACACAAGCCCGAAGCAAATCCTCGAGAGTCGCTATGCATCGGGATGAAATGGGCGGACTTGGTGAGTCGATCGACTACCACCCAAATGGCATCATATCTGGTCTGAGTCCGCGACAATCCCATAACAAAGTCCATAGTCACATGTTCCCACTTCCATACGGGAATGGGAAGAGGCTGTAGTAAACCCGCTGGCCTCTGAAACTCAGCCTTCACCTGCTGATAGACTAAACATGTAGATACAAACTCCGCAATGTCCCTCTTTATACCTGGCCACCAATAGTTGCCCCGAATAGTTCGATACATCTTTGTACTACCCGGATGCAAGGCATAGGACGATGAGTGTGTCTCCTCTAATATGGACCTGCAGAGATCCTTATCGGCGAGTATAACAACTCTATCTCGATAAGTTAGAAGTCCATCACTACGGACTCTGAAATCATATATATCACATCTGCGGGCTGTCTCAGTAAGAGCTTGGAGTTCGGTATCAGTGCCCTGAAGCTCCCTAATACGGTGCAACAGCGTCGGCTTGACCTCAAACCTGGCTAGCAGAGTGCCCTGATCATCACTATCCAATTTGACTCCCAAATCCCGGAGTCCCATCAAACAATTGAGGTATGCCATATCGTTCTCCTGAGACGATGAAGCTGATTTCCGGCTCAAGGCATCAGCAATTACATTGGCCTTGCCCGAATGATAATCAATGACAAGATCATAATTTTTGAGAAGTTCCAACCATCTCCTTTGTCTCAGTTTAAGTTTTCGCTGGGTGAATAAATACTTCAGACTTTTATGATCCGTATACACCTGGCAAGTCACCCCGTACAAGTAATGGCGCCATATCTTCAATGCGAAGACTATGGCTGCAAGCTCCAGATCGTGTGTCGGATAATTCACCTCATGTTTCTTCAACTGCCTAGAAGCGTAGGTGATCACCCGACCATTTTGCATCAAAACACAACCCAACCCTTGTCGGCTAGCATCACTGTACACTGTGTACTCCCGACTGCTGGTGGGAAGTGCCAAAATCGGAGCTGTAGTCAACTGTTGTTTGAGCTCCTGAAAACTCACCTCACAACGGTTATTCCATACAAACTTGACACCTTTTCGCGTCAATCTAGACAATGGTGTAGTTATCATGGAAAACCCTTCAACAAATCTGCGGTAATACCCGGCCAAACCAAGAAAACTCCTTATCTCAGTCACTGTTTGTGGCTGCTCCCATCTCGTAATGACATTGACCTTCTACGGATTGACAAAAATCCCCTCTACAGAAACGACATGCCCCAAAAATCCAACCTATCTTAGCCAAAATTCACATTTTGTGAATTTGGCATATAGCTGCTCATCGCGGAGGATCTGCAAAACGGTGTGAAGATGCTGAACATGATCCTCGTCACTCCGTGAATACACCAGTATATCGTCTATGAAGACTACGACAAACAGGTCCAGATAGTTATAAAAAACTTTGTTCATCAAGTCCACGAACGCAGCTGGGGTATTAGTCAGTCCAAACGGCATGACAAGGAATTCATAGTGCTCATATCGAGTACGGAAAGTTGTCTTTGGCACATCTTGAGTCCTAATCCACAACTGATGGTATCCCGATCGAAGATCAATTCTCGAGAAGACTCAGACACCTTGCAATTGATTAAACAAATCATATATGTGAGGTAGTGGATATCTGTTCTTCATAATCACCCGATTAAGCTGCTTGTAATCCACACACAATCTCAGTGAGCCGTCCTTTTTCTTTACAAACAGTACTGGAGCATCCCAAGGTGACGTGCTAGGACGGATAAAACCCTTATCCAGCAGCTCCTACAGTTGGACCTTGAGCTCTCTCAGCTCAGCCGGTGCCATCCTGTATGCCGGCATAGAGATAGGGTAGTCCCCGGAGCTAAATTGATCTCAAAGTCAAACTCCCAAACTGGTGGTAATCCGGGTAGCTCATCGGGGAAAACATCAGTAAACTCCTGTACCACTGGAACATCCTCAAGTCTCGGTCCCTGAGCACTGGTGTCTATGATGTGAGCCAGATATGCCGCACACCTGCGGTGAATCATGCATTTGGCCTCCAACACTTAAATGACACAACGGGGTAAAACCCACCTCTCGCCCTCAAAAATCAACACCGGCTGATCGGGTTTTCGAAACTCCACTTGCTTCTTAAAGCAGTCAACTGAAGCCCGATGCATATGTAGCCAATCCATCCCCAAGGTGGTATTAAAATAAGTCATGGCGAGAGGGAATAGATCTGCCTTCAGCACTGTATTCCCAACTTTAATATCACATTCTCTATACACTGTACCACACACAATCTGCTCACCTAGAGGAGTGATGACCAATATCTCCTCGTCCAAAGGTGAGAGCGGCCTGTCAGAATATCAGGAGAATTGATCGCTCACATACGAATAGTTAGACCCCGTGTTAATAAGGATACGAGCATCTATTCCAAAAATAGGTAGAGTACCTATCATTGAACAAAATGCACATAGACTTAGAAAAATTTCAAACTTTTTATATATATATATATGTCAAAATAGTTGAGCCTCTAAGGCTTTTACAGTTTCAGTGCACAAAGATGTCAGAGTAGTATCATGTCGACAAAACATAAAATATCTATACAACTATCATAATACAATGCTGACATCCCCAAAAGAAGTTTGAATACAAATAGAGATCCTATTCTACAGGATCAGAAGGAAGAGTACCTATGATGATGTCGGGGTTCGCCAGGGCATCCTCCTGCATCATGACACAAACCCGGGTTTGAGCCCTAGGCTGCTGTCGTGCCTGGGTCTGCACTGTGTTACTCTCGGTGGTCATCCTGGGAGTAGAAGATGCTGGCCGAGCAGGTTTCCCCTGTTGACCCATATGAGGAGTACTAGTGCGGCTCTGTGAACTCTGTCATCCGTGTCCTAATTCAGGACAGGAACTCCTGATATGCCTCGGCTTCCCACAGTGGAAGCAAGTGACCGATACTGAATAAGCTCCTATCGAATGGGACCTATTGCCCCTACGACAATAAGGATGCTGCTGAGCAGTATACTGTGCAGGGTGAGTCGGAGCGGGCTGTCTGAACCCTTGGGAGTACTGTCCCCGTCCCAGATTAGAAGATCCAGATCCAAATCCGTCTTTATGCGAACTGGATCCCCTGCTCCTCTTGTAGCTCTGCGTAGAATGAGACTTCTCTTTCTTTCTCTTCAGCTCTTTGTTCTCTCTCTGCCTAGTCTCGGCGCGGACCAAAGCCTCCACGCGGTGAGCAGAGTCTATCACCTCAGCCAGTGTAAACTGTGGAGTAATAGTCATATACTTCTTTATGATGAGGCTAAGACCGTTTTCGAATTTGAAGCACAAATACTGAGGTGTGGCCAGATCCGGTACAAATACAGCAAGTCTCCGCATGTTTGCCTCATACTTGGAGACAGATCTGGACCCCTGTGTAAGCCGTCCCAGCTCTGACCTCATCTGGTCTTGCTGGTAGAGTGGGAAGAAGCTACGGTCAAACTCTCAAAGGAAGTCATCCCACCGTAGTGGCTCTGTCACCTCATCAATAAGGGCCTCCCACCATAAGAGGCCTCTCCTTCTAATAATCGCTGTGCCACTTTCAAGCAAAACTCCTTTTCAATCCCCAGATCGGTCAAAATCTTGCGGGTGCGGTTGATCCAATGCTTGGCTGTCGTAGCATTACCAAGCCCTGTGAAATCAGTACACCTCAGCTGATGGGCCTCCTTAACAAACTGAGTCAACTCATGTACCCGTCTAAGAGTAGCCGATATGGTCTTACTCAACTCTGACAAGATAGAAGGATCGGCCACCGATGGTGGAACCGGTGCCGAAGGAACTGGTACTACGGCAGGTACAGGCACTGTTGTAGGAGGTGGTGGTACCGGAATCTGGACCCCATGCGAAGCGTACCACTCGTATACCTGCTGAAAGGCGTCGAGTGTAGGTACGGGAGTCTCAGCCTATGCAGCTGGCTGAGTAGGTGCTGGTGGTGGCAAGCGAGTCGAGGAACGATCCTCCGGCTCATCCAATTCCTTTGGTAGGGCAAAACGGGTGCTCTATCGGGTCGTCATACTTTTGCAAGAGAAGGATCCTTATTAGGTATCGTTCAAAAAATAGACATGGTTCAAGAAATTTGGACTAGTCACATCTTGATTACCCTCAAAAAGAATGGAATCCTATAAAAACATGTTAGGTTAGACACAACCGTCTCTAACCCCCTAAAATGAATGAATTCATATACCTATGACCATATACTGGGACTTCATGACTGTATAAAACTCTCATGCATTGAGGACTTTAAACACAAACACTCAGGAATGTTTTCAAGACTCTCTTCCTACATAGCTCTCAACCTAGGCTCTGATAACAAGTCAACTGTCACGTCCTGAACCGGGATCGTGAGCAGCCGTCCGTTATCTTGAATACCAGCTGTATTTTTACAAAAAATCGGGTGAAACCTCCCCGCATATCAGAGATTTTTCATATAACAATCAACCTGCTACCTGTACAATAGGGCCAACCCGGCCTCACAATACATAAATCCAATCTCAACATCAGACCAACACATCCATACCGCACAATTCAGGACAATGCAAGGCTAACAAAATAAATTTTCATAGTTCTAACCACAGACCTCTACTGCCATGCCCCCGTCAAAGGCATGAATAGCCGCCAGTCGCCCCTCCTGTGATTTAGAGGTGGCACGGAGCGGTCCTAAAATACACTTCTAGGATATGACACATTCCCAAGTAACATACACAAATGAATAGAAATTGCCTCAATGCAAGTGTTATGCAATGACATGAGAGTTCCACAATTTAAATATCCATATTTATACAATCATCCCAGAATTATACAATGGTCATTTATAGACCTCAAAATACATATACATCATCAATACAATTTTTAACTCACGAAATTATAGCGAAAATATACTATTACTCCTCAAGTCCAGACTAGATCTCCCAGTGATACTAAGCGTCTAAGAAGCAACGTTCCTTGCCAAATATTATCTCTGAAACAAGAAGGGAAATGTGGGGTGAGTACTCAGAGAAAGAATACTCAGTGAGTCAGTGGGTCAATACAATCGTCTAATAAGAATTATGAAACTGGAGTGTCAAAGCATAAGTATATAAATCATACTTCAAATCATTATACTTTTCATTTCAACAATATATCATTTACATGCATTATAAAGTCAAATATGCATCCAAAGTACTGTCATTAAAATCATAGAGCTGCCAGCCAAAAGTGTCCTGGCAGAGGTTTATCTCGACCTATGACAGGCGCACCGGGGTTGTTATATGCAAATTTATTTAAAGTGCTCTCTACCTCGACGTTGGCGACGGATCTCGTCCAGGTGCTAGACTTGGAGAGAGTATCCAAATCCTCCCCTTTTCGGGTTTAATTGGTTAATACTGTATCATTAATAAAATCACGACAACTCGTGGGATACCCCGGCCTAGGCATATTCGGACACCTCCCAGGCGCCTCTCACGGTGTCCTTCGTAACTACGGGACAATGCATACCAACGCCCTCAAGGCCAAAATCAATATCATATCAAGAATGTGCCGTAATAAGATTCACAAACCAAATGCAATATATAGCGTAAAATGACACATTATACATTTCAACCACATGGATGCATAATTTTCATAATTCAATCAAATTTTTGGACACTCCAATGGTTCACAAAAGTCAGTTCCAAAACCAAGCAAAACATTTCAAACACACGACAAATCATTCTCATTTATCAAAATGTTATAAAACAGGATTTATATATTAAACAAAAGTATTGAAATAAATCCCACTCACCGTATAAGGGAGGGTAATGCACTCCCCAATAATACCACGAAGCAAAAAAATGTTCCCTTAACTCAAGGCACCCAATACCTATGAATGTATATATATATCAATGAGTTTCAAACCTACGCAGTTATAGGAAATAGGCTATCACTTCAATTACACGTATGCAAAGCCGATAGTTCGAATCCTTTAGAACCCTATCCTAATTCCTCATATTTTGTTAATGCATACAACATGTCTACAAGACTCAAGTGTTGGTACTCGACCAATCTCGCACAGGACTCACAACAATCCAATCTCTCGCTCGCACCCAAGGGCCAACAGGGCCAAAGCCCAGCGCTCCTTTGTGCAGCGTGCAACGCCCATGTGCGGGGCGCGCAGTGCCCATGTGCAGGGTTTATGTGCAGGGCGTGGAGCGCCTGTGCGCAGGGCATGCGCGCCCGTGTGCAGGGCGCGCAGCGCCCATGTGCAAGGCCTGTGTGCAGGGCGCGCAACGCCCATGTGCAAGGCTTGTGTGCAGGGCGCGCAGCGCCCATGTGCAACACCTGTGTGCAGGGTGCGCAGCACCGTGTGCAGGGCGCGCAGCGCCTGCACGTTAACCATTTCTCCTCATTTCTCAATTTAACCCTAACATTCATTCAAATAAATCAAATGGGTAAGAAATTTTCTCACCTAGGGTTTTCTCGGAGCATAGACCTTTCGTCTGAATGTCTCCTTGATCGCTCCAAAATTTACAATACTCTGCAGAAACTCGCGGCTGTCATGGGATATCGCAGTCTGCGGGCTGCTGGCAGCAGTTGGATTCGCGGCCGCAGTGGGTTCGCGGGCTGGTAGGATAGCGGGCTGGCATGCTCGCAGGTTCGCGGGCTGGCATGTGTGCTCGCGAGCTGGGCTGCTGTTGTGCGATTGTGGGTTGCTCGTTAGTGGGCCTAAGCGCGCTCGGGTATAGGCCTGCGCTCGTATGCAGGTGCGCTCCCGAGTAGGCATGCTTGCACGGGGAATTGCTCGCTCGGTCGTGCGCTCGCGCTTGTGCATGGAGGAGCTACAATGGCTTGCTCGCTAGAGGGAGGAGCTGTAGCAGCTGGATGCACTCGTGGTAGTGGTGGATCGCGGTGGAGGGTGGCGGATTTGCGGTGGAGGGCGATCAAGAAGGAGGAAGATCGCGAGCGATAGAGAGAGAGTGAGTAGCGGAGGGAGAGAGAAATAGTGAGAGAGAGGCCGTGAGTGAAGTAGAGAGAGAAGAAGAAGGTGGTGGTGGTTGCTCGCGGTGGAGGAAGAACAGCTGCGGGAAGGTGAAGAGTCGGGGAGAGAGAGAAAGAGGAAGAGAGAGAGAGAGAGAGAGAGAGAGAAGAAAAATTAGGGTTTTCAACCCTAATTTGGTAAGAGGGGAAGTGCTTCCTTTCACTTCAAAACGCAGCATCTCCTTTCACTAAAATTTAAATTTTTTTGTAAAAACGGGGTTTATTTTGATTTACGGATTCAACAAATTAAAATATACCAAAAATTTAATTTAAATACCCCAAAATCAAAATCAATTTAAATAAATAAATTTCTCTTTATATAATTAAATTACAGATACCGCAATGTCGGTGTTGCAGTGATTGCCACTATAGCTTCTTTTAGTGACAAAGAAGCAGATGCCACAAAAAGATTTATTTAGTGGCAATCGTTTTGTTGACTGTCACTAATTCTTTTAGTGATGGAATTTTTGGTAACAGTGGTTGAAGACCACATAGCCGCCACTATAGGGTTTTAGTGGTGATCATCAACACATATAGTGACGACTTTAGCCGCCATTATAAGTGGTTTGTGTTGTAGTGATATGACAACAAATAAGTGTAATAAATAAATCAGTTCAAAATATAATTGAATAATGCACATATGCTATATATAATAATAATAAGCATCAAAACATCAATCCAGTATAGAGTGAGAAATGTCATAATACATGTAAATTCAAGGACTCTCCATGTCCTACAAAAGAATCTCTCACAATGGATTTAGTCAAGGAGTCGGTCACCATGCTGTGTGTGGAAATCTACTTGATCATCACTTCACCATTTCCAATGATGTTTCACATAAAATTGTATCTGGTATTAATGTATTTAGTTCTACTATAATATTTAGAGTCTTGGGTGTAGACAATAGTAAGTTGATTATTATAGTAAATTATCACAAGTCTCCTACTATTTGCTATATCCCCTAAATAGAGATGCACAGATTTGTTTCTTACTGCTCCAAGATATGACATCGTTATTTTGCAAGAAAGCAAAACTTGATCTATATTTGTATCCATTCAGATCGCTGCCCTAGCTAGCATCTGAATATCCAACGAGACGTAAATCATCTCCTTCGTAATACAAGTGGAGATCCGTAGTTCTCTTAAGATATCTCATAATCCCTTTTACTGTACTTTAAATACCCCTTCTAGGATTTAATTCATACGTACTCACCAGACTGACTACATAATAAATGTTTGGTCATGTTCATAACATTGTGTACATCAAGCTAGCCACTGCATTGGTATAAGAGATTTTATTTATTTCCTTTATTTCTTCTTGAGTTTTAGGACACACATTAAGATTTAGATCTTCACCTTTAGGTATGAAAGTATTTAGGGTTGCAATCACTCATCCTAAAGCACTTGAGAATCTTTCTGATGTAGAACTCTTGTGAAAAATCTAATACTCATCTCAAGTGATCCCTCTAGATCTTGATTCTGATAATGAACTCAGTCTCATCCATGTCTTTCATATCAAAACTAGACGATAACCATGTTTTGATGGTCATCAGATATTCTCTATTGTTCCTAACCTGCAGAATGTTTTCTATATATAAGGCCATGATCACAAAGGAGTCAATTGAAAGTATCAGATACACGCAATGATTCTCTTTAATTATCACAAACCCATAAGATATCATTTACTCATGAAATCTCAGATACTATCACTTGGATGATTGTTTAAGGTCATATATTAAATTCCAAGGTCGATAGACCTTATCCTCCTAACCTACAGAAACAAAAGCTAGTGGCTACTCCATGTGGATCTTTTCATCTAAACTTCTGTTTAGGAAGACAGTCTTGATGTCCATGGTGTAACTATAGATCTATTTCCACAACAATCACTTAAAATAAATGGATCAAAATAAATTTAACTAGAGGGGAGAAAGTCTCCTATAACCCTTGGCTATTATATAGGCCTTATGCTGCTCCACCGGTCCATCGGCTTTACTCTTGATATTAAGAACATACTTGTTACCAATAGCCTTTCTTCCCTCAAGCAAATTAACTAGATCCTAGACCCTATTGATTTTTTTAGATTTCATCTCTTTTTCCATGGGCTTTAACCAATAGTCCTTCGCATGTTCCTCAAGAGCCTCCTAGATCATTTTAGGCTTCTTATCGTCTTCAGGAGTCATAATAAGAGTCTTACCCTCAATCAAGAAATGACATTTGGGGACGTGTCCTTGACTACTTCTACGAAGAGAGAGAATCAATTTACCTCTAGATGGATCACTCTGACCAGGAACAACATCTGTAACGGGTTATTGGGTCTCATTACTGGACTCAGCTAAGCCATTAGGTTTATCCATTTCATAAAAGGTAAAGTCCCGATCTTTTTCACCTATCTTAAGAAAATCATTCTCCAGAACGTGGCATAATGGAACTCAATCTCAATGGTTGTACCGTCTGTATGCTCATTTAAGAGCATGTACCTCTTGAAGTGTTTTGAATATTTTATGAATATACACTTCTTCCCTTGCGGGCCTAGTTTTTGTATGGATATGAGGAGTTTTGAACATACGCAGCATATCCCCATAGTCTCAAGTGGCTAAGATCCGACTGCCTCCTTATCCAAAATTATATGGGGTACTAAATATAGATTTTGATGGGACACGGTTGAGGACATAGGTTGCAATCAATAAAGTATGTCTCCAATAGGAGATAGGCCAATTGGCCTGTGCCATTATTGACCTCACCACCTCTGACAAAGTTCTATTCCTCTTCTCGCTACTTCATTCTGTTGAAGAGTTGTAGGAATGGTCAGCTATCTCATAATATCCTTCTCGAAACAGAACTTTTTGAATTGTTTAGACAAATACTCGTACTCTTGATCGATTCTGAGAGTTTTTACTCTCAAGTCTCAATCTCGCTAATAAACTTCTTGAAGCATTTCAATGCTTTAGACATGTCAAAAATCAAGTGGACGTAATTGAAACAAGTGTAATTATTTATGAATATAATAAAATACACAGCTCCATATTAAATTCTCACATTTATTCGGTTTTAGAAATCGGAGTGAACCAATTGTAATAGAGTTTCACCTCTTGTTGTCTTGTCAAATGATTTTTTTGTAGCTTTGCTAGTTAGACAAAACTCACATACGACAACTCAAACTTTGTTAGTAAGCCCAACAAACCAATTACAACTAACCGGTTCATCCTCAATTGCCTTATATGTCTAAATCTACTATGCCATACAATTGCATCATCATCAATACAATCAGATGTAAAGGTAATAAAAGAAAATCAAGAATCACCATTAAACCAAATAGCTTTTAGTATATACAATCCATCATGGACAAAATCAGAACAAACAAGATCACGTGAAAGTACGAATATTCTCGTCATGCGTGGATAGATTTTCATAGTCTCTCATGAATTAGGTAAAGATAGATTGCACCTAATACATGAAACTCATATGAGATAGGCTCGCCTGCATTCTTTAATCAAGTGATCATATTCGACATTTGTATTAAATGTTGATTCATTGGATGATTGGGTATTTTCTTATAATTAATAAATTTATAAGTTAGAATTCTCAACTTAAGAGTTGGAGGGCACTGTACTGCTCTTCAAGAGTAAGCCAAATTGACATTGCCATAGGATACTACTTATAGATTGGGATCATGTCATCGTTCATACTACTGATCAGGATCGCCTTAGCCGTATTCTTCTTTTTCTATGCATGATAGGCCTCCTAATTTTGCCTAGCCTGAGGCGTGGTATTCTCCTTGGGGTCCACTATCTCATACTTTATAATCTCAGAACGATCATGCTTCTTAAGTATAAATTGAATCCTTCAATGCCAAATGTTGTAGTTATCACTATTTAGTTTATCCCCTTACAAAAATCTAGCTTGATAGCCTTTGATATAGCCAGTCTCTAGTATACAAGAAAAGAGACATTAGTGACTTATTGATACTTATTCACATATTTTGTATACCATTCAAATCAACAAATATGAAATAGTTCGAATGTAAACCCCAAAGCGAACCAATGGATCAACAGACCCATCCACCACAAGCTGGGGTTACATCTTAGAATTCGTATTTGGATTTGATACCAAAAAAAAACCTACAAAAAGTCATAATTAATGACATTAGACCTTAAAAAATGAGAAAATTCAGTTTGGAATAGCCTAACACGCGATTGGAGGTCCTATGTGCCGCCACATGCCAGTGGCGATGCTGCCATGCACATGCACGTGTTAACAGCATGCTGGTGTAGGCACCAGATCCGTGGTACGTTTTGCATGCTCTTGTGCATGCATGACTCGTGTCCTAGGTAGCATCTCGGTTCGGGTTGTGGTCGGGACATGGTTCTGGGTCGAATTTGACCCAGACTCGTCCCTAACCCATCACGCACCTTAGCGTGCGTGATATGCATGCGTTGGTGCGCTAAAGCCATCATGAACTTTAATGTGTGTGTTATAGATCTTAGGAGGATCACGAGAAATACTAGACTCAAAGCTTGGCATGTTGAAGTAGGGCAGTAGCCCTAGGGGTCATTAAAGCGTGCAGCAGAGCCGAGTGCACAACCACCTCATAGAAAAGGGGCAGACATGGTCCAATAGCAAGGTGGATATGAAGGCAGGTGTTTCAGAGCCACAAGAAGTCCTATAGAGCCTAGAGATCATTTGCAAGCAAGATGAGTCCAAGATAGAGGGGCATAAGCCCAAAATGGAAGAAGCGTACCATCCAAGGTCCTTTGGTGCCCAACCATGCAGCCAAAAAACTATGAGCAGCAACCTAGGCATTCTATGTGATCAAGGTTTCTAAAGAATGCTAGAGAAGGTTTGGAGCTGGTTGGAGAGATGGCCCATGACCTGACCCAAGAAGATTTAGCTTGAGAGGGGTCCAATTCAGGTTAGTGTCAACCCTAGTTCACTATGTTTTTAGCTGTTTTCTTTTGTTTGTGGTTTAGGCCTTATTTGGTAGCAATAAAGTCTAGTTCTTGTTCTAAATCAATAGAATAGGAAATTCACTCCTTAAGCCCTAAAACACTAGTATTATATATACTTAAAGAGGCATTCTTGTAACCCTAGTTTTGGAAGCAACTAATTTTTAATTGTTATTCGTAACTTGAGTTGTCTTTAGAACTTGCTTCAGAGCACTTAAATGATCAATCTCTAGAGTGTTACATCACCTTTCGGGTGATCCTTAGGAGTAGAAAGGTGAGGCTTTCAATCAATCATCAAAGAGTATTATATTCCACCACCCAAGTGTGACAACCCGCTATCTAGACATCGCACCCCCTAACAAAAGGGAACATCATTCAAATACGGAAGTAACCAACATGATTAAAATACGACACCTGGACTCGCGATAATCACACTCCCCATGTGTGATAGCATGGAAGGAGATATATATTAAAAGAAAATAAATTGTTTATTCTTTCCAAATAAAATAACAGTAAAATCTCTCATATTTAGTGACTATTTAGCTACCTGGGGTTAATATAAACTTGATAAACTATACAAATCACCTGTCATATCAAACAAATGGCATTAATGGCTCTCCTGGCCATCTGATAATATGCCATGAAATAAAGTCTCAATATAGACAAAACTATACATATAAGACTCTTCTTGCCCTTCAACTATTCATTTATATATAATAAGTAACTCGTATAAATCTAAAAGTAACACAAGAACAATATGTCTTAACAATACAAGCAGATCAGAAAAAAGTAGGGATCGAAATCTCTTGGCTCAAAGGTCTCTACCCAACGATTCCCTCTCATCTCCTTGATCAAATTGAAAAAAAGATATTGGCGTTAGCAAAAGCTGAGCAAGTATACGGGGGATCAATAGCATGCATAATGAGTAATCAGACAAAGGAATATCAATATCAGTAAGCAAATAGCGTGATATCTAAGAGTACACAAGAGATACAAGTTATCTCAAACAATCCCAAAGAATTAAGTGCAATTACCAATCTAGATTCATTACCTTTTTCTATCTTTATTGTTCTAAACTGAAATTAAAATTTAAAAATAGGAATAGAATGTTGAATCAAGTTAGTGTATGAGGGTCTGGAAGAGTAAGTCATAATTTGGTATTCCTAAATGAAATCTAGGTTTTTTCAGATTAAACACTTCAGACACTTCACTTGCTTCTAATTTCACTCTTGTAGAGAGAAAAGATACATCCATAGTTTCTCAAACACGTCACTTACATGGTAGAGCTACACAGTGCGGGGATCATGCATCAGTGTTTTTTTTTTCTTTTCTTTTTTAGTTGCAAATGTTCCAAAAAGTGCTGACTGCAAGACAACCACTAGACCACAATGTGCGTTGTGTGTGTGGGTGTTTTTTTTTCTCTCTCTCTTCCTTTCTTTCATCTCACTCTCACCTTTTTCTTTGTTTCCCCCTTCTCTCACTCTTAGTTATTTTTTTGGTTAGCTCACACGCACTTTATGTTTTTTTCCATTGCCTTAGGGTCATTTTTTTCCCTTTCTCTTTTTTCTCATTGAACTTTTCTTATTTCTCTTTTCTTAGTTCTCATTGATCCCTAAACTTTTCTTACTTTTTTTTACTGCTTAACTTTAATATATTCCAACGTAGGGCGAATTAGGAATTAGAGTTTGACGTATTTGAATGTGATACGTAATGTAATATTTAGATGAATTTAGATGAATTTAGATGAATGAATTATGACCTATTGATATTATATATTTTGAACATGATTTGATATTAAATATATAAATTTTTTACATTATTAATATATTATAATTTAAATTTATTTATAAGTCATCTGGTGACCTCTTGGTATACTACGGTTTGGGTTTCAAACCATTGTCGTGCATGCCTATGTCCCTACTTGCCAGTGCCCCATGCTTGCCACGCTTACCTGCACCCCCACTTATCAGTGCTCCACGCTTGCCGACTTGGTAGGACTACGTGTGAGTTGCACAAATAAATTCCATAAATACATATGCGGAAGCAGTTTTGCACAAATAAATTCCATAAATTTCATATATATTGCATTATTTGGGAAGACAAAAATTGGAAAAACAATGAATGGAGACAATTAAAGTATGAGTAATGGAAATGGAAAAATGGAAAAAAAAGAATGTTGTTGTGTGGAGTAATGTTCAAGTGTAAACAAAAATAAAAAAATCAAGAGATTGACCCGAGCGTTGTTATCATGAAGTAACTGTTGTATTACCACTTGTTATCACAAACTTACCACAACTTACCACAAAATAACCACCTTACCATAACGCTATAGCGACGCACACTTGTTATCCTAAATTATCTCATGTTATTGTATCTTATCACCTTGAAATGGTCTGATACCTTAACCCTTAAACTTTTAAACCATGGATGATAAGCCTCAGTAGTCAGTAATCAGTATATATCATACATAGCCTATTTTCAAATACAAACCATTTTCAAATAGTCTATAAAGAACAAATGTTAGAATAGTATATAGAATTTAGAAACGGTATATGGGTTAATATAGTCATAGACTTTAAACTTAATGGTATGGTTAGCGATAATCATATAAACTATAAACTTAATACACGGTATCATTAGCGGATAGTATAAATTACTGTTTGTTTTTAAACCGTCTCTAAATGACAAAAAGTGATAAATGTAAGATAACATTTGAGTTAGTATAACTATGGCACTTATGCAGACGAAGACTCATATATTCAAACTGTCCCCGATAATCGTCCTAATTGAACATATGGTGCATTATATAGGTTACTTTAGGTATAGAACTTATGTAGACGGAGTGATTCTTTTCAAATCATTATTAAAGTCTCTTATGATGTCAATAAGTGATAATTGTGGGAGAGGTGGATGGCATTTATAGACGTTGAAATATATGGTTAGCATAGATGTATATTAAGTAGACACATTATATAAAGATTGCTTTCAAACCTTCAAACCGTCCATAAAGATTCCATATTTACTCACACAAGTGATAACCGTGAGAATTGAAAATAGTTTTTAAAAACGGTGCAATATATGGGTTAGTATAGACGTATATTTTATGCAAACATATGGTTAAGTAGACAGTAAAAAAAAGTTTATAGAGACTGTTTTCAAACCGTCCATAAAGATTGCCATGTTTACTGACTACAGTGATAACCATGAGAATTAAACATTGCTTGTACAGCTGTTTGTACTACCTTTACCGATGATTGATAAACTTTTCCCGATGGATAATTTTATATTGTTGAAAAATATATATTTTTCCTGACGGTTTCATCAAAACCATCTCTATATCCCATAAAAAACGTTACTAAAAGTCACCAATAATAAATGTTAGCATCACCATAGGTTTTTAATTTTGTAGTGAGGGGATAACATCGGCCCAAAGTGGGGGTAAAGGTTCCTCTATAGCAGGTAGGGTAATATAAGTTGAAAAAAAAATTAAGACAATTACATTTAAAGGATAAAAATTTGGATTAAATTAACTTTTAGAGAGATAAAATTAAACTAACGTATTTAGTTTTAAAGAGAAAAGATGAATTTAATTTTTATTAACTAAAAATTGAAAGACCATGTATTTAGAGAGATAGAATCTAAACTAATATAATTTTTCAAGAAAGAAAATTAATATAATTTTAGAGAAAAAAAAACAATGAAAAAATTTAATTGTTAATGCACTCAGTGTCGTCCTTTATATTGTTGCTAATTAGCAATGACATTAATAAGGAAAACAACATTTTTCATTTCTATTTGCTCATGACCTTAGCTAACAACAATAATGTCGTTGATGAGATATCACAAATAATTTTACTCTGTTGGAATATATTATATTTTAAAATTTTGAAAATTTTTTATTTTTCTTATTTTTATAAACCCGATATATTATAATATTTCATTGAAACAATTGAGCATTAGGGTTTAATATTATTTTTATTATTGTTTTCCGTTGTTAATATCTATTGGAGGCAATTTTTGACTCCAAAGATAACTGCTCACCAGGCTCTAATAGGCACCAGCGCCGATGCATTTGCTAGATCTTCTTGGAAGGGAGACCTACAAGAACCTCATTAGGGCTGACCGACAGGGGACTCTGACTCTCAAGTCAGAGAGAGTAAATAAATAAAAGAGAAAAGACTAAGAGAGACCGAACTATAGCCCTATGTTGCCATCATGTGCCATATGTAGAGTTGACCGGTGTTGGTCTATAGGTTGGGTCATCATCAATGAAGAAACCTACAAAAACCCCGTCGGGGATGGCCCAACAGGGGGAGTCCAATGTTCAAGTTAGATAGAGTGATAAAAGAAGAACTGAGGAATCTCGAATACGACCTTGTGTTATATGTGTAGAATTTGCCCTGTGTGTATTGTGTGTAGAGAGCCATGAATATGGCCTCATGTGTGATGTATGCATGTAGAGAGAGATGATAATCATATTATATGTGTGTGATTCAATATGAAGTGGTACCTATGATGGTGTATAGATTGGAGTTTGAAATTAGACCTCTAATAATGTATAAATGGGTATGAAGCCGTACCTCCGATGGTGTAGAATTGAACATGAAATCATACCTTTGATGGTGAATAATTAGGTATGAAACCATACTTGTCTTATGGAGAATTGAGTTGCCTCCTTGTGGTATAAGTTGGGTTAAATGTGTCATTGTGTAATTGTAGTCGTATCCTTTGATGGGTTGCCATTGCTATATAGCCTTCTAAGGGGTGTAGAAAACCCTACTTTCCTTTTGTATGAGGTCTTTCGAAATAACAAGGATTGTGGTGAAAGACTTTTAGAAGATTTAGAATCTCTCAAGATTAAGAAAGATTTAAAATTTAAGAAAAGTTTGTTTCTTTATTGAGAGTTCAAAAGAATTGAAATCCTATGGGATTAAGGAAGGTTTAAAATTATTAGGGATTTTCTTTTTTATTGGATGATAATAAGAGAGTTCGAATCTCATAGAAACATGAAGGTTTCACTGTTAAATTGGATACCGCCATTTGCTTCACATTCCTAATGGCATTTTGGAAAAATGGCATTAGGGGTAGAGAGAATTGTGTAACCAAAGGAGGCACAAAAACAAAGCATTAAATGTGGAATGTGCTGGTGATAGATTATGAGAATTGCTTGAAAAATTCTTGATTTTAGGATTTGTGAGATTTGTGAAGCAGCTGAGAGGTCGAGAGATTGAGAGGTCGCGTGCACGAGAGGTCGAGTGATCAAGAGTACGGGTAAACGAGAGGTAGTAAGATCGGGGGGTCGAGAGATCAAGAGGTTGGGTGATCGAGAGCACGGGTGAACAAGAGGTCGAGTGACCAGGAGGTCGAGAGATTAGGAGGTCGAGAGACTGAGAGATCATGAGATGGAGTGGTCAAAATACTAAGAGGTTAAGTGACTGATAGGTTGGATAAGCGGAGTATACTGAGAGAAGATGGCCGGGCAAAGTGTATTGACCGAGATAAAGGAAGTCACTCTGTGGGCTTTGTGAAGGGTATTGAATCTCAACTTAAACCTATTACATAATGGAAATTATTTCTGTAGTCATCAAGAGTGTTCGACAGGTGCTAAAGTGACCAACAGGACAGAAGACCAGGAGATCGAAAGGTCAAGTGAGCAAAGTGTACTGAGAATGGTTGACTAGACAATATATATAGAGAGGTAAGATAGTGGCTGAGAGGTTGAGAGACCTTAGTGAGAGTGTTTCATAGAGCAGTAGTTGAGAGTGCATAATGCTTATGTTATAAAAAGTAGGACTAGAAGTTTTGAAGACTGAGCTGGAGCCATAGCTCTCAGTAAGTGCAAGAGGCTAGAGAATGTAGCAAGAGAAAATGGAGTTGGGCTGCAAGTGCTGAGATATTGGCAGAAGATCGATACAGTCTTGACTCGTTATAAAGAATTTGCTTTTTCCACTGTACGATACAATGTATAAGAACTTGTATGGGAAAGAAATTCGTTTATTACCTTTGTGTTTTTGTTCCCATATTGATCATATATTGGAGTGATTTGAGTGTTGGGTTGTTGTTGAAGGTGTTATAGCTGAAAGAATATTAGGCATCATAGTCGAGAGAATATATATATACTTGAGCAATGTTACCATTGGTACGATGTAGGGTTATGAGAAAGAGAATGAGATCTTGTCTAGTACAGTAGTCACCATATTAAATAGAAAACTGAGAGAAAGGGCATTGAAACTTGTTCGGGCCCCGGGCCCATATAATGCAAAAAATCGAAAGAAAGGGAGTTGAATATCATCTAAGCACTAAGTTCATATAATGTAGAAGACCAAGAGAAAGGGAATTGAATCCCATCCAAGTGCCATGGTAGCCATATTAAATAGAAAATTGAGAGAAAGGGAGTTGAATCCCATCTAGGTGTTAAGGCCCATATAATCAGAAAACCAATGGAGTGGGAATGGAATCCATATGCAGCACGAAGCTAGGAGAGTGGGTTGAATCCTGTCCGGGTGTCGGGTCCTACATAATTAGAAAACCGATAAAGTGGGTGTGGAATCCATATACAGCGGAAAGCTAGGAGAGTGGGTAAGAAACTATTAAGAGGTATTGAGCTGAGAGACTTGCAAAGGTATTTGTGTCTAGAGGGTTCATATAATGTAGAAGACCAAGAGAAAGGGAGTTGAATCCCATCCGAGTGCCATGGAAGCCATATTAAATAGAAAACTGAGAGAAAGGGAGTTGAATCCCATCTAGGTGTTGGTGCCCATATAATAAGAAAACTGATAAAGTGGGTATTTAATACATATGTAGCGTGAAGCTGGGAGAGTAGGTTGAAACCTGTCCGAGTGTCAGGTCCTACATAATTAGAAAACCAATAGAGTGGGTATGGAATTCATATGCAGTGGAAAGCCAAGAGAGTGGGTACGAAACCCTCGGGAGGCATAGAGCTGAGAGACTTGCGAAGGTATTTGTGTCTAGAGGGCTCGTTGGCATTGCGTTAAGCGAGAGTTTGGAGCTTTTGTGATTGGAGGGCTTGTTAGTGTTGTACCAGATAAGAGTTTGGGGGTGTTGTGCTTAGAAGGCTTGTTGGCATTGTGCCATGAGAGAATATGGAGGTGTTACACTTGTAGGGCTCATTGGTGTTTCTCATTGGCATTGAACCAAGTAAGAATGTGGAGGTGTTGTGTCTGGAGGGTTCATTCGCATTGCGCTAAGCAAGAATGTTGTGGCATTGCGTCAAGAGAGGGCTCGCGTTGCCTTGAGAGTGAGTGTGAGCCTACAAAAGAAAAAGTGGCAGACTAGAGCCTTGTGGGTACATGGAATTGAACCGAAGTTAGTTAAAATGTAGTGAAAAAGTGATAGAATATGTAGAAAATTGGCAAAGCAATAGTAGGCAGTAAACAAAAAATGTCAAGAGAATACCCGTGTAAGACCGGGAGATTGAGCCTGCAAGAGAGAGAGAGGGTGATAGACTAGAGTTTTATGGGTGTAAAGGCTTAAGTTTCACTGTTGATCCAAACGTAATGAAAAAGTTATAGAGTAAATAGTGATATTAGTATTATGATGATCATAAGGAAAAGTTCTGGGTTGAGATAACTCGGTGAGAATGCTAGAAGATTTATAGAGTAGTAACAAGTGATGAATAAGAATTGCTAAATCGGGGCTTTCAATGGATTTAGATCATAGTTGGTCACTCTGGTGTCAAGAGACATTTGCCTTCTGAAGCTATTAACTATTGGGCATAAGGGTCAAGTCTCATGATTGCTCAATAGAATCGGATTCTAAAGCAACTCAACAGAATATATCTTCATAGTTGCCTGGCAGAGGGGTACTTCTAACGGCATTATCACCTACTAAAAATTGCTTTTGATTGTTACTCGGTTGACATTAAAATGAGTCAGCATGTAAAATAAAAATGTTATTGGTTTGATAATTATAAGACAAGATCCAAGATTAGAATGACTGGTTAAGAGTATTAAAACACTGTCAATGTAATAATGGGCTACGAGTAGAAATTATTAAATCGAGCCATTTGATGGAACCAAATAGTAGTTGAGTACTCTGATGCTGAGCGAAATTTTAGACCGGACTATCAATGAAGTGTGGGGCCAGAGGTTAGACGTTCGTCCCCCACCTTATGCTTGGCTTTGGAGGCATCGCCTCCGTTTCTTTTCTTTGGTGGCTTGGTGCTAGAAGAGAGGAAGCAGGGCATGAAATCTTTATGGCTAGTTAGTTAGTGATTCTCACAGACGATACCAATTTGTTGGAGGCGATTTTTGACTTTACAGACAACTGCACTTCCAACTCGAATAAGGAGCACCTACGCTGATGTATTTGCTGGATCTTCTTGGATGGGGGACTTGCAAGAACCCAATCAGGGCTGGCCCGGTAGGGATTTCTATGCATAAGTCAGAAAAGAGTAAATTAATGAAAGAGAAAAAATTGAGAGAACATGAACTATGACCCTGCGTTGCTTTTGTGTGTCGTATGTAGAGTTGATCAGTTCATCATCAATGAAGAAACCTACAAAAACCCCATTGGGGATGGCCTGATGGGGGGACTTTGACACTCAAGTCAGATAGCGTAATAGAAAAAGACCGAGGAGCCTCAAATACAACCTTATGTTATGTGTATAGAATTTGCCCCATGTGTATTGTGTGCAGAGATCCATAAATATGGCTCTATGTGTGATGCATGTATATAGATAGAGATGATAAACGTATTATGTAGGCATGATTGAATATGAAGTTGTATTGCTGACGGTGCATAGAATGAAGTATGAAATTGTACCTCTAATGATGTATAATTGGGTATGAAACCGTACCTATAATGGTGTAGAATTAGGCATAAAGTCATATATCTGGTAGTGTATAATTAGACATGAAGCCATACCTGTCTTATAGAGAATTGAGTTGGCTTCTTATGGTGTATGTTGGGCTGAATGTGTAGTTGTGTAGTTATAGTCATGTCCCATAGTGGATTGCTTTTACTCTATATATAAAGTCTTTCAAGGAGGGTAGAAAACCCTACTTTTCTTTTGTATAAGATCTTCTGAAATACCAGTGGTTATTGTTAAAAACTTTTAAAAGATTTACAATCTCTCAAGATTAAGGAAGATTTAAAATTTAAGAAAGATTTTCTATTTTATTGAGAGTCCAAAAGAGTTGGAATCCTACGGGATTATGGAAGGTTTAAAATTGTTAGAGATTTTCTTCCTTATCAGATAATTATAAGAGAATCGGAATCTCCTGGGAATAAGAAAAGTTTCCACTGCTAATCTAGGTACCACAAACATCATATTAGAGGGATGCTTTTCTATTTCTATCATGTTCAAATATTTTTCAACAGAAGAGTCATGTTCAGTATATCTGAAATCCTTTTCATACAATCAACACATGATTTTCATACTTTTTAAATTCAAAATAAAATAGGATCTAGGGTTAAATCACTAACCCTTTTGATGCGCGGTCGAAAAGTAATCACGTACGGTTTGCTTTTGTTTTTCACGATCCAAATACTCTTGAATAAAATATATGAATTGCCACCTTCAAACCCTCAACAATGGAGTTTTTATTTTTATTTTTATTTTTGTGTTTTTCACTCTCTCTTTTTTTTGGCTTTGCACATAATGGAGAAGAAGAAGAATTGGAAGTTACCCACGTCCACTCATTTGGTGTTTTCACATACAATTGCAAGTAACTTCCTTTTGCTTTTCAAAATTCAAATAACTAAGGGGAAGTTGGGAGAAAAACTACTCCCCCTTGGTTTCTTATTTGAATTTTAGTAATAGGGTTTGGGTTGGGTCAAACCCACATGGGCGACCCAATCTCTTTAATTTCCTACATCTCCCACTCGTACATGAGGGTTAGACCCGCACTTAGTTTGGTCAATTCATATATCAATAATTTCATACAGGTAAATGGATCGTATGACTAGCAAGTTCATCAAGAGCTCAAAACTACACACCGGTTAAGGATATATAGCAGTTCACTATTAAATACAATGAGGACATCAAATCTCGCTATACCCCAGACTTCTTTCTGCCATACTTAGTCAACGTATCTCTCATTCCTCAAACAATACATATGAGAGCATACTTGAATCAACACAAATTATGCATTCACAATTACGTTTTAAAACACTAAGTTAAAACATAACTGGCCGTCCTGTGAATACAAAACAACGTATCAACTATAAGATAGTCTTCCTTTCACACTATTATCTATTCCTTCTATTTTAGCTGCTTTCCTACTCATGCACCACAAAAATGAATCAATCATGATCTATTGGTTACATGCTAAATAGCAACACTAAAATAAAGTTTCAAAAAATAGATGAAAATCTTAAGGGTATTGAATGGGGTTAATTACAAATCTCTAGATCTCACACAATGAGGTAGAGGGATTTATCAACTCATTACCCATAAGGTCATTGAAAGTATACGTGGTATGAACACGTGCTACGATACATTTTCTATTTATTTAGAAATGTATGTCTATTTCAAAATTATAATGTATCGTACAGGTTTTAGTTCAAGTATACCACAATACTTGACCTAATTTTCTCTTTTTACAATTCCTTCATAATCATTACAATTTCAAGAGAAAATCACACCTAGCTCTTAGACAAGTGTAACGGATTATGGGAAATCCGTTTCGATTACCAAGAAAATATATTAAAAGGTAATCTCATCTTAGTTCTCTATTAAGGTGGCATATATATGTTAACTAACCACAAATTAACATTGCCTCATCTTTATATATCACATAGACATTAGAGACGATTGCTCGTGTGAGAGAGCCAATCTAAAAAAAAACTTGTCCGACATGCTTTAAATCAAGACATAAGAACTTGCAAGTACAAAACAAACTCAAATGTCATTAGTATTATGAGCAATTCATTATGATCATTGTATATATAAATACAATTACATCCTACGCAATACCAGAGTTTTTACATGCTTTAAAAATACGTCCCTAGGTATAGGCTTCGTTAACGGATCAGCCACCATCATATGCGTGGGCATATACTTCAACGTCACCTCCCTTTTTTCAGTAATGTTTCGAATGAAATTATACTTTGTATCTGTGTTTGGTTCTCCCATGATATTTGGAAATGTTGTAAAAACCCACGGCATAGCAAATGTCAAGACGAGTACAATTCCCAAATGTTGTAAAAACCTTCTTAACCAAGCACATTCCTAAACTATAGAAGCACAAGCTACAAACTCTGCTTCCATTGTGGAAAGTGATACACATGTTTGTTTTTTACTTCTCCAAGAGATGGCGCCTTTATTTAGCTAGAAAACATAACCTGAGGTGGATTTGCGTTAATCTAAATCGCCACCCCAATCGGCATCTGTGTATCTATTTAATGCCAAATTATTTCCTTGATAACAAAGGGAATAATCTGCAATTCCTTTCAGGTATCTCAAAATCCTCTTTACAGCAGTCTAGTGATTTCGACCTGGATTAGATTAATACCTACTAACCAAACCCAAGGCATAGCAAATGTCAGGACGAGTACACATCATAGTGTATATCAGACTCCCAACAGCGCTTGAATATAGTACTTTTGACATCTCATGTTTTTCTTTAGTAGTCTTTGGGCACATTGCCAAACTTAAACCTTCACCTTTAGCCGTAGGAGTATCAATGGGTTTGCAGCTATCCATCCTAAATTGTTCCAGAATCTTTTTAATGTAAGATTCTTGAGATAAGGCTAACAATCTCTTGGAACGATCTCTGTGGATCTTAACACGTAGTATGTACTCAGCTTCACCAATATCCTTCATCTCAAAATTTGATGATAACCATTTCTTGATATTCAAAATATACTTCATATCATTTCCAGCTAACAATATGTCATCGATATACAGACTTGAAATTACAAATTTATCATTGGACTTTCTCATATAAACACAATGGTCTTCGTCTATCATTACAAAGTCGTAAGAGATTACAACTCTATGAAATCTCAAATACCATTGTCTTGAAAACTGTTTGAGACCATAAATTGATCTATTTAATTTACAAACTTTGTTTTCTTGGCCTTTAACTATGAAACCTACTGGCTGTTCTATGTAGATTTCTTCTTTAAGTTCTCCATTGAGAAACGCAGTCTTCACATCCATCTGATGTAATTCTAAATCTAAATTGGTTACAATAGCCAACAATAGGCGAATAGAGGCAAATCTCACTACTGGTGAAAATGTTTCTTCATAATTAATACCCTCTAGTTGGGTATAACCTTTTGCCACTAGCCGAGTTTTGTTCCTCTCAATTATTCCATCAGCCTTGCATTTAAGCTTGAGAACCCACTTGTTCCCAATAGATTTGCACCCAGGTGGGAGATCAACCAGTTCCCAAACATGGTTGGAATCCATTGATTCCATTTCTTCCTCCATTGCTTTTACCCACTCATCCTTGGCAGGACAAGACAAAGCATCGTTTACATTTTTTGGCTCATCCTCGTCCTGTGGAGAAATGATAAAAGCATACCCTTCAATTTCGTAATGATGTTTGGACACACATTTCGTAATACTTTTTTGAACTGATGACTCGGTTGGATCGTTGGAATTTGAATCCCTCCCACTAGGATTATCTAGGGATTCAACTTCTCGTGGTTCCTTTGATCCATCTAGCACAGATCTATCATTTGAATTATTTAATTCAAAAAAAGGCTTTCCTTTTGTCATATCACCTTTGTTAGGAAAATCATTTTCCAAAAATGTCACATTTCGTGATTCAATTTCGGTTATAGTACCATCTTCGCGTTCACCGATGAATACATAGCCTTTTGACTAGTCAGAGTATTTGATAAAGATATACTTCTATCCTCAGAAACCTAGTTTTCCAAACTTATTGTAAGAGTCAAGAATATAGGTTCCCGAACCCCAAGATCTAAGTCCATTCAGACTCGGTGTTCTACCAATCTAAAGTTCATAAGGTATTGTTGGTACTGATTTTGAAGGCACCCTATTTAAAATATAGGTCGCAATTAACAATGTATCTCCCCCAAAAGAAAATTGGTAAGTTAGCTTGCTCCATCATGAATCTCGTCATATCTAGCAATGTTCTATTCCTCCTCTCAGCAACACCATTCTGCTGAGGTGTATAAGGAATAGTCAATTGTCTGGTGATTCCGTTTTCACTACATAGATTTTTGAATTGATCTGATAGATATTCACGTCATCGATCTGTTCTCAAAGTTTTAATTGTTCTGTCCATTTGATTCTCCATTTCATTCATATAACATCTAAAACACTCAAGTGTTTTAGATTTTTGAGAAATCAAATAAATATAACCAAATCGTGTGAAATCATCTATGAATGTAATGAAATATGACGCTCCATGTTGAGCCTTCACATTCATTGGATCACAAATATCAGAGTGAACCAATTTCAATGGGAATTCAGCCCTTACAGCCTTTTCAAATGGTTTTCAGGTCATCTTCCCAGCAAGACAATATTCACAATTTGGTAAATCAACTTTAGTAAGCGAACCCAGTAGTCCTGTTTTCAGAAGTCGATTCATCCTATCCTGTCCTATGTGACCAAGTCTAGCATGCCATATTTTGTCAACAATATTAGCATTACTAGAAGAACAAACATTTAATAAAATATAACTGTCAACATAATAGTTAAACATTTGTCTGTCACAATCCAAAGTAAAAAATCCATTGAACAGATGTCCAGTACCATAAAACACACAATTATTATAAATACAAATCCTATCACGAGAAAAGTTCAAGTCATAATCCAGTCTAAGAAAAACAACAACAGAGACTAAATTTCGTCGAATTTCTGGTGCATAGACAACATCATGTTAGATTAGGGTTTGGTCACTTCGTAACTCTAGTTTGCAAGTACCAATCTCTTTGACTTTCGCCCTCGTATTGTTCTCTACGTATATCCATCTTACACTAGGAGGAATTCGACGAAAGTCCACGAACATTTCTCAATCTCTCGTCACATGGTCTGTTGCTCCTGAATCTATAATCACACAAGATAAGATTCAGGAAGTAAAACAGTACTAGAGACATAAATAACACTTAGAGAAGCGTTATAGGATGCTACCTTTTTCAGCTCGGGGCATTCTCGAATGAAATGACCAAGAGCTTTGCAATTGTAACATTTCAGTTTGCACTTATCTTTTTTTTTCTAAAACCGCTTACGCTCGTTCTTGAGGTTGGAATTGTTTTTCTAGACCCTTCCGCAATTTCCTTCCTTTTCTTGCCCTTGTTCTTGTTCCCTTTGCATTTAAAACCCGAAACTTTCTAGGAACTAGACTCAGTTACAAAGACATTAGAAATCGATTTTGCAACACCAAGCCGCTCATCTTCGAGTTCTACGTGGCGAGTAGTATCAGCGAAAGTCTTAATACTATCATTGTGAGTCAGATTGAATTTCAAGTGCTCCCACTGGTTTGGAAGGATTGGATTAACGCTTGAACCTATTGCTTATAAGATAAAACAAGACCTGCTGACTTCAATTCCCTTATCATGTTTGACATGGTTCTCAGGTATAGTTTGATACTGTGATCAGACTTCTTTTTATACGTGTCAAACTTGATGGTCAACTGTCTCAAGCGGGTCACACTAGTACCTCCATACTTCTCTCTGAGGTATACCTATATGTCATGAGCAGTAGGAAATTATTCACATTCGTGAATGAGATCATCTATCACAGAACTAACTAGGATGCCACATGTAGTGGAATTTTTCTTTCTCTACGCCTGGTAAGCTTCTTGATCTCTTCTCTGCTGAGCAGTATTTCCAACTCCAAGATCTTGCATGATATGGCTGATACCCTCTAGGGCATCCTGTTCTTCCTACACATACCATATCTTATGATGCCAGATGTCATAATTATCGCCATTGAACTTATCACCCTTATTAAGGTCAGTTATTATGGATTTTGATGCCATGGTCTGGGTTTTCAAAGAGAGGTAAACGTGAGTTTTCATACTCATATAATACTTTCAATTTTGTGTTTGAAATTAATATTTATGATAAACGAATACAAAATATAGACTCGAAAGTTCACTAAGTTTCCAATCATCATCCATGATTCAAATGTTTAATTACCATAAATTTAATTTCAAAGCAACAAAAAAAATATCAGATTTTATGTGAGAATTACTTAAATCCTTATAACCTAAAACCTCTCGTTAAAATACTTCACATATTGAGAATCATGCGAAATAAGAACATATCATTTTCACATACTTGCATGCTCACATAGATATACATTTCTAAAAGTATTCTAAATACATTCATATATATAAAAGAGTCGGTCTACAACTCATGTTAATAGATCCTTACTATACATGATCATAGTACATAACTATTTAATAAAGAAATAAAAAGAGATACAATATCATTTTTCTTATTCTATCTCTTTCTTTTTTTTCATATACATACGAGTAACTATGTCAATCATTCCTACTGAAAGTTTATCAGTGGGAGCAAATTTCCTAACAGATCTTGGTGTACCGCTGTTGAAATTTAGAGATAGTGATCTCCTCATCTTAATCTCTATTTTCTTAGTTCGTCATATTTTAAGCAATTTTAGTTTGAAATTTTTGAGAATGATCCGTTCATCCTCTTTTATTATCTCATCAGCCATTCTAATTAGATTATCAGGGAGAGAATTCCTGATTATATCGATCTCAGCTCTATATCCCCCAAACTAATGACCCAAATGCAGAAACTCAAACCGTTTTCGACTCATCACTCTCAAGTATTGTGGCAAAGTATGAATTGGATTCATTTTATAATTTATCATATCAGCTAACTTTGTCAAACGTTCGGCAGTCTTCTCAATTATGTTTACCCCGGAGAACAGAAAGAGTTCGGCTGATCCTTATCATTTCCTAAAAAATAGGGTAAGTAACAGATTGGTCACGAAACCAATCATTAAATTTTAAAATACTATTTATAATCATTATGCTCAATCATTCAATGAATTTATATTGAAAAAACAAAATTTTCACATATAAATTAATGAGCATAAAATCAAACAGGTATTGAAAAATTTAATTTAGGAAGCTAAAAATTATTAAATAATTTTTTTAATGTATGAAAAAATTTTCAGAAATTTTTTGAAGCTAAAAAATAATTTTTCTGTAATTATTAAATGAATTTTCAATTTAAAATAAAAAACAAATATTTTTCATCTCAGAAAAATAATTAAAAATTACAGAAAAATCAAATATGTTCTGAAAATAATTCCGGTGAAAATCTCCGCGGGAAGGAGTGTCTCATGTGCCGCCCAGATGTCCGGGCACGTGAGTCATTCGCCTACTCGCCACGGCGGTGCGTGGCCTCCACGCGCCGCCTTCCCGACGGTTTTTCCTCCCCAAATTCCAGCTACCCCCCATTTTTTGATGTTCTGATTCTATTGGTGGTCTTAGTTTTCTGATAGAGGTCTAGAACTAGGCGTTTGGGGCACACACATCTAGGGCCGAGAGTGGGATTGTGCTGACGTCATTGCTGATGTCACTGTTCGTCTTCTTCATGCAGAAAATTTTTTTTCTACACTTCAACTCTAATTTTCCTAAACCATATTTCATTCATTTCTGAACTGTTTTACATGTTCTTTATATGATTGGAAAGGATTTTAAATAGGGAATCTAACCATATAAGTTTTAAATTATAAAACCTATCATGCAAAGAGATATAAACATTTTCATTTTCGGTTAGGGTTTCATTTTTCTCTAAAATTACTTAATGTGCATACCTCAATTTTTTTTTTTTTTTTTTTTTTTTTTTTTGCAGAGAGATTTCTTATTATATGGGTAGTCACATATTAAAATTTCAAACATTTTCATTGAGAATTATTCAAGTTACCATAAACAATATTCTCAAAAAAAAATTCTAACATGTAAATGTTAATATATAACCCATATAATTTTAGGCATAAAAAAAAATAGGAAACAACCATTGTATACTTTGATACCAATGAAATCCTTTTCATACAATCAACACATGATTTTCATACTTTTTAAATTCGAAATAAAATAGGATTTAGGGTTGAATCAATAACCCTTTTGATGCGCAGTCGAAAAGTAATCATGTACGGTTTGCTTTTGTTTTTCACAATCCAAATACTTTTGAATAAAATATATGAATTGCCAACTTCAAACTCTCAACAATGGAGTTTTTATTTTAATTTTTTTTGTATTTTTCACTCTCTCTCTTTTTTGGCTTTGCACATAATGGAGAAGAAGAAGAATTGGAAGTTACCCACGTCCACTCATTTGGTGTTTTCACACATAATTGTTAGTAATTTCCTTTTGCTTTTCAAAATTTTACTTCCTCCTTGACTTCTTATTTGAATTTTAGTAATAGGGTTTGGGTTGGGTCAAACTCATACAGGCGACTCAACCCCCCTTAATTTCCTACAATATCTTTTACTATGGTGTTAGAGTTAAGTTTAGACAATTTTATAGAAGGACGAGATTGATTGATGAGTTCTCATATTTGCGACGGTTTCTTGCATGTTATTTGTTGTTGCCTTCATATTTTATTTATCTGTCAACTTGATTTTCTGTCCAACTTCAGGGGGAACTTGGAGGTTGCCTGATAGCTTAGAATGCAGGTTTAAGAATGAGCTATTAAATTTTTACAACAATTGGCCATCAATTTGAACTGATTATCTCCAAATTCAGCAGAACAACTTCTCTTTCTAAACATTTTGATCGGATTGCATCCTTTACTCATCAATCTTGCCATGTTTACATCTCTGCCCCTTTCTCTGTCAAGCCTTATTTGGAAATAAGACTCTGGAGACTACATGTAAAGAAATATTATGAGTTTAAATTGGACCGTAGAGAATACATGCAATTCTATTGAAAAGTTCTCGCGGGGTATAGACTGAAATCCTGCGCATTTTTTGAATTTGACTTTACTCTTCCTCCTTTATGACTGTTTTGACTTGTTTTTATATGACTATTGTCTTGTGCTTTGCTTATCTCTCAAGTTACTGTGATTTGTTTCTAGTTCTTCCGTATTTAGATACCTCACTCCAGGAAGGTTGGTGCCATAGTAATGTATGAGATATTGGCAATTTCTATGGTGTTGAAGATCAAGGATTTCCATTCTTTTGGAAATCTGACCTACTATTTTTTTGGGATGTAGTACTTAAAGGCCGGCGTAATAGCCTGAGCGCACATAGCTCCACTCGTCTCAACTGGAGCACCTGGTTGCTGTAGGACTTAGTGTCATGCGACTGTTATAGAGTAATTATAATTTAAAACAAACAATATTTTTGAATAGTGAGGGGGAAGAGGAACATCTTTATGTTGAGAAAGCGAAAGAATCAGAATCCAATTCGAATAGAATAAAGGAGTCAGAAGATCGTTATATAGGAAAGTGTACTAGGAAAAGTAAACAACTTCCTAAATCTAAAATCAATGTTGTTTTGGACTACTAGTAATTACAATATTGTGAAGGTTGTTTAGTGCAACTAGGCACCACATCAATTGGGATTGAGGTTTACAGTTTGCTTCTGATGCAAGAGGAAGTCACGATGGGTGGTCATCTGATCTATCATGGACCCTTACTTGATGTTTTGGATTAGATTGGCTTTACCTAAAGCAAAACCCAATTGAGATTTAGTGAGTAATATAATGGTTGGGCATAATCTCAGCCACCAATGCAGTAAACAAATTCTTTTACAAGAAATAATAGAAAACAATGGTATCATTTGTGTGAAAGTAGGATGAATCAAATATTTCATTGTCTAACTTAATCTCGAAGTTTATTTTTGAAAAATACAAAAATTTTGAAGTTTTTGAAAAATGCAGATCTTAAAAACCCTACAAGAAAATTAAAAAAAAAATGTAATACGATAGATCAAAGGAGAAAATAAACCTAGTTTTCCCCTTTTCAAGGTAAAGAAAGACAGAATTAGACTAAAGGTTATACACTTGAGAGAGAGAGAGTAGTATCTGCGGTAACTAAGTAGAATAGATAAAGGAGTATTAATTTAATTTTTCTAACTTTATCTAATATTCAATAATAAGTGGAAATAAAAAAGAATTTATGTACCAATAGGAAATTGTAGAGAGAAAGAGAATATAAATCGAGACAGAAAGGATAATGCAGTAAGCTAAACTTTATTGATCATGGTTTAACTAAAATCATGTAATTGCATTTCAAAAACTCTTAACGATAGAAAAAAAAAAGACAGGAGAAATTTCTAATTGATTTGGTGATTGAATATTAATTTTTCTTAAATAAAGTTTAGAATTCAAGTTTTGTGTATGAAAAAAATAGACACGGGAAGAGTTTTATTTTTTAAGGGTCCAATTTGACTCGAATTAGATTTAATTAGATTTCACGTGATTTCCGATACCGATGATTTATCCAAAAAATGATAAAAAATAATGGAGGTGATAATTTATTTAAAGAGGTTGCTAATAATGAATGCTGTGCAATGTGGAATTATATTTACTAAACAAGTTGAATTGTATTCAATAATATTTATTAATATTTATTAATCGTAATTAAACACTAAGTTTAGTCAACCAATTTATAAATAGGTTAGTCTTTGTTTTACTCTTACCCATTTAATAAATGAGCCATAGTAAGTTACAAAAACTCTTCTTTTTAGTTTTATAGAAGAAAAAATCGAAAACATTGGTATCATGTCGTGTGTATAGACTAACACACTTGTCATAATTTAAGAGGAATATTTAATTATTCACATTTATCATAACATTTAAAATTATTTAATTATTTAAATCTACCAAAATATACAATATAAGAAATATTAAACTTTTTAAATCGAAGAATATTTTAAATCAGTTTATATAAATATGTAAAATATGCAAATTACTGTTCATTAATTATTTTTTTTATATTTTTTTGAAATAAATTGTCAATATTCAGTAATTATGTTAACTCTGATTAAATTTGTTTCGAATTGGATTGAACTATTAAAAAATAAAACTCTTTCATTATCTATTTTATTCATACACAAGATTTAAATTAGATTTTTACTTAAAAAATATTGGTATTGAACCATTATTCTAACTAAACATTAGTTTTGTGATAGTTAAAAGGTAATATTTTTGCTGGGTTAAGCCAAGTTGAACCGAATTGCATTAAAACAACCAAATTCAATGCTACCATTTACTACGCTTTCTTTTTTTGTTTCACTATGAAAATTACGATATGGGAAAAAAAAAAAGAAGTACAATGAAATATATATATAGAAACTTGACAAAAATAACATTACTAACATTAATATCATGTGATACTATATAGAGAGAGAGGGAGAGAGAAACCTATCAAGCTGGAGTTGCATAATTTTGATAAGAGTAATGGCGAAGATTGGAACCATCCACGTTGTGTTTGTGCTTCTTATAATCTTTACAGGTCAGTTTTAAGCAGCAAACATTAATTTCCTTTTCCATAGTAAGTCTCACAATCTTACATTTTCTTATGTTGTTTTTGGGGCTTCTAGGCGCTGAGTCGGCAAACGTAACCACGCCAAATGCAAGATCGCAAAGTTCATGTTGTCAAACTCTGCACTTTTATTGTGACCCTCGAGTGAGAGCCGATAATGCTAAGTGCAACAGCATTTGCCTTGGGAATTGCGAGAAAGGAGGAGTTTGCAAGGACTGGGGCAAGAAAGTATGCCATTGCTACTGCTAATATGTCATTCCCAAGCTACTAGTTTTAAGAATATTTGAGGGGCTTCCACCAAAAAAAAAAAAGAATATTTGAGGGGTTTTTTTTTAAAAAAAAATTTCAGGTTTATGTTTGCATATTTGGAATAATGGGTATCTTATAAATACTCAAACTGCTGTAATAGTTTAAACAAAATAACAAATATTATTAAGCAATATTGCTTCCCACCAACCTTGATGGTATTTCTGTTGTAGCCCTAGTCGAAGTCATTTCTACTCCAATAGGAAATTGGGTATTTGGGTAGAAGGGAAACAAAAGAAGAAAGAAGAAGAAAAAGAAAAAGAAGAAGAGACCAGGAAAGACATAAGGAGAAATATTAAAAGAAGGAAAAACAAAAGAGCAGATGTTTTTAGTTTTAATTATTATATCATTTTTTTTTGGGGGTCTTCTCTGTTGGGGCACTATGCACATTGAGTACCATACGTTGCACTTTGCTAGTTTTGAAAGCTCACCAAGTACTTACAAAATGGGCAAACCATAAATGTGAATATCGAACGTTTTTGCATTATAAATTAGGTCTTAATTTTGGGAATATGTGCTCTAATGAACGAATTAATTAAGGCTTCAATACGAGCTTTTTGATTTCAACATTCTCAACTCTACTTTCACTTTCTAAATCTTCTCTACGACTTTTGCTTGTTTTGCATACATGTGTACCTAATTTGCCATCCATTCAAGTATTTATTTAATCTTTCTTTGTGAGTTTCTTTTTTAGTTCAACTTAAAAAGAAAAAAAATATATCTATTACTAATTTACCAACGGAAACTTTACATGTGTTTGTATTTGATCTCAAAATGTAAACATCTCTTTAACACCACCAACCTTAAATTTCGAGTAAAGAAAAATGATTATAATAGGTTGACAGTCAATATAAAAATTTTATCAACATTATGAGAGACTAAAATAGAAAGTTTGTTGGGGTGTTCTCTTCCCAGTGATACACTATATCATATTGCGGCTGTAGTAAAAAGTGGGCAAAGGCTGGCACGAAAGTGACACGCCACATCGTCGCTTGGATGTAATGATAGTAGATAAGGGTTTTCATATTTATATGAACGAATGTAGGTAAGGAACATAGTTCACAATGATATGATTCGTCTATTCATTTGAAATATTGGATCCCTAACTAGTAAGTTAAGAGTGATAAGAGAAATAATAATTAGATAGAGGATTGATATTATGTCTCCGTCCTTTATCATGTCATTAAATATCATAAATAGTCTTGATATCTATCTTTGATAGTATTGTATATGAAAAATTTGCTTAATTCCTCTAACTGATAACTTATAAAATGAATGTGACATTTATTATAGTTTATTAGCTTATGTATTTTATTTCCTTTATTTTAATTTTTGTTTTCAATTTTTTGATTGAGAGTTGTTGTAAATCGATACCGGAAAGTACAATCTTGGTCTCTTGTTTTTCTATCTTCTAATATTTAAAATCTCAAAAATCATATATGGAAAGAAAGGTATTTTTGTTTAAAATTTGTCATGCATGGGCAATTCAGAAGTTGGGTAGGTTCATATGATAATATACTATAGTAATTCTTATGCTTAGTCTTTCTTTTAGTATTTGTATAAGGATGTAATGCTACTACATGTAGAAAACATGCACCGCCTTGACATTCTCCTTCAAAAACCAATAAACCATAGAAACCTTGTGGCCTTTACTTATCAAAACCAGATACCATCGCCACCAACGGCACCAATGGCGCAGTTCCCTGGCAATCCCAGCTACTCTGCTTAAAAATATGAGCCATTTGATTTGAGAATATGAGCCATTTCACAACACTAAAGAGTCATGTTGGGAATTTTATCGATTAAACAAGAGAATAAAAAGGATCAAATCAAATCAAATGATAATTGATTTGAGCATTCATCCTGTTGCTCTATGGAGGAAATTGAACAAATAGTGATTCCCGGGATTAGGATTTTATTTTAATAAATGAGGCATCAAAGAAATTTGCTTGGTAATACAACAAGAGCCTATTTGCTTAGTTGGTTAAAGTGTCGTATAAATAACGTGAAGTTTGCATGTTCGAGATCTGCGTGGGCCATTTTCTTCTCCTTTAGAACTTTTAAAATGTTGTTTCTATCTTGTTTTCACATTAAAAGATTTTAAAAAAGTAAAAGTGTAGAAAAGGCAGACAGAGATGTTTTTGTAGGTTTGGCCTTCTTTTTTCCTCAAAAAAATTTGTTCGCGAAGGTCACAGGTTAGAAACCTCCATGGGCCATTGTTTTCTCCTTTAAAATTTTTAAAATGTAGAGGTGTTTTGGTAGGAGTGGACTTCGTCTTTTCCTAAGAAAAATTGGCCTTTTTAGGGAATTTATATGACTCTTTGTTTCCTACGAAGTCCCATCAATCCCATTGATCGTGCTCCAGAATATGAGACATTTCACACCACACTTGCACCTCGGGCACTTGTTACTTTCATGGCTCAGACGCCACTAACTCCATACTGCTTGTAATGAGAAATCAAATAAAAAACTAACTAAATAAAAATAAAAATATATTTCACTATCTTTTGAAACACTACTCAACATTCGTTTCGTCATATGGGTCGAATGAACTTTTTTTTTTCTTTGCTTAAAAACCCTATCTTCTTTCTTTTTATTTATTTTTATCTTGTCTTTATAATTCGAAGTGGTCACTTTGTTTGCTTTTCTTTGTTAATGTTCTTGACCATGTCAACAAATATCACAATACCCATCTTTGATAGTATCATATACAGAAAATTTGCTTAATTCAGCTAAGTAATAACTTATTAAATGAATGTAACATTTATTCTGGTTTATCATCTGATGTATTTTATTTTCTTTATTTTAATTTTTGTTTTTAATTTTTAGATTAAGAGTAAGCTGTTACAAGTCAATATTGGAAAGTACAATTTTGGTCTCTAATTTTTCTTTTTCCTAATACTTAAATTCTCAAAAATCATAGATGCAAAGGAAGCTAATTCTGTTCAAAATTTGTACACATGTTTAGTTCAAAAGTTGGGCAGGTTCATATGATAGTACCACTACAGTAATTTATATACTTGGTCTTTCTTTCAGTATTTGGACGAGGATATAATGCTATCACATGTAGAAGACATGCATCGACATGACATTCTCCTTCAGAAACCAATAGACCGTAAATACCATGTGGCCTTCTACTTTTCAAAACCAGATACCTTCGTTATCACCGGCACCAACGGCACAGTTCCCTAGCAATCCTAGCTACCCTGTTTTAGAATATGAGCTATTTAATTTGGGAATATAAGCCATTTCATAACAAAGAATCATAAGTTTTTAAATATTGATGTCGGGAATTTTATCGATTAAACAAGAGAATAAAAAGTATCTGTTAAGGAAATTGTTATCGAAACCTAATATTTTGATGATAATAAAATCCTAATATGTTACTAATTAATTTACCAAGTATGCAACTTTTTAAAAAATATTAAATTTTCAAATAATACAATCTTCTATAGGTAGAAGTTGAGATTCTATAGAGGTTTCCATGAAAACAATAGTTGCATAGAAGAAGTTGGCATAGAAGCGTAGAAGAAATCGAAAATCAAAATTGAAGGGCAGATGATGACTTGTTACGATTTTAGTTTAATTTCAAGACATAGTTCAACTAATTAAGTATAGATTGGAAACCACTTCGAATTTGAATAATGACGGTGGTTAAAATTAGAAGATTTGAAGGAGAAAATCATACTGGAAAATCGGATCTCAACCATCTTCTATATTGCTGCAAGCTGATACTGAAGCCTAGTTTGACCTTTTAAATCTTTATAGTGGTAACCAGTTTGGTAAGTTTTCAAAGTGGGTTTTATAGAGCACCATTCAGATATTATTCAGAGTCTTTTATAAAGTTTATTCAATATATATATAGTAAGATATCTGATTTGAAAGATCCCTCAAAATTAAATTTATCTGTCAAACTGTTTGACAAATTTGGAGTTGTTGTGTCGTCTTGCATTTGTAACTTACTGATTTGTGGTTGTAAAGTCTCAGAAATTTGGGAAGAGTATGAGAAACACTTCGCTGGCTAGAAAGGTTAGTTGGGTGAGAGTTAAAATTATAAGCTTCCATTTCAAGAAAATAAGTAAAGCATGCATTTGCATTTTATTGAACACATCTAAATTTTTTGCATCACACTGTGATAAAATTATTTGATTTTCTTTTTATTTGTGACGCATGTTTCGATTCTTATGTTTATGATTTTAAGTAGAGATCAAATATATTAAAATTAGCACAAACTATTGAACATATTGATGAATGGAAACAATCTGAATAAGGCAATAAGAGAACCAAATTAGGGGTATAGGTGGGACCCACAAAAGGAAAAGAAAAGAAATGGAAATGAATTCAAAAAAAAAAAAAAAGGAAAAGAAAAAGACACTATGTCACATCATCACCTACCACATGGCACTCTTACCTTTGATAGCTCACTATACTTAAGGCCCCATATTCCATTTAGGTAAAGAGAGAGAGAGAGAGGGAGGAAGAGATTAAGATACAATCTTTATTTTCCTAAAATTTCTATTTTCGAATTCCATCTTCTTTCTCCACGAACCTACCCAAGCCTCCATAAAGATCACCCTTTAAGCTTGAAATAAACTACCTCCATCTATATATATATATTAACCGTAGCCTTTGGCAAGCAAAAAAAAAAAAGTGTAAAATACCCATAGAACAAAATAGAAATTCAAAGAAAGTTTGGAGAGAAAAGGAAGAAAACTCAAAGGAAAAATTACAAATTTGAGTTTATGCCTAATAACCATATTTAATATGTTTTTAGATTGTTTGTAATATTTAAATAAGGATGGAATGAAAAAGGAAAGGAAAATCTCATTTTAGAATATCAAAAGATGGAAAAAAAGTCTAGATTTAACATTCTAGACAGCATAACTATGCTCTTTTCATTATTCAATATTTTTTTCTACATAACTGCAAATTAAGTGAGATTTTCTTCTGAAAAAATTAGAATTTCATAGCTTTAAAATGACATATGCTTCATGTAGAATTAAATTTTTGGTGAATTTTTGAAATAGTATGATTTTTGTAGAAAAATTGCTCTGTTCATAATATGACCATGCTCTGTTTTTTATTAAATATCTTCCTCTGCACAACTATAAATCAAGTGAATTTTCTTTTGAAAAAACTAGATTTTCATGACTTTAAAATGACATAAAATTCAAAGAGTTTCATTGAGAAATGAAGTTTTGGTGAATTTTCAAAATGTCACGTTTTTTGTAGAAAACCCTATTTCTGCTTGTTTCAGTGCTACAATTTGCCTCCATTGTTGGCTGTCTTTTGTGCTGAATTAGGTTAAATACTGTAATCATCTCAATTCGATATGTGTAGAAGAAGTTATGTTAATTTTTCCATAACTACGCAAGTTGTATTGTGAATTTTGGATTATAACATTGTTTGATGTGGTTTTCTTTGTGCAATTAGAATTGAAACTTGCTATGAATATACAAGTTGTAGCCCTAAGTCTTAATGACAAATGGATTCATTTTGATCTAAACAATATAGCTCAAGATATGACAATTTTACCAAAAGTTGTTTGTGCTGAAATAGCTCATTGGATTGCTATGAGTTGGTTGACTATAAGAATTATATATTTGTGATGGGTTATGAATTACTGTAATCATTATGATAAATTGGAATCTTTGTAATTATTATTCATGTGACATGAAGTAATATGAAGAGAAAGTGATACTATGATAATTTCTTTGAAAGTTTTGTGAAGCCTATGGGCGAAGCTTAAGGAGTACCGTTGGTATATGGAGTTTCAAAAGTTTTGCAAAGCCAGTAGGCAAAACTTGAGAAACTATAGATATATCTCTTCTCCCTAAGAGGGTGAAATTAGAAATAAGTGAAGTATTTAAGGTGTTTAACCTAAAAATTCTTAGATATCATTTAAGAATACCAAATTTTAGTTTGCTCTTTTAGACTCTCATACACTATCTTCGTTCGATATTCTATTCCTTTCTTTAAACATCAATGTCAAATTAGAACAACAAATATAGAGAAAAATAATAAATCTAGAGTGGTAATTGCTCTTATTTCTTTGGTATTGTTTGATAATGTGTATCTCTGATGTACTCTTCGATGTCACGCTATTTGCATCCTGATATTGAGATTCCTATACCTTATTACTTGTTTGTATGCTATTGGTCCCCTATTTACTTGCTCAGCTTATAATGACCCAAATATTCTTGTTTTCAAGTGATTAGGGAGATGAGAGAGAATTGCAGGGTAAAGGCCTTTGAGACAAGAGATTTCATTTTTTACTCTTTTCAGACCTACTTATATTATGAAGGCATGTTGTTTTGTATTTCTTTTGATTTTATGCAGAACACTAGTTATATGTAAATAAATAATTGAAGGCCAATGAGAGTCTTATATGAATAGTTTTGTTTATATTGTGATTATATACTGTGGTATGTATTTGGATGACAGGGAGAGCCATTAATACTGTTTGTTTAATATTGGAGATATTCTGTGTGTTTTATTAAGTTTTATATTAATTCTAGGTGGCTAAATAGTCACTAAATAGGGGAGATTTTGTCGTTATTTTGTTTGAAAATAACAAACAATTTATTTATTTTTAATATAAATCTCCTTCCGTATTATCATATACAGGGAGTTCGACTGTTGCGAATCCAGATGTTGCATTTTAATTGTGTTGGTTGTTTTTGTATTTGCATGTCTGTTCCCTTTTGCTACAGTATGCGATGTCTGGATAGCGAGTCATCACAAAAACCGCTTCTTTGTTGGACTAAGTCATCTTCAAGAGGGGAATGTGCGATCGTCAACAAAAGATGATTGTATTCATATTTGTAACTCTTTTTGCATAGTGGAAACTAGCTGTCATTGGACCTTGATTCGCTGAGCTAGAAGAGTGGATATAAGCACAAACCGAAATTACTATAAATCGAGCTTGTTTTCTTCTCCTTTGCTTTTATTTTTTTTTTTACACATTTGCATGCATTTTTTGCCTTAGGATTACTTAGATTAATCGAATACTGATCTTAGATTTTTAAGAATAATCAATTCAAACCCCCTTCTTGATTGCCATAGAGACCAACAGGATCAAATCAAATGAAGTGATAATTGATTTGAGCATTCAGCCTACTGATATGGGTGGAAATTAATCAAATAGAGATTCTCAGAATTACGAATTTTATTTTAATAAATGAGACATCATAAAAAGTTGCTTGGTTGTACAACAAGAGGCATATTAGCTTAGTTGGTTAGAGTATTTTGCTAATAATATGAAGGTTGAAAGTTTGAGACCTGTAGGGGCCATTTTCTTCTCCTTTAGAATTTTTAAAATGTTGTGTTTTATTTTATCTTTGCATTATAACATTTTCAAAAAAAGTAAAAAATTGTAGATAGAGGTGATTTGGTAGGCATGGTCTTTTTTTTCCTAAAAAAAATTTGTCTCTGAAGGTCACAGGTTTGAGACTTGCATGGGGCCATTTTCTTCTCCTTTAGAATTTTTAAAATGTTGTGTTCTATTTTGTCTCATGGTATCTGATTACTTGGAAAATGCTAGGAAGGTTTTCGATGATCCTAGCATGACTGTGGTCAATACAAATGCCACAAATTTAAGATTTCATCAGAGAATTCTGCATCTGATTGTTGCTCATGTTATTAGACCTAGAGGTGGAAACTACACAACCATTTCACGGGAAGATTTTTTGTTGATGGCATGCATCGTGAATGAGAAAAATCCTAGACTGCATTTTACTATCCCTCATTTTTTGATAAGCTGTGCATAGATCGGAGAATGCTCTTCTACCTTACGCTAGTATGATCTTTGATATTCTCTCATTCTATTGGGTGGTTTTGGATTCAAACTTTAGAACTGAGCTGAATGAAAAGAATGGGGAAGACACGAATGTCCATGCTGGACATACATCTATTTCTCAATCCATTACTCTAAAAAAGATATGGGAAAAATTGGAGAGAATTGAGCCTAGGCAAATCCTGTTAAGGACAGAATCGTGTCTTGAAGGTGGAACTCCAAAGTCTTACTACCAGATTGGATAAAAGCAAACCATCTTGTGATCCTAGGCCTTCCCAATCTTATTGATCAGTCTATCATATGGTGTCTTCAGCCTTCATGCTTTGTTTTGAGCCTGCATTGTTTCTCAGCCAACGTGATTTTAGTTTCTCTGTGATGTATTTTTTGCTACATAGTTTCTTTGTCTTTGTAATCGTAACATTTCTATTTTGTCTACTATACTCTCTTGTTTTCTGATTATGGTACTATATGGCATTCACTGCATTAAAACTTCAACTTATATGACTTGAATTGATCTGATAAGCAATGGGATATTGCTATGGCTTACTACCAAGTTATATGTCAAATGTGCTAGGGCACTTATTTGAGGGGAAGCTACTCTAAAACTTTACTCTACTAAATTGATTGTTATCTCTATTTTATTCCTTGCTATCCCTATTGGTTAACTGCACTTTATCAATGCATAATTCATTCACTATTGAACTTTATCCTTGGTAAAGGACAGTAACTTCAAGGAAATATAAAGAACACTCACCTCAAAAGTCAGCTAAGATCCTTAACTAGTTTGCTCTTTCCTTTAACTTTTTCTCTATTCTTCCCTTTGTTTCTCTTATTCTCTTATTCTCTCTTTCTCTTTCTTTTTTCCTCTTGGCCAAATTGATTTAGGAATGGAAGGAGGAGGGGTATTTATAGGTTTTGTTGAGTAATGGATTTTTGCCAAGTGTTAGAACACTTGTTCATCATCTAAGACTCTTGATCTTGATGTAAGCCAAGTGTTTGGGACATTTGTTCATAATATAAGGCCTTTATTCTTGATGCCAACCACTTGTCCTTCCATGTGTTAACTATAGAAAGCACATATCTTTGTTGTAAGCCATGTGTCTTTCTATGTGTCATGTGGTAGCATGAGAAAAATATGCAATTAATATATGTCCAAATATGTGTCAGTGGATAGAGAAAACAAAAGCAAATTGGCTACTTAAAGTGACATGTATTAAGTGAATGGAGAAGGTCAAATGCAAATTGGCTACTTCAATGGTGGTCGAAGATGAGGTGGTTTGGATGGTTCAATGTACTTGATGTTGGGTTCAATGTACTTTGAGGTTGGGTTCAATGTATTTTAATTTAGATTATATTATAGTCAGATCCATCACTTATTTAGCCGTAATATCATTTAACTAAAATTTATTTTACTTTTTTACTTAAGAATTACATGTAAATAAGGAAATATCCCATATTTGAATTCAATAAAATAATTTCAGGATATAATTCCTTAAGGATGAAAAGTCAACTCTTCCTTCCAAAAATACAGTTAACTTTGTTGGATTTTATTTTTATGGCTAATGACCTAGAAAAATTCTAGAAAAATAGATTTTTCCTTATTGGATATATAAGGAACAATTACTGGGATTTTTCCTCCTTATTTTTTAAACATTTCAGAAACCTTATTTTTAGAGTACTTAGTTTTCAGTAAACTGGTCAAATCTAGGTTTTCAACATTCTAAATGTCTAATTGCGTACTCAATTTCCATGTTTCAAGTAACATCCTCATTTCTTTATTAATAATAAGTTATTTTTTTTATAACTAAATTGATGTATGTTACATTGGTCGATCCTACCATGGACTTTACACATAGACAGTTCCTCCAACTTATCAGGAAGCGGAGTCAAACTCATTCTAGTAGGCCTTGAGGATTTATAGCACAATATGCACTCTGCTTTGACTTCCAAGCTATCAACAACTAGGTTGAATATGAAGTATTGCTGACGAGCTTGCAAATCGTGGCACTATTGAGAGCTCGAGACATATGAGTTTTCACCAACTGCTAGCTTGTGGTCAAGCAGATTGAGGAAATGAATGATAGTAAGGAACTGATGATGGCAAAATACCTCTCCAAAATTTAGGAAGTAATGAGCAAGTTCAACAAATTCAACATAAAACAGATTCCTAGATTTGAGAATGCAAGAGCAGATATGATTTCCAAGTTTGCAAGTTCGGTGTTTGTCACAACCAGCCTAATAGTCAATAGCGAGAGCCTCCCATGCTCTAGCATTGACAAGCTAGAACAAATCCTGACGGCAGACAACCCACCAAGCTAGAAAGACCCAATCCAGGTCTATGTCAGAAGTGGTCAATTGATGGATTACCTATGGAGGTAATAAAGATCAAATGCAAAGACACAACTACGCCATAATCGATGGAGCACTCTACATTATTTATTTGGGTGCTCGGGGTCTAGCTAATAAAGCTTTACAACAAGGATACTATTACCCTAACATGAGGAAAGATGTAGAGACTTACGTCGGACGATGTGATAAATGCCAATACTTCTCCTTAATACCTTACCCACCCTCCTCTGAGCTTTGCACACTTGCGAGTCCATGGCCGTTTGCGCAATGGGGGATGAATATATTGGGACCGTTTCCACAAGCCATCAATCAACGAAAATTCCTCATAATCGCCATAAACTACTTTACTAAGTGGGTGGAAGTCAAACCACTGGCCTAGATAGTAGCGGGCAAGATCCAAACGTTTGTATGGATGTTTATCATTACTAGATTCAGCCTGTCCCGTGTTCTTATCACTGACAATGGTAAATAGTTAGACAATAGAGACTTCTGAGAGTTCTGCAGCAAACTCAAGATTTAGGTCACTTTATCTCTGTCACTTATCTACTAGCAAATGGTCTAGCCAAAGTAACTAACTAAAATATCCTCCAAGGACTCAAAATGGCACTGGATGAAGTAAAGGGCTGATGGGTAAACGAGCTCTATGGGATCCTTTGGGCCTCGCACCCAAGACGGCTACAGGTAAACACCATTCAGTCTCATTTATGGATGCGAAGCATTCCTACCAATAGAGATAGGTGTCCATTCGCTATGCATAGACCAATATCGGCCAAAAATAAACAAAGACATGTTGCATGAGAAACTAGACCATTTATCTAAGTTGCATGATATCACATCCGCTTGGATGGCCACCAACCAACAACAGATAGCTCGATATTATAATAGGAGGGTAAGGACCAGAATGTTCAAACCAAGGGACAAAGTTTGCTCTAGCTAAGTTGAGTGGTCAATAGTTCATCCAGGAACTTTCTAGTTAAGTAGCTTAGACGGTTATGCTTACATAGAAATAGAACTTAGACAACTTACGTGTCTCCTATCAGTAATTATTATTATTTTTTCAATTTTGATACATCCTTCAGCTCATTAGCAATAACGTTATTCATTTACATAATATTGTTTGTTGGGCTCAATATCCAAGGTCTCTACTCCATTACCCTATCATTGCAGGATTATCTTTCATCTTCGTACCTCACATGGATTCTGCACCCATCTTAGCTAGCATATGGGATCTAATTCCTGAGTAGGTGACTTCCACTATCTCTTAGCTCTGCACCTCATATGGGTTTTGTACTCATCTTAGCTAGCATACGGAATCTAACTCCCAAGTGGGTAGCTCCCACTATCTCTCCACTTCGTGCCTTACATGGGTTCTACGCCTATCCTAACCAACATGTGGGATCTAACTCCTAAACAGATAGCTTCCCCTATCACTTAGCTTTATGCCTTATGTGGGTTCCATGCCCATCTTAGCAAGCATACGGGATCTAACTCCTGAGCACATGGCTCCCATTATCTCTTGGCCCCGTGCTTCACATGAGTTCTATACCCACTCTATTAGCTTTCATTTCTTGAATACCTCTCACGGGTATAGATGTTTGCTCTCTTTTAATTCTGTATCCCACGTACGTCATAGTCGGACACGATACTTATTCTCTCTTCCATACCCTACCCATCTCTTGGTTTTGCACCTCTTTCATGATCTCTCGATTAACATGAAATTGAAGAACACCAAGCTCAAGTCTTTTATCTTGACAGATGATTAACTAACAAAACAATAGTGACAAAAAAGTAAGTTCTTTACTTATTTATTCATCCAAATTTTCATACATGTCTGAGTTTATACAAGTAGAAGTTGAAACGGCATGAGTACTTAACATCAACATAACACAATGTCTACATATCAAGAGTACAAAAGTTGGGAAGTGTAACACCAAGCTAAAAAAAAAAAAAAAAAAAAAGAAAAAAAAAAAAAAAGAGGGAGAGCCAAAACGCAGCGTTTTGGCCCTTTCCCCCCAATTGAATTAGGGCTAAATCCCTAATTCCTCTCTCTCTCTCTCTCTCTCTCTCCCTCTCCCTCTCTCCGCCGACCCTTCGCCTCCCTCCCCCACCGCGGCGCTGCTCTTCCCCCGTGAGCTCCGCCGGCATCTTCTTCTCCTTCTCCTTCTTCTTCTTCTTCTTCTTCTTCTACTTTTTCTTCTTTCTCCCGCGGCTCAATCTCCCGCGATCTCCCGCGATCTCTCATCGCGATAACCCACGACCGCCTTCTCTCCGCCTCGCCGCACACCGCCGCGAGCCACGATCGAGCACCACCGCACGCCACGAGCCTCCGCGAGCATTGCTTTCCGCCACCACACGCGACTGCAGCGCCTTCTGCAAGCCACAGCACGAGCCCAGCCGTGAGAGCGAGCCCAGGCCGCGAGCGCGAGCCCAGGCCGCGAGCGTGAGCCCGCGAGCCAGCGCACGAGCGGGCGCGGACCCAGCGCACGAGCGGGCGTGGCCCAGCGTGCACGGGCGCTGCGCGGCCCAGCGTGCACCGGGGCGCGCGGCCCAGCGCGCAGCAGCGCACGAGCGCGAGAGAGCCGGCGCACGAGCACGCACCAGCACAGCGTACCAGCGCACGGGCGAGCACCAGCCCGCGAGCCACTGTCGGCCCGCAGGCCCATCAGCAGCAAGCCCACGGGCCCACAGGCCCGACAGCCGTCCAAGCCCGCAGGTCCAGTACGGCCCGCGGCCCAGTTCAGCCCATCGGCCCGCCAGCCCGCCGGCCCATTAGCCGCCGGCCCGTCGACCCGCTAGCCCGTTAGCCCACTGGCCCGCAGACCAGCGAGCCCGCTAGCTGTAGCCCACGAGCCCGCGACGGCCCGTGACGGCTCGTGAGCCCGTGACAGCCCACGAACCTCCACGCAGGTAAATGACTTAGGGTTTTGCTTCTGATCTAAGTGTTTAGATCTAACAAATAAATTTTGTTTTGATAAGAAACCCTACAGACTTTGGAGTGACCGAAGCGACTTTCGGACGAGACTCGACGCTTCGAGAAAACCCTAGGTGAGGAGATTTCGGCTTTAATTGATAAATTGGATAAATCTATGATTGAATCTAAGATAAAAGGTTTTGTATATGTTTAGAGTGTAAGTGGAATGCAAATAGAATACAAATTATGAAATGATTATATATGAATTGAAGGTTAAGTATAGAATGTTACAGACATTTGATGATCTGATTTGGGTTGATCTTTTGGAGACTCGAGCGGTCAGATCCGATTTGGCTTGTCAGTAGGGAGTGACTTCCCTCCCGTAGAACTGTGAGTGGGACTTTGACATTCACTATTTATTGAAAACCATGTTTCAAAAATATTTTTAAATGACATATTTTTGCAAATGCCTGATTGGTAGAATTTTCGAATATTTGATGAATGTTTTGTGACCTTTGGAGTGTCTTAACTGTTGACTTTATTGATATGCATCCATGAGTTTTGATAAACGTATATTGTGCCACATTTTCGACATATTGATATGTTTTAAATACTTACACCGCATTGGCACATGGTTTTAAATGGATTTAATTACACATTTGGACTGTATGCCCGGCCGACTTTATGATATTATGTTTTGGGCTGTATGCCCGGCTGACTTTATGATATTATACATTGGGCTGTATGCCCGGCTGACGTTATGATATTATGCATGGGGCTATATGCCCGGCTGATCTGGTGATGGGATGCATGGGGCTACGTGCCCGGCTGATATGATATTGTGATCCGTAGCTACGAAGGACATCTGGTAGAGGCACCCCTTGTGTCCGGATACGCTTCGGCCGGAGGTATCTGCCAGATTGTCATGTGTATGGGTGTCCCAGGTTGACCCTCATCGGAGAGGACGTTGAGTACGGCTCCGTCTAGCACCAGGCGGGGGCACCATACACGGCTGACTAGTTATATGTACATTATTATTATTTACAGGCTAGTTGGGGTAGTCTGTGGCCAACATTGGGGCAGAGAGCCATTCTTTAATACTTGCATTTGGAAAAACCCCCAATGCGCCGTCCTTGGTCGAGGTAGACCATTGCCGGGAATATTTCATTGCCGGCTCTTCACGACATTGATGTAAATATTGGATGCATATCTTGCTTTCTGATGTGTGCGTATTTTTATGATTTTGAAATAACATGATCGATTTGCACACTGTGGATATTTTTTTATCTATGCTTTGACACTCCAAATTCACCTCGATATTGATAGTATGATGTCAATCCCCTCACTTACTGAGTATCCTCCCATAGATACTCACCCCTCACTTTCTTTCCCACAGGATTAGTGTTGGATCGAGGAGATACCACTGGGCTTGGGTATGGATATTTTCCATCTCTTCCGCTATGATGATTGGTGATATTATTATATATATTGGAGATTTTAGTTTGACCATTCTATTTATCTAAATTTTTGGGATGACTGTATAAATTATGGACTTTTATTCGCGAAACCTTCGTGTTGATTATTTCATTGCATTGAGGCATTTGTAAATATTTAAAAATAACTTGGGAATTTATTTCATATATGCGTAGAATTTAAGTCCGCTCGGTGTGGCGGCTGCTCATGCTCTAGTTGGGCGTGACAGTAGAGGTCTGTTGCTAGGACTGCTATGAACTTTATAGCCTTGCGTTATTCTGGATGTTGGCTGGGATATCTCTTGATTTTGGAGAGGCCGGGATGGCCAATTATTTATTTTTACAGGATGAATGTCATATACAGGTGAAATTGTACATGGGAAACCTCCAATTTATGGGGAGGTTCTGTCCGATTTTCTGTAAAAAAATACAGCCGGCATCCAGGGACAACGGGCGGCTGTTCACGATCCCGGTTCGGGGCGTGACAGGAAGGGGGAATACATTGGAAGCAAAACATATCAGATGGAAATTGAGGAGAAAGATAAGGCATTCATCCTTAACTCCTTCTTTGTCTTAAATCATAGCCTTATTGAATACGTTCGTTCTCCCAACTCCACCTTCGTATATTTTATTCCCCTATTCTCTTCGCTCCTCATCTTGAGAAAAGTTGGTGCTAGGCACTTGTTGCACCTAGTGCCCGGCCATCTCCGTACGACCTTGCATGAGGGAAATATCTCCACCTTCCAAAGGACTTGTGAAATGAAGGGGGAATGCCTCACCTACTGCAAGATCCCTTGAGATCCCAATGTCGGACCATCATGATAGGTTCTCCATGAATGTCATGATGGAACCTCTCATCGGAAGTTTTCATGCTGATGGAACCCTGTATCAACAGTCCACACACCCTCTTCACACTTACATGATCTCATCCCACTAAGAACTCCCCAGAACACCCCGCTCATGGTAGGATGCAAAAGAATCACTATACAAAAGCCCTTGGTCCTAAACTCGCCAATACTAAAATATTATTGTGATTCAGAACCCCTTACCATCTCTGTTTCTCACAAACTTCTCCACTTATGAGCTAAAACCTTGACATAACTTCATCTGGCTATATGAATTGATAAAAATTCAACAACTACCCCCTGTTATTAATAATTGTAGGAGACGTATCGAACACGATTCTTGGTAATCGAAGTAGCATTCTTCAAAACTAAAATATCACACTTTACATTTAATGCTATACTCTTGTGACTTTTCCACTTACCCACAACCATTCCACTCATATGCTTTCCGCTTCATTACTTTTCAAATATTGATATCTAATGCATTTAAAGCGACACCTTCCTATTTCATCACAGTACATCACTTTAGCACATTCTTCTCTACTCCTAATGATATTTCAATGAAACGGCACTAGAAGTGCTGGGCCAAAATAGTACATGGTCAGACAGCCTATTACCACAAATCCTCAACAGGCCCATGGTTAAAAATCCCATAAACCTCTCTTAGGAAAACAGGAAATACACTTATACTCTTGGCTCCTGTTTGGCCAAAGTTTTCCTCTCGATCAAAATGTCTTTATAAAACCGTCTTGGTCACTCATTCTCACTTGGTTTCTTTGGTCATTATAGAAATAATTCATATTATGTAATAGGTCTAACTTGTAATTATTAGATAAAGAAAGAAATCTTTACGAAATCTAAACCTTCCTTATTTCTACACAAAGTAAATATCCTAACCTCGGAAACTTTACAATTCTCCATGACAATAGCTGGAACTTTCCCATATTAGAGGATTCTGGATCTACAGAAAGTCTACAATTATGATTCTTACAATCTCAGAAGATCTCTAGGGATCTCTCAACATGGTAAGTAGTTCCTACACCAATAATTGCATACGAGACTCATCGCAAATACTATATATACTATGTTGAGGCAACCTGCTAGGTACATGCATACTCTTATTCTACATAGAGCACACAGAGACTACATAGGGTGCCGCTCTTTAGTTATTCTTTCCTCCTTTTATCGATCCTTTTGAATTGAGTGTTGGAGTCTTCTCCACCGGAGCTCTCTCTAGCAGGTTTTGTGACTACCCGTTATCCAGACGTCGTACCTCCTAGCAAAAGGAGATAAACATGTAAATGCTGAAGTAATCAACTCAATTAAAATGCGATGTTTGGACTTGCGACAGTTGCACTCTTCGTGTGTAATAACACGAAAGGAGGTTTATTTTAAAAGAAAATAAATTACTTGTTTTCTCCAAATAAAATAACGGCAATGTCTCCACTATTTAGTAACTATTTAGCCACCCGAGTTAATAAAAACCTAATAAAACATATGAAATACCTCTAATATCAAACAACAAGTATTAATGGCTCTTTCGGCCATCCAAAGACAGACTGTGGTGTATAATCACAACACAAGCAAAATAGTAAATATAAGGCTTTTATTGGCCTTCACTATCCATTTACATATGTCAAGTAGTTTGTACAAAACCAAAAGAAACATAAGAACAACATGCCTTAATAATACAAGTGGAGTCGGAAAAAGAGTAGGGAATAAAATCTTTTGGCTTAAAGGCCTCTACCCTGCGATTCCCTCTCGTTTCCCTGATCACCTGAAAATAAGGATATCGGGGTTAGCATAAACTGAGTAAGTACACGGGGAACCAATAGCAAGCAAAGCAAGCAAGTAGACATAAGAATATTATCATCACTATGTAAGAATCTAAATCATAGAAAAATATACCAAGGATGTACATTAACTCAAAAAGCAATCACAATTGCCACATTAGAATCATTATCATTTTTCCATCTTCGTTGTTCCAATTTACTGTAACATTTAAAAAAAGGAATGGAGTGTCAAACCAAGTTAGTGTATGAGGGTCTGGAGAGCAAACTAAATTCGGAAAGTCCTAAATGAATCTAGGTTATTTTTGGGGTTAGACCCTCAAATACTTCACTTGTTTCTAATTCCATCCTCAAAGGAAGAAGAGATCTATCCATGCTCCTCAATCCTCGCTCGTAGGTTTCGCATAAGCTTGTGGAACTTTATATGCACCCCGCATTCTTTAAGCTTTGCCTGCAGGCTTCACATAAGCTTTCGGAGGAATTCATGTATAATCAACACAAAGACCACAATCCCTCTCTAGTTTCACACATAAGTTCTAATCCAACAACACAATTATGTATGCCATACAATCCTTTGAGCACTCCAGAACTTACTCAACAAATTTCCAGCACAAGTAGTTTTTGGGAAAAATGGCATAACTCGAACTACAGTGTTCGGATTAAGGTGATTCGAGCTGCTACTTAAAGCTAAGACATAAACCTATAACTTTCATGTTTATAGTTGGGTTCAATTCGAATTACACATGGAAACATAGAACAATCAAATTTACATTTCAAAATCAACAACATAGCTTGCGCAGTCATAGAAAAATGACCATAAATTCTCCTGCACAAATCCGATTGAGGTGATTCTAGTGGCCATTTAAAGATAAGACATAGGCCTACAATTTCTAATTTAGTCCAAAAGGCAGCCAACAATCGTGGCAAATTTCAACACAAAAATAGACAGAAATAAGATTTTTGGCAGAAAACGTGACACTTTAAAAATTCACCAAAATTTCATTTCTCAATGAAACTCTTTGAACTTTATGTCATTTTAAAGCTATGGAAGTCTAGTTACTTTAGAAGAAAACCCTACTCAATTTATAGTTGTGTAGAAAAAGATATTGAATAAACAACAGGGCATGGTTACATTTACAGTTATGCAGAAAAGGTTATAGGCCAAAAACAGAGGCATTATCAATCTATCCGACAAGTAGAATTCATATCTATTCATACCTCTAGATTAAAAAATGCGACTTCTTTCTTTCCTACATCATTTCATCCATATTCTCATACCACAAACAGTGTAAAACATATCAACATGACTAATAGGAATTAAAGAAACAAATGCAAGTATGGCACTTGCCTTTCTAAGCTTCCAATCTTACTTCGCTCTCCAATCTCCAACTTCCTTGCTTCCTATGTATTTTTCAGCCTATTTCACAGCTTTCCTACACTTCTTTATGTTTGGGACACTAAGTATATGGGTGGAGGCTGCTGAATCTAAGCTCAAGGTGTAGCTTCTATGGAGTTAGGGCTTGGTTTTTGGAAGGAGGAAGAAGAGGACGTGAATAGTATTCAAGAATGCCTCTTTTCCTTTCTTATTTCAATTCTAAGTGGAATGTGAGGCCCAAACATTGTGATGTGTCAAGGTATGGATGCCATGTGTTGGGTGATGGTGTGCCAAGGTGTCCACAATTTATTTCATTTTATTTTATTTTATTTTATTTTATTTTTATTTTCTATTTTCTTTTCCTTTTTCTTTTGTCGGTCCCACACTAAACTCTAGTTCGACTCTCTAGTTGCATCTTTCCGATCTTTTTCATGAGGCAATATATTCCAGAATCTATGCAAATTTTAATATGCTTAATCTCTGCTTAGAATCATAAGCATAAAAATCAAAACAAGCATCGCAAATAAAAAAAAAAAATCAAGGAACTTGTCACAATGTGTCACATACCCCAATTTAGTTGTAACAAATAACTTGTTAATAATAATAAAATAAGATTATTATCTAAGACATGAGAATTGGATACAAAATCAGACACTTAAAATGTTGAAAATCTAGGTTTAACCAACTCGTTGGAAACTAAATACCCTAAAAATAAGGTTTCTGAAATATTTAGAAAATAAGGAGCAAAAGTCCCGGTAATTGTTCCTCATATACCAAATAGAGGAAATCTTCTAAGCCAATAGCCCTCCAAATAGGAGTCAACAAAGTTAGCCGTTTTAAGTTTTGTTCTTGGAAGTGAGATTTGACTTTTTATTCTTAAAGAATTAGGTTGTGAAACTATTTTTATTGAATCAAAATGGGGGGTATTTCCTTATTTATGTATAATTCTTAAGTTAATATAAATAGATTTAATTAAATGACATTACATGGAAATAAGGTGACCAGACCAATCAATTCGACCCAATATGTAATCAACCCGACCAGTATGTAATGAACATGCAATAACCAACCATGTAACACCGGCACCTCGGAGTACTCATTATTGTATTCCATTTCATTTTCTATATGATATCACTCATGTTATATATAGAAATTTCACTAAGAAATTTTTCCGTTACAACCATCCCCAAACAAATATCGGTCAAAATCGGCAGAAATTTTTTTTTTCCAAAATGACCACAGATGGTCCAAACATAATGAAAATGACTTTAGAGTGTATAACCACATCATTGATGATTGTACTTATGATATTTGCGGGATTGTTGGATCAGCCTGTGGCCAACATTGGAGTAGAGAGCTATTCTTTTTACATACATGCATTGTGAAAACCCCTAATGTGCCCGTCACTGGTCGAGGTAGACCCTTGCCAGGAATATTTCATTGGCCAACTTTTCATGACATTGATATAAATATTGGATGCATATCTTGATTTCTGATGTGTGCGTATAATATATGGTTTCGAAATGATATGATCGGTTTGCATACTGTGGATATTATTACTTTATGCTTTGACACTTCAAGTTCACACTGATAGTAATAGTACAATGTCAATTCCCTTACTTCCCGAGTGCCATCCTCCTTTAGGTACTCACCTCTCATATTCCCATCTTACAGGTTTAGTCTTGAACTGAGGGCTAGTAGAGCTTTGATTTCGTTGGGCATTCCAAAGACATTGGGCTTGGGTACGGTTACCCACTCTTCCGCGGTAATCATTTGAGGTTATTGTTATATTTGGAACATTTAGTTGACCATTGTATTTATATACCTGGGATAACTGTATTATACTTATGTTGACTTGTGAAAATGATAACTCTCATTTGATTTGATATATTGATGCATTGAGGCACATTGTGATGACTTGGGAATTGATTTGGTTTGTGATAGATTAGATTGGATGTTGTTATTAGCCTAATGGTGTCTCAATATGTGGGATATTGTGCTCGTGTATCGAGGTGCCGCGGCGGTTGTCGCACGCTCGGCCCGGGGGCAGGTCGGGGCATGACAACTACACCCAAATATTTTTACATAAATTCATTCCTTACAAACCCTAGTATAACATATCCAAAAATTGGGAGGAAAGGAGAAGCCTAACCAAGTGGATCTTGAGAGAGACTAAAAGCTTCAAAGATGTATGAAATTATGACCATGCTATGATGTTTTGGTCATAACATTTTCTACACAAAAGAAAACTAAGTAGGTTAATTTCAAGTGAAACTAGACTCACAGAGCTTTAAAATGAGATATGATTCGTTTAATTCTTAAGAGAATTTGATTTTTAATGATTTTTCAAAATTAAGTGTTCCGCACAGAAATTTTTGTTTTGTCCTACTTTAACTCTGTTTTTGTCCATGACTTAGCCTCTATTTTGAGGTGTCTTATGATCTGAATTAGCAAATGCTCCAGGTATGTAATTTGTAGATCTAGGTCTTATCTTTCCAAGGAGCTAAGAATTGCCTCAATCTGACCCCTGTGTCAAAAGTTACAGCCATTCTTCTGAAACTCCCCATTCTCCAACACCAAAAACCGTAGCATTGCACGACTCCCTTCCAGCCCTTGTTTGCAAAAGCTTAAAAATAAAAAGTTGTAGATCACCCTCTTAGCCACCTACTGTGAAAATGTCAGCCAATTTGCATAAGGGAATCAAAAGGTATAAAAAGCTTCCAAAACTATGCAAAATTTCACTCTATTTTCGGTCCCAGATCAACTACCTTCTTTGTGGCCTATTTTACCCTTTTCTGGAGTGAATTAAGAAAAACTTTCAACGTGAAAGTTGTAGGTATATGTCGCATCTATAACATATCCAAAATTCATTTGACTTGGAGTTGTGTGCAAGGGGTTATTACACTTTTACTAAGATAGGACAGAGTGGACGTTTGGAACAGAACTGAGACAAAGATTGGTTTTCCTGAAATTCTATGATTAGAATCTGAAGAAACATTCAAAATGAAAGTTGTAGTGCTGTCTCTTAGCTTTAAAATGAAATAGGAAACATGTGATTCAGAGTTGTGTAGTAGACATTATGACCATTTTCCCATGACTGCGCAAAGGTGCATATGTGCAGAAACCATGAATAATGAACTATAAGCACATGTGTTCTGTTAGGGTGATGAAATGTGTATTAATTGAATGAATTGTAAAGAATATATGATAAGGATGTCGGAAAAAGGGATAGAGTATGCCTTAGGATACCCTAACCTTAATCTTAGAGGAAAGAATTGTTAGAATACAACTTAACCTAGTAAGTTCAAATCATGACACAAATCCTTATATATGCATTGAGTTGCCTTGTAGGCACACGGGTGGAGACCAAACGAGGGGAAACACTTTCGACACTTGTGGTACTTGTTTTGGAGTGACTGACCCTCCCATATATTGTGAGTGAGATTTATTATGTTATGTGTCTAATACACAATATCATGTGTTAAAATGTTTTTTGACGCAATCATGATTTAATGAATATGTGACGTGAAATTTTCAATGAATTATAAAATATTTTTGTGAGTTCATGGAGTATCCACAAACATATTTATACATGTTATATATGCATCCAAACGAGTTTTAAAATACGAAACCGTACCATTGCATTTGAGTTATACATGTTTTATGAAATCATCCTTGTGGATATGATTGACATTGCTTGAGAAATGTAGCATGGCACGTGATTGATTTGATGATGATATTTTACATGGGCCGAGAGCCCTAGCATGTGATGATGATAACTTTGTGATGGGTAAATCCCATTTCGTAGCTATGAAGAATGCATGTGTACGGTGATCCATATTTGCACTCGATACGCTTCTGCGGAAGGTATCACACATGACATCAGAAAATAGTAAATGTATTGTGATTCGACATGATACTAGTCAGGTTGAATCCATAAGGGGGAGGGCTATGGTGCACCATAGTCTAGCACCTAATGAGATCCGTCGCCAACGTTAGGGTGGAGAGTTTTTCTAACTTATTGTATACAAAACCCCCGATACACCTGTCATTGGTTGCGGTCGACCCTTGCCAGGACTGATTTTGGCACGTTCTATTTTAGCATGATTTGACGACATGGATGCATATATGTTTGAAATGTATGTGAAAAGAATAATTTATGATAAATTGAGTATTATATATAATTTCTTACAATATGTTGAATTATTGAGAACTTTGATACTCCATTTTTCACCGGTACATTAAATACATGATATATACCCTCTCACTCACTGGGTATCTTCTTTGATACTCACCCCTCATTTCCCGTGGTGTACAGAGATAGCTAGAGTGGGACGTGTTGAGACTCATAAACGCATGAGGCTTTTGTTGGAGATCGAGGCTATTGATTAGGTATTCTGTAACACTGAAAAAGCAAAAAAAAAAATATATCAAAATCCCCAAATTTGATTAGGGCTAAAAAGCCCTAATCTCTTTTCTCTCTCTCTCTCTCTCTCTCTCTCTCTCTTTCTCTCTTCCTCTCCCGCAGCCACCGCCCACCGCTGCAACGCCCTCCTACGAGCAACTCCTTCCTCCCGCGATCGCCGCTGCTGCAGCACCTTCCCGTAAGTAGCGCCTTCCTCCCGCGATCGGCACCGCTATAGAACATCCTTCCTCACACGAGCAGCGCTGAATCTTCTGCCCGAGCACTCTACAGCGCGAGCGTGCGCCTGCTCGGGACACGCCTGCGCACGACCGTGCGCTTGCGCACGACCTGCGCTATCTCTGCACGAGCTCCAACGTGGCCCCAGCGCGAGCCAGAGCGTGATCTCCAGCGAGCCCTACGTGTGACCCTGTGCGAGCCAGCGCACGACCCAGCGTAAGCTAGCGCTAGACCCAGCACGAGCCAGTGCGCGAGCCAACGTGTGACCCCAACGTGAGCCAGCGCGTGACCCCAGCTCGAGTGCGCGCGACCCTAGCTTGAGTGCGAGCATGCTCCAACGCGCGATCCAGCTCGCGAGGGTGAGCAGGCCAGCCCACCAGCCGCGAGCCCACCAGCGGCCTAAGGCCCAGTCCAGCACGACCCACTGCTAACCCGCAAGCCCACTGTGGCCCGCGAAGCCCGTGAGCCCACTATGGCCCGCGAAGCCCGCTGCGGCCAGCAAGCCGGGCTGAGAGCCCATGAGCCCACCAGAGGGCCAGCCCGCCAGCCCGCCAGCCCATGAACTTGTGACGGCCCGCGAGCCCGCGACCGGCTATTCCCTTCGAGAGCTCACCTGCATCTTCATTGCAGGTAACGACTATGATTTGGTTGAAATTAGGGTTTGGTGTTAGAAATTTAGTTGTTGCTAATATATTTCAATTTGGAAATATTACAGATTTTAGATCAATTCGATGGGTATACGACAAGTAGGTCTAAAACCCGAGGAACCCTAGGTGAGAGAAACGCACTCACTTCAAAGTTTGAATATATTTTGTTGATTTTAGGTTATATTAAATTGGAAAGAAAAAAATTAAAAATCTCTTATTAGGGTTTTATTTGATATAAAATTTGATGATTTGATTAGATTTGTCTTTTGGAGAATCATTGAAAAATAGGGAGTGACCACCCTCCCTAGATAGGTGAGTGAAACTCTAATCTCTTGCATGAAATAGTAAAAACTTGTTTCTGCATTGTTTCCAATAAAACATGCTTTCGATATGCATTGACTCGACGTGTGATATTAACTTTCAAAACTTGTTTTGTGACATTTGGAGTGTCGTAAATTCATGTTTCTGATGACTATGCATCCATGTTTGAAATAAAATGATATTGTGCCATTATTTGAGAACTAGATATGTTTTCTATTCTGCCGTTGCATTGGCTTGGATTTGAAATGATTTGATGAATGTATTGGCATACGGATTTGAAATGTTTTTTATAAACTATGTGGGTTGGATGCCCACTAGTTATGCGATGATATGATCTTACTTGTGGGACGTTGTGCTATGGGACATTGTGCCCTTGTGATACTATGATGATGATATTGATGATTCCGTAACTACGAAGGGCGTTTGTAGAGACACATGTTGCACGGATACGCTTCTGCAGGAGGTATCCGCAAACGTCATTTATTCTAAGGGCTATAGGTGCGGCCGGTTGAACCCACGTGACACCACCGTTTAGCACCGGTAGGGTTCCTATACACGTTGATGAGTTAGCCCCAGCGAACTCATGGCCAACGTCGGGGTAGAGAGCGTTTTAAAGGCTATGCATAATAAAACCCCCGATGCGCCTATCCTTGGACACAGTTGACCTTTGTTAGGATTATTTTTGGTTCGCTATGATATTACTTGATTTTAAATGGATGTATACATGCTTGTTATCGTATGATTGATTAAATGATTTCAAATTGCTAAACATATCATGTTTTGCTACGAAATGTAAATTTTTGTTTCGAATGATGTTATTTGACACTCCAATGGTTCACCCACACTATTTATGCTTGATATTATCCCCCTCACTCACCGAATATCTTCCCATGATACTCACCCATCCATTTTCTCTCCTCAAACAGGATTATTGTTGTGCTGGAGCAACGCTTCAGATCTTAGAGATTTTAGTGGATCTGGGTGATATACGACGGTGAGGTTTAGGTTAAATTTGAAATATGAATTTCGTACTTCATTTCGATCCTGCGAGGTCTTGACATTTAGGTCCATAGTTGGCCGTGTATATTATGGGATGACTGTATAACTTATGAGCAGTTGTGTGCATAACTCTCACTTTGGTTCATTTTACTCGCATTGAGGCATCTATAAGCGTTTTAAACTTTTTACTTGGGAAACGTGTTATACATTGTATAAACTTAGGTCCGTTCGGTGTAGCGGCTGCTCATGCTCTAGTTGGGTATGACAGTAGAGGTCTGTGGCTAGGATTGCTGGAAATTGTAAAGCCTTGTATTGTCTTGGATGTTTGGAGATGGAATTTGTTGATTCTGGAGAGACCGGGATAACCATTTGTTTAAATTACAAGTTGATTTTGCATATACATGTTTAATTGTATATGAGAAAGCTCTGATTTACGGGAAAATACAGTCGGCATTCAGGACAACGGGTGGCTGCTCACGACACCGGTTCGGGGTGTGACATATTCGATATGATATTGGGAAGGATTTGCCAATGAAATTGTATATTTGTGTATTAGGATTGTAGATAGACCATTGTGTATAAAAAGAGATGGCTGCATGTAAAATTATGTGTATCTTATTGAAACTCTCAACTATATTCTATTGTATTGAGGCATGATCTGTACTATGTATACATTTACTTTGGGAAACGTGTCATATTCTAGAAGTGTCCTCTAGGTTTTCTCGGTGCCACCTCTAAATCATAGGAGGGGTAACTGGAAGCTATTCATGCCTTTGATGGCGACATGGTAGTAGAGGTCTGGTATAGGACTGTTGTTAGCCTTACGTTATCCTGTATGGTTAACAGGGATTGGATGATCTAAGAAGATTGTAGATTTTGGCCGGGCTGTCCTATGTATATAGATATGAGATAGGTCGATATTTGGTATTTGATAGACTTCTAACTTATGGGGAGGTTCTGCTCGTTTGGTTATAGAAAGTCAACATCCGAGATAACGGACGGCTGTTCACGGCTCCGGTTCGGGGCGTGACAAAGAAAAGGACGACATCAACCGTACCATGTGTTCTTCAATAAACTACACCACATGGAAGGACAAGTGGATGGTATCAAGAATAAAGCCTTGAATTATGAACAAGTGTCCTTACACTTGGCTTACATCAAGATCAAGAACATTAGATCATGAACAAATGCCCTAACACTTGGCTTACATCAAAATCAAGCACCTTAGATGATGAACAAGTGTCTTAACACTTGGCAACCATCCAATACCCACCTTTACCTATAAATATCCCCTCCCCTTCCATTCCAAACCATCAAATTCAGCCAAGAAGAAAGAAAGAAAGAGAGAAAGAGAGAAAGGAGAGAAAAAGAGATAGAAATGAAGCAAAAAGGGAAAGAAGATTCTAGGCAACTTTTCCAAGTGTTCTTTATTTTCACATCTAGATTATACAAAACCATCATGATTTCCTATTACTACTATGATTTGCTATGACTACCATGATTTTCCATGACCATCATGATTTAAAAATACTGTTACCATGATTTACTACTGATTTCATAATACTACTGTCTTGATTTACTGCTGTTACCATGATTTCCTACTGTTACACCAATGCATGTGATTATGATTGTTATATAAGCTGATATGTGTGGAGATAGTTTGAGCAAGTAAGAACTTTGTCGAACATCAAAATACATACCGGTAGCACCCCATTATCGTGGATAGGAGGTTTGTTCACGTAATGAGGGGAAAACTGTCAGGTCTTTCTGGAATTGGACCTCCTGGGAGGGATAAGGAGACTGTTCATATAGAGAGATAAGATGAAAGTAAACTGTTCATGTGCTGTATTGTATTACTATTATTCAAATATGCATGTTGTTGCTGCATATAAAGCTTTTTCAAAAAGATTTTATAGTAAAACCGTTATCATATAATTTTATATTGAATTTTCCCCATTGCACACATGAACCTTATTAGGCCATTAAGCTCACACAAAAAATTATTTTAGATCTTGCAGGAGCAAAGGTCAGGAACATTAATGGATAGGGATAGCTTTGGAAGTTCTACTACTTTATCTTGCATACAAGACTTTTGTAATATGCTATGATTAAGATAAATGAAAGATCTATTATTTTAATAAGACTTCCATATCATGCAAAGTGACTGAGCCCTGATGAGAACCATACAGTTCGTCGTCAATGAAGTCCCGGCGAGGGGGGTGGATTTGGGGCATGACATAATGGGATGCGAAAATTTTAAGTGCGTTTAATAAAATGCAATTGCAAATGCATGATTTAGTGTTTTCTAAAAATGGGACCTTACAGGCTTTTTGTAAGATTATTCTCCAAAGACGACCTAGCAGATACGATGCACCAGTTCCCCATTCAAACCAAAAAGATGATTTATAGTGGAATCAAATTTGGCTTCAACAATTTCTATTGTGGCTACTGGGATTTGAGATGAGGACTCTATAGCCACAACCTAGAATTCTTACCACTAAACTATATCCACTTGTATAATAACAATAAATATTAATTTTACTAGACATAGAATTCATTAATCATTATTCTAATACAAGGATATTCCAAACTCAATGTTAATAATATAACATCAAGGCACTAAATGATTACTAGAATTATCACTTTTCTTACCTTCCTCATTCTTTCACTTCAATTTCTGTTATTCTTCCTCCTAGATCTCCAAATCATAAAACATGTTCCTAGTTACTCTCTTCTAATTTTCTTTACAGTCCATCGATTTTGATCGTTCTTTGTTTTATTTATTCACTCTAGATCCAGAATCTTCCTGCTCTTATTTTTCTTTCTCTTTCTCTTTGATTCAATTCTTGGATTTCACATCTCTAGAATCTCCATCTTCGTCTCTCTCTTTCTTCAATTTTTCCTTTTATTTCTCCACAGTTCTTATTAGGATGTTGAAAGTAGAATTAAAATGATAAAAACACACTTTCCCCATCTCTTCGATTTCTACCACTACCCAAGTACTCTTATCTCACTCTTTAAATTATATCTTAGCTCTTATTCAATTATTGAGGGATAGACTAGCGAGGATCCAAAAATGGTTTGTTTACTATTTTATAGTTAAAATAGAACAAGAATTGGTAGGAATTGTAAGAAGGTACAATTGAAACTGGAGAAACCTTCGTGGTTTTGAACTTGGTTCAAGTATTTTTATCCATGAACATTCTGTCCAATTTTGGCAACTTGAATGTTACTAGTGCATAGAATTCTAACCCAAACTATCATTAACTTTTATATCCATGATAATTAACTTTTGCATCCATGATAATCTAAATTAAGAATGCAATAATTGAAGAGGAATTTATTAATGTGACTAATGGAATATATGGAAATGAAAGTTATCATAAAGTATTGAAATTATAATTTAGGACATTATAATTTGAAAAGAAATTTCTAATTATTGTACTTGATAAGCTTTTGTTCTGTTTACAAATTTATAAAAGGCTTAATTGTGTCTACTCAAATTGTGTATGCTTTGCTAAGTTGGCTTGTAGTTTACAAGTTGGACCTCGGCTTACTCATCGTATCACTGGTTTCAAGCCCGAGTTGGTTGATCACAATGGGGGCCCAAATTATGTATATTTTGATGAACGATAAGTGTAAGTTGATTTGTAAAGAGCTCTGTCATTTGGCCTTTTCTAGTTTACCAGGGTTCGTTAATTTGTATTTGGCATCGATATCCATGATAATCTACATTAAAAATATTACCCTTGATATAGGAAACCTTCATGGTTTTGAACTTGGTTCAAGTGTTCTTACCCTTGAACTTTCTATCCAATTTTGGCCACATCAACCCAATTGGTACAATTAATTTTGTAAAATTTAAACCCTAACAATCATTCACTTTAATATCCATGATAATTAACTTCTACATTCATGATAATCTACATTAAAAATCTTATAAAATGTGACTAATGGAATATATGGAAAGGAAAGTTATCGTAGAGTATTGAAACCACAATTCGGGATGTCATAATTGAAATGAAATTTCTAATTTTTGTACTTCATTTTTATGTTTCCTATATTAAGGGAATCACAAATCTATAAGACGCTTAATTGTGTCTACACAATTTGTGCACCTTTAGCTAAGTTGGCTTGCAATTTACAAGATAGGTGTAACACTAACTCTCGGTATAAGATGTACTCTCCTCATGTTCATATATATGATACTGCACCTATTTGAAAAACATGATATGAAATTTCTAAAACTTTGCCCTTAAAATCACTTAAACAAAAAATTTCATCGGTAAGCTGAAAACTTTTTCGAAAAGTGTCGACAAGCCCTAAAATCACTTAAAATGGCTAACGAAAGCCAAAACACTTAAGTTCAAGCATCAAGAAGTGAATTTGAATTTTTTTTTTAAAAAATCGCATAGCGTCGAATTTACAATTTTGAAAAATTTAGGAACTAAAGTGCAAATATGAGAACTTGAGGGACTAAGTTGCAAAACCAACCATTGAATGACAGTTGGAGATCAACCATTGGCCAAGAGCACACATAGTGGCCACCCTAGCTCATTCCACCAAAGAGAAACCTCATTGGTTGAAAAATCCTTACATGAATTCTCATTGGTTGGTCAAAACTCCTTTTTTTTGTGCTTAAATTCATCATGAACGAATTTGACATAAAGGAGGTGCATGAAGGTAGCTTGTAAGCAATCTTGCATGGGAGAAAGATTTATGACAAGTGTAGAGTAAAGATCTTGCATGCAAAATGAATCAAAGGTCAAGATAGTTTGATTTGGTGTATAAAAAGACCAAAACCAACCATGTTATCTTCTATTCACCACACTTGGACGAAAATTTTAGTAAGGAAAAAGGGATTGCTTAATGTTCAAGTGGAATTCTTGGAGCATTGGAGAAGGAACACAAGTAAAAGAGGTAAGAACATCCTTGACTCTATATCTCTAGTTGATTGAGATAGTATAAGGATTTTGTAGAGATTGATGATTGATGAATTATGTTACTATAGTGCTAAGTTGATCAAGATTTCAAGAAAATCAAGATCAAGGTGATGGGTATTAGTTAGCAAAGGATCATACAAAGGAAGGTATAAGACTCAAAATTGAAGTCTTTACAAGTAGTGAAATTAAATGCATGTACTAGCATGCTCGATATGATTATTTGAGATTTGAGTTATGTGTAGTCTTGCCACAATATCTTATTGTGTTGGACTTAAAATTTTAAACTGTTTGTCCTTGAATAAACTAGACTTCCTAAGCTTTAAAATAAGATATGACTCGAAAATTTTCATTAAGAATGTGATTTATAGTGATTTTGGAAAGGGATAGCAAAATGACATATTCTGTTTTTCATCCTCTGTGCACGGCCAATATGTTGTATAAATTTTAAAAATATCTTCTATACAAAATTTAGAGAAACTTTGAACATCAGAGTTTAGCTCTCGGTCTTATCTTTAAAATGAGCTAAAATTCACTTGAATCGGAGTAGTATGCTGGACGTTATGGTGTTGTTATTGAAACTGTGTAGAGCATAATTTAGAACTAGAACTGTGATAGAAATGAAATTTTATAAACTTCTATACTTAGAATTAAAGGAAATACTAAACATAAAAATCGTAGGTCTGTCTCTTATCTTTCCGTAAAACTTGGAATCATGTAAATCTGAGATCTATATACTGAGATATAAATTTTCTATCAAACTTGCGCAAATTTAGTTATATAAGTACAAATTGTATTGAAGATAGACTTTTATAAATTTGTGCTGTGACAATTTGGAGATGAGTTGAACATGAAAAATGTAGATATATGTCTTAGTTTTAATTAGCAATTTGAATCATTCAAATCCGATTTATATAGAGAAAGTTATGATATTTTTCCTAAGATTACGTAGGAGTAGAACTTGAAAATCTGAAATTTTATTAAAAGAAATAAGGGGATTGACATATATATAAATGTTGTTGTCTTAAGAGTAGACAACTATACTACACTTGAGGGGCGACTCAGTTGAGGATCGAGGTTTTAGGGGAGTGGAGTACCCTTCCCATATAAGTGAGTGAGTTTTTACTGTTATCATATAGTTGATGAGTAAAACTATATTCTATCGCTTTCAAAGCATGATTTTATGAAATAATTGTGAAATGACTTGTTAAATGGTTTGGTAACGATTCTGTGATAAATAGAGTATCCTAATTTTTTTATAATATGCATCCATGAATTTTGATGAAAAATATATGTGCCATGTTCTAAATCATGAAATGTAATTTGATGATATATGTTATAATATACTATATTGGATTTTTATGATTTTCTTTGACATGTATAGCACGGTTGGTTTATTGATGATTTTGATGCGAGACTAGGTACTCAGGTATTAGTACCTGAATCCCCTTGATTGCAGTTTAGGGATAGTACTTATAGCCATGATACTATGATATGATAGGCTTCATCCCGCACAGACTCCCTCATATGCTATAACAGATCCATCTCGTTATATAAATTGTCGCACGTTAGTGATGCCTCGAGACGCAAACACTTAACATGGTTAAGTAGCGTGTATATGATACTATATTTCGGACAAACCAAGTTGAACCGAAATGGGAGGACTGAATGACGTTTCAGTTTAGCACTTAGGGAGGCCCGACGTTAATGCCAAGGTTTTGGGGTTGTTTTTCATTTACATACAAAAAAAAACCCTTGGTGGCTCGTCATTGGTCGAGGTGGACCCTTGCCGAGAGCTTGTTTTGGCATGACTCTATGATTTATGACATGAGCTTGGATGTATATGTTTTATGGATGATGATGTTAGAGAAATGTGTTTTAAATTGTCATACATACTTGAAATATGGTATAAAGTATACATATATATATATACATACATGGTTTTAATACTCCATTTTCACATCACTTTTTAATTACATGTTACAATTAAAATATTTGTAACTGAAATTATATTAGCCTTGCATTACCTTGAGGATACGTGGTGGGGTTGGGCCGGAGTCCAAGGTAACAGGTGATTGTTCACGACCTTTGGATCACGGATCGAGGCATGACTGTTTTCTTGGTATCAGAGCCTAGGTTGTTTGAGCGCTGAGTTTTATGAAAGTTTTCAAAATTTTCCAAGTAATGCTTCTAAAGTCCTCAATATTTTGAAAATAAATTTGAAAATTTCCTTACAGTCATAAAATCCCTAAAGATGATCTTAGGCAAATGAGTTCATTCCATTTAAGGGGTTAGATACTTCATATCTAACCCAAATTATTTATCTATATATGATAGAAGTTCTTTTGTTCAGAACCAAGCCTCCTAGACACAGCACGAGGTGGACTCGTGGAGTTACACCTGCTGCTCTAGAGGTCGTGTCGTCTTTATAGCTCCCCCTCCAATACCACCCTAGCTGGTTCCAATAGCTAAAATTTCGACAGCCGAAATTTTGACACCTCCGCTAGATGCCTTGAGACAGTGGCATGATTGGTGGAACACTTACGGGGTACGTATGTAGCCCCCGCCACCATCTACGATAGTTCCTAGTCCAACTGTAGCGGCACCTACCAAGAATGCCCCTATCAGTTTAGTTTCTACCCCTAGGGACAGCATTATTTTGGCACTCTGCTGCATCCATGAGCTGACCCAGTTGGTTAAGGAGGTTCAACGGCTAGGTTGCACCGATTTTGATGGATTCGGCGATACTACAGCAGCAAAGCGCTGGGTCAACCAGACCTGTCGGGTGTTGATAAACTTGGGTCTAAAAGACGAGTGAAAGTTGAGCATTATAGTACGGTTGCTAGATGGTAATGCTCTCACCTAGTGGGAGACTATATAGATGACTCCACAGAGCCCTTAGGATGGGAGGACTTCTTGGGAGAGTTTGATGGTAGGTACTTCTTGGAGTACCAGTATGACCAGAAGAGGGTAGAATTCCTTTATCTCCGCCAGGGGACCATATCTATTGTAGAGTACGAGGCAGAGTTGAGGAGACTATCTGCCTTCGTCCCCGATTTGGCCACATAGAGGTAGATTCGGTTCATGTTTGAGGATGGACATAATTTGAACATTTAGAGATACATGGCAGTAACGAAAAATCACTCATTCGTGGAGGTCCTAGAGTTAGCCAACTGTGCTGAGGATATCGTACAGGCTAAAACTAGGTAGAGAGAGAGCCGAGACTAGAAGAAGAAGAGGCCTGGATTTCAAACCGGTCAGAGTTTGAAGAAGGGCCGGATTAGGGCCCTCAAAGAGACCCCATAGCTACAGGGTTAGCTGGCTTTCCCTAGGGGTCACGCTCTCAGAGTTATAGACCCCCGCCCTTAGTGCCGGATTAGTAAGTCAGTTTATTGGGTCAAGGAAGTCCCTATGCTGAATTGTGGCAAGACTTATTCGGGATTCTGTAGAGAACCTGTAAGATGCTACCAATATAGGAAACCGGGACATATTCATAGCACTTGCCTAGATTTGAGATTCGGGGGACAGTCAAGTCAGAGGCCCCCGAGTGGACCACGCAAGAGTCAGCCGAGAGCACCGGCCCCATCAGTTCCTACTACTCCACGGATTGTGGCTAGAAGCAACACCGTACCTATTCCTCAGCGACAATAGCAGAGGACTCAAGCTCACGTCTTTGCAATGACGTACGAGGAAGCCCAAGCCAATCTCAAAGTGATTACCGGTAACCCTCCGATAGACTCTCTTATATAGGTTTCATCTCCTAATAGTTATTTTGAGGCAAGATATACTATGAAGACTCATGTTAGTCTCAACAGTTAAGATGCTAGAAGCCTCAATCCTTTTGATATATATATATGTATATATATAATCTCATGTTGACTTTCCAAGTAAATAAAGGTTGATGATCCTCTTTTATTTAAATTTGCCATTAGGTACCATAAAAATTTTTGGAGTTGACGCCTGAGTTTTGATAGACATCGGGTCAAATTATTTATATGTGAGCACCTAATTTGCTCAGTACCATGATAGACAACTCTCTCCATTGACCAAGGAGATATTAGTTATCACGCCATTGGGCGAGCAGTTGGTCTGGAATTCTATTTATCGGGGTTGCGAGATATAGATTGGGGAGGTGATTTTGGAGGCAGATCTTATACCTCTCAGTATATCTGATTTTGATGCCAGCTTAGGATGGAATGGCTGAGTTCCCACTGAGCCGCTTGACTATTTCACAAAAGTAGCAGAGTTTCGAAGACGGGTACAACCCCGATGTGTTATTTCAGCACTAGAGGCTAGGTGGTTGTACGCCGAGGATGTACAGCCTACCTTGCTCATGTAATAGATACCATTGTAGAAAGACCAAGGCTTAATGAGATCCTAGTGGTATAGGAGTTTGCTGATATGTTCCCTGAGGAGCTACCTGGAATACCTCCAGTCTGGGAGTTTGCTTTTAAGATAGATATAGTTTTCGGGATAGCACCAATTTCTATTCCGCCATACAAAATGGTACCAGCTAAGTTGAGAGAGCTAATGGTCCAACCGCAAGAATTATTGGACAAGGAGTTTATTCGACCAAGCACTTCGCCTTGGGTGCTCCAGTACTATTTGTAAATAAGAAAGACTACTCTTTCAGACTCTGCATAGAGTACCGTCAATTGAACAGAGTGACCGTCAAGAATTGGTACCCGCTACCATGTATTGATGATCTCTTTGATCAACTTCAGGATGCCCGAGTTTTCTAAAAAATTGACCTTAGATCTAGGTATCATCAGTTACGGATCAAGGACAAGGACATGCCCAAGATTGCTTTCCTTACTAGATATGGCCACTTTGAATTTCTAGTCATGCTGTTTGGGTTGACGAATACCCCAACCGCGTTCATGGACTTGGTGAACCAGGTATCCCATGATTTTCTTGACCAATTTGTCATAGTATTCATAGATGACATACTTGTTTACTCACAGAGTAATGAGGAACACTCTCAACACCTGCGTGCTGTATTGCAGACACTCCGCGAAAAGGAGTTATACGCCAAGTACTCTAAGTATGAGTTTTGGCTCAGACAGATCGGGTTCTTGGGGCATGTTTGTCACGCCCCGAACCGGGGGCGTGAGCAGCCACCAGTTACCCTGGATGCTGGCTGTATTACAAAAAATCGGACAAAACCTCCCCATATTCGGAGGTTTCCCAATTACAATTTGACCTGTAAAATTCACAACCATCCAGTCAATCAAATAAAAGGGCCTCAAGACAATGAATCAAACTATAGCAGCAAGACAACGTAAGACTTTTTAATTATTAGCAGTCCTAGTTACAGATCTCTACTGTCATGCCCAACTAGAGCATGAGCATCCACCATATCAAGCGGGCCTAAAGTTTATACAATGTACAACAATTTCCTAAGTAAAAATTTTTAAATGCTTACAGGTGTCTCAATTCAAGTAAAATATGGGAGTTTCCCAAACAATGTCCATAATTTATACACTCATCCCATATAAATGTACACGGCCAACTACAGACCTCAATATCATGACCTCGCAAGGTTGAAATAAAATAAGGACTTCAAATTTTTTTTATTTGAATTAAATCTCACCGTCATGAATACCGAATCTACCAATATGCTATAAAAACCTCTAGAGCCTATAACGTCGCTCTATCAGAATAATCCTATCTGAGGAAGGTAAGGAGAGGGGTGAGTATCAGGAAAAATACCCAGTGAGTGAGGGGATTAATATCAAGTATAAATAGTATGGGTGAACCATTGGAGTGTCAAACAATATTATTCGTAACAATAATTTACATTTTACAGTAAAAGATGATATGTTTAGCAATTTGAAATCATTTAACCAATCACACGATATCAAGTATATATGCATCAATTCAAAATCAAGTATTATTAGAGCAAGCCAAAAATGATCCTAGCAGAGGTCAATCATGACCAAGGATAGACACATCGAGGGTTTTATTATGCATAAAGTTCAAAAGTCACTCTCTACCCCGACATTCGCCATGAGTTCACTAGGGCTAGCTCATCATCGTGTATAGGACCCTGCCCGGTGCTAGACGGTGGCGTCATACACGTCCTCCCCCTTACATGGGTTTAACTGGCTGTGTCTATAGCCATTAGACATATGAAGTTTGCGGATACCTCTTGCAAAAGCATATCCGGACAACCCGGTGCCTCTACAAACGCCCGTCGTAGCTACGGAATTTATCAAAGAATATCATTTCATCACAAGTGGGCACCCGGCCCATACAGATCATCTCATTACAAATGGGCACCCGGCCCATACAGATCATCAAAACATTTTAAATCCGTGTGCCAATACAATCATCAAATCATTTCAAATCCATGCCAATGTGACGATAGAATAGAAAACACATCTGGTTCTCAAATAATGGTACAATATCATTTCATTTCAAACCATGGATGCATAGTCATTGGAAATATAAATTTACGACACTTCAAATATCACAAAACAAGTTTTGAAATTTAATATCATACGTCGAGTCCATACATATAGAAAACATGTTTTATGGAAAACATGGCAGAAACAAGTTTTACTATTTGATGCAAGAGATTAGAGTCCCACTCACATTTCTAGAGAGGGTGGTCACTCTCTATTTTCAAAATAAATCCAATCTGACTCCTCGAGTCTCCAAACAAAAGTCTAATAAGGGATTTTTAATTTTTCTTTCTAATTTAATACAACCCTAAATTTACACAATCTTCTTTTTAGATTCCCATTTCATCAATTTCGAATCATTTTACTCACAAATGATCAAATATCTAATATTTCTCATATTTACTAATTTCTTCGAATTAAACATATTTCAGAATATATATATAAATATAGTTTCCAATTCTAAATTCAACCTAAATTCGACAAAATTAATTCAAATGTTGAAGTGATTGCATTTCTCTCACCTAGGGTTCCTCAAATCTCAGACCTAGCTTTCGTTCGCCCGTCGAATTGGTCTAAAACCTATAATATTTCCACATTTGAAACTATGTTACCAACAAACTCAAATCCTAAGCACCAAGCCTTAGAACTACAACCAACACAGCTGTTACCTACAGTATAGAAGCCGCGACCTAGGGTTCAGGGGTTGGTTGATGACCGCGGTTTGGGCTTCAGTTGGGGTTGCAGCAGGGGGCCCATACGCAGGAGAGCTTTCGAAGGAGAGAACAGATCGCGGGCTCACGGCTATTGCGGGCTCGTGGGCTGTCGCGGCCTCGCGGGCCGACCGTCGCGGCCTCACGGGCCGTCGTGGGCTATGGGCTCGCGGTCTGGCACACTCGCGGGCTGGCGTGCTCATGGGCTGAGGCGTGTGCTCACGAGCTGGACTGCAGTCATGTGCTCGCGGAAGGTTGCACCCTGTGGCGCGTTCGCACGAGGAAGCTCATGCTACGGTGAGTTCGCAGGAGGAAGCTCACGCTGCGGCGTGCTGGCAAGGGGAAGATCGCGCTGCGGCGCGCTCGCAAGAAGGCTGTGCTCGCGGGAGGAAGGTATAGCGGAGAGAGAGCGACAGAGGGTGGCGAAGCCGAAGAGAGAGAGAGCGACAGCGAGAGGGAGAAAGGGAGAGTGAGAGAAGTAGAGAGGGAGAGACGAGAGGTGGTGAGCGGCGGCGATGAAGCACTCACGGAAGGAAGGAGCAACGGCGGATTTGGTGGAGAGAGAGAAAGAGAGAGAGAGAGATTAGGGCTTAAAGCCCTAATCCAATTTGGGGGGGAAAACGCAGCGGTTTGGGCAAAATGTTGTGTTTTCCTCCTTTTTTTTTTTTTTCAGGTTCCAATTTTTAACAAAATAGAGTATATCTCAAATTAGTAATACCGATACTTTACATATATATATATCAAAAATTTCGATTTAAAGCCCCCATAATAAAAAATCTAAATAAATAAAAATTTCTCAACATGTATAACTGAGAAATATTTTTATTTAATTCCTGAACAGAAGTACAATAGTATAGACACTGCAGTGTCGGTGTTACAATGTTGTTTCCATGGAGTGTATTTTCGTTGATCCATAGAAGCTTGAAGCTATCATAAAGTAGGAGCAGCCGTAAACAGTTACTGAGGTCAGGAGTTTCTTTGGACCGGTAGGATACTATCAGAGATTTATAGAGGGATTCTCCAAGATTGCATCTCCACTGACTAACTTGACTCATAAAGACGTCAGGTTTGTTTGAGATGACCATTGTGAGGTAAGTTTTTGGAAGTTCAAACAACGGTTGACATCGGCACCGATTCTAGCCCTTCCTATAACACCGACACCTCGATGTATTCATATTTGCACTCTTTTCCATTCTATGAATGATATTACTCATGTTCGATATAGAAATTTCATTAAGAAATTTTTACGATAAAACCGTACAAATTTCGGCTAAAATCGTCGGAAAATAAAAAACTTCCAAAATGACCACTAAAGGTCAAATAATAATCAGAGTGACCTTAAAAAGTGTATGAAAACTCCAATATAGATAAATATCACTTTATAAAGTTAAATCAGGGATTTTTGAAAAAGTGCCCGAAAAACCCTAATCGGACGGTAATGAGTACCGGAAAGACTAAATGACCACATTACGATACAAAATGGACTTAATTAGACTTAATATGTGGTAAGGGACCTAGTGTGTAATTATAAAAATTTTGGGATCAAAATAGAATTTTCAAAGTTTAGAGGACTTGTTTGCAATTTACAATAACCTATAATTAATCTACTATTTTTATTTTTCTAAAACCCTAATTGGACAAGTGTAGAGAGAGGGAGGAATGTGATTGGTTCAAAGGTTGGACTAGTATGAACAAGTGTGAAAACAAGGTTGTTAAAAAGTTTGACTTTGGAAATTTAAACCCTAGGTGGAGAGGTGCTTGTATTATTTTGGACCAATGAGAGCCTTAGGGTTTTGAGGTGGGGCCCACATATTAAATATGGGTGTGAGTTGTAGAGAGGGAAAGAGAAATGGTGGGTCCCATACATATTAATTAAAAGTGTGATTTTAAGAATTAAAATCCTATTAACTAACTAAATAAAAGAGTGGGAGAGAAAGAGAGGGAGAGAGAAAACGTGAGGGAGAGAAGGAGTTTAAGTTAGATTTAAAAAAAAATAAAAGAGTAAAAATCAAGGGTTTGGATCAATTCCTGAGAAATGGATGGCTAAGAGGAGTGATGTTAAATGAATTGAACAAAACCCTAGCTTCCCTATTCTTTTCTCCAAAACGTGAACAAGCCTAAGGAAGAGAGAAAAGAACCCTTTTGCCTCTTCTCCAAAACTGTGAACTTTGAGTGAAGAGGAAACTTGATTTTCCTACATAGCACCCCAATATTTTTACATAGATCATCTCTATTCAAGCCCTATTACAACATATCCAAAAATTAGAAGAAGAGAAGAAGGTTTGCTTGATTCAAAGATGGAAACCTAGAGGTTCAAGTGAAGAGATCTATGGTTCCTTCCATTTTCCTTCAACAACTCTAGGTAAGAAAGTTTCCTCTCTACCCCTTGTGTAGTATATATTGATTTGGAGACAAAATAAGTAGTGTAACTTGTGGTTCTAGGGTGACCGAAACCAAGAAGCAAAAGGGAAAGAAGAGATCTTTGGAGGAGAGGACTTATTTGTGGCTTGAGACATCAAATCTTGAGGTATAAAAAAATTCTGCACTTTGATTTGACTTGAGAACATTTCATTTGGTGTGTTAATGTGTTGATTTTAACTTAGTTTAGATGTAAAAATCAAGTAAATGAATGCTATAGTGCCTGCAGAAAATTTCAGCATGTGAAATGTTTGATTTAAGTCTTGAATGAACACATATTGAGATGAGAAGCCGTAAGGGAACATGTGCAGAAAAATTCAGAACTTTGGGTATGAAATTGGATGGGTTTTAATGTGATTTTGAGTGTTAAAATGTGGAATTTATGTACTTGTGTGCGTGCTGGATTTTGGCATTGAAGTATGATGTGTATATATGTGTGTTAGTGAATGGAATGAAGAGGGAATGAGTGCAGAATTTTCTGCACTAATAGAAATGAAAAGGGAAACCATTTTCATGTGAAAAATGTAGTGGAATGTAAGGAAAATGAAAGGGGAAAGTGTGCAGAATTTTATGGTGTGTTATTGAGTATGTGTATGTTAAATTGATGTCATGAGTGTGAGGATTTATGTGTGTATGTACGCAGAATTTTGGATGGAGTTTATTGTGCATCTATATGTAAAATGCCTTGACTGAATGCATTAAAGAGAACAAGGAAATTGCATGCTGTCTGGGAAAGTTTGAAAATGAGTTTAGTAAGCAAAATGGAGGCTTATATGTGTATGTAATGATGTATAAATGTGCATGCATGTATAGTGATATTAGTGTATTTAAGTGATGTGAAAATGTATAACTGTAAAGAATGTGCAAGAACATGTGTGTGTACATATATGATAAATGTATGGTATTGTATTGGTGTATTGAATAGGAGAATTTAATAAGAATTATGAATGTGAAGTGAGTGTATAAGGTGCAATAGGATTGTTTTGAGTATACTAGGAGATTGGATATGTGAACGATGATTTCGATAATTGATAGTGGCATTGTGTTAGATGTGTTGGGTACCTTTGATAATGTGTGGTTAAAGTGGTAGTTTGGATGTTTGAAAGGGAAATAATGTATGTATACATTTGGAGTTTAGTTATAATATTCTAAGTTTTAATCCTATATAAGGGGATAGTTAAAATAAAATGTAACATTTAATTTTTCAATGTTATAACACTTATATGTGTTATATATATTATGATTGTAGTGATATATTACTTGATAGTTTGAGGGGAAACTCTTTCTATTGTCGTGGAGTATTTTAGGGAGTGGCGTACCCTCCCGTATACTGTGAGTGGGATTTCGATGTTATGTTTTTTATTGAACAAACTCATATTTTACAGCTTTTCAAATGACATATTTTATAGCATGTGATGATTTGAACTATATTTTATAAATGTTCTTTTGTGATTCATTGGTGTGTCCCAAAATAATTGAATTCGAATGACTATACATCCATGGTTTGAAATGAAATGATATTGTGCCATTATTTGAGAACTTGATATGTTTTCTGTACTACCATTGCATTGGTATATTGATTTGAAATGATTCGATGAAATGTATTCATACACATATTTGAAATGTTTTGATGAACCTGTGTGGGCTGGATGCCTACTTATGATGGGATGACATGATGAGATGATGATGTTCCTTGATAGATTCCATAGCTACGAAGGACATTTGTAGAGGTGCCCCTTGTGCGTTCGGATGCGCATCGGCCAGAGTTATCCACAAATGTCGTGATTGTGATATGTATAGTTGCGCTCGGATGAACCAAATATGGGGAGGACGTGTGTTACGCCACAGTCTAGCTCCGAGTGAGGTACTATACTTGATTGTTGGATATATGTATAGACACGGGTTAGCCGGTTGAACCAAAGGTGGGGAGGACATGTATTACACCACTATCTAGCACTTGGTGAGGCCTGTGGCCAACATTGAGGTAGAGAGGTAATTTTAAATACTTGCATATGAAAAACCCCCAGCGCCCTTCATCAGTCGAGGTAGACCACTGTAGGGAATTTTTATTGGCAAGCTATATATGATTTTGGATATTGTAAATGGATGTATATTTGATATTATTATTATGTGTGATATGTGATCATTTGGTTTCTAGACATGACATAATTGGTTTTGATATCATAATGGTTTGAAATGTATTTTGACACTCCATACTCACACTTATATTGAGAACATATTATTGATACCCTCACTCACTGAGTATTTCCTCATAATACTCACCCCTCACTTTTCCCTGATTTCAGTTGTAGACTTGGCACAGAGAGAGACGTGTCGAGTGAGTCAACACACTTGATTTTATTGGGAGACCCCGGACTTGGGTATGGTATCAACCATTCTTCCGCAGTGTTGTATTTAATGATGATGCTATACATATTTGAGATCTATAAAATGACCATTGTATATTTATATCGAGATGACTGTAATTATATTATGTAATATGATTGAAACTCTCAGATGTGCTGTATAACTATGCATTTAGGCATTGTCTTGCATTTTATATTCTTTACTTGGAAAATGATGTTTTGAGAAAAATATGTTTTAAAATAGGTTTTATACAGGTGTTGATAAGAGCCTTCGTTGCCTTGGTATGCGTGTCATGAGGTGGCAGCATACAGGATGACGGGTGGTTGCTCACACCTCGGATCGAGGATAGGGGCGTGACACTTCCCACCAGTGGCCGGGAGTATGTAGTGTTCAGTGATGCCAGCTGGCAGGGTTTAGGCTATGTACTGATGCAAGACGATCAAATCATTGCATATGCCTCTAGACAGTTGAAGAAACATGAATTGAACTATTCGACCCACGAGCTCGAGTTGACAGCCATAGTATTTGTATTGAAGATATGGCGACATTATCTCTATGGGGTGACTTGTCGAGTGTACACGGATCAAAAGAGCCTGAAGTTCTTATTCACACAAAAGGAGCTCAACCTGAGACAGGAGAGATGGTTGGAGCTTCTTAAGGATTATGACCTTGTCATAGACTATCATCCTAGTAAGGCCAATGTAGTTGCGGATGCTTTGAGCCGTAAGTCATCATCTTCCTCATCTTTCGAGAGTGCTTATCTCTCTTGTCTCATCAGACTCCGCTCATTGGGAGTCAGTCCGGCCAATGATGAGCATGGTATACTTCTAGCTAGACTCAAGGTGAGGTCGACTTTGTTTGACCACATTCGGGAGCTCCAGGGTTTAGATGAGGAACCCCAGGGTATTATTGATAAAATCCGTAGGGGTGACGGCAGACATTTTAGAATTCGAAAGGATGGACTCTTGGTATTCAAGGAACGGGTCTACGTTCCTACTAACAGCGATCTTCGAAGGGCTATACTTGAGGAGGCCTACTTTTCTCCCTATGCAATGCATCCAGGTAGTAGCAAGATGTATCAGACTATCAAAGGAAGTTAATGCTGGGCCAGGATGAAATGGGAGGTTACTGAGTATGTAGCCAAATGTTTGGTCTGCCAACAGGTGAAGGATGAGCATCAGCGGCCCGCTAGTATGCTACAGCCCCTTCCCATTCCTGATTGGAAGTGAGAACACATTACGATAGATTTTGTTGTGGGACTTCCGCGGACTTTGGCACGACATGATACTATCTGGGTGATTGTTGACTGACTCACCAAGTCCGCACATTTTCTGCCTACTCATAGTAGCTATCCATCGGATGGTTTGGGCCGTATATATATTAGAACCTCCATGGGGTTTCTGTATCGATTGTATCTGACAGAGATCCTCGATTTATTCTTGATTTTGGCCAAAGCTATAGGAGGTCATGGGTACTAAACTACATTTTAGCACTGCTTTTCACCTATAGACGGATGGTCAGTTTGAGAGGATCATCCAGACATTAGAGGACATGCTGAGAGCATGTGTTATGGTGAAGTGTCGAACGAGGATGCAGCCATACGAGGCCTTGTGTGGGAGGAAGTGCTGAACATCCTTGTGTTGAAGCGAAGTTGGTGAAAGACAACTCAGCAGTGTTGGGTTGATTGAGGAGACTCAAGAGAAGGTGAAGATCATCCGTGCACGGATGAAGGCTGCCCAGGATAGCTAGAAGAGTTCTGCTGATAGGCAGTAGAAACCTCTTGAGTTCAAGGAGGGAGATATGGTCTTTTTATAGGTATCTCCCTAGAGGGGAGTGATACGATTTAGACAGCAAGGGAAACTTAACCCCAGATACATTGGACCATTCCGAATCCTAAAAAGGATCGGAAAGGTAGCTTACAGAATAGATCTGCCAGCTAAACTTGCACGTATTCACAACATATTCCATGTCTTCGTGTTGAGGAAATATCTACCAAATCCCTCTTATATGTTAGAACCTCTACCAGTGGAGCTAAGAGACGACCTAAGCTTTACTGTTTAGCCCGTGGCTATATTAGATAGGTAGACCAGGAAGCTGATAAGTAATGAGGTACCCCTGGTTTGAGTTTTGTGGAGGAGTGATCAAGTCGAGAAATGACCAAGTCGAGGAGCAGACTTGGGAACCAGAGGATGCTATGAGGAGATAGTACCCCAAGCTTTTTGATGTATAGTTTCGAGGACGAAACTTTATTTTAAGGGGTTAGAAAATGTAATACCGACTCTTGGTATATAATGTACTCTCCTCATGTTCATATATATGATACTACACCCATTTGAGACACATGATTTGAAATTTCTAAAACTTTGTCCTTAAAATCATTTAAATTGAAAATTTTATAGGTAAGCCGAAAACTTTTCCGAAAAGTGCCGGCAAGTACTAAAATCACTTAAAATGGCAAACGAAAGTCAAAACACTTAAGTATGAGCATAAAAAAGTGAATTTGAAAATTAAAAAAAAAAATCGCATAAGGTCGAATTTGCAATTTTGGAAAGTTTAGGAACTGAAATACAAATATGAGAACTTGAGGGACTAAGTTACAAAACCAACCATTGAATGACAATTGGAGATCAACCATTGGCCAAGAGCACACATAGTGGCCACCTAAGCTCATTCCACGAAAGAGAAACCTTATTGGTTGAAAAAGCCTTGCATGAATTCTCATTGGTTGGTCAAAAACCCCTTTCTTTGTGCTTAAATTCATCATGAACGAGTTTGACATGAAAGAGGTGCATGAAGGAAGTAATCTTGCATGGGAGAAAGACTTGGGATAAGTGTAGAGTAAAGATCTTGCATGCAAAATGAATCAAGGGTCAAGATAGTTTGATTTGGTGTATAAAAGACCAAAACCAATCATTTTCTCTTCTATTCACCTCACTTGGACAAAAATTTTAGTAAGGAAAGAGGGATTGCTGAATGTTCAAGTGCAATCCTTAGAGTATTGGAGAAGGAACACAAGTAAAAGAGGTAAAAACATCCTTAACTCTATATCTCTAGTTGATTGAGATAGTATAAGGATTTTGTAGAGATTGATGTTTGATGAATTATAGTACTATGGTGCTAAGGTGATCAAGGTTTCAAGAAAATCAAGATCAAGGTGATGGGTATTAGTTAGCAAAGGATCATACAAAGGAAGGTAAAATATTCAAAATTGAAGTCTTTACAAGTAATGAATTAAATACATGTAGAAGCATGCTAGATATGATTGTTTGAGATTTGAGCTCTGTGCACGACCACTATGCAGAGCATAATTTAGAACTGAAACTGAGTCAGAAATGAAGTTTTATAAACTTATGTACTTAGAATTAAAGAAACTACTGAACATGAAAGTTGTAGGGCTGTCTCTTATCTTTCAATAGAACATAGAATCATGTAAATCAGAGATTTATATACTGAGATATGAATTTTCTACCAAAACTGCGCAAATTTAGTTATATAAGTACGTACTACATTGAAGATAGATTTTTATAAATTTGTACAGTGGGAATTTGGAGATGAGTTGAACACGAAAGATGTAGATATATGTCTTAGCTTTAATTAGCAATTTGAATCATTCAAATCCGATTTATATAGAGAAAATTATGATATTTTTCCTAAAACTACATAGGAGTAGAACTTAAAATTCTGAAATTTTATTAAAAGAAATAAGAGAATTGACATATATATATGTTGTTGTCTTAGGAGTAGACGACTATACTACACTCGAGGGGCAACTCAGTTGAGGATCAAGATTTTAGGGGAGTGGTGTACCCTTCCCGTACAAGTGAGTGGGTTTTTACTGTTACCATATAATTAATGAGCAAAACTATATTCTATCGCTTTCAAAATATGATTTTATGAAATAATTGTGAAATGACTTGTTAAATGGTTTGGTAACGATTTTGTGATAAATGGAGTATCCCAATTTTTTTTTAATATGCATCCATGAATTTTGATGAAAAGTATATGTGTCATGTTTTAAATCATGAAATGTAATTTGATGATATATGCTATAATATACTGTATTGGATTTTCATGATTTTCCTCAAAATGTAAGGCACAGTTGGTTTATTGATGATTTTGATACGAGACTAGGTACGCGGGCATTAGTACCTGAATCCCCTTGATCATAGATTGGGGATAGTACTTATAGCCATGATACTATGATGTGATAGGCGTCGCCATGATACTATGATGTGATAGGCGTCGTTCCGTGCAGACTCGCCTTGTATGCTATTGCAGACCCGTCTCGTTATATAGATTGTCACACATTTATGATGCCTCGAGACGCACACACTCTACATAGTTAGGTGGTGTGTATATGATAATATGTTTTAGACTATCCAAATTGAACCAAAAAGGGAGGACTAAATGACATTTCACTCTAGCACTTGGGGAGACCTGATGCCAACACCAAGGTTTTGGGGTTGTTTTTCATTTACATACAAAAAAAACCCTTAGTGGCTCGTCATTGGTTGTGGTGGACCCTTGCTGAGAGCTTGTTTTGGTATGACTCTACGATTTATGACATGAGATTGAATATATATGTTTTATGGATGATGATGTTAGAGAAATGTGTTTTAAATTGTCAGACATATTTGAAATATGGTATAAAGTATATATATATATATATATATATATATATGGTTTTAATATTTCAGTTTCACACCACTTATTAACTACATGTTACGATTATTCACTCACTAAGTAAATAATTTTACTCACCCCTCACTCCCTTAAATTTTATAGAGATAGTATTTAGAAGAACATGTTGATAGATATCGACGTACGCAAATTCCAGAGACTATTGTTAAATATATATCACGGTATGGAACTTCCACTATATCTTTGAGAACATTAGTTGATCATGTTAGAATGACTGTATGAAACAAAGGAACTTTCATTTGTAGTATGTATATATATATATATATTTGAGGACTTTTATATTTTAAATACTAATAAAATATTTGTAACTGAAATTATATTAGCCTTGCATTACCTTGAGGATAAACATAAAAGTAATTTAAGGAAAAAATTTGGCCAAGACCTTAGTTGCATGGAAGAGGGCCAAAAAATTAGGGGTCAAACCAAAACAATGGTTTTGGCATGTGAAAACATTCCAAGTTATTATTTAGGTTAGGCTGAATTCGAAATGAGTAACCTAAAACCCTTCTTTCATCTGAAAAAAGTGCTTCAATCCAAATTTAAAATGTATGTATAAGTTTTTTTTGACATTATTAAGAATAGCGTTCTCATTATTAGTATCTAAAATTTCATAGGATTAGAGCCCAGGTCCCGCAGCCACATGATTAAATTCTTACCACTAAACTACAGCACTTGTGTAACAATAATAAATATTAATTTTGATGGGTACATAATCCATTAATCATCATTTTAATATAAGGATATTCCAATTTCAACATTAACATAAGATCAATGGATTAAATAATTGCTAAAATTATTACTAATCTTATGTTCATCATCTTTTCACTTGAATCTCTCTTACTTTTCCTCCTAAATTTGCAAATCGTAAAACTTCTGCCCGGTCCCTCTCCTTTAATTTTCTTTATAGTCCATAACTTTGATTTTGATCCTTCCTCATTTTATTTATTCTCTATAGATCAGGATCTTCCTCCCTTCATTTCTCTTTCTCTTAGATTCAATTCTTCGTTTTCACTTCTCTTTGACCTCAATCCTTGTCTCTTTCGTTCTTTAATTTTTCATTCTACTTCTCCACATTTCTCGCTAGGATGTTGGAAGTAGAAGTAAAAGGCCAAAAACTTGTTTTCTCCATTCCTTCAATTTCTCCCACTATCCAAGTACTCTTTTCTCTCTATTTAAATTATATCTTATCTCTCATTCCATTATTGAGAGAGAGATCATCGAGGACCAAAAATTATTTGTTTTCAATTTTACTATTAAAACAGGATAAGAATTGGTAGGAACTATAAGGAACTAGGATCTAAACCGGAGAAACCATCATTGTTTTGAGCTTGGTTCAAGTATTCTTACCTATGAACTTTCTTTCCAATTTTGGCTACTTCAACCCTACTGGTACGTTTAATTTTGTAAAATTCAAACCCAATCTATCATTAACCTTTATATCCACGATAATTAACTATTGCATTCTTGATAATCTACATTAAAAATCCTATAATTGAGGTGGAATTTATTAATTGATTAATGGAATATATAGAAAAGAAAGTTATCGTAGAGTATTGAAACTATAATTAGGGATATTTATAATTTGATAAGAAATTTCTAATTATTGTACTTGATAAGCTTTTGTACTATATTTTTTGTTTCCTATATTAAGGAAATCAGATGTCTATAAGAAGCTTAATTATGTTTACATAATTTGTTCACCTTTTGCTAATTTGGCTTGCAGTTTACAAGATGGGCCTCGACTTACTTGGTGTCTCACTTGTCTTTTGCTTGAGTTGGATGTTCACAATGGGTGCCCAAATTTTGTAAATTGTAATGAGCAATAAGTGTAAGGTGATTTGTAAAGGGCCTTATCTATGGCCTTTACTAGTCTACCAAAGTTCGTTAAATTGTATTTGGCATAGGCTATTATGCAATGCTTAAAGACCTGGTGCACATAGATATTTGTGATGATTATAGTTTGCTTAAGATTGTAGAGATCGCCTTTAGTTTTCTTATAGTCTGGTAAGCATAAAATGAAAAAGCAAATTCATGTCTTTACCTTAGAAAATCGAATTAATCTAAACAATGACAACAAAGACTTTAACCTGTTAAGTAGGATGAGCAATGGAAATTGTCAAAACTGGGAATTGAACTCACACTATCTTTCAAAGACTAGAACTTGAGTCTGATGCCCTATACCACTCAACCATGCTGTCAAGCCATTTATGCTATGAATAAAAAAAGATAAAAATTATTGTTAGATAAACTATAAGCATAGGTATTGTTTGGCTTCACAAAGACTTCGTTTAAATTAAACATTAAACTAATTTATGGAAAAAATTCAGGCAAGACCATGGTAGCATGAAAGATGGACAAAAAATTAGTGGTTGGAGCAAAACCACGGTTTTGCCAAATTAAAACTTTCCAAGCCATTATTTAGGTCGGTTGAATTCAAAAAGAGGAACCAAAAGCCCCATTTTATATGAAAAAAGTATTTCAATCCAAATTTAAAATGTATTTATGATTCTTGATATTATTAAGAATTGCTTTATCATTTTCACTATTTAAAATTTCATATCAGTTCTATTGTGGCTGTTGGGATTCAAGCCCAGGTCTCTACAACTACAACATAGAATTCTTACCACTAAACTACAACCACGTGAATAATAACTATAAATATTAATTTTGATGGGTACAGAATTCATTAATTATTATTCTAATGCAAGATATTCCAAACTCAAGACTAATATAATATCATTGCATTAAATGATTACTAAAATTATCAACTAATCTTATCTTCCTCGTTCTTTCACTTCAATTTCCCTTCCTCCTAAATCTACAAATAGTAAAACTTGTACCTTATCCACTCTTTTAATTTTCTCTACCATCCATAACTTTAATTTTGATCTTTCCACATTTTATTTATTCACTCCAGATCTAGAATCTTCATCCCTTTATTTCTCTTTCTCTTTGATTCAATTCTTGGTTCTCACATCTCTAGAATATACATCCTCATCTCTCTCTTTCTTCAATGTTTCCATCTTTCTCTCCACAGTTCTCATTAGGATGTCAAAGTAGAAGTAAAAGTTTAAAAAATCACATTCTCCATTCCTTCGATTTCACCAACTACCTATTTACTCTTATCTCTCCCTTTAAATCATATCTTTCCTCTCATTCAAATACTGATGGAGAGATCATCAAGGGCCTAGAAATTAATTTTTTTATTTTATTTTATGGTTTAAATAGTAGGAATTGGTGGGAATAGTAAGGAAGTAAGATCGAAATTGGAGAAACCATCATGGTTTTGAACTTGGTTCAACTATTGTCACCCATGAACTCTCTGTCCAATTTTGTCCATTTCAACCCTAGTGGTACATTTAATTTTTTAAAATTCAAACCCAAACTATCACTAACTTTTACATCCGTGATAATTAACTTTTGTATTCATGATAATCTACATTAAAAGTCCTATAATTGATGAGGAATTTATTAATGTGACAGATGGAATATAGAAAAGAGAAAGTTACCAGAGAGGATTAAAACTATAATTTGGGATACTGTAATTTGAAAAGAAATTTCTAATTATAATACTTGACAAGCGTTTATCCTGTATTTTTTGTTTCCGATAGATCACAAATTTATAAGAAGTTTAATTGTGTCAACACAATTTGTGCACCTTTTGCTAAGTTGGCTTGTAGTTTACAAGTTAGGCCTTGGCCTTCTGGGCAAAACATTGGTCTTAATATTGAGTTGGTTGATCATAATCAGGGACCAAATTATGTATGTTGTGATGAGTGATAAGTGTATGGTGATTTGTAAAGGGCTTTGTCTTGTAGCCTTTTCTAGTCAACCAAAGTTTGTTAAATTCTATTTGACGTTTGCTATCATGCTATGCTTAAGTTTTGTTATATGTAGATATTTGTGTTGATTGCGGTTTGCTTAAGAATGTAGAGCTAGCCTTTAATTTTCTTAGATTCTGGCAAGCATAAAAGCAAATTCACTACTGTACCATAAAAAATGCTTTGAATCCTAATTGTCTCACAGTCTAGTAGGTGTCCTTCTTTAACTTAAAAATTCATTGAATCAAGACAATAAAAACCAAGCTTTTGCCCACTAAGACCAGAACTTAAGTTCGCGCCTTAGACCACTTGGCCATCCTAACAAAACATTTTTTGTATGAATAAAAAAAATATAGAATAGACTATGACCTAAACTAGAAGCATAAGTATTGGTTGGCATCACGCAAACTTCCTTTAAGCAGAACATAAAAGTAATTTATGGAAAAAATTTGTGCATGACCTTGGTTGCAGGGAAAATGGCCAAAAAATTAGGACTCAGACCAAAACCATGGTTTTGTTGAATGAAAACTTACCAAGATAATTTTTAGATCAGGTTGAATTCAAAAAGAGGAACCTAAACCCCGATTTTTTCTGAAAAAGCACTTCATTCCAAATTTAAAATGTATGAATGATTTTTGATATTATTAAGAATTGCTTTCTCATTTTCACTATATAAAATTTCATATCACTTCTATTGTGGCTGCTGGGATTCGAGCCCAAGTCTCCATAGCCACAATGTGGAATTCATACTACTAAACTACAGCCACTTATATAACAACTATAAATATTAATTTTGATTGGTACAAAATTTATTAATTATTATTCTAATGCAAGGATATTCCAAACTCGAAGCTAATATAATATCAGGGTATTAAATGATTACCAAAATTATCACTATTCTTACCTTCATATTTCTTTCACTTCAATTTTCCTATTCTTCCTCCTAAATCTTCAAATTGTAAAGCTTGTACCTAGTCCCTCTCTTCTAATTTTCGTTGCAGTCCATAACTTTGATTTTGATCTTTCATCATTTTATTTATTCCCTCTAGATCTATAATTTTCCTCTGCTTAGTTCTCCTTCTCTTTGATTCAATTTGTGGTTTTCACATCACTATAATATCCATCCTCATCTCTCTCTTTCTCAAATTTTTCCTTCTATCTCTCCATAGTTCTCATTAGGAAGTCAATGTAGAAGTAAAAGTTTAAAAACTCACTTTCTAAATTTCTTCGATTTCTCTAACTAGCTATTTACTTTTATCTCTCCATTTAAATGATATGTTACCTCTTATTTAATTACTGATGGAGAGATCACCGAGGACCAAAAAATTATTTTTTTTTTCTATTTTATGGTTCAAATAGCAAGAATTTGTGGGAACGGTAAAGAAGTACGATTGAAATTGGAGAAACCATTATGGTTATGAACATGGTTCAAATATTGTTACCCATGAACTTTTTGTCCAATTTTGGCCATTTCAACCCTACTGGTATGTTTAATTTTGTAAAATTCAAACCCAAACAATCACTAACATTCATGTCCATGATAATTAACTTTTGCATTCATGATAATCTATTGATGAGGAATCTATTAATGTGACTGACGGAATGTATAAAAAGAAAGTTATCATAGAGAATTGAAACAATAATTCGAGATACTGTAATTTGAAAAGAAATTTCTAATTATAGTACTAGATGTGATTTTATCATGTATTTTTGAATCCCAAATTATGGAAACTACAAATTTATAAGAAGATTAATTGTGTCCACACAATTTGAGCACCTTTTGCTAAGTTAGCTTGCGGTTTACATGTTGGACCATGGTCTATTGGGCATCACACTGGTCTTAAGCCCCACTTTGATTGATCATATTTGGGGCCAAAATTATGCACCTTGTGATGGGTGATAAGTGTAACATGAATTGTAAAGGGCTCTGTCTTGTGGCCTTTTCTTATCTACTTGTTAAATTTTATTTGGCGTCGGCTATCATGTTATGCTTCAAGTTTTGTTATAAGTAGATAGTTGTATTGATTGTGGTTTGCTTAAGAATGCAGTGCTAGCATTTAATTTTCTTAAGCTCTGGTAAGTGAAAAGCAAATTTCACAACTTTACACTAAAAAATGCTTTGAATCCTAATTGTCTCACAGCCTGGTTGGTGTTTTTCTTTAACTCAAAAAATTCGATGAATCAAGACAATAAAAACCAAGCCTTTGTCCACTAAGTGGGATGGCAAAGAAAAATGTTAGAAGTTGGATTTAAACACAAGCCCTCTTTTGATGACCAGAACTTGAGTCAGGTACCTTAAACTACTCGGCCATCTTGACTTGTCTTTTTTTGAATGAATAAAAAAAGGTAAGATATAGAATTAGCTAGACTATAAGCATAAGTTTTGGCTAGCTTCACGCAGACTTCCCTTAAGTAGAATATAAAAGGAATTTATGGAAAAAATTTGGGCAAGACCTCGGTTGCAGGGAAAAAGGCCAGAAAATTATGGTTCAGACCAAAACCCTGGTTTTGATGAATGAAAACTTACCAAGCTATTATTTTAGCTCAGGTTGAACTTGAAAAGAGGAACCTATACCCTGATTTAATCTGAAAAATGTTCTTCAATCCAAATTTAAAATGTATCTATCATTTTTGATATTATTAAGAATTGCTTTCTCATTTTCATTATTTAAAATTTCATCACTTCTATTGTGGCTGTTGGGATTTGAGCCCAGGACTCCACAACCGCAACATGGAATTCTTACTACTAAACTACAGCCACTTGTTTAACAGCTAAAAATATTAATTTTGAAGTGTACATAATTCATTAATTATTATTCTAATGCAAGAATATTCCAAACTCAACGCTAATATAATATGCGGGCAATAAATGATTACTAAAATTATCACTAATCTTATCTTCCTCTTTCATTCACTTCAATTTTCCTATTCTTCCTCCTAAATCTTCAAATTGTAAAGCTTGTACCTAGTCGCTCACTTCTAACTTTCCCTGCAGTCCATTTCTTTGATTTTGATCTTTCTGCATTTAATTTAGTCACTCTAGATCTAGAATCTTCCTCCCCTTATTTCTCTTTCTCTTTAATTCAATTCGTGGTTTTCACATCACTAGAATATCCATCCTCATCTCTCTCTTTCTTAAATTTTTCCATCTATCCGTCCACAGTTCTCATAAGGATGTAATTGTAGAAGTAAAAGTTTAAAAGCATACTTTCTCCATTTCTTTGATTTCTTTAACTATCTATTTACTCTTATCTCTCCCTTCAAATCATATGTTACCTCTCATTTAATTATTGATGGAGAGATCATCAAGAACCGAAAAATTATTTTTTTTCTATTTTATAGTTTAAATAGCAGGAATTGGTGGGAACGGTAAGGAAATGTGATCGAAATTGGAGAAACCATTATGGTTTTGAACATGCTTTAAGTATTGTTACCCATGAACTTTCTATCCCATTTTAGCCATTTCAACCCTGCTAGTACGTTTAATTTTGTAAAATTCAGACCCTAACCGTTACTAATATTCATATCCATTATAATTAACTTTTGCATTCAGGATAATCTACATTAAAAATCCTATAATAGATAAGGAATTAATTAATGTGACTAATGGAATGTATAAAAACGAATGTTAAAAAAGAGAATTGAAACTATAATTTGGGATATTATAATTTGAAAAGAAATTTCTAATTATAGTACTTGATGTGCTTTATCCTATACTTTTGTTTCCAAAATTATGGAAATCACAAATTTATAAGAAGATTAATTGTGTCCACACAATTTAGCACCTTTTGCTAAATTGGCTTGCAGTTTACATGTCGGACCGTGGCCTATTGGGCATCACACTAGTATTAAGACCCGATTTGGTTGATCATAATTGGAGCCAAAATTATGTACCTTGTGATGGGTGACATATGTAAGACGACTTGTAAAGGGCTTTGTCTTGTGGCTATATATTGTCTGCTAGAGTTTGTTAAATTTTATTTGGCCTCCATTATCATCAATGCTTAAAGTTTTGTTATATGTAGATAGTTGTGTTGATTTTGGTTTGCTTAGGAAGGCAGAGCTAGCCCATAATTTTCTTAGGCAATGGGAAGTGAAAAACAAATTTCACTACTTTACCCTAAAAAATGCTTTGAATCCTAATTAAACTCTTTCGAAGATCAAAACTTGATTCTGGCACCTTAGACGACTCAGCCATCCTGACTTGTCCTTTTTTGTATGGATTAAAAAAACATAATATATACAATTAGCTAAACTATAAGCATGAGTTTTGGTTAGCTTGACGGAGACTTCCATTAAGTCAAACACAAAAGTAATTTATGGAAAAAATTTGGGCAAGACCGTGGTTGCAGGGAAGAAGTCCAAAAAATTATGGCTCAGACCAAAACCATGGTTTTGCTGAATGAAAGCTTACCAAGCTATTATTTAGCTTGGGCTTAATTCGAAAAGAGGAATCAAAATGTTTTTCAATCCAAATTTAAAATGTATCAATGATTTTTGATATTATTAAGAATTGCTTTCTCATTTTCATTATTTAAAATTTCATATCACTTCTATTGTTGCGGCTGGGATTCGAGCCTAGGACTCCACGACCACAACGTGGAATTCTTACTACTAAACTACTGCCACTTGTTTAACAACTATAAATATTAATTTTGAAGTGTACATAATTCATTAATTATTATTCTAGTACAAGGATATTCCAAACTCATTGCTAATATAATATCAGGGCATTAAATGATTTCTAAAATTATCAGTAATTTTATCTTCCTCGTTCTTTCACTTCAATTTTCCTATTCTTCCTCCTAAATCTTCAAATTGTAAAGCTTGTACCGAATCGTTCTCTTCTAATTTTCCCTGCAGTCCATGTCTTTGATTTTGATCTTTCCTCATTTAATTTATTCACTCTAGATCTAAAATCTTCCTCCCCTCATTTCTCTTCTCTTTAATTCAATTCGTGGTTTTCACATCACTAGAATATCCATCCTTATCTCTTTCTTTCTTCAATTTTTCCTTCTATCTCTCCACAGATCTTATTAGGATGTCAATGTAGAAGTAAAAGTTTAAAAACTTACTTTCTCCATTTCTTCGATTTCTCTAACTACCCATTTACTCTTATCTCTCCCTCTAAATTATATGTTACCTCTTATTTAATTACTGATAGAGAGATCATCAAGGACCCAAAAATTATTATTTTTTTCTATTTTATGGTTTAAATAGCATGAATTGGTGGAAACGGTAAGGAAGTGGATCCAAATTGGAGAAACCATTATGGTTTTGAACATTATTTTGGCCATTTCAACCCTACTGGAACGTTTAATTTTGTAAAATTCAGACCCAAACCGTTACTAACATTTATATCTATGATAATTTGCTTTTGCATTCATGATAATCTACATTAAAAATCGTATAATTGATGAGGAATTTATTAATGTGAGTGACGGAATGTATAAAAAAGAAAGTTATAGTAAGGAATTGAAACTAATATTTGGGATACTGTAATTTGAAAAGAAATTTGTAATTTTAGCACTTGATGTGCTCTTATCCTTTATTTTTATTTCTGAAATTATGGAAATCACAAATTTATAAGAAGATTAACTATCCACCCAATATGAGCACCTTTTGCTAAGTTGGCTCACAGTTTACATGTTGGACCTTGGCCTACTGGTTGTTCTTAATTGGGGCCAAAATTGTGTACCTTGTGATGAGTGATAAGTGTAAGATGATTTGTAAAGGGCTTTGCCTTGTTGCCTTTTCTTGTGTACCAGAGTTTGTTCAATTTTATTTGGCATCGGCTATCAAGCTATGCTTCATGTTTTGTTATATGTAGATAGTTGTGTTGATTGTGGTTTGCTTAAGAATGCAGAGCTAGCATTTAATTTTCTTTGGCTATGGTAAGTGAAAAAGCAAATTTCACTACTTGAGCCTAAAAAATGCTTTGAATCCTAGTTGTCTCATAGTCTGGTAGGTGAACTTTTACTCAGAATCCTAATTGTCTCACTCTCTGGTAGGAGTATTCTTTAACTCAAAAATTTGATGAATCAAGAAAATAAAAACCAAGCATTTGCCCACTAATTGGGATGGGCAAAGAAAAATGTCAGAAGTGGGATTTGAAGCCCGCCCTCTTTCGAAGACCAAAACTTGAGTCGGCGCCTTTGACCACTCAGCTATCTTGACTTGTCTTTTTTGTATGAATAAAAAAAACATAAAATATACTACTAGCTAAACTATAAGCATGAGTTTTGGCTAGCTTCATGCAGACTTCCTTTAAATAGAAGATAAAAGTAATTTATGGAAAAAATTTGGGCAACACCTTAGTTGCAGGGAAGAAGGCCAAAAAATTGTGGCTCAGACCAAAACCATGGTTTTGCCGAATTAAAACTTACCAAACTATTATTTAGGTCAGGCCAAATTCGAAAAGGGAAACCTAAACCCCGATTTTATCTAAAAAATAACTTCAATCCAAATTTAAAATTTATTTATGATTTTTGATATTATTAAGAATTCTCATTTTCATTATTTAAAATCTCAAATCATATCTATTATGGCCACAATGTGGAATTCTTACCACTAAACTACAACCACATGTATAACTGCTATAAATATTAATTTTGATGGGTACAAAATTCATTAATCATTATTCTAATGCAACGCTAATATAATATCTGGGCATTAAATGATTACTAAAATTATCGGTAATCTTATCTTCCTCACTGTTTCACTTCAGTTTTCTTATTTTTCCTCCCAAATCTTAAAATTGTAAAGCTTGTACCTTGTCGCTCTCTTCAAATTTTCCATGCAGTCCATGTCTTTGATTTTGAACTTTCCTCATTTAATTTATTCACTCTAGATCTAGAATCTTTCTCCCCTTAATTTCTCCTTCTTTTTGACTCAATTCATGGTTTTCACATCAATTCATCCATCCTCATCTCTCCCTTTCTTAAATTTTTCCATCTATCACTCCACAGTTCTCAATAGGATATCAATGTAGAAGTAAAAGTTTAAAAACTCACTTTCTCCATTTCTTCGATTTCTCTAACTATCCATTTACTCTATCTCTGCCTTCAAATTATATGTTAACTCTCATTTAATTATTGTTGGAGAGATCATCAAGGACCGAAAAATTAATTTTTTTTCTATTTTATAGTTTAAATAGCATGAATTGGTGGGAATGGTAAGGAAATGAGATCAAAATTAGAGAAACCATTATGGTTTTGAACATGGTTCAAGTATTGTTACCCATGAACTTTTTGTCCAATTTTGGTGCTTTCTACAATTAATTTTGTAAAATTTAGACCCAAACCATTACTAACATTCATATCCATGATAAATAACTTTTGTATTCATGATAATCTACTCTAAAAATCCTATAATAGATGAGGAATTTATTAATGTGACTGACGGAATGTATAAAAAAGAAAGTTATCCTAGAGAATTGAAACTATAATTCGGGATATTGTGATTTGAAAAGAAATTTCTAACAATAGTACTCGATGTGCTTTTATCCTGCACATTTGTTTCCGAAATTATGGAAATCACAAATTTATAAGAAGATTAATTGTGTCCACACAATTTGAGCACCTTTTACTAAGTTGGCTTGTAGTTTACATGTTGGACCTTGGTCTACTGAGTATCGCACTGGTCTTAAGACCCGATTTGGTTGATCATAATCGAGGCCAAAATTATATACCTCGTGATCGGTGATATATGTAAGATGAATTGTTAAGGGCTCTGTCTTGTGGCCTTTTATTGTCTGTTAGAGTTTGTTAAATTTTATTTGGTGTCGGCTATCATGATATGCTTCAAGTTTTGTTATGTGCAAATAGTTGTGTTGATTGTGGTTTGCTTAAGAATCCAGAACTAACCCTTAATTTTCTTAGGCTCTGGTAACTGAAAAAGCAAATTTCACAATTTTACCCTAAAAATGCTTTGAATCCTAATTACCGTCTTTCGAAGACCAAAATTTGTGTCTGTCACCTTACACCACTCGGCCATCCTAACTTGTCCTTTCTTGTATGAATAAAAAAAATGTAATATATACAATTAGATAAACTATAAGCATGTGTTTTGGCTAGTTTGACGTAGACTTCCTTTAAGTCGTACATAAAAGTAATTTATGGAAAAAATTTCGGCAAGACCTTGGTTGTAGGAAAAAAATCTTGCTAAATGAAAACTCACCAAGCTATTATTTGGCGTCGGCTATCAAGCTATGCTTCATGTTTTGTAATATGTAGATAGTTGTGTTGATTATGGTTTACTTAAAAATGTAGAGCTAGCTTATAATTTTCTTCGGCTCTCCTAAGTGAAAAAGCAAATTTCACTACTTGACCATAAAAAATGCTTTGAATCCAAATTGTCTCACAGTCTGGTAGGTATACTACTTTAACTCGAAAAATTTGATGTATCAAGACAGTAAAATCCAGGCCTTTGCCCACTAAGTGGGATGGGCTAAGAAAAATGTCAGAAGTAGTATTTGAACCTACACCCTCTTTCAAAGACCAGAACTTAAGTCTGGCGCATTAGATCACTCAACTATCCTGACTTATCTTTTTTTGCATGAATAAAAAAGCAAAAAATATACACCAAGCTAAACTATAAGCATGTGTTTTGGCTAGCTTCAAGTAGACTTCCTTTAAGTAGAAGATAAAAGAAATTTATGGAAAAAATTTGAGCAAGAACGTCGTTGCATGGGAGAAGCCCACAAAATTATGGCTCGGACCCAAACCACGGTTTTGCTGAAAGAAAACTTACAAAGCCATTATTATGGGCAAGACCTTGGTTGCAGGAAAGAAGTCCAAAAATTAATTATGGCTCAGACAAAAACCATGGTTTTACTGAATGAAAGCTTACCAAGATATTATTAAGGTCAGGCTAAATTTGAAATGAAGAACCTAAACGTCGATTTTATCTGGAAAATTTACTTCAATCCAAATTTAAAATTTATCAATGATTATTTAAAAATTTACCAATTTACTCTAATCACTTCTATTGTGGCTGTTGGGATTCGACCCAAGATCTCCACAAACACGTGGAATTCTTACCTATAAACCATAGCTACTTGTATAACAACTATAAATATTTCTTTTGAAGGGTACATAATTCATTAATTATTATTCCAAGGGAAGGATAATCCAAACTCAACGCTAATATAATATCAGGGCATTAAATGATTGGAAAAATTTTTACTCATCTTTTTTTCCTCATTCTTTCAGTTCAATTTACCTATCGGTCCCTCAAAATCTTCAAATTGTAAAGCTTGTACCCAATTGTTCCCTTCTAATTTATCAATCATTGTTTATATTATTAAGCTTTCTCATTTTCAATATTTAAAATCTCAAATCACTTCTATGGCTGCTGGGATTCGAGCCCAGGTCTCCACGGCCACAACGTGGAGTTCTTACCACTAAACAAGAGCCACTTGTTTAACAATAATAAATATTAATTTTGAAGGGTACATAATTTATTAATTATTATTCTAATGCTAGGATATTCCAAACTCAATGCAAATATAATATCGGGGCATTAAATGATTACTAAAATTATTTTTTTTTTCTATTTAATGGTTTGAATAGTTTGAATTCGTAGGAACGATAAGGAAGTGGGATCGGAATCGGAGAAACCATTATGGTTTCGAACACGGTTCAAGTGTTGTTACCCTTGAATCTTATGTCAAATTTTCGCCATTTCAAACCCTACTGGTACGTTTAATTTTGAAAATTTCAGACCCAAACCGTCACTAACATTCATATCCTTGATAATTGGCTTTTGTATTCTAGATAATCTACATTAAAAATCCCATAATTGACTAGGATTTTGTAAATGGGAGTGACGGAATGTATAAAAAAGAAAGTTATCACAGAGAATTGAAACTATAATTCGGGATACTGTAATTTGAAAAGAAATTTCTAATTATAGTACTCGGTGTGCTTTTAGCCTTTATTTTTTTTCCAAAATTTGGGAAATCACAAATTTTAATACAGGATTAGTTGTGTCCACACAATGTGAGTACCTTTTGCTAAGTTGGCTCGCAATTTACATGTTGGACGTTGGCCTACTGGGTATTACACCGGTCTTAAGACCCGATTTGGTTGATCATAATCGGGGCCAAATTTATGCATGTTGTGATGAGTGATAAGTGTACGATGACTTGTAAAGGGCTCTGTATTGTGGCCTTTTCTTGTCTAATGGAGTTCGTTAAATTTTATTTGGCGTCGGCTGTCGTGGTATGATTCAGGTTTTGTTATATGTAGATAGTTGTGTTGATTGTGGTTTGCTTAAGAATATAGAGCTAGAGTGTAATTTTCCCAGGTTCTGGTACGTGAAAAAGCAAATTTCACTACTTGACCCTAAATAATGCTTTGAATCCAAATCGTCTCACTGTCTGGTAGGTGTGCTTCTTTAACTCAACGAATTCGATGAATCAAGACAATAAAAACCATGCCTTTGCCCACTAAGTAGGATGGGCAAAGAAAAATGTCAGAAGTGGGATTTGAACCCACGCCCTCTTTCGAAGACCAGAACTTGAGTCTGGCGCCTTAGACCACTCGGCCATCCTGACTTGTCTTTTATTGTATGAATAAAAAGAGAACATAAAATATACAACAAGGTAAACTATAAGCAGGAGTTTGGTCTAGCTTCATGCAGACTTCCTTTTAAGTAGAACATAAAAGTAATTCGTGGAAAAAATTCGGGCAAGACCTCGGTTTCAGGGAAGATGGCCAAAAACTAATTATGGCTCAGACCAAAACCATGGTTTTACTGAATGAAAGCTTACCAAGATATTATTAAGGTCGGGCTAAATTTGAAAAGAGGAACCTAAATGTCGATTTTATCTGGAAAATTTGCTTCAATCCAAATTTAAAATTTATCAAAGATTTTTGATATCATTAGGAATTGCATCCTCATTTTAATTATTTAAAATCTCAAATCACTTCCATTGTGGCTGTTGGGATTCGAGCCCAGATCTCCACGGCCACAACGTGGAATTCTTACATGTAAACCCCAGCCACTTGAATAACAACAATAAATATTTATTTTGAAGGGTACATAATTCATTAGTTATTATCCCAAGGGAACGATAATCCAAACTCAACGCTAATATAATATCGATTGGAAAAATTTTTACTCATCTTTTTTTCCTCATTCTTTCACTTGAATTTACCTATTGGTCCCCCAAAATCTTCAAATTGTAAAGCTTGTACCCAATCGTTCTCTCCTTATTTATCAATGATTGTTTATATTATTAAGATTTGCTTTCTCATTTTCATTATTTAAAATCTCAGATCACTTCAACTGTGGCTGCTGGGATTCGAGCCCAGGTCTCCACGGCCACAACGTGGAATTCTTACCACTAAACTACCGCCACCTATTTAACAACAATAAATATTAATTTTGAAGGGTACATAATTTATTAATTATTATTCTAACGCAAGGATATTCCAAACTCAATGCTAATAATATGTCGGGGCATTAAATGATTACTAAAAATTATCACAAATGTTATCTTCCTCGTTCTTTCACTTCAGATTTCCTCTTCTTCATCCTAAACCTTCAAATTGTAAAGCTCGCACCCAATCGCACTCTTCCAATTTTCCCTGCAGTCCATATCTTTGATTTCGATCATTCCCCATTTTATTTATTCGCTCTAGATCTAGAATCTTCCTCCTTTTATCTCTCCCTCTTTTTAATTCAATTTGTGGTTCTCACATCACTAAAATATCCATCCTCATCTCTCTCTTTCTTCAATTTTTCCTTCTATCTCACCATTGTTCTCATTCGGATGTCAATGTAGAAGTAAAAGTTTAAAAACTCACTTTCTCCCATTCTTCGATTTCTCTAACCACCAATTTACTCTTATCTCTCCCTTTAAATCATATGTTATCTCTCATTGAATTACTGATTGACAGATCATCCAGGAACCAAAAATTATTTTTTTTTCTATTTAATGGTTTGAATAGTTTGAATTCGTAGGAACGATAAGGAAGTGGGATCGGAATCGGAGAAACCATTATGGTTTCGAACACGGTTCAAGTGTTGTTACCCTTGAATCTTATGTCAAATTTTCGCCATTTCAAACCCTACTGGTACGTTTAATTTTGAAAATTTCAGACCCAAACCGTCACTAACATTCATATCCTTGATAATTGGCTTTTGTATTCTAGATAATCTACATTAAAAATCCCATAATTGACTAGGATTTTGTAAATGGGAGTGACGGAATGTATAAAAAAGAAAGTTATCACAGAGAATTGAAACTATAATTCGGGATACTGTAATTTGAAAAGAAATTTCTAATTATAGTACTCGGTGTGCTTTTAGCCTTTATTTTTTTTCCAAAATTTGGGAAATCACAAATTTTAATACAGGATTAGTTGTGTCCACACAATGTGAGTACCTTTTGCTAAGTTGGCTCGCAATTTACATGTTGGACGTTGGCCTACTGGGTATTACACCGGTCTTAAGACCCGATTTGGTTGATCATAATCGGGGCCAAATTTATGCATGTTGTGATGAGTGATAAGTGTACGATGACTTGTAAAGGGCTCTGTATTGTGGCCTTTTCTTGTCTAATGGAGTTCGTTAAATTTTATTTGGCGTCGGCTGTCGTGGTATGATTCAGGTTTTGTTATATGTAGATAGTTGTGTTGATTGTGGTTTGCTTAAGAATATAGAGCTAGAGTGTAATTTTCCCAGGTTCTGGTACGTGAAAAAGCAAATTTCACTACTTGACCCTAAATAATGCTTTGAATCCAAATCGTCTCACTGTCTGGTAGGTGTGCTTCTTTAACTCAACGAATTCGATGAATCAAGACAATAAAAACCATGCCTTTGCCCACTAAGTAGGATGGGCAAAGAAAAATGTCAGAAGTGGGATTTGAACCCACGCCCTCTTTCGAAGACCAGAACTTGAGTCTGGCGCCTTAGACCACTCGGCCATCCTGACTTGTCTTTTATTGTATGAATAAAAAGAGAACATAAAATATACAACAAGGTAAACTATAAGCAGGAGTTTGGTCTAGCTTCATGCAGACTTCCTTTTAAGTAGAACATAAAAGTAATTCGTGGAAAAAATTCGGGCAAGACCTCGGTTTCAGGGAAGATGGCCAAAAACTAATTATGGCTCAGACCAAAACCATGGTTTTACTGAATGAAAGCTTACCAAGATATTATTAAGGTCGGGCTAAATTTGAAAAGAGGAACCTAAATGTCGATTTTATCTGGAAAATTTGCTTCAATCCAAATTTAAAATTTATCAAAGATTTTTGATATCATTAGGAATTGCATCCTCATTTTAATTATTTAAAATCTCAAATCACTTCCATTGTGGCTGTTGGGATTCGAGCCCAGATCTCCACGGCCACAACGTGGAATTCTTACATGTAAACCCCAGCCACTTGAATAACAACAATAAATATTTATTTTGAAGGGTACATAATTCATTAGTTATTATCCCAAGGGAACGATAATCCAAACTCAACGCTAATATAATATCGATTGGAAAAATTTTTACTCATCTTTTTTTCCTCATTCTTTCACTTGAATTTACCTATTGGTCCCCCAAAATCTTCAAATTGTAAAGCTTGTACCCAATCGTTCTCTCCTTATTTATCAATGATTGTTTATATTATTAAGATTTGCTTTCTCATTTTCATTATTTAAAATCTCAGATCACTTCAACTGTGGCTGCTGGGATTCGAGCCCAGGTCTCCACGGCCACAACGTGGAATTCTTACCACTAAACTACCGCCACCTATTTAACAACAATAAATATTAATTTTGAAGGGTACATAATTTATTAATTATTATTCTAACGCAAGGATATTCCAAACTCAATGCTAATAATATGTCGGGGCATTAAATGATTACTAAAAATTATCACAAATGTTATCTTCCTCGTTCTTTCACTTCAGATTTCCTCTTCTTCATCCTAAACCTTCAAATTGTAAAGCTCGCACCCAATCGCACTCTTCCAATTTTCCCTGCAGTCCATATCTTTGATTTCGATCATTCCCCATTTTATTTATTCGCTCTAGATCTAGAATCTTCCTCCTTTTATCTCTCCCTCTTTTTAATTCAATTTGTGGTTCTCACATCACTAAAATATCCATCCTCATCTCTCTCTTTCTTCAATTTTTCCTTCTATCTCACCATTGTTCTCATTCGGATGTCAATGTAGAAGTAAAAGTTTAAAAACTCACTTTCTCCCATTCTTCGATTTCTCTAACCACCAATTTACTCTTATCTCTCCCTTTAAATCATATGTTATCTCTCATTGAATTACTGATTGACAGATCATCCAGGAACCAAAAATTATTTTTTTTTCTATTTAATGGTTTGAATAGTTTGAATTCGTAGGAACGATAAGGAAGTGGGATCGGAATCGGAGAAACCATTATGGTTTCGAACACGGTTCAAGTGTTGTTACCCTTGAATCTTATGTCAAATTTTCGCCATTTCAAACCCTACTGGTACGTTTAATTTTGAAAATTTCAGACCCAAACCGTCACTAACATTCATATCCTTGATAATTGGCTTTTGTATTCTAGATAATCTACATTAAAAATCCCATAATTGACTAGGATTTTGTAAATGGGAGTGACGGAATGTATAAAAAAGAAAGTTATCACAGAGAATTGAAACTATAATTCGGGATACTGTAATTTGAAAAGAAATTTCTAATTATAGTACTCGGTGTGCTTTTAGCCTTTATTTTTTTTCCAAAATTTGGGAAATCACAAATTTTAATACAGGATTAGTTGTGTCCACACAATGTGAGTACCTTTTGCTAAGTTGGCTCGCAATTTACATGTTGGACGTTGGCCTACTGGGTATTACACCGGTCTTAAGACCCGATTTGGTTGATCATAATCGGGGCCAAATTTATGCATGTTGTGATGAGTGATAAGTGTACGATGACTTGTAAAGGGCTCTGTATTGTGGCCTTTTCTTGTCTAATGGAGTTCGTTAAATTTTATTTGGCGTCGGCTGTCGTGGTATGATTCAGGTTTTGTTATATGTAGATAGTTGTGTTGATTGTGGTTTGCTTAAGAATATAGAGCTAGAGTGTAATTTTCCCAGGTTCTGGTACGTGAAAAAGCAAATTTCACTACTTGACCCTAAATAATGCTTTGAATCCAAATCGTCTCACTGTCTGGTAGGTGTGCTTCTTTAACTCAACGAATTCGATGAATCAAGACAATAAAAACCATGCCTTTGCCCACTAAGTAGGATGGGCAAAGAAAAATGTCAGAAGTGGGATTTGAACCCACGCCCTCTTTCGAAGACCAGAACTTGAGTCTCGCGCCTTAGACCACCCGGCCATCCTGACTTGTCTTTTATTGTATGAATAAAAAGAGAACATAAAATATACAACAAGGTAAACTATAAGCAGGAGTTTGGTCTAGCTTCATGCAGACTTCCTTTTAAGTAGAACATAAAAGTAATTCGTGGAAAAAATTCGGGCAAGACCTCGGCTTCAGGGAAGATGGCCAAAAACTAATTATGGCTCAGACCAAAACCATGGTTTTACTGAATGAAAGCTTACCAAGATATTATTAAGGTCGGGCTAAATTTGAAAAGAGGAACCTAAATGTCGATTTTATCTGGAAAATTTGCTTCAATCCAAATTTAAAATTTATCAAAGATTTTTGATATCATTAGGAATTGCATCCTCATTTTAATTATTTAAAATCTCAAATCACTTCCATTGTGGCTGTTGGGATTCGAGCCCAGATCTCCACGGCCACAACGTGGAATTCTTACATGTAAACCACAGCCACTTGAATAACAACAATAAATATTTATTTTGAAGGGTACATAATTCATTAGTTATTATCCCAAGGGAACGATAATCCAAACTCAACGCTAATATAATATCGATTGGAAAAATTTTTACTCATCTTTTTTTCCTCATTCTTTCACTTGAATTTACCTATTGGTCCCCCAAAATCTTCAAATTGTAAAGCTTGTACCCAATCGTTCTCTCCTTATTTATCAATGATTGTTTATATTATTAAGATTTGCTTTCTCATTTTCATTATTTAAAATCTCAGATCACTTCAACTGTGGCTGCTGGTATTCGAGCCCAGGTCTCCACGGCCACAACGTGGAATTCTTACCACTAAACTACAGCCACCTGTTTAACAACAATAAATATTAATTTTGAAGGGTACATAATTTATTAATTATTATTCTAACGCAAGGATATTCCAAACTCAATGCTAATATAATGTCGGGGCATTAAATGATTACTAAAAATTATCACAAATGTTATCTTCCTCGTTCTTTCACTTCAGATTTCCTCTTCTTCATCCTAAACCTTCAAATTGTAAAGCTCGCACCCAATCGCACTCTTCCAATTTTCCCTGCAGTCCATATCTTTGATTTCGATCATTCCCCATTTTATTTATTCGATCTAGATCTAGAATCTTCCTCCTTTTATCTCTCCCTCTTTTTAATTCAATTTGTGGTTCTCACATCACTAAAATATCCATCCTCATCTCTCTCTTTCTTCAATTTTTCCTTCTATCTCACCATTGTTCTCATTCGGATGTCAATGTAGAAGTAAAAGTTTAAAAACTCACTTTCTCCCATTCTTCGATTTCTCTAACCACCAATTTACTCTTATCTCTCCCTTTAAATCATATGTTATCTCTCATTGAATTACTGATTGACAGATCATCCAGGAACCAAAAATTATTTTTTTTTTCTATTTAATGGTTTGAATAGTTTGAATTCGTAGGAACGATAAGGAAGTGGGATCGGAATAGGAGAAACCATTATGGTTTCGAACACGGTTCAAGTGTTGTTACCCTTGAATCTTATGTCAAATTTTCGCCATTTCAAACCCTACTGGTACGTTTAATTTTGAAAATTTCAGACCCAAACCGTCACTAACATTCATATCCTTGATAATTGGCTTTTGTATTCTAGATAATCTACATTAAAAATCCCATAATTGACTAGGATTTTGTAAATGGGAGTGACGGAATGTATAAAAAAGAAAGTTATCACAGAGAATTGAAACTATAATTCGGGATACTGTAATTTGTAAAGAAATTTCTAATTATAGTACTCGGTGTGCTTTTAGCCTTTATTTTTTTTCCAAAATTTGGGAAATCACAAATTTTAATACAGGATTAGTTGTGTCCACACAATGTGAGTACCTTTTGCTAAGTTGGCTCGCAATTTACATGTTGGACGTTGGCCTACTGGGTATTACACCGGTCTTAAGACCCGATTTGGTTGATCATAATCGGGGCCAAATTTATGCATGTTGTGATGAGTGATAAGTGTACGATGACTTGTAAAGGGCTCTGTATTGTGGCCTTTTCTTGTCTAATGGAGTTCGTTAAATTTTATTTGGCGTCGGCTGTCGTGGTATGATTCAGGTTTTGTTATATGTAGATAGTTGTGTTGATTGTGGTTTGCTTAAGAATATAGAGCTAGAGTGTAATTTTCCCAGGTTCTGGTACGTGAAAAAGCAAATTTCACTACTTGACCCTAAATAATGCTTTGAATCCAAATCGTCTCACTGTCTGGTAGGTGTGCTTCTTTAACTCAACGAATTCGATGAATCAAGACAATAAAAACCATGCCTTTGCCCACTAAGTAGGATGGGCAAAGAAAAATGTCAGAAGTGGGATTTGAACCCACGCCCTCTTTCGAAAACCAGAACTTGAGTCTCGCGCCTTAGACCACTCGGCCATCCTGACTTGTCTTTTATTGTATGAATAAAAAGAGAACATAAAATATACAACAAGGTAAACTATAAGCAGGAGTTTGGTCTAGCTTCATGCAGACTTCCTTTTAAGTAGAACATAAAAGTAATTCGTGGAAAAAATTCGGGCAAGACCTCGGTTTCAGGGAAGATGGCCAAAAACTAATTATGGCTCAGACCAAAACCATGGTTTTACTGAATGAAAGCTTACCAAGATATTATTAAGGTCGGGCTAAATTTGAAAAGAGGAACCTAAATGTCGATTTTATCTGGAAAATTTGCTTCAATCCAAATTTAAAATTTATCAAAGATTTTTGATATCATTAGGAATTGCATCCTCATTTTAATTATTTAAAATCTCAAATCACTTCCATTGTGGCTGTTGGGATTCGAGCCCAGATCTCCACGGCCACAATGTGGAATTCTTACATGTAAACCCCAGCCACTTGAATAACAACAATAAATATTTATTTTGAAGGGTACATAATTCATTAGTTATTATCCCAAGGGAACGATAATCCAAACTCAACGCTAATATAATATCGATTGGAAAAATTTTTACTCATCTTTTTTTCCTCATTCTTTCACTTGAATTTACCTATTGGTCCCCCAAAATCTTCAAATTGTAAAGCTTGTACCCAATCGTTCTCTCCTTATTTATCAATGATTGTTTATATTATTAAGATTTGCTTTCTCATTTTCATTATTTAAAATCTCAGATCACTTCAACTGTGGCTGCTGGGATTCGAGCCCAGGTCTCCACGGCCACAACGTGGAATTCTTACCACTAAACTACAGCCACCTATTTAACAACAATAAATATTAATTTTGAAGGGTACATAATTTATTAATTATTATTCTAACGCAAGGATATTCCAAACTCAATGCTAATAATATGTCGGGGCATTAAATGATTACTAAAAATTATCACAAATGTTATCTTCCTCGTTCTTTCACTTCAGATTTCCTCTTCTTCATCCTAAACCTTCAAATTGTAAAGCTCGCACCCAATCGCACTCTTCCAATTTTCCCTGCAGTCCATATCTTTGATTTCGATCATTCCCCATTTTATTTATTCGCTCTAGATCTAGAATCTTCCTCCTTTTATCTCTCCCTCTTTTTAATTCAATTTGTGGTTCTCACATCACTAAAATATCCATCCTCATCTCTCTCTTTCTTCAATTTTTCCTTCTATCTCACCATTGTTCTCATTCGGATGTCAATGTAGAAGTAAAAGTTTAAAAACTCACTTTCTCCCATTCTTCGATTTCTCTAACCACCAATTTACTCTTATCTCTCCCTTTAAATCATATGTTATCTCTCATTGAATTACTGATTTACAGATCATCCAGGAACCAAAAATTATTTTTTTTCTATTTAATGGTTTGAATAGTTTGAATTCGTAGGAACGATAAGGAAGTGGGATCGGAATCGGAGAAACCATTATGGTTTCGAACACGGTTCAAGTGTTGTTACCCTTGAATCTTATGTCAAATTTTCGCCATTTCAAACCCTACTGGTACGTTTAATTTTGAAAATTTCAGACCCAAACCGTCACTAACATTCATATCCTTGATAATTGGCTTTTGTATTCTAGATAATCTACATTAAAAATCCCATAATTGACTAGGATTTTGTAAATGGGAGTGACGGAATGTATAAAAAAGAAAGTTATCACAGAGAATTGAAACTATAATTCGGGATACTGTAATTTGAAAAGAAATTTCTAATTATAGTACTCGGTGTGCTTTTAGCCTTTATTTTTTTTCCAAAATTTGGGAAATCACAAATTTTAATACAGGATTAGTTGTGTCCACACAATGTGAGTACCTTTTGCTAAGTTGGCTCGCAATTTACATGTTGGACGTTGGCCTACTGGGTATTACACCGGTCTTAAGACCCGATTTGGTTGATCATAATCGGGGCCAAATTTATGCATGTTGTGATGAGTGATAAGTGTACGATGACTTGTAAAGGGCTCTGTATTGTGGCCTTTTCTTGTCTAATGGAGTTCGTTAAATTTTATTTGGCGTCGGCTGTCGTGGTATGATTCAGGTTTTGTTATATGTAGATAGTTGTGTTGATTGTGGTTTGCTTAAGAATATAGAGCTAGAGTGTAATTTTCCCAGGTTCTGGTACGTGAAAAAGCAAATTTCACTACTTGACCCTAAATAATGCTTTGAATCCAAATCGTCTCACTGTCTGGTAGGTGTTCTACTTTAACTCAACGAATTCGATGAATCAAGACAATAAAAACCATGCCTTTGCCCACTAAGTAGGATGGGCAAAGAAAAATGTCAGAAGTGGGATTTGAACCCACGCCCTCTTTCGAAGACCAGAACTTGAGTCTGGCGCCTTAGACCACTCGGCCATCCTGACTTGTCTTTTATTGTATGAATAAAAAGAGAACATAAAATATACAACAAGGTAAACTATAAGCAGGAGTTTGGTCTAGCTTCATGCAGACTTCCTTTTAAGTAGAACATAAAAGTAATTCGTGGAAAAAATTCGGGCAAGACCTCGGTTTCAGGGAAGATGGCCAAAAACTAATTATGGCTCAGACCAAAACCATGGTTTTACTGAATGAAAGCTTACCAAGATATTATTAAGGTCGGGCTAAATTTGAAAAGAGGAACCTAAATGTCGATTTTATCTGGAAAATTTGCTTCAATCCAAATTTAAAATTTATCAAAGATTTTTGATATCATTAGGAATTGCATCCTCATTTTAATTATTTAAAATCTCAAATCACTTCCATTGTGGCTGTTGGGATTCGAGCCCAGATCTCCACGGCCACAACGTGGAATTCTTACATGTAAACCCCAGCCACTTGAATAACAACAATAAATATTTATTTTGAAGGGTACATAATTCATTAGTTATTATCCCAAGGGAACGATAATCCAAACTCAACGCTAATATAATATCGATTGGAAAAATTTTTACTCATCTTTTTTTCCTCATTCTTTCACTTGAATTTACCTATTGGTCCCCCAAAATCTTCAAATTGTAAAGCTTGTACCCAATCGTTCTCTCCTTATTTATCAATGATTGTTTATATTATTAAGATTTGCTTTCTCATTTTCATTATTTAAAATCTCAGATCACTTCAACTGTGGCTGCTGGGATTCGAGCCCAGGTCTCCACGGCCACAACGTGGAATTCTTACCACTAAACTACAGCCACCTGTTTAACAACAATAAATATTAATTTTGAAGGGTACATAATTTATTAATTATTATTCTAACGCAAGGATATTCCAAACTCAATGCTAATATAATGTCGGGGCATTAAATGATTACTAAAAATTATCACAAATGTTATCTTCCTCGTTCTTTCACTTCAGATTTCCTCTTCTTCATCCTAAACCTTCAAATTGTAAAGCTCGCACCCAATCGCACTCTTCCAATTTTCCCTGCAGTCCATATCTTTGATTTCGATCATTCCCCATTTTATTTATTCGCTCTAGATCTAGAATCTTCCTCCTTTTATCTCTCCCTCTTTTTAATTCAATTTGTGGTTCTCACATCACTAAAATATCCATCCTCATCTCTCTCTTTCTTCAATTTTTCCTTCTATCTCACCATTGTTCTCATTCGGATGTCAATGTAGAAGTAAAAGTTTAAAAACTCACTTTCTCCCATTCTTCGATTTCTCTAACCACCAATTTACTCTTATCTCTCCCTTTAAATCATATGTTATCTCTCATTGAATTACTGATTGACAGATCATCCAGGAACCAAAAATTATTTTTTTTCTATTTAATGGTTTGAATAGTTTGAATTCGTAGGAACGATAAGGAAGTGGGATCGGAATCGGAGAAACCATTATGGTTTCGAACACGGTTCAAGTGTTGTTACCCTTGAATCTTATGTCAAATTTTCGCCATTTCAAACCCTACTGGTACGTTTAATTTTGAAAATTTCAGACCCAAACCGTCACTATTCATATCCTTGATAATTGGCTTTTGTATTCTAGATAATCTACATTAAAAATCCCATAATTGACTAGGATTTTGTAAATGGGAGTGACGGAATGTATAAAAAAGAAAGTTATCACAGAGAATTGAAACTATAATTCGGGATACTGTAATTTGAAAAGAAATTTCTAATTATAGTACTCGGTGTGCTTTTAGCCTTTATTTTTTTTCCAAAATTTGGGAAATCACAAATTTTAATACAGGATTAGTTGTGTCCACACAATGTGAGTACCTTTTGCTAAGTTGGCTCGCAATTTACATGCTGGACGTTGGCCTACTGGGTATTACACCGGTCTTAAGACCCGATTTGGTTGATCATAATCGGGGCCAAATTTATGCATGTTGTGATGAGTGATAAGTGTACGATGACTTGTAAAGGGCTCTGTATTGTGGCCTTTTCTTGTCTAATGGAGTTCGTTAAATTTTATTTGGCGTCGGCTGTCGTGGTATGATTCAGGTTTTGTTATATGTAGATAGTTGTGTTGATTGTGGTTTGCTTAAGAATATAGAGCTAGAGTGTAATTTTCCCAGGTTCTGGTACGTGAAAAAGCAAATTTCACTACTTGACCCTAAATAATGCTTTGAATCCAAATCGTCTCACTGTCTGGTAGGTGTTCTACTTTAACACAACGAATTCGATGAATCAAGACAATAAAAACCATGCCTTTGCCCACTAAGTAGGATGGGCAAAGAAAAATGTCAGAAGTGGGATTTGAACCCACGCCCTCTTTCGAAGACCAGAACTTGAGTCTGGCGCCTTAGACCACTCGGCCATCCTGACTTGTCTTTTATTGTATGAATAAAAAGAGAACATAAAATATACAACAAGGTAAACTATAAGCAGGAGTTTGGTCTAGCTTCATGCAGACTTCCTTTTAAGTAGAACATAAAAGTAATTCGTGGAAAAAATTCGGGCAAGACTTCGGTTTCAGGGAAGATGGCCAAAAACTAATTATGGCTCAGACCAAAACCATGGTTTTACTGAATGAAAGCTTACCAAGATATTATTAAGGTCGGGCTAAATTTGAAAAGAGGAACCTAAATGTCGATTTTATCTGGAAAATTTGCTTCAATCCAAATTTAAAATTTATCAAAGATTTTTGATATCATTAGGAATTGCATCCTCATTTTAATTATTTAAAATCTCAAATCACTTCCATTGTGGCTGTTGGGATTCGAGCCCAGATCTCCACGGCCACAACGTGGAATTCTTACATGTAAACCCCAGCCACTTGAATAACAACAATAAATATTTATTTTGAAGGGTACATAATTCATTAGTTATTATCCCAAGGGAACGATAATCCAAACTCAACGCTAATATAATATCGATTGGAAAAATTTTTACTCATCTTTTTTTCCTCATTCTTTCACTTGAATTTACCTATTGGTCCCCCAAAATCTTCAAATTGTAAAGCTTGTACCCAATCGTTCTCTCCTTATTTATCAATGATTGTTTATATTATTAAGATTTGCTTTCTCATTTTCATTATTTAAAATCTCAGATCACTTCAACTGTGGCTGCTGGGATTCGAGCCCAGGTCTCCACGGCCACAACGTGGAATTCTTACCACTAAACTACAGCCACCTGTTTAACAACAATAAATATTAATTTTGAAGGGTACATAATTTATTAATTATTATTCTAACGCAAGGATATTCCAAACTCAATGCTAATATAATGTCGGGGCATTAAATGATTACTAAAAATTATCACAAATGTTATCTTCCTCGTTCTTTCACTTCAGATTTCCTCTTCTTCATCCTAAACCTTCAAATTGTAAAGCTCGCACCCAATCGCACTCTTCCAATTTTCCCTGCAGTCCATATCTTTGATTTCGATCATTCCCCATTTTATTTATTCGCTCTAGATCTAGAATCTTCCTCCTTTTATCTCTCCCTCTTTTTAATTCAATTTGTGGTTCTCACATCACTAAAATATCCATCCTCATCTCTCTCTTTCTTCAATTTTTCCTTCTATCTCACCATTGTTCTCATTCGGATGTCAATGTAGAAGTAAAAGTTTAAAAACTCACTTTCTCCCATTCTTCGATTTCTCTAACCACCAATTTACTCTTATCTCTCCCTTTAAATCATATGTTATCTCTCATTGAATTACTGATTGACAGATCATCCAGGAACCAAAAATTATTTTTTTTTTCTATTTAATGGTTTGAATAGTTTGAATTCGTAGGAACGATAAGGAAGTGGGATCGGAATCGGAGAAACCATTATGGTTTCGAACACAGTTCAAGTGTTGTTACCCTTGAATCTTATGTCAAATTTTCGCCATTTCAAACCCTACTGGTACGTTTAATTTTGAAAATTTCAGACCCAAACCGTCACTAACATTCATATCCTTGATAATTGGCTTTTGTATTCTAGATAATCTACATTAAAAATCCCATAATTGACTAGGATTTTGTAAATGGAAGTGACGGAATGTATAAGAAAGAAAGTTATCACAGAGAATTGAAACTATAATTCGGGATACTGTAATTTGTAAAGAAATTTCTAATTATAGTACTCGGTGTGCTTTTAGCCTTTATTTTTTTTCCAAAATTTGGGAAATCACAAATTTTAATACAGGATTAGTTGTCTCCACACAATGTGAGTACCTTTTGCTAAGTTGGCTCGCAATTTACATGTTGGACGTTGGCCTACTGGGTATTACACCGGTCTTAAGACCCGATTTGGTTGATCATAGTCGGGGTCAAATTTATGTATGTCGTGATGAGTGATAAGTGTACGATGACTTGTAAAGGGCTCTGTATTGTGGCCTTTTCTTGTCTAATGGAGTTCGTTAAATTTTATTTGGCGTCGGCTGTCGTGGTATGATTCAGGTTTTGTTATATGTAGATAGTTGTGTTGATTGTGGTTTGCTTAAGAATATAGAGCTAGAGTGTAATTTTCCCAGGTTCTGGTACGTGAAAAAGCAAATTTCACTACTTGACCCTAAATAATGCTTTGAATCCAAATCGTCTCACTGTCTGGTAGGTGTTCTTCTTTAACTCAACGAATTCGATGAATCAAGACAATAAAAACCATGCCTTTGCCCACTAAGTAGGATGGGCAAAGAAAAATGTCAGAAGTGGGATTTGAACCCACGCCCTCTTTCGAAGACCAGAACTTGAGTCTGGCGCCTTAGACCACTCGGCCATCCTGACTTGTCTTTTATTGTATGAATAAAAAGAGAACATAAAATATACAACAAGGTAAACTATAAGCAGGAGTTTGGTCTAGCTTCATGCAGACTTCCTTTTAAGTAGAACATAAAAGTAATTCGTGGAAAAAATTCGGGCAAGACCTCGGTTTCAGGGAAGATGGCCAAAAACTAATTATGGCTCAGACCAAAACCATGGTTTTACTGAATGAAACCTTACCAAGATATTATTAAGGTCGGGCTAAATTTGAAAAGAGGAACCTAAATGTCGATTTTATCTGGAAAATTTGCTTCAATCCAAATTTAAAATTTATCAAAGATTTTTGATATCATTAGGAATTGCATCCTCATTTTAATTATTTAAAATCTCAAATCACTTCTATTGTGGCTGTTGGGATTCGAGCCCAGATTTCCACGGCCACAACGTGGAATTCTTACATGTAAACCACAGCCACTTGAATAACAACAATAAATATTTATTTTGAAGGGTACATAATTCATTAGTTATTATTCCAAGGGAACGATAATCCAAACTCAACGCTAATATAATATCAGGTCATTAAATGATTGGAAAAATTTTTACTCATCTTTTTTTCCTCATTCTTTCACTTCAATTTACCTATTGGTCCCCCAAAATCTTCAAATTGTAAAGCTTGTACCCAATCGTTCTCTTCTTATTTATCAATGATTGTTTATATTATTAAGATTTGCTTTCTCATTTTCATTATTTAAAATATCAAATCTGTTCAACTGTGGCTGCTGGGATTCGAGCCCAGGTCTCCACGGCCACAACGTGGAATTCTTACCACTAAACTACAGCCACTTGTTTAACAACAATAAATAATAATTTTGAAGGGTACATAATTTATTAATTATTATTCTAATGCAAGGATATTCCAAACTCAATGCTAATATAATATCGGGGCATTAAATGATTACTAAAATTATCACAAATGTTATCTTCCTCGTTCTTTAACTTCAGATTTCCTCTTCTTCATCCTAAACCTTCAAATTGTAAAGCTCGCACCCAATCGCACTCTTCCAATTTTCCCTGCAGCCCATATCTTTGATTTCGATCATTCCTCATTTTATTTTTTCACTCTAGATCTAGAATCTTCCTCCTTTTATCTCTCCCTCTTTTTAATTCAATTTGTGGTTGTCACATCACTAAAATATCCATCCTCATCTCTCCCTTTCTTCAATTTTTCCTTCTATCTCTCCATTGTTCTCATTCGGATGTCAATGTAGAAGTAAAAGTTTAAAAACTCACTTTCTCCCATTCTTCGATTTCTCTAACCACCAATTTCCTCTTATCTCTCCCTTTAAATCATATGTTATCTCTCATTGAATTACTGATTGACAGATCATCAAGGACCCAAAAATTATTTTTTTTTTCTATTTAATGGTTTGAATAGTTTGAATTGGTAGGAACGATAAGGAAGTGCGATCGAAATTGGAGAAACCATTATGGTTTCCAACACGGTTCAAGTGTTGTTACCCTTGAACCTTATGTCAAATTGTCTCCATTTCAACCCTACTAGTACGTTTAATTTTGAAAATTTCAGACCCAAACCGTCACTAGCATTCATATCCTTGATAATTGGCTTTTGTATTCTAGATAATCTACATTAAAAATCATATAATTGACTAGGATTTTGTAAATGGGAGTGACGGAATGTATAAAAAAGAAAGTTATCACAGAGAATTGAAACTATAATTCGGGATACTGTAATTTGAAAAGAAATTTCTAATTATAGTACTCTGTGTGCTTTTAGCCTTTATTTTTTTTTCCAAATTTGGGAAATCACAAATTTTAATACAAGATTAGTTGAGTCCACACAATGTGAGTACCTTTTGCTAAGTTGGCTCGCAATTTACATGTTGGACGTTGGCCTACTGGGTATTACACTGGTCTTAAGACCCGATTTGGTTGATCATAATCAGGGCCAAATTTATGTATGTTGTAATGAGTGATAAGTGTAAGATGACTTGTAAAGGGCTCTGTATTGTGGCCTTTTCTTGTCTAATGGAGTTCGTTAAATTTTATTTGGCGTCGGCTGTCATGGTATGATTCAAGTTTTGTTAAAAGTAGATAGTTGTGTTGATTGTGGTTTGCTTAAGAATATAGAGCTAGAGTATAATTTTCCCAGGTTCTGGTACGTGAAAAAGCAAATTTCACTACTTGACCCTAAATAATGCTTTGAATCCAAATCGTCTCGAAAAATGTCAGAAGTGGGATTTGAACCCACGCCCTCTTTCGAGGACCAGAACTTGAGTCTGGCGCCTTAGACCACTCGGCCATCCTGACTTGTCTTTTATTGTATGAATAAAAAAAGAACATAAAATATACAACATGCTAAACTATAAGCATGAGTTTGGTCTAGCTTCATGCAGACTTCCTTTTAAGTAGAACATAAAAGTAATTCGTGGAAAAAATTCGGGCAAGACCTCGGTTTCAGGGAAGATGGCCAAAAACTAATTATGGCTCAGACCAAAACCATGGTTTTACTGAATGAAAGCTTACCAAGATATTATTAAGGTCGGGCTAAATTTGAAAAGAGGAACCTAAATGTCGATTTTATCTGGAAAATTTGCTTCAATCCAAATTTAAAATTTATCAAAGATTTTTGATATCATTAGGAATTGCATCCTCATTTTAATTATTTAAAATCTCAAATCACTTCTATTGTGGCTGTTGGGATTCGAGCCCAGATTTCCACGGCCACAACGTGGAATTCTTACATGTAAACCACAGCCACTTGAATAACAACAATAAATATTTATTTTGAAGGGTACATAATTCATTAGTTATTATTCCAAGGGAACGATAATCCAAACTCAACGCTAATATAATATCAGGTCATTAAATGATTGGAAAAACTTTTTTTCCTCATTCTTTCACTTCAATTTACCTATTGGTCCCCCAAAATCTTCAAATTGTAAAGCTTGTACCCAATCGTTCTCTTCTTATTTATCAATGATTGTTTATATTATTAAGATTTGCTTTCTCATTTTCATTATTTAAAATATCAAATCTGTTCAACTGTGGCTGCTGGGATTCGAGCCCAGGTCTCCACGGCCACAACGTGGAATTCTTACCACTAAACTACAGCCACTTGTTTAACAACAATAAATAATAATTTTGAAGGGTACATAATTTATTAATTATTATTCTAATGCAAGGATATTCCAAACTCAATGCTAATATAATATCGGGGCATTAAATGATTACTAAAATTATCACAAATGTTATCTTCCTCGTTCTTTAACTTCAGATTTCCTCTTCTTCATCCTAAACCTTCAAATTGTAAAGCTCGCACCCAATCGCACTCTTCCAATTTTCCCTGCAGCCCATATCTTTGATTTCGATCATTCCTCATTTTATTTTTTCACTCTAGATCTAGAATCTTCCTCCTTTTATCTCTCCCTCTTTTTAATTCAATTTGTGGTTGTCACATCACTAAAATATCCATCCTCATCTCTCCCTTTCTTCAATTTTTCCTTCTATCTCTCCATTGTTCTCATTCGGATGTCAATGTAGAAGTAAAAGTTTAAAAACTCACTTTCTCCCATTCTTCGATTTCTCTAACCACCAATTTCCTCTTATCTCTCCCTTTAAATCATATGTTATCTCTCATTGAATTACTGATTGACAGATCATCAAGGACCCAAAAATTATTTTTTTTTTCTATTTAATGGTTTGAATAGTTTGAATTGGTAGGAACGATAAGGAAGTGCGATCGAAATTGGAGAAACCATTATGGTTTCCAACACGGTTCAAGTGTTGTTACCCTTGAACCTTATGTCAAATTTTCTCCATTTCAACCCTACTAGTACGTTTAATTTTGAAAATTTCAGACCCAAACCGTCACTAACATTCATATCCTTGATAATTGGCTTTTGTATTCTAGATAATCTACATTAAAAATCCTATAATTGACTAGGATTTTGTAAATGGGAGTGACGGAATGTATAAAAAAGAAAGTTATCACAGAGAATTGAAACTATAATTCGGGATACTGTAATTTGAAAAGAAATTTCTAATTATAGTACTCGGTGTGCTTTTAGCCTTAATTTTTTTTTCCAAATTTGGGAAATCACAAATTTTAATACAAGATTAGTTGAGTCCACACAATGTGAGTACCTTTTGCTAAGTTGGCTCGCAATTTACATGTTGGACGTTGGCCTACTGGGTATTACACTGGTCTTAAGACCCGATTTGGTTAATCATAATCAGGGCCAAATTTATGTATGTTGTGATGAGTGATAAGTGTAAGATGACTTGTAAAGGGCTCTGTATTGTGGCCTTTTCTTGTCTAATGGAGTTCGTTAAATTTTATTTGGCGTCGGCTGTCATGGTATGATTCAAGTTTTGTTAAAAGTAGATAGTTGTGTTGATTGTGGTTTGCTTAAGAATATAGAGCTAGAGTATAATTTTCCCAGGTTCTGGTACGTGAAAAAGCAAATTTCACTACTTGACCCTAAATAATGCTTTGAATCCAAATCGTCTCGAAAAATGTCAGAAGTGGGATTTGAACCCACGCCCTCTTTCGAGGACCAGAACTTGAGTCTGGCGCCTTAGACCACTCGGCCATCCTGACTTGTCTTTTATTGTATGAATAAAAAAAGAACATAAAATATACAACATGCTAAACTATAAGCATGAGTTTGGTCTAGCTTCATGCAGACTTCCTTTTAAGTAGAACATAAAAGTAATTCGTGGAAAAAATTCGGGCAAGACCTCGGTTTCAGGGAAGATGGCCAAAAACTAATTATGGCTCAGACCAAAACCATGGTTTTACTGAATGAAAGCTTACCAAGATATTATTAAGGTCGGGCTAAATTTGAAAAGAGGAACCTAAATGTCGATTTTATCTGGAAAATTTGCTTCAATCCAAATTTAAAATTTATCAAAGATTTTTGATATCATTAGGAATTGCATCCTCATTTTAATTATTTAAAATCTCAAATCACTACCATTGTGGCTGTTGGGATTCGAGCCCAGATCTCCACAGCCACAACGTGGAATTCTTACATGTAAACCACAGCCACTTGAATAACAACAATAAATATTTATTTTGAAGGGTACATAATTCATTAGTTATTATCCCAAGGGAACGATAATCCAAACTCAACGCTAATATAATATCGATTGGAAAAATTTTTACTCATCTTTTTTTCCTCATTCTTTCACTTCAATTTACCTATTGGTCCCCCAAAATCTTCAAATTGTAAAGCTTGTACCCAATCGTTCTCTCCTTATTTATCAATGATTGTTTATATTATTAAGATTTGCTTTCTCATTTTCATTATTTATGATCTCAGATCACTTCAACTGTGGCTGCTGGGATTCGAGCCCAGGTCTCCACGGCCACAACGTGGAATTCTTACCACTAAACTACAACCACTTGTTTAACAACAATAAATATTAATTTTGAAGGGTACATAATTTATTAATTATTATTCTAACGCAAGGATATTCCAAACTCAATGCTAATATAATGTCGGGGCATTAAATGATTACTAAAAATTATCACAAATGTTATCTTCCTCGTTCTTTCACTTCAGATTTCCTCTTCTTCATCCTAAACCTTCAAATTGTAAAGCTCGCACCCAATCGCACTCTTCCAATTTTCCCTGCAGTCCATATCTTTGATTTCGATCATTCCCCATTTTATTTATTCGCTCAAGATCTAGAATCTTCCTCCTTTTATCTCTCCCTCTTTTTAATTCAATTTGTGGTTCTCACATCACTAAAATATCCATCCTCATCTCTCTCTTTCTTCAATTTTTCATTCTATCTCACCATTGTTCTCATTCGGATGTCAATGTAGAAGTAAAAGTTTAAAAACTCACTTTCTCCCATTCTTCGATTTCTCTAACCACCAATTTACTCTTATCTCTCCCTTTAAATCATATGTTATCTCTCATTGAATTACTGATTGACAGATCATCAAGGAACCAAAAATTATTTTTTTTTTCTATTTAATGGTTTGAATAGTTTGAATTCGTAGGAACGATAAGGAAGTGGGATCGGAATCGGAGAAACCATTATGGTTTCGAACACGGTTCAAGTGTTGTTACCTTTGCATCTTATGTCAAATTTTCGCCATTTCAAACCCTACTGGTACGTTTAATTTTGAAAATTTCAGACCCAAACCGTCACTAACATTCATATCCTTGATAATTGGCTTTTGTATTCTAGATAATCTACATTAAAAATCCCATAATTGACTAGGATTTTGTAAATGGGAGTGACGGAATGTATAAAAAAGAAAGTTATCACAGAGAATTGAAACTATAATTCGGGATACTGTAATTTGAAAAGAAATTTCTAATTACAGTACTCGGTGTGCTTTTAGCCTTTATTTTTTTTCCAAAATTTGGGAAATCACAAATTTTAATACAGGATTAGTTGTGTCCACACAATGTGAGTACCTTTTGCTAAGTTGGCTCGCAATTTACATGTTGGACGTTGGCCTACTGGGTATTACACCGGTCTTAAGACCCGATTTGGTTGATCATAATCGGGGCCAAATTTATGCATGTTGTGATGAGTGATAAGTGTGCGATGACTTGTAAAGGGCTCTGTATTGTGGCCTTTTCTTGTCTAATGGAGTTCGTTAAATTTTATTTGGCGTCGGCTGTCGTGGTATGATTCAGGTTTTGTTATATGTAGATAGTTGTGTTGATTGTGGTTTGCTTAAGAATATAGAGCTAGAGTATAATTTTCCCAGGTTCTGGTACGTGAAAAAGCAAATTTCACTACTTGACCCTAAATAATGCTTTGAATCCAAATCGTCTCACTGTCTGGTAGGTGTTCTTCTTTAACTCAACGAATTCGATGAATCAAGACAATAAAAACCATGCCTTTGCCCACTAAGTAGGATGGGCAAAGAAAAATGTCAGAAGTGGGATTTGAACCCACGCCCTCTTTCGAAGACCAGAACTTGAGTCTGGCGCCTTAGACCACTCGGCCATCCTGACTTGTCTTTTATTGTATGAATAAAAAGAGAACATAAAATATACAACAAGGTAAACTATAAGCAGGAGTTTGGTCTAGCTTCATGCAGACTTCCTTTTAAGTAGAACATAAAAGTAATTCGTGGAAAAAATTCGAGCAGGACCTCGGTTTCAGGGAAGATGGTCAAAAACTAATTATGGCTCAGACCAAAACCATGGTTTTACTGAATGAAAGCTTACCAAGATATTATTAAGGTCGGGCTAAATTTGAAAAGAGGAACCTAAATGTCGATTTTATCTGGAAAATTTGCTTCAATCCAAATTTAAAATTTATCAAAGATTTTTGATATCATTAGGAATTGCATCCTCATTTTAATTATTTAAAATCTCAAATCACTTCCATTGTGGCTGTTGGGATTCGAGCCCAGATCTCCACGGCCACAACGTGGAATTCTTACATGTAAACCACAGCCACTTGAATAACAACAATAAATATTTATTTTGAAGGGTACATAATTCATTAGTTATTATTCCAAGGGAACGACAATCCAAACTCAACGCTAATATAATATCAGGTCATTAAATGATTGGAAAAATTTTTACTCATCTTTTTTTCCTCATTCTTTCACTTCAATTTACCTATTGGTCCCCCAAAATCTTCAAATTGTAAAGCTTGTACCCAATCGTTCTCTTCTTATTTATCAATGATTGTTTATATTATTAAGATTTGCTTTCTCATTTTCATTATTTAAAATATCAAATCTCTTCAACTGTGGCTGCTGGGATTCGAGCCCATGTCTCCAAGGCCACAACGTGGAATTCTTACCACTAAACTACAGCCACTTGTTTAACAACAATAAATAATAATTTTGAAGGGTACATAATTTATTAATTATTATTCTAATGCAAGGATATTCCAAACTCAATGCTAATATAATATCGGAGCATTAAATGATTACTAAAATTATCACAAATGTTATCTTCCTCGTTCTTTAACTTCAGATTTCCTCTTCTTCATCCTAAACCTTCAAATTGTAAAGCTCGCACCCAATCGCACTCTTCCAATTTTCCCTGCAGCCCATATCTTTGATTTCGATCATTCCTCATTTTATTTATTCACTCTAGATCTAGAATCTTCCTCCTTTTATCTCTCCCTCTTTTTAATTCAATTTGTGGTTCTCACATCACTAAAATATCCATCTTCATCTCTCCCTTACTTCAATTTTTCCTTCTATCTCTCCATTGTTCTCATTCGGATGTCAATGTAGAAGTAAAAGTTTAAAAACTCACTTTCTCCCATTCTTCGATTTCTCTAACCACCAATTTACTCTTATCTCTCCCTTTAAATCATATGTTATCTCTCATTGAATTACTGATTGACAGATCATCAAGGAACCAAAAATTATTTTTTTTTTCTATTTAATGGTTTGAATAGTTTGAATTCGTAGGAACGATAAGGAAGTGGGATCGGAATCGGAGAAACCATTATGGTTTCGAACACGGTTCAAGTGTTGTTACCCTTGAACCTTATGTCAAATTTTCGCCATTTCAACCCTACTGGTACGTTTAATTTTGAAAATTTCAGACCCAAACCGTCACTAACATTCATATCCTTGATAATTGGCTTTTGTATTCTAGATAATCTACATTAAAAATCCCATAATTGACTAGGATTTTGTAAATGGGAGTGACGGAAAGTATAAAAAAGAAAGTTATCACAGAGAATTGAAACTATAATTCGGGATACTGTAATTTGAAAAGAAATTTCTAATTATAGTACTCGGTGTGCTTTTAGCCTTTATTTTTTTTTCCAAAATTTGGGAAATCACAAATTTTAATACAAGATTAGTTGTGTCCACACAATGTGAGTACCTTTTGCTAAGTCGGCTCGCAATTTACATGTTGGACGTTGGCCTACTGGGTATTACACTGGTCTTAAGACCCGATTTGGTTGATCATAATCAGGGCCAAATTTATGTATGTTGTGATGAGTGATAAGTGTAAGATGACTTGTAAAGGTCTCTGTATTGTGGCCTTTTCTTGTCTAATGGAGTTCGTTAAATTTTATTTGGCGTCGGCTGTCATGGTATGATTCAAGTTTTGTTATAAGTAGATAGTTGTGTTGATTGTGGCTTGCTTAAGAATATAGAGCTAGAGTGTAATTTTCCCAGGTTCTGGTACGTGAAAAAACAAATTTCACTACTTGACCCTAAATAATGCTTTGAATCCAAATCGTCTCGAAAAATGTCAGAAGTGGGATTTGAACCCACGCCCTCTTTCGAGGACCAGAACTTGAGTCTGGCGCCTTAGACCACTCGGCCATCCTGACTTGTCTTTTATTGTATGAATAAAAAAAGAACATAAAATATACAACATGCTAAACTATAAGCATGAGTTTGGTCTAGCTTCATGCAGACTTCCTTTTAAGTAGAACATAAAAGTAATTCGTGGAAAAAATTCGGGCAAGACCTCGGTTTCAGGGAAGATGGCCAAAAACTAATTATGGCTCAGACCAAAACCATGGTTTTACTGAATGAAAGCTTACCAAGATATTATTAAGGTCGGGCTAAATTTGAAAAGAGGAACCTAAATGTCGATTTTATCTGGAAAATTTGCTTCAATCCAAATTTAATATTTATCAAAGATTTTTTATATCATTAGGAATTGCATCCTCATTTTAATTATTTAAAATCTCAAATCACTTCCATTGTGGCTGTTGGGATTCGAGCCCAGATCTCCACAGCCACAACGTGGAATTCTTACATGTAAACCACAGCCACTTGAATAACAACAATAAATATTTATTTTGAAGGGTACATAATTCATTAGTTATTATCCCAAGGGAACGATAATCCAAACTCAACGCTAATATAATATCGATTGGAAAAATTTTTACTCATCTTTTTTTCCTCATTCTTTCACTTGAATTTACCTATTGGTCCCCCAAAATCTTCAAATTGTAAAGCTTGTACCCAATCGTTCTCTCCTTATTTATCAATGATTGTTTATATTATTAAGATTTGCTTTCTCATTTTCATTATTTAAAATTTCAGATCACTTCAACTGTGGCTGCTGGGATTCGAGCCCAGGTCTCCACGGCCACAACGTGGAATTCTTACCACTAAACTACAGCCACTTGTTTAACAACAATAAATATTAATTTTGAAGGGTACATAATTTATTAATTATTATTCTAACGCAAGGATATTCCAAACTCAATGCTAATATAATGTCGGGGCATTAAATGATTACTAAAAATTATCACAAATGTTATCTTCCTCGTTCTTTCACTTCAGATTTCCTCTTCTTCATCCTAAACCTTCAAATTGTAAAGCTCGCACCCAATCGCACTCTTCCAATTTTCCCTGCAGTCCATATCTTTGATTTCGATCATTCCCCATTTTATTTATTCGCTCTAGATCTAGAATCTTCCTCCTTTTATCTCTCCCTCTTTTTAATTCAATTTGTGGTTCTCACATCACTAAAATATCCATCCTCATCTCTCTCTTTCTTCAATTTTTCCTTCTATCTCACCATTGTTCTCATTCGGATGTCAATGTAGAAGTAAAAGTTTAAAAACTCACTTTCTCCCATTCTTCGATTTCTCTAACCACCAATTTACTCTTATCTCTCCCTTTAAATCATATGTTATCTCTCATTGAATTACTGATTGACAGATCATCAAGGAACCAAAAATTATTTTTTTTTTCTATTTAATGGATTGAATAGTTTGAATTCGTAGGAACGATAAGGAAGTGGGATCGGTATCGGAGAAACCATTATGGTTTCGAACACGGTTCAAGTGTTGTCACCCTTGAACCTTATGTCAAATTTTCGCCGTTTCAACCCTACTGGTACGTTTAATTTTGAAAATTTCAGACCCAAACCGTCACTAACATTCATATCCTTGATAATTGGCTTTTGTATTCTAGATAATCTACATTAAAAATCCCATAATTGACTAGGATATTGTAAATGGGAGTGACGGAATGTATAAAAAAGAAAGTTACCACAGAGAATTGAAACTATAATTCGGGATACTGTAATTTGAAAAGAAATTTCTAATTATAGTACCCGGTGTGCTTTTAGCCTTTATTTTTTTTCCAAAATTTGGGAAATCACAAATTTTAATACAAGATTAGTTGTGTCCACACAATGTGAGTACCTTTTGCTAAGTTGGCTCGCAATTTACATGTTGGACGTTGGCCTACTGGGTATTACACCGGTCTTAAGACCCGATTTGGTTGATCATAATCGGGGCCAAATTTATGTATGTTGTGATGAGTGATAAGTGTACGATGACTTGTAAAGGGCTTTGTATTGTGGCCTTTTCTTGTCTAATGGAGTTCGTTAAATTTTATTTGGCGTCGGCTGTCGTGGTATGATTCAGGTTTTGTTATATGTAGATAGTTGTGTTGATTGTGGTTTGCTTAAGAATATAGAGCTAGAGTGTAATTTTCCCAGGTTCTGGTACGTGAAAAAGCAAATTTCACTACTTGACCCTAAATAATGCTTTGAATCCAAATCGTCTCACTGTCTGGTAGGTGTTATCAAGACAATAAAAACCATGCCTTTGCCCACTAAGTAGGATGGGCAAAGAAAAATGTCAGAAGTGGGATTTGAACCCACGCCCTCTTTCGAAGACCAGAACTTGAGTCTGGCGCCTTAGACCACTCGGCCATCCTGACTTGTCTTTTATTGTATGAATAAAAAGAGAACATAAAATATACAACAAGGTAAACTATAAGCAGGAGTTTGATCTAGCTTCATGCAGACTTCCTTTTAAGTAGAACATAAAAGTAATTCGTGGAAAAAATTCGGGCAAGACCTCGGTTTCAGGGAAGATGGCCAAAAACTAATTATGGCTCAGACCAAAACCATGGTTTTACTGAATGAAAGCTTACCAAGATATTATTAAGGTCGGGCTAAATTTGAAAAGAGGAACCTAAATGTCGATTTTATCTGGAAAATTTGCTTCAATCCAAATTTAAAATTTATCAACGATTTTTGATATCATTAGGAATTGCATCCTCATTTTAATTATTTAAAATCTCAAATCACTTCCATTGTGGCTGTTGGGATTCGAGCCCAGATCTCCACAGCCACAACGTGGAATTCTTACATGTAAACCACAGCCACTTGAATAACAACAATAAATATTTATTTTGAAGGGTACATAATTCATTAGTTATTATCCCAAGGGAACGATAATCCAAACTCAACGCTAATATAATATCGATTGGAAAAATTTTTACTCATCTTTTTTTCCTCATTCTTTCACTTGAATTTACCTATTGGTCCCCCAAATTCTTCAAATTGTAAAGCTTGTACCCAATCGTTCTCTCCTTATTTATCAATGATTGTTTATATTATTAAGATTTGCTTTCTCATTTTCATTATTTAAAATCTCAGATCACTTCAACTGTGGCTGCTGGGATTCGAGCCCAGGTCTCCACGGCCACAACGTGGAATTCTTACCACTAAACTACAGCCACTTGTTTAACAACAATAAATATTAATTTTCGAGGGTACATAATTTATTAATTATTATTCTAACGCAAGGATATTCCAAACTCAATGCTAATATAATGTCGGGGCATTAAATGATTACTAAAAATTATCACAAATGTTATCTTCCTCGTTCTTTCACTTCAGATTTCCTCTTCTTCATCCTAAACCTTCAAATTGTAAAGCTCGCACCCAATCGCACTCTTCCAATTTTCCCTGCAGTCCATATCTTTGATTTCGATCATTCCCCATTTTATTTATTCGCTCTAGATCTAGAATCTTCCTCCTTTTATCTCTCCCTCTTTTTAATTCAATTTGTGGTTCTCACATCACTAAAATATCCATCCTCATCTCTCTCTTTCTTCAATTTTTCCTTCTATCTCACCATTGTTCTCATTCGGATGTCAATGTAGAAGTAAAAGTTTAAAAACTCACTTTCTCCCATTCTTCGATTTCTCTAACCACCAATTTACTCTTATCTCTCCCTTTAAATCATATGTTATCTCTCATTGAATTACTGATTGACAGATCATCAAGGAACCAAAAATTATTTTTTTTTTCTATTTAATGGATTGAATAGTTTGAATTCGTAGGAACGATAAGGAAGTGGGATCGGTATCGGAGAAACCATTATGGTTTCGAACACGGTTCAAGTGTTGTCACCCTTGAACCTTATGTCAAATTTTCGCCGTTTCAACCCTACTGGTACGTTTAATTTTGAAAATTTCAGACCCAAACCGTCACTAACATTCATATCCTTGATAATTGGCTTTTGTATTCTAGATAATCTACATTAAAAATCCCATAATTGACTAGGATATTGTAAATGGGAGTGACGGAATGTATAAAAAAGAAAGTTACCACAGAGAATTGAAACTATAATTCGGGATACTGTAATTTGAAAAGAAATTTCTAATTATAGTACCCGGTGTGCTTTTAGCCTTTATTTTTTTTCCAAAATTTGGGAAATCACAAATTTTAATACAAGATTAGTTGTGTCCACACAATGTGAGTACCTTTTGCTAAGTTGGCTCGCAATTTACATGTTGGACGTTGGCCTACTGGGTATTACACCGGTCTTAAGACCCGATTTGGTTGATCATAATCGGGGCCAAATTTATGTATGTTGTGATGAGTGATAAGTGTACGATGACTTGTAAAGGGCTTTGTATTGTGGCCTTTTCTTGTCTAATGGAGTTCGTTAAATTTTATTTGGCGTCGGCTGTCGTGGTATGATTCAGGTTTTGTTATATGTAGATAGTTGTGTTGATTGTGGTTTGCTTAAGAATATAGAGCTAGAGTGTAATTTTCCCAGGTTCTGGTACGTGAAAAAGCAAATTTCACTACTTGACCCTAAATAATGCTTTGAATCCAAATCGTCTCACTGTCTGGTAGGTGTTATCAAGACAATAAAAACCATGCCTTTGCCCACTAAGTAGGATGGGCAAAGAAAAATGTCAGAAGTGGGATTTGAACCCACGCCCTCTTTCGAAGACCAGAACTTGAGTCTGGCGCCTTAGACCACTCGGCCATCCTGACTTGTCTTTTATTGTATGAATAAAAAGAGAACATAAAATATACAACAAGGTAAACTATAAGCAGGAGTTTGATCTAGCTTCATGCAGACTTCCTTTTAAGTAGAACATAAAAGTAATTCGTGGAAAAAATTCGGGCAAGACCTCGGTTTCAGGGAAGATGGCCAAAAACTAATTATGGCTCAGACCAAAACCATGGTTTTACTGAATGAAAGCTTACCAAGATATTATTAAGGTCGGGCTAAATTTGAAAAGAGGAACCTAAATGTCGATTTTATCTGGAAAATTTGCTTCAATCCAAATTTAAAATTTATCAACGATTTTTGATATCATTAGGAATTGCATCCTCATTTTAATTATTTAAAATCTCAAATCACTTCCATTGTGGCTGTTGGGATTCGAGCCCAGATCTCCACAGCCACAACGTGGAATTCTTACATGTAAACCACAGCCACTTGAATAACAACAATAAATATTTATTTTGAAGGGTACATAATTCATTAGTTATTATCCCAAGGGAACGATAATCCAAACTCAACGCTAATATAATATCGATTGGAAAAATTTTTACTCATCTTTTTTTCCTCATTCTTTCACTTGAATTTACCTATTGGTCCCCCAAATTCTTCAAATTGTAAAGCTTGTACCCAATCGTTCTCTCCTTATTTATCAATGATTGTTTATATTATTAAGATTTGCTTTCTCATTTTCATTATTTAAAATCTCAGATCACTTCAACTGTGGCTGCTGGGATTCGAGCCCAGGTCTCCACGGCCACAACGTGGAATTCTTACCACTAAACTACAGCCACTTGTTTAACAACAATAAATATTAATTTTCGAGGGTACATAATTTATTAATTATTATTCTAACGCAAGGATATTCCAAACTCAATGCTAATATAATGTCGGGGCATTAAATGATTACTAAAAATTATCACAAATGTTATCTTCCTCGTTCTTTCACTTCAGATTTCCTCTTCTTCATCCTAAACCTTCAAATTGTAAAGCTCGCACCCAATCGCACTCTTCCAATTTTCCCTGCAGTCCATATCTTTGATTTCGATCATTCCCCATTTTATTTATTCGCTCTAGATCTAGAATCTTCCTCCTTTTATCTCTCCCTCTTTTTAATTCAATTTGTGGTTCTCACATCACTAAAATATCCATCCTCATCTCTCTCTTTCTTCAATTTTTCCTTCTATCTCACCATTGTTCTCATTCGGATGTCAATGTAGAAGTAAAAGTTTAAAAACTCACTTTCTCCCATTCTTCGATTTCTCTAACCACCAATTTACTCTTATCTCTCCCTTTAAATCATATGTTATCTCTCATTGAATTACTGATTGACAGATCATCAAGGAACCAAAAATTATTTTTTTTTTCTATTTAATGGATTGAATAGTTTGAATTCGTAGGAACGATAAGGAAGTGGGATCGGTATCGGAGAAACCATTATGGTTTCGAACACGGTTCAAGTGTTGTCACCCTTGAACCTTATGTCAAATTTTCGCCGTTTCAACCCTACTGGTACGTTTAATTTTGAAAATTTCAGACCCAAACCGTCACTAACATTCATATCCTTGATAATTGGCTTTTGTATTCTAGATAATCTACATTAAAAATCCCATAATTGACTAGGATATTGTAAATGGGAGTGACGGAATGTATAAAAAAGAAAGCTACCACAGAGAATTGAAACTATAATTCGGGATACTGTAATTTGAAAAGAAATTTCTAATTATAGTACCCGGTGTGCTTTTAGCCTTTATTTTTTTTTCCAAAATTTGGGAAATCACAAATTTTAATACAAGATTAGTTGTGTCCACACAATGTGAGTACCTTTTGCTAAGTTGGCTCGCAATTTACATGTTGGACGTTGGCCTACTGGGTATTACACCGGTCTTAAGACCCGATTTGGTTGATCATAATCGGGGCCAAATTTATGTATGTCGTGATGAGTGATAAGTGTACGATGACTTGTAAAGGGCTCTGTATTGTGGCCTTTTCTTGTCTAATGGAGTTCGTTAAATTTTATTTGGCGTCGGCTGTCGTGGTATGATTCAGGTTTTGTTATATGTAGATAGTTGTGTTGATTGTGGTTTGCTTAAGAATATAGAGCTAGAGTGTAATTTTCCCAGGTTCTGGTACGTGAAAAAGCAAATTTCACTACTTGACCCTAAATAATGCTTTGAATCCAAATCGTCTCACTGTCTGGTAGGTGTTCTTCTTTAACTCAACGAATTCGATGAATCAAGACAATAAAAACCATGCCTTTGCCCACTAAGTAGGATGGGCAAAGAAAAATGTCAGAGGTGGGATTTGAACCCACGCCCTCTTTCGAAGACCAGAACTTGAGTCTGGCGCCTTAGACCACTCGGCCATCCTGACTTGTCTTTTATTGTATGAATAAAAAGAGAACATAAAATATACAACAAGGTAAACTATAAGCAGGAGTTTGGTCTAGCTTCATGCAGACTTCCTTTTAAGTAGAACATAAAAGTAATTCGTGGAAAAAATTCGGGCAAGACCTCGGTTTCAGGGAAGATGGCCAAAAACTAATTATGGCTCAGACCAAAACCATGGTTTTACTGAATGAAAGCTTACCAAGATATTATTAAGGTCGGGCTAAATTTGAAAAGAGGAACCTAAATGTCGATTTTATCTGGAAAATTTGCTTCAATCCAAATTTAAAATTTATCAAAGATTTTTGATATCATTAGGAATTGCATCCTCATTTTAATTATTTAAAATCTCAAATCACTTCCATTGTGGTTGTTGGGATTCGAGTCCAGATCTCCACGGCCACAACGTGGAATTCTTACATGTAAACCACAGCCACTTGAATAACAACAATAAATATTTATTTTGAAGGGTACATAATTCATTAGTTATTATCCCAAGGGAACGATAATCCAAACTCAACGCTAATATAATATCGATTGGAAAAATTTTTACTCATCTTTTTTTCCTCATTCTTTCACTTGAATTTACCTATTGGTCCCCCAAATTCTTCAAATTGTAAAGCTTGTACCCAATCGTTCTCTCCTTATTTATCAATGATTGTTTATATTATTAAGATTTGCTTTCTCATTTTCATTATTTAAAATCTCAGATCACTTCAACTGTGGCTGCTGGGATTCGAGCCCAGGTCTCCACGGCCACAACGTGGAATTCTTACCACTAAACTACAGCCACTTGTTTAACAACAATAAATATTAATTTTCGAGGGTACATAATTTATTAATTATTATTCTAACGCAAGGATATTCCAAACTCAATGCTAATATAATGTCGGGGCATTAAATGATTACTAAAAATTATCACAAATGTTATCTTCCTCGTTCTTTCACTTCAGATTTCCTCTTCTTCATCCTAAACCTTCAAATTGTAAAGCTCGCACCCAATCGCACTCTTCCAATTTTCCCTGCAGTCCATATCTTTGATTTCGATCATTCCCCATTTTATTTATTCGCTCTAGATCTAGAATCTTCCTCCTTTTATCTCTCCCTCTTTTTAATTCAATTTGTGGTTCTCACATCACTAAAATATCCATCCTCATCTCTCTCTTTCTTCAATTTTTCCTTCTATCTCACCATTGTTCTCATTCGGATGTCAATGTAGAAGTAAAAGTTTAAAAACTCACTTTCTCCCATTCTTCGATTTCTCTAACCACCAATTTACTCTTATCTCTCCCTTTAAATCATATGTTATCTCTCATTGAATTACTGATTGACAGATCATCAAGGAACCAAAAATTATTTTTTTTTTCTATTTAATGGATTGAATAGTTTGAATTCGTAGGAACGATAAGGAAGTGGGATCGGTATCGGAGAAACCATTATGGTTTCGAACACGGTTCAAGTGTTGTCACCCTTGAACCTTATGTCAAATTTTCGCCGTTTCAACCCTACTGGTACGTTTAATTTTGAAAATTTCAGACCCAAACCGTCACTAACATTCATATCCTTGATAATTGGCTTTTGTATTCTAGATAATCTACATTAAAAATCCCATAATTGACTAGGATATTGTAAATGGGAGTGACGGAATGTATAAAAAAGAAAGTTACCACAGAGAATTGAAACTATAATTCGGGATACTGTAATTTGAAAAGAAATTTCTAATTATAGTACCCGGTGTGCTTTTAGCCTTTATTTTTTTTCCAAAATTTGGGAAATCACAAATTTTAATACAAGATTAGTTGTGTCCACACAATGTGAGTACCTTTTGCTAAGTTGGCTCGCAATTTACATGTTGGACGTTGGCCTACTGGGTATTACACCGGTCTTAAGACCCGATTTGGTTGATCATAATCGGGGCCAAATTTATGTATGTCGTGATGAGTGATAAGTGTACGATGACTTGTAAAGGGCTCTGTATTGTGGCCTTTTCTTGTCTAATGGAGTTCGTTAAATTTTATTTGGCGTCGGCTGTCGTGGTATGATTCAGGTTTTGTTATATGTAGATAGTTGTGTTGATTGTGGTTTGCTTAAGAATATAGAGCTAGAGTGTAATTTTCCCAGGTTCTGGTACGTGAAAAAGCAAATTTCACTACTTGACCCTAAATAATGCTTTGAATCCAAATCGTCTCACTGTCTGGTAGGTGTTCTTCTTTAACACAACGAATTCGATGAATCAAGACAATAAAAACCATGCCTTTGCCCACTAAGTAGGATGGGCAAAGAAAAATGTCAGAGGTGGGATTTGAACCCACGCCCTCTTTCGAAGACCAGAACTTGAGTCTGGCGCCTTAGACCACTCGGCCATCCTGACTTGTCTTTTATTGTATGAATAAAAAGAGAACATAAAATATACAACAAGGTAAACTATAAGCAGGAGTTTGGTTTAGCTTCATGCAGACTTCCTTTTAAGTAGAACATAAAAGTAATTCGTGGAAAAAATTCGGGCAAGACCTCGGTTTCAGGGAAGATGGCCAAAAACTAATTATGGCTCAGACCAAAACCATGGTTTTACTGAATGAAAGCTTACCAAGATATTATTAAGGTCGGGCTAAATTTGAAAAGAGGAACCTAAATGTCGATTTTATCTGGAAAATTTGCTTCAATCCAAATTTAAAATTTATCAAAGATTTTTGATATCATTAGGAATTGCATCCTCATTTTAATTATTTAAAATCTCAAATCACTTCCATTGTGGCTGTTGGGATTCGAGCCCAGATCTCCACGGCCACAACGTGGAATTCTTACATGTAAACCACAGCCACTTGAATAACAACAATAAATATTTATTTTGAAGGGTACATAATTCATTAGTTATTATCCCAAGGGAACGATAATCCAAACTCAACGCTAATATAATATCGATTGGAAAAATTTTTACTCATCTTTTTTTCCTCATTCTTTCACTTGAATTTACCTATTGGTCCCCCAAAATCTTCAAATTGTAAAGCTTGTACCCAATCGTTCTCTCCTTATTTATCAATGATTGTTTATATTATTAAGATTTGCTTTCTCATTTTCGATATTTAAAATCTCAGATCACTTCAACTGTGGCTGCTGGGATTCGAGCCCAGGTCTCCACGGCCACAACGTGGAATTCTTACCACTAAACTACAGCCACTTGTTTAACAACAATAAATATTAATTTTCAAGGGTACATAATTTATTAATTATTATTCTAACGCAAGGATATTCCAAACTCAATGCTAATATAATGTCGGGGCATTAAATGATTACTAAAAATTATCACAAATGTTATCTTCCTCGTTCTTTCACTTCAGATTTCCTCTTCTTCATCCTAAACCTTCAAATTGTAAAGCTCGCACCCAATCGCACTCTTCCAATTTTCCCTGCAGTCCATATCTTTGATTTCGATCATTCCCCATTTTATTTATTCGCTCTAGATCTAGAATCTTCCTCCTTTTATCTCTCCCTCTTTTTAATTCAATTTGTGGTTCTCACATCACTAAAATATCCATCCTCATCTCTCTCTTTCTTCAATTTTTCCTTCTATCTCACCATTGTTCTCATTCGGATGTCAATGTAGAAGTAAAAGTTTAAAAACTCACTTTCTCCCATTCTTCGATTTCTCTAACCACCAATTTACTCTTATCTCTCCCTTTAAATCATATGTTATCTCTCATTGAATTACTGATTGACAGATCATCAAGGAACCAAAAATTATTTTTTTTTTCTATTTAATGGATTGAATAGTTTGAATTCGTAGGAACGATAAGGAAGTGGGATCGGTATCGGAGAAACCATTATGGTTTCGAACACGGTTCAAGTGTTGTCACCCTTGAACCTTATGTCAAATTTTCGCCGTTTCAACCCTACTGGTACGTTTAATTTTGAAAATTTCAGACCCAAACCGTCACTAACATTCATATCCTTGATAATTGGCTTTTGTATTCTAGATAATCTACATTAAAAATCCCATAATTGACTAGGATATTGTAAATGGGAGTGACGGAATGTATAAAAAAGAAAGTTACCACAGAGAATTGAAACTATAATTCGGGATACTGTAATTTGAAAAGAAATTTCTAATTATAGTACCCGGTGTGCTTTTAGCCTTTATTTTTTTTCCAAAATTTGGGAAATCACAAATTTTAATACAAGATTAGTTGTGTCCACACAATGTGAGTACCTTTTGCTAAGTTGGCTCGCAATTTACATGTTGGACGTTGGCCTACTGGGTATTACACCGGTCTTAAGACCCGATTTGGTTGATCATAATCGGGGCCAAATTTATGTATGTCGTGATGAGTGATAAGTGTACGATGACTTGTAAAGGGCTCTGTATTGTGGCCTTTTCTTGTCTAATGGAGTTCGTTAAATTTTATTTGGCGTCGGCTGTCGTGGTATGATTCAGGTTTTGTTATATGTAGATAGTTGTGTTGATTGTGGTTTGCTTAAGAATATAGAGCTAGAGTGTAATTTTCCCAGGTTCTGGTACGTGAAAAAGCAAATTTCACTACTTGACCCTAAATAATGCTTTGAATCCAAATCGTCTCACTGTCTGGTAGGTGTTCTTCTTTAACTCAACGAATTCGATGAATCAAGACAATAAAAAACATGCCTTTGCCCACTAAGTAGGATGGGCAAAGAAAAATGTCAGAGGTGGGATTTGAACCCACGCCCTCTTTCGAAGACCAGAACTTGAGTCTGGCGCCTTAGACCACTCGGCCATCCTGACTTGTCTTTTGTTGTATGAATAAAAAGAGAACATAAAATATACAACAAGGTAAACTATAAGCAGGAGTTTGGTCTAGCTTCATGCAGACTTCCTTTTAAGTAGAACATAAAAGTAATTCGTGGAAAAAATTCGGGCAAGACCTCGGTTTCAGGGAAGATGGCCAAAAACTAATTATGGCTCAGACCAAAACCATGGTTTTACTGAATGAAAGCTTACCAAGATATTATTAAGGTCGGGCTAAATTTGAAAAGAGGAACCTAAATGTCGATTTTATCTGGAAAATTTGCTTCAATCCAAATTTAAAATTTATCAAAGATTTTTGATATCATTAGGAATTGCATCCTCATTTTAATTATTTAAAATCTCAAATCACTTCCATTGTGGCTGTTGGGATTCGAGCCCAGATCTCCACGGCCACAACGTGGAATTCTTACATGTAAACCACAGCCACTTGAATAACAACAATAAATATTTATTTTGAAGGGTACATAATTCATTAGTTATTATCCCAAGGGAACGATAATCCAAACTCAACGCTAATATAATATCGATTGGAAAAATTTTTACTCATCTTTTTTTCCTCATTCTTTCACTTGAATTTACCTATTGGTCCCCCAAAATCTTCAAATTGTAAAGCTTGTACCCAATCGTTCTCTCCTTATTTATCAATGATTGTTTATATTATTAAGATTTGCTTTCTCATTTTCGATATTTAAAATCTCAGATCACTTCAACTGTGGCTGCTGGGATTCGAGCCCAGGTCTCCACGGCCACAACGTGGAATTCTTACCACTAAACTACAGCCACTTGTTTAACAACAATAAATATTAATTTTCAAGGGTACATAATTTATTAATTATTATTCTAACGCAAGGATATTCCAAACTCAATGCTAATATAATGTCGGGGCATTAAATGATTACTAAAAATTATCACAAATGTTATCTTCCTCGTTCTTTCACTTCAGATTTCCTCTTCTTCATCCTAAACCTTCAAATTGTAAAGCTCGCACCCAATCGCACTCTTCCAATTTTCCCTGCAGTCCATATCTTTGATTTCGATCATTCCCCATTTTATTTATTCGCTCTAGATCTAGAATCTTCCTCCTTTTATCTCTCCCTCTTTTTAATTCAATTTGTGGTTCTCACATCACTAAAATATCCATCCTCATCTCTCTCTTTCTTCAATTTTTCCTTCTATCTCACCATTGTTCTCATTCGGATGTCAATGTAGAAGTAAAAGTTTAAAAACTCACTTTCTCCCATTCTTCGATTTCTCTAACCACCAATTTACTCTTATCTCTCCCTTTAAATCATATGTTATCTCTCATTGAATTACTGATTGACAGATCATCAAGGAACCAAAAATTATTTTTTTTTTCTATTTAATGGATTGAATAGTTTGAATTCGTAGGAACGATAAGGAAGTGGGATCGGTATCGGAGAAACCATTATGGTTTCGAACACGGTTCAAGTGTTGTCACCCTTGAACCTTATGTCAAATTTTCGCCGTTTCAACCCTACTGGTACGTTTAATTTTGAAAATTTCAGACCCAAACCGTCACTAACATTCATATCCTTGATAATTGGCTTTTGTATTCTAGATAATCTACATTAAAAATCCCATAATTGACTAGGATATTGTAAATGGGAGTGACGGAATGTATAAAAAAGAAAGTTACCACAGAGAATTGAAACTATAATTCGGGATACTGTAATTTGAAAAGAAATTTCTAATTATAGTACCCGGTGTGCTTTTAGCCTTTATTTTTTTTCCAAAATTTGGGAAATCACAAATTTTAATACAAGATTAGTTGTGTCCACACAATGTGAGTACCTTTTGCTAAGTTGGCTCGCAATTTACATGTTGGACGTTGGCCTACTGGGTATTACACCGGTCTTAAGACCCGATTTGGTTGATCATAATCGGGGCCAAATTTATGTATGTCGTGATGAGTGATAAGTGTACGATGACTTGTAAAGGGCTCTGTATTGTGGCCTTTTCTTGTCTAATGGAGTTCGTTAAATTTTATTTGGCGTCGGCTGTCGTGGTATGATTCAGGTTTTGTTATATGTAGATAGTTGTGTTGATTGTGGTTTGCTTAAGAATATAGAGCTAGAGTGTAATTTTCCCAGGTTCTGGTACGTGAAAAAGCAAATTTCACTACTTGACCCTAAATAATGCTTTGAATCCAAATCGTCTCACTGTCTGGTAGGTGTTCTTCTTTAACTCAACGAATTCGATGAATCAAGACAATAAAAAACATGCCTTTGCCCACTAAGTAGGATGGGCAAAGAAAAATGTCAGAGGTGGGATTTGAACCCACGCCCTCTTTCGAAGACCAGAACTTGAGTCTGGCGCCTTAGACCACTCGGCCATCCTGACTTGTCTTTTGTTGTATGAATAAAAAGAGAACATAAAATATACAACAAGGTAAACTATAAGCAGGAGTTTGGTCTAGCTTCATGCAGACTTCCTTTTAAGTAGAACATAAAAGTAATTCGTGGAAAAAATTCGGGCAAGACCTCGGTTTCAGGGAAGATGGCCAAAAACTAATTATGGCTCAGACCAAAACCATGGTTTTACTGAATGAAAGCTTACCAATATATTATTTAGGTCGGGCTAAATTTGAAAAGAGGAACCTAAATGTCGATTTTATCTGGAAAATTTGCTTCAATCCAAATTTAAAATTTATCAAAGATTTTTGATATCATTAGGAATTGCATCCTCATTTTAATTATTTAAAATCTCAAATCACTTCCATTGTGGCTGTTGGGATTCGAGCCCAGATCTCCACGGCCACAACATGGAATTCTTACATGTAAACCACAGCCACTTGAATAACAACAATAAATATTTATTTTGAAGGGTACATAATTCATTAGTTATTATCCCAAGGGAACGATAATCCAAACTCAACGCTAATATAATATCGATTGGAAAAATTTTTACTCATCTTTTTTTCCTCATTCTTTCACTTGAATTTACCTATTGGTCCCCCAAAATCTTCAAATTGTAAACCTTGTACCCAATCGTTCTCTCCTTATTTATCAATGATTGTTTATATTATTAAGATTTGCTTTCTCATTTTCATTATTTAAAATCTCAGATCACTTCAACTGTGGCTGCTGGGATTCGAGCCCAGGTCTCCACGGCCACAACGTGGAATTCTTACCACTAAACTACAGCCACTTGTTTAACAACAATAAATATTAATTTTCAAGGGTACATAATTTATTAATTATTATTCTAACGCAAGGATATTCCAAACTCAATGCTAATATAATGTCGGGGCATTAAATGATTACTAAAAATTATCACAAATGTTATCTTCCTCGTTCTTTCACTTCAGATTTCCTCTTCTTCATCCTAAACCTTCAAATTGTAAAGCTCGCACCCAATCGCACTCTTCCAATTTTCCCTGCAGTCCATATCTTTGATTTCGATCATTCCCCATTTTATTTATTCGCTCTAGATCTAGAATCTTCCTCCTTTTATCTCTCCCTCTTTTTAATTCAATTTGTGGTTCTCACATCACTAAAATATCCATCCTCATCTCTCTCTTTCTTCAATTTTTCCTTTTATCTCACCATTGTTCTCATTCGGATGTCAATGTAGAAGTAAAAGTTTAAAAACTCACTTTCTCCCATTCTTCGATTTCTCTAACCACCAATTTACTCTTATCTCTCCCTTTAAATCATATGTTATCTCTCGTTGAATTACTGATTGACAGATCATCAAGGAACCAAAAATTATTTTTTTTTTCTATTTAATGGATTGAATAGTTTGAATTCGTAGGAACGATAAGGAAGTGGGATCGGAATCGGAGAAACCATTATGGTTTCGAACACGGTTCAAGTGTTGTTACCCTTGAACCTTATGTCAAATTTTCGCCGTTTCAACCCTACTGGTACGTTTAATTTTGAAAATTTCAGACCCAAACCGTCACTAACATTCATATCCTTGATAATTGGCTTTTGTATTCTAGATAATCTACATTAAAAATCCCATAATTGACTAGGATATTGTAAATGGGAGTGACGGAATGTATAAAAAAGAAAGTTACCACAGAGAATTGAAACTATAATTCGGGATACTGTAATTTGAAAAGAAATTTCTAATTATAGTACCCGGTGTGCTTTTAGCCTTTATTTTTTTTCCAAAATTTGGGAAATCACAAATTTTAATACAAGATTAGTTGTATCCACACAATGTGAGTACCTTTTGCTAAGTTGGCTCGCAATTTACATGTTGGACGTTGGCCTACTGGGTATTACACCGGTCTTAAGACCCGATTTGGTTGATCATAATCGGTGCCAAATTTATGTATGTCGTGATGAGTGATAAGTGTACGATGACTTGTAAAGGGCTCTGTATTGTGGCCTTTTCTTGTCTAATGGAGTTCGTTAAATTTTATTTGGCGTCGGCTGTCGTGGTATGATTCAGGTTTTGTTATATGTAGATAGTTGTGTTGATTGTGGTTTGCTTAAGAATATAGAGCTAGAGTGTAATTTTCCCAGGTTCTGGTACGTGAAAAAGCAAATTTCACTACTTGACCCTAAATAATGCTTTGAATCCAAATCGTCTCACTGTCTGGTAGGTGTTCTTCTTTAACTCAACGAATTCGATGAATCCATTAAGTAGGATTGGCAAAGAAAAATGTCAGAAGTGGGATTTGAACCCACGCCCTCTTTCGAAGACCAGAACTTGAGTCTGGCGCCTTAGACCACTCGGCCATCCTGACTTGTCTTTTATTGTATGAATAAAAAGAGAACATAAAATGTACAACAAGGTAAACTATAAGCAGGAGTTTGGTCTAGCTTCATGCAGACTTCCTTTTAAGTAGAACATAAAAGTAATTCGTGGAAAAAATTCGGGCAAGACCTCGGTTTCAGGGAAGATGGCCAAAAACTAATTATGGCTCAGACCAAAACCATGGTTTTACTGAATGAAAGCTTACCAAGATATTATTAAGGTCGGGCTAAATTTGAAAAGAGGAACCTAAATGTCGATTTTATCTGGAAAATTTGCTTCAATCCAAATTTAAAATTTATCAAAGATTTTTGATATCATTAGGAATTGCATCCTCATTTTAATTATTTAAAATCTCAAATCACTTCCATTGTGGCTGTTGGGATTCGAGCCCAGATCTCCACGGCCACAACGTGGAATTCTTACATGTAAACCATAGCCACTTGAATAACAACAATAAATATTTATTTTGAAGGGTACATAATTCATTAGTTATTATCCCAAGGGAACGATAATCCAAACTCAACGCTAATATAATATCGATTGGAAAAATTTTTACTCATCTTTTTTTCCTCATTCTTTCACTTGAATTTACCTATTGGTCCCCCAAAATCTTCAAATTGTAAACCTTGTACCCAATCGTTCTCTCCTTATTTATCAATGATTGTTTATATTATTAAGATTTGCTTTCTCATTTTCATTATTTAAAATCTCAGATCACTTCAACTGTGGCTGCTGGGATTCGAGCCCAGGTCTCCACGGCCACAACGTGGAATTCTTACCACTAAACTACAGCCACTTGTTTAACAACAATAAATATTAATTTTCAAGGGTACATAATTTATTAATTATTATTCTAACGCAAGGATATTCCAAACTCAATGCTAATATAATGCCAGGGCATTAAATGATTACTAAAAATTATCACAAATGTTATCTTCCTCGTTCTTTCACTTCAGATTTCCTCTTCTTCATCCTAAACCTTCAAATTGTAAAGCTCGCACCCAATCGCACTCTTCCAATTTTCCCTGCAAACCATATCTTTGATTTCGATCATTCCCCATTTTATTTATTCGCTCTAGATCTAGAATCTTCCTCCTATTATCTCTCCCTCTTTTTAATTCAATTTGTGGTACTCACATCACTAAAATATCCATCCTCATCTCTCTCTTTCTTCAATTTTTCCTTCTATCTCACCATTGTTCTCATTCGGATGTCAATGTAGAAGTAAAAGTTTAAAAACTCACTTTCTCCCATTCTTCGATTTCTCTAACCACCAATTTACTCTTATCTCTCCCTTTAAATCATATGTTATCTCTCATTGAATTACTGATTGACAGATCATCAAGGAACCAAAAATTATTTTTTTTTTCTATTTAATGGATTGAATAGTTTGAATTCGTAGGAACGATAAGGAAGTGGGATCGGAATCGGAGAAACCATTATGGTTTCGAACACGGTTCAAGTGTTGTTACCCTTGAACCTTATGTCAAATTTTCGCCGTTTCAACCCTACTGGTACGTTTAATTTTGAAAATTTCAGACCCAAACCGTCACTAACATTCATATCCTTGATAATTGGCTTTTGTATTCTAGATAATCTACATTAAAAATCCCATAATTGACTAGGATATTGTCAATCGGAGTGACGGAATGTATAAAAAAGAAAGTTACCACAGAGAATTGAAACTATAATTCGGGATACTGTAATTTGTAAAGAAATTTCTAATTATAGTACCCGGTGTGCTTTTAGCCTTTATTTTTTTTCCAAAATTTGGGAAATCACAAATTTTAATACAAGATTAGTTGTGTCCACACAATGTGAGTACCTTTTGCTTAGTTGGCTCGCAATTTACATGTTGGACGTTGGCCTACTGGGTATTACACCGGTCTTAAGACCCGATTTGGTTGATCATAGTCGGGGCCAAATTTATGTATGTCGTGATGAGTGATAAGTGTACGATGACTTGTAAAGGGCTCTGTATTGTGGCCTTTTCTTGTCTAATGGAGTTCGTTAAATTTTATTTGGCGTCGGCTGTCGTGGTATGATTCAGGTTTTGTTATATGAAGATAGTTGTGTTGATTGTGGTTTGCTTAAGAATATAGAGCTAGAGTGTAATTTTCCCAGGTTCTGGTACGTGAAAAAGCAAATTTCATTACTTGACCCTAAATAATGCTTTGAATCCAAATCGTCTCACTGTCTGGTAGGTGTTCTTCTTTAACTCAATGAATTCGATGAATCAAGACAATAAAAACCATGCCTTTGCCCACTAAGTAGGATGGGCAAAGAAAAATGTCAGAGGTGGGATTTGAACCCACGCCCTCTTTCGAAGACCAGAACTTGAGTCTGGCGCCTTAGACCACTCGGCCATCCTGACTTGTCTTTTATTGTATGAATAAAAAGAGAACATAAAATATACAACAAGGTAAACTATAAGCAGGAGTTTGGTCTAGCTTCATGCAGACTTCCTTTTAAGTAGAACATAAAAGTAATTCGTGGAAAAAATTCGGGCAAGACCTCGGTTTCAGGGAAGATGGCCAAAAACTAATTATGGCTCTGACCAAAACCATGGTTTTACTGAATGAAAGCTTACCAAGATATTATTAAGGTCGGGCTAAATTTGAAAAGAGGAACCTAAATGTCGATTTTATCTGGAAAATTTGCTTCAATCCAAATTTAAAATTTATCAAAGATTTTTGATATCATTAGGAATTGCATCCTCATTTTAATTATTTAAAATCTCAAATCACTTCCATTGTGGCTGTTGGGATTCGAGCCCAGATCTCCACGGCCACAACGTGGAATTCTTACATGTAAACCACAGCCACTTGAATAACAACAATAAATATTTATTTTGAAGGGTACATAATTCATTAGTTATTATCCCAAGGGAACGATAATCCAAACTCAACGCTAATATAATATCGATTGGAAAAATTTTTACTCATCTTTTTTTCCTCATTCTTTCACTTCAATTTACCTATTGGTCCCCCAAAATCTTCAAATTGTAAAGCTTGTACCCAATCGTTCTCTCCTTATTTATCAATGATTGTTTATATTATTAAGATTTGCTTTCTCATTTTCATTATTTAAAATCTCAGATCACTTCAACTGTGGCTGCTGGGATTCGAGCCCAGGTCTCCACGGCCACAACGTGGAATTCTTACCACTAAACTACAGCCACTTGTTTAACAACAATAAATATTAATTTTCAAGGGTACATAATTTATTAATTATTATTCTAACGCAAGGATATTCCAAACTCAATGCTAATATAATGTCGGGGCATTAAATGATTACTAAAAATTATCACAAATGTTATCTTCCTCGTTCTTTCACTTCAGATTTCCTCTTCTACATCCTAAACCTTCAAATTGTAAAGCTCGCACCCAATCGCACTCTTCCAATTTTCCCTGCAGTCCATATCTTTGATTTCGATCATTCCCCATTTTATTTATTCGCTCTAGATCTAGAATCTTCCTCCTTTTATCTCTCCCTCTTTTTAATTCAATTTGTGGTTCTCACATCACTAAAATATCCATCCTCATCTCTCTCTTTCTTCAATTTTTCCTTCTATCTCACCATTGTTCTCATTCGGATGTCAATGTAGAAGTAAAAGTTTAAAAACTCACTTTCTCCCATTCTTCGATTTCTCTAACCACCAATTTACTCTTATCTCTCCCTTTAAATCATATGTTATCTCTCGTTGAATTACTGATTGACAGATCATCAAGGAACCAAAAATTATTTTTTTTTTCTATTTAATGGTTTGAATAGTTTGAATTCGTAGGAACGATAAGGAAGTGCGATCGGAATCGGAGAAACCATTATGGTTTCGAACACGGTTCAAGTGTTGTTACCCTTGAACCTTATGTCAAATTTTCGCCATTTCAACCCTACTGGTATGTTTAATTTTGAAAATTTCAGACCCAAACCGTCACTAACATTCATATCCTTGATAATTGGCTTTTGTATTCTAGATAATCTACATTAAAAATCCTATAATTGACTAGGATTTTGTAAATGGGAGTGACGGAATGTATAAAAAAGAAAGTTACCACAGAGAATTGAAACTATAATTCGGGATACTATAATTTGAAAAGAAATTTCTAATTATAGTACTCGGTGTGCTTTTAGCCTTTATTTTTTTTCCAAAATTTGGGAAATCACAAATTTTAATACAAGATTAGTTGTGTCCACACAATGTGAGTACCTTTTGCTAAGTTGGCTCGCAATTTACATGTTGGACGTTGGCCTACTGGGTATTACACCGGTCTTAAGACCCGATTTGGTTGATCATAGTCGGGGCCAAATTTATGTATGTCGTGATGAGTGATAAGTGTACGATGACTTGTAAAGGGCTCTGTATTGTGGCCTTTTCTTGTCTAATGGAGTTCGTTAAATTTTATTTGGCGTCGGCTGTCGTGGTATGATTCAGGTTTTGTTATATGTAGATAGTTGTGTTGATTGTGGTTTGCTTAAGAATATAGAGCTAGAGTGTAATTTTCCCAGGTTCTGGTACGTGAAAAAGCAAATTTCACTACTTGACCCTAAATAATGCTTTGAATCCAAATCGTCTCACTGTCTGGTAGGTGTTCTTCTTTAACTCAACGAATTCGATGAATCAAGACAATAAAAACCATGCCTTTGCCCACTAAGTAGGATGGGCAAAGAAAAATGTCAGAAGTGGGATTTGAACCCACGCCCTCTTTCGAAGACCAGAACTTGAGTCTGGCGCCTTAGACCACTCGGCCATCCTGACTTGTCTTTTATTGTTTGAATAAAAAAAGAACATAAAATATACAACAACGTAAACTATAAGCAGGAGTTTGGTCTAGCTTCATGCAGACTTCCTTTTAAGTAGAACATAAAAGTAATTCGTGGAAAAAATTCGGGCAAGACCCCGGTTTCAGGGAAGATGGCCAAAAACTAATTATGGCTCAGACCAAAACCATGGTTTTACTGAATGAAAGCTTACCAAGATATTATTAAGGTCGGGCTAAATTTGAAAAGAGGAACCTAAATGTCGATTTTATTTGGAAAATTTGCTTCAATCCAAATTTAAAATTTGTCAAAGATTTTTGATATTACTAGGAAATGCATTCTCATTTTAATTATTTAAAATCTCAAATCACTTCCGTTGTGGCAGTTGGGATTCGAGCCCAGATCTCCACGGCCACAACGTGGAATTCTTACAAGTAAACCACAGCCACTTGAATAACAACAATAAATATTTATTTTGAAGGGTACATAATTCATTAGTTATTATTCCAAGGGAACGATAATCCAAACTCAACGCTAATATAATATCAGGGCATTAAATGACAGGAAAAATTTTTACTCATCTTTTTTTCCTCATTCTTTCACTTCAATTTACCTATTGGTCCCCCAAAATCTTCAAATTGTAAAGCTTGTACCCAATCGTTCTCTCCTTATTTATCAATGATTGTTTATATTATTAAGATTTGCTTTCTCATTTTCATTATTTAAAATCTCAGATCACTTCAACTGTGGCTGCTGGGATTCGAGCCCAGGTCTCCACGGCCACAACGTGGAATTCTTACCACTAAACTACAGCCACTTGTTTAACAACAATAAATATTAATTTTCAAGGGTACATAATTTATTAATTATTATTCTAACGCAAGGATATTCCAAACTCAATGCTAATATAATGTCGGGGCATTAAATGATTACTAAAAATTATCACAAATGTTATCTTCCTCGTTCTTTCACTTCAGATTTCCTCTTCTTCATCCTAAACCTTCAAATTGTAAAGCTCGCACCCAATCGCACTCTTCCAATTTTCCCTGCAGTCCATATCTTTGATTTCGATCATTCCCCATTTTATTTATTCGCTCTAGATCTAGAATCTTCCTCCTTTTATCTCTCCCTCTTTTTAATTCAATTTGTGGTTCTCACATCACTAAAATATCCATCCTCATCTCTCTCTTTCTTCAATTTTTCCTTCTATCTCACCATTGTTCTCATTCGGATGTCAATGTAGAAGTAAAAGTTTAAAAACTCACTTTCTCCCATTCTTCGATTTCTCTAACCACCAATTTACTCTTATCTCTCCCTTTAAATCATATGTTATCTCTCATTGAATTACTGATTGACAGATCACCAAGGAACCAAAAATTATTTTTTTTTTCTATGTAATGGTTTGATTAGTTTGAATTCATAGGAACGATAAGGAAGTGCGATCGGAATCGGAGAAACCATTATGGTTTCGAACACGGTTCAAGTGTTGTTACCCTTGAACCTTATGTCAAATTTTCGCCATTTCAACCCTACCGGTACGTTTAATTTTGAAAATTTCAGACCCAAACCGTCACTAACATTCATATCCTTGATAATTGGCATTTGTATTCTAGATAATCTACATTAAAAATCCTATAATTGACTTGGATTTTGTAAATGGGAGTGATGGAATGTATAAAAAAGAAAGTTATCACAGAGAATTGAAACTATAATTCGGGATACTGTAATTTGAAAAGAAATTTCTAATTATAGTACTCGGTGTGCTTTTAGCCTTTATTTTTTTTCCAAAATTTGGGAAATCACAAATTTTAATACAAGATTAGTTGTGTCCACACAATGTGAGTACCTTTTGCTAAGTTGGCTCGCAATTTACATGTTGGACGTTGGCTTACTGGGTATTACACCGGTCTTAAGACCCGATTTGGTTGATCATAATCGGGGCCAAATTTATGTATGTTGTGATGAGTGATAAGTGTAAGATGACTTGTAAAGGGCTCTGTATTGTGGCCTTTTCTTGTCTAATGGAGTTCGTTAAATTTTATTTGGCATCGGCTGTCATGGTATGATTCAGGTTTTGTTATATGTAGATAGTTGTGTTGATTGTGGTTTGCTTAAGAATATAGAGCTAGAGTGTAATTTTCCCAGGTTCTGGTACGTGAAAAAGCAAATTTCACTACTTGACCCTAAATAATGCTTTGAATCCAAATCGTCTCACTGTCTGGTAGGTGTTCTTCTTTAACTCAACGAATTCGATGAATCCACTAAGTAGGATTGGCAAAGAAAAATGTCAGAAGTGGGATTTGAACCCACGCCCTCTTTCGAAGACCAGAACTTGAGTCTGGCGCCTTAGACCACTCGGCCATCCTGACTTGTCTTTTGTTGTATTAATAAAAAAAAGAACATAAAATATACAACAAGGTAAACTATAAGCAGGAGTTTGGTATAGCTTCATGCAGACTTCCTTTTAAGTAGTATATAAAAGTAATTCATGGAAAAAATTCGGGCAAGACCTTGGTTTCAGGGAAGATGGCCAAAAACTAATTATGGCTCAGACCAAAACCATGGTTTTACTGAATGAAAGCTTACCAAGATATTATTAAGGTCGGGCTAAATTTGAAAAGAGGAACCTAAATGTCGATTTTATCTCGATAATTTGCTTCAATCCAAATTTAAAATTTATCAAAAATTTTTGATATTATTTGGAATTGCATTCTCATTTTAATTATTTAAAATCTCAAATCACTTCCATTGTGGTTGTTGGGATTCGAGCCCAGATCTCCACGGCCACAACGTGGAATTCTTACATGTAAACCACAGCCACTTGAATAACAACAAGAAATATTTATTTTGAAGGGTACATAATTCATTAGTTATTATTCCAAGGGAACCATAATCCAAACTCAACGCTAATATAATATCAGGGCATTAAATGATTGGAAAAATTTTTACTCATCTTTTTTTCCTTATTCTTTCACTTCAATTTACCTATTGGTCCCCCAAAATCTTCAAATTGTAAAGCTTGTACCCAATCGTTCTCTTCTTATTTATCAATGATTGTTTATATTATTAAGATTTGCTTTCTCATTTTCATTATTTAAAATCTCAGATAACTTCAACTGTGGCTGCTGGGATTCGAGCCCAGGTCTCCACGGCCACAACGTGGAATTCTTACCACTAAACTACAGCCACTTGTTTAACAACAATAAATATTAATTTTGAAGAGTACATAATTTATTAATTATTATTCTAACGCAAGGATATTCCAAACTCAATGCTAATATAATATCGGGGCATTAAATGATTACTAAAAATTATCACAAATGTTATCTTCCTCGTTCTTTCACTTCAGATTTCCTCTTCTTCATCCTAAACCTTCAAATTGTAAAGCTCGCACCCAATCGCACTCTTCCAATTTTCCCTGCAGTCCATATCTTTGATTTCGATCATTCCCCATTTTATTTATTCGCTCTAGATCTAGAATCTTCCTCCTTTTATCTCTCCCTCTTTTTAATTCAATTTGTGGTTCTCACATCACTAAAATATCCATCCTCATCTCTTTCTTTCTTCAATTTTTCCTTCTATCTCACCATTGTTCTCATTCGGATGTCAATGTAGAAGTAAAAGTTTAAAAACTCACTTTTTCCCATTCTTCGATTTCTCTAACCACCAATTTACTCTTATCTCTCCCTTTAAATCATATGTTATCTCTCATTGAATTACTGATTGACAGATCATCAAGGAACCAAAAATTATTTTTTTTTTCTATTTAATGGTTTGAATAGTTTGAATTCGTATGAACGATAAGGAAGTGCGATTGGAATCGGAGAAACCATTATGGTTTCGAACACGGTTCAAGTGTTGTTACCCTTGAACCTTATGTCAAATTTTCGCCATTTCAACCCTACCGGTACGTTTAATTTTGAAAATTTCAGACCCAAACCGTCACTAACATTCATATCCTTGATAACTGGCTTTTGTATTCTAGATAATCTACATTAAAAATCCTATAATTGACTTGGATTTTTTAAATGGGAGTGATGGAATGTATAAAAAAGAAAGTTATCACAGAGAATTGAAACTATAATTCGGGATACTGTAATTTGAAAAGAAATTTTTAATTATGGTACTCGGTGTGCTTTTAGCCTTTATTTTTTTTCCAAAATTTGGGAAATCACAAATTTTAATACAAGATTAGTTGTGTCCACACAATGTGAGTACCTTTTGCTAAGTTGGCTCGCAATTTACATGTTGGACGATGGCTTACTGGGTATTACACCGGTCTTAAGACCCGATTTGGTTGATCATAATCGGGGCCAAATTTATGTATGTTGTGATGAGTGATAAGTGTAAGATGACTTGTAAAGGGCTCTGTATTGTGGCCTTTTCTTGTCTAATGGAGTTCGTTAAATTTTATTTGGCGTCGGCTGTTGTGGTATGATTCAGGTTTTGTTATATGTAGATAGTTGTGTTGATTGTGGTTTGCTTAAGAATATAGAGCTAGAGTGTAATTTTCCTTGGTTCTGGTACGTGAAAAAGCAAATTTCACTACTTGACCATAAATAATGCTTTGAATCCAAATCGTCTCACTGTCTGGTAGGTGTTCTACTTTAACTCAACGAATTCCATGAATCAAGACAATAAAAACCATGCCTTTGCCCACTAAGTAGGATGGGCAAAGAAAAATGTCATAAGTGGGATTTGAACCCACGCCCTCTTTCGAAGACCAGAATTTGAGTCTGGCGCCTTAGACCACTCGGCCATCCTGACTTGTCTTTTGTTGTATTAATAAAAAAAGAACATAAAATATACAACAAGGTAAACTATAAGCAGGAGTTTGGTATAGCTTCATGCAGACTTCCTTTTAAGTAGTACATAAAAGTAATTCCTGGAAAAAATTCGGGCAAGACCTTGGTTTCAGGGAAGATGGCCAAAAACTAATTATGGCTCAGACCAAAACCATGGTTTTACTGAATGAAAGCTTACCAAGATATTATTAAGGTCGGGCTAAATTTGAAAAGAGGAACCTAAATGTCGATTTTATCTGGAAAATTTGCTTCAATCCAAATTAAAAATTTATAAAAAATTTTTGATATTATTTGGAATTGCATTCTCATTTTAATTATTTAAAATCTCAAATCACTTCCATTGTGGTTGTTGGGATTCGAGCCCAGATCTCTACGGCCACAACATGGAATTCTTACATGTAAACCACAGCCACTTGAATAACAACAAGAAATATTTATTTTGAAGGGTACATAATTCATTAGTTATTATTCCAAGGGAACAATAATCCAAACTCAACGCTAATATAATATCAGGGCATTAAATGATTGGAAAAATTTTTACTCATCTTTTTTTCCTCATTCTTTCACTTCAATTTACCTATTGGTCCCCCAAAATCTTCAAATTGTAAAGCTTGTACCCAATCGTTCTCTTCTTATTTATCAATGATTGTTTATATTATTAAGATTTGCTTTCTCATTTTCATTATTTAAAATCTCAGATCACTTCAACTGTGGCTGCTGGGATTCGAGCCCAGGTCTCCACGGCCACAACGTGGAATTCTTACCACTAAACTACAGCCACTTGTTTAACAACAATAAATATTAATTTTGAAGAGTACATAATTTATTAATTATTATTCTAACGCAAGGATATTCCAAACTCAATGCTAATATAATGTCGAGGCATTAAATGATTACTAAAAATTATCACAAATGTTATCTTCCTCGTTCTTTCACTTCAGATTTCCTCTTCTTCATCCTAAACCTTCAAAATGTAAAGCTCGCACCCAATCGCACTCTTCCAATTTTCCCTGCAGTCCATATCTTTGATTTCGATCATTCCCCATTTTATTTATTCGCTCTAGATCTAGAATCTTCCTCCTTTTATCTCTCCCTCTTTTTAATTCAATTTGTGGTTCTCACATCACTAAAATATCCATCCTCATCTCTCTCTTTCTTTAATTTTTCCTTCTATCTCACCATTGTTCTCATTCGGATGTCAATGTAGAAGTAAAAGTTTAAAAACTCACTTTCTCCCATTCTTCGATTTCTCTAACCACCAATTTACTCTTATCTCTCCCTTTAAATCATATGTTATCTCTCATTGAATTACTGATTGACAGATCATCAAGGAACCAAAATTTTTTTTTTTTTCTATTTAATGGTTTGAATAGTTTGAATTCGTAGGAACGATAAGGAAGTGCGATTGGAATCGGAGAAACCATTATGGTTTCGAACACGGTTCAAGTGTTGTTACCCTTGAACCTTATGTCAAATTTTCGCCATTTCAACCCTACTGGTACGTTTAATTTTGAAAATTTCAGACCCAAACCGTCACTAACATTCATATCCTTGATAATTGGCTTTTGTATTCTAGATAATCTACATTAAAAATCCTATAATTGACTAGGATTTTGTAAATGGGAGTGACGGAATGTATAAAAAAGAAAGTTATCACAGAGAATTGAAACTATAATTCGGGATACTGTAATTTGAAAAGAAATTTCTAATTATAGTACTCGGTGTGCTTTTAGCCTTTATTTTTTTTCCAAAATTTGGGAAATCACAAATTTTAATACAAGATTAGTTGTGTCCACACAATGTGAGTACCTTTTGCTAAGTTGGCTCGCAATTTACATGTTGGACGTTGGCTTACTGGGTATTACACCGGTCTTAAGACCCGATTTGGTTGATCATAATCGGGGCCAAATTTATGTATGTTGTGATGAGTGATAAGTGTAAGATGACTTGTAAAGGGCTCTGTATTGTGGCCTTTTCTTGTCTAATGGAGTTCGTTAAATTTTATTTGGCGTCGGCTGTCATGGTATGATTCAGGTTTTGTTATATGTAGATAGTTGTGTTGATTGTGGTTTGCTTAAGAATATAGAGCTAGAGTGTAATTTTCCCAGGTTCTGGTACGTGAAAAAGCAAATTTCACTACTTGACCCTAAATAATGCTTTGAATCCAAATCGTCTCACTGTCTGGTAGGTGTTCTTCTTTAACTCAACGAATTCGATGAATCCACTAAGTAGGATTGGCAAAGAAAAATGTCAGAAGTGGGATTTGAACCCACGCCCTCTTTCGAAGACCAGAACTTGAGTCTGGCGCCTTAGACCACTCGGCCATCCTGACTTGTCTTTTGTTGTATTAATAAAAAAAGAACATAAAATATACAACAAGGTAAGCTATAAGCAGGAGTTTGGTATCGCTTCATGCAGACTTCCTTTTAAGTAGTATATAAAAGTAATTCATGGAAAAAATTCGGGCAAGACCTTGGTTTCAGGGAGATGGCCAAAAACTAATTATGGCTCAGACCAAAACCATGGTTTTACTGAATGAAAGCTTACCAAAATATTATTAAGGTCGGGCTAAATTTGAAAAGAGGAACCTAAATGTCGATTTTATCTGGATAATTTGCTTCAATCCAAATTTAAAATTTATCAAAAATTTTTGATATTATTAGGAATTGCATTCTCATTTTAATTATTTAAAATCTCAAATCACTTCCATTGTGGTTGTTGGGATTCGAGCCCAGATCTCCACGGCCACAACATGGAATTCTTACATGTAAACCACAGCCACTTGAATAACAACAAGAAATATTTATTTTGAAGGGTACATAATTCATTAGTTATTATTCCAAGGGAACAATAATCCAAACTCAACGCTAATATAATATCAGGGCATTAAATGATTGGAAAAATTTTTACTCATCTTTTTTTCCTCATTCTTTCACTTCAATTTACCTATTGGTCCCCCAAAATCTTCAAATTGTAAAGCTTGTACCCAATCGTTCTCTTCTTATTTATCAATGATTGTTTATATTATTAAGATTTGCTTTCTCATTTTCATTATTTAAAATCTCAGATAACTTCAACTGTGGCTGCTGGGATTCGAGCCCAGGTCTCCACGGCCACAACGTGGAATTCTTACCACTAAACTACAGTCACTTGTTTAACAACAATAAATATTAATTTTGAAGAGTACATAATTTATTAATTATTATTCTAACGCAAGGATATTCCAAACTCAATGCTAATATAATATCGGGGCATTAAATGATTACTAAAATTATCACAAATGTTATCTTCCTCGTTCTTTCACTTCAGATTTCCTCTTCTTCATCCTAAACCTTCAAATTGTAAAGCTCGCACCCAATCACACTCTTCCAATTTTCCCTGCAGTCCATATCTTTGATTTCGATCATTCCCCATTTTATTTATTCGCTCTAGATCTAGAATCTTCCTCCTTTTATCTCTCCCTCTTTTTAATTCAATTTGTGGTTCTCACATCACTAAAATATCCATCCTCCTCTCTCTTTCTTCAATTTTTCCTTCTATCTCTCCATTGTTCTCATTCGGATGTCAATGTAGAAGTAAAAGTTTAAAAACTCACTTTCTCCCATTCTTCGATTTCTCTAACCACCAATTTACTCTTATCTCTCCATTTAAATCATATGTTATCTCTCATTGAATTACTCATTGATAGATCATCAAGGAACCAAAAATTATTTTTTTTCTATTTAATGGTTTGAATTGTTTGAATTCGTAGGAACGATAAGGAAGGGCGATCGGAATCGGAGAAACCATTATGGTTTCGAACACGGTTCAAGTGTTGTTACCCTTGAACCTTATGTCAAATTTTCGCCATTTCAACCCTACCGGTACGTTTAATTTTGAAAATTTCAGACCCAAACCGTCACTAACATTCATATCCTTGATAATTGGCATTTGTATTCTAGATAATCTACATTAAAAATCCTATAATTGACTTGGATTTTGTAAATGGGAGTGATGGAATGTATAAAAAAGAAAGTTATCACAGAGAATTGAAACTATAATTCGGGATACTGTAATTTGAAAAGAAATTTCTAATTATAGTACTCGGTGTGCTTTTAGCCTTTATTTTTTTTCCAAAATTTGGGAAATCACAAATTTTAATACAAGATTAGTTGTGTCCACACAATGTGAGTACCTTTTGCTAAGTTGGCTTGCAATTTACATGTTGGATGTTGGCCTACTTGGCATTAAACCGGACTTAAGACCTGATTTGGTTGATCATAATCGGGGCCAAATTTATGTATGTTGTGATGAGTGATAAGTGTAAGATGATTTGTAATGGGCTCTGTATCGTGGCCTTTTCTTGTCTAATGGAGTTCGTTAAATTTTATGATATGATTCAAGTTTTGTTATATGTAGATAGTTGTGTTGATTGTGGTTTGCTTAAGAATATAGAGCTAGAGTGTAATTTTCCTAGATTCTGGTACGTGAGAAAGCAAATTTCACTACTTGACCCAAAAAAATGCTTTGAATCGAAATTGTCTTACTGTCTGGTAGGTGTTCTTCTTTAACTCAAAGAATTCGATGAAATAAGACAATAAAAACCATGCCTTTGCCCACTAAGTAGGATGGGCAAAGAAAAATGTTAGAAGTGGGATATGAACCCACGCCCTCTTTCGAAGACCAGAACTTGAGTCTGGCGCCTTAGACCACTCGGCCATTGAGACTTTTCTTTACTTGTGTGAATAAAAAAACAACATAAAATATACAACTAGCTAAACTATAAGCATGAGTTTGGGCTAACTTCATGCAGACTTCCTTTTAAGTAGAACATAAAAGTAATTTATCGAAAAAATTTGGGCAAGACCTTGGTTTCAGGGAAGAAGGCCAAAAATTAATTATGGCTCAGACCAAAACCATGGTTTTATTGAATTAAAGCTTACTGAGATATTATTATGGTGGGGCTAAATTTGAAAAGAGGAACCTAAATGTCGATTTTATCTGGAAAATTTACTTCAATCCAAATTTAAAATTTATCAATGATTTTTGTTATTATTAAGAATTGTATTCTCATTTTAATTATTTAAAATCTCTAATCACTTCTATTGTGGCTGCTGGGATTCGAGGCCAGATCTCCATGGCCACAACGTGGAATTCTTACCTGTAAACCACAGCCACATGTATAACAACTATAAATATTTATTTTGAAGGGTACATAATTCATTAATTATTATTCCCAGTGAAGGATAATCCAAACTCAACGCTAATATAATATCAGGGCATTAAATGATTGGTAAAATTTTTACTCATCCTTTTTTCCTCATTCTTTCTGTTGAATTAGCCAATTGGTCCCCCAAAATCTTCAAATTGTAAAGCTTGTACCCAATCGTTCTTTCTAATTTATCAATGATTGTTTATATTATTAGGAATTGCTTTCTCATTTTCATTTTTTAAAATCTCAAATCACTTCTATTGTGGCTGTTGGGATTCGAGCCCAGGTCTCCATGGCCACAACGTGGAATTCTTACCACTAAACTACAACCACTTGTTTAACAACAACCAATATTAATTTTGAAGGGTACATAATTTATTAATTATTATTCTAATGCAAGGATATTCCAAACTCATTGCTAATATAATATCAGGACATTAAATGATTACTAAAATTATCACAAATGTTATCTTTCTCGTTCTTTCACTTCAGATTTCCTCTTCTTCCTCCAAAATTTTCATATTGTAAAGCTCGTGCCCAATCGCACTCTTCCAATTTTCCATGCAGTCCATATCTTTCATTTCGATCATTCCCCATTTTATTTATTCACTTTAGATCTAGAATCTTCCTCCTTTTATCTCTCCCTCTCTTTAATTCAATTTGTGGTTCTTATATAACTAAAATATCCATCCTCATCTCTCTCTTTCTTCAATTTTTCCTTCTATCTCTCCACTGTTCTCATTCGGATGTCAATGTAGAAGTAAAAGTTTAAAAACTCACATTTTCCCATTTTTCGATTTCTCTAACCACCCATTTACTCTTATCTCTCCTTTTAAATCATATGCTTTCTCTCATTGAATTACAGTGAGAGAGAGAATCCGAGAGGGAGAGAAAAAGAAGAAGATGGTGGTGGTGGTGCGGTTGCTCACGGTGGAGAGAGGTGGTGGGGCGAGCGACCGATCGCGGCGGAGGAAGAACAGCCGTGAGAAGGTGAAGAGTTGGGGAGAGAGAGAAAGAGGAAGAGAGAGAGATGAAGAATAAACTTAGGGTTTCCAGCCCTAATTGGGAAAAGGGGGGAGGAGCTGCGTTTCACTCCAAAACACAGCATCTCCTCTCTCTGTTCTTTCTTTTTTGTATTTATATATATTTATATATATATATATATGTTTTCACACCCACACTTCACTAAAATTTAATTTTTTTTGTAAAAATGAGGTTTACTTCGATTCGTGGATTCGGTAAATTAAAATATATCAGAAATTTAATTTAAATACCCCAAAACCAAAAATTAATTTAAATAAATAAAATTTCTCTCTATATAATTAAATTACAGACACCGCAGTGTTAGTGTTACAACTGGGGCAGTTGATGAGGTAGGTATATGGTTTTTATAAGTAGAAGGCCACGAGGTATTTACAGTCTATCGATTTTTGAAGGAGAATACTAAGCCTGTGCATGTTTTCTACATGTAATAGCATTACATCTACTTACAAATACTAAATCAAAGACTAAGAATATGAATCATTGTAGTTGTACAATCATATGAACGTAGCCAACTTCTAAATTGAACATGTATTACAAATTTTGAACAAAATTAACTTTATTTCCATGGATGATTTTTGAGATTTTAAATATTAGAAAATAGAAAAACTTGAGATCAAGATTGTACTTTCCGATATGGACTTGTATCAACTTACTCTCAATTAAAAAATTAAAAACAAAAATTCAAAGAAAGGAAATAAAATACATCAGCTGAAAAACCAGAATAAATATTGTATTCATTAATAAGTTATCGCTTAGTTGAATTAAGTAAATTTTCCGTACAAGATACTATGAAGGATAGGTTTAAAGATGATTTTGTGATATTTATTGACATGGTAATGAACGTCCGCAAAGAAAAGTAAAGAAAGTGACAACTTTGAATTATGAAGACAAAAGAAAAAAGAGAAAGAAAGAAGATAGGATCTCTAAGCAAGGATGAAAATGATTTCTTGATGCTAATGATGGAAAAAATGTTTAGTGGTGCTTCAAAAATTATTGAAATATATTTTTATTTTTATTTAGTTAGTTACTGACTTGTTTCTCATTAGTAGCAATAGAGAGTAAGTGATGTCTGAGACCTACAAGTGTCAAGTGGGCTAAGGTGTAAGTTTGGATAGAAATGGCTCATATTCTGAAGCATAATCACAGGGATTGAAGGGACTTGGTTAGAAACAAAGCTTCATATAAATTCCCAAAAAAGAAGGCCACACCTACCAAAACATCATGATAAATTCCAAAGGAATAGAAAATGGCCAATGTAGGTCTCGAACCTATGACCTTCACGTTATTAGCACAACAATCTAACCATCTAAGCTAATAGACCACTTGTTCAATCTCGAATCCATTTTTTATAATCCCTCACTTATTGAAATAAAAGTACTAATTACTGAAATCGTGATTTGACAAATTTCCTCCGCATAGCAAGAGGTTGAATACTCAAATCAAATGTCTCGAAATTTGTTTTAATCCTTTTCATTCTTTGGTATAATCGAAAGAAGTCCAAACATTAATATTTAAAAGCTTTTCTAACTCTTTAGGCATGAAATGGCTTATATTCTTAAGTTCGGTAGCTCCGATTTCCAGGGAACTATGCCACTAGTGTAGGTTATGAGAAAGCTATCTGGTTTTATAATTAGAAGGCAACCAGGTATTTGCTATCCATCGGTTTCTGAAGGAGAATGTCAAACCTGTACACGTTTTCCACATGTAATAGCATTATATCTTTATCTAAATGCTAAAAGAATGACTACGCATATGAATCACTATAGTTATACTATATTTTGAACCTAGCTGACTTCAAAATTGAACGCGTAATACAAATTTTGAAAAAAAATACCATTTTTTCCATACGTGATATTTGAGTTTTTAAATATTAGAAAATACAAAAACTTGAGGCCAAAATTGTACTTTCCATTACGGACTTGTAACAACTTACTCTCGGTCTAAAAGTTACAAAAAAAATTGAAATAAAGGAAATAAAATATATCAACTGATAAACCAGAATAAATGTTTCATTCATTTAAAAAGTTATTTCTTTGTTGAATTAAGCAAATATTATACAGAAGAAACTATCAATGAAGGGTATAAAGACTATTTTGTAATATTTATTGACCGTCTACAAAGAAAAGCAAAGAAAGTGACCACTTTAAATTATTAAGACAAGAGAAAAAAGAAAAAGAAAGAAGATAGTATTTATAAGCAAAAATGAAGAAGATCACTCAATGTAGCTGATGAAAAAAATGTTTATTAATACTTCAAAAATTATATACTTATTTTTATTAAGTTAGATACTCATTTGGTTTCTTATTACTAATAGTAGAGAGTTAGTGATGTTTGGGCCAAGCAAGTAACAAGTAGGCTGACGTGTAAGTTTGGAGAGAAAAGGCTCACATTCTGAAGCACAGTAACGGGGATTGAAGGGACTTGGACGGAAACAAAGTTTCATATAATTCCTAAAAAAGAAGACCAAGGACTTGGAAACAAAGTCTCAAATAAATTCCCTAGAAAGAAGGCCACAACTACCAAAACACCACAATAAATTCTAAAGGAGACAAATATGGCCCATGCAGGTCTCGAACTTGCTACCTTTGCGTTATTAGCACACGCTCTAACCAACTGAGCTTATAGGCCTATTGTAGAATGTCTTTCTCTAAAGCTGCACTTATTAAAATAAAAGTACTAATTACTGGAATTGCTATTTGACAAATTTCCTCAACATACTTTGGCTTTGAATGCTTAAATCAAATGTCACTTAATTTGTTTTCATAATTTTCAGCCTCTTATAATTGATAGATTTCCAAACATTAGTATTTAAAAGGTTTTCTAACTCTTTTGGTATGAAATGGCTCATATTCTTATGCTGGGTAGTTGGATTTCTAGGGAACTGTCCCATTGGTGTAGGTTATGAGAAAGATATCTAGTTTTTATAAATAGAAGGCAACCGAGTACTTGCAATCCATTGCTTTCTAAAGCAAAATGCCAAAACTGTGCACATTTTCTACATGTAATGGCATTATACCTTTATCTAAATACTAAAAGAATGACTCAATAAATGAATCACTATAGTGATACTATCTTTTGACCCTAGCCGACCTCTAAATTGAACACGTAATACAAATTTTGAAAAAAAAAAGACCATTTGTTCCATGCATGATTTTTGAGTTCTTAAATATTATAAAATATAAAAACTCGAGGCCAAGATTATACTTTCCATTACGGACTCGTAACAACTTACTCTCGATCTAAAAGTTAGAAACAAAGTTGAAATAAAGGAAATAAAATATATCAACTGATAAACCAGAATAAATTTTGCTTTCATTTAATAAGTTATCTCTTTGTTGAATTAAGCAAATATTCCACAAAAGATACAATCAATGAAGGGTATAAAGACTATTTTGTGATATTTATTGATATGGTGTTGAACATCCACAAAGAAAAGCAAATAGAGTGACCACACTTTGAATTATTAAGACAAGAGAAAAAAGAAAGAGAAAGAAGAAAGTATTATAAGCAATAATGAGGTGACGTCAGGGCCAAGCAAGTAACAAGTAGGCTGACGTGTAAGTTTGGAGAGAAAAGTCTCAAATTCTGAGGCACGGTAATGGGGATATAAGAGACTTGGTTGGAAACAAAATTTCATATAATTCGCTAAAAAGAAGGCTGCACCTACCAAGTACTTGGAAACAAAGTTTCATATAAATTATCTAAAAAGAAGCTACCGAAGCACCTCAATAATTTCTAAAGGATACGAAAATGGCCCATGCAGGTCTCGAACCTGCGACCTTCGCGTTATTAGCACGACGCTCTAACCAACTGAGCTAATAGGCCTCTTGTTGAATGTCTTTCTATAATGCCATACTTTTTAAAATAAAAGTACTAATTACTGGAATTCCTGTTTGACAAATTTCCTCAACATAGTTTGGAGTTGAATGCTCAAATCAAATGTCGCTTAATTTGTTTTAAGGATTTTCATCATCTTTTATAATTGATAGAATTCCAAACATTAGTATTTAAAAGCTTTTCTAACTCTTTTGGTATGAAATGGCTCATATTCTTATGCTGGGTAGCTGGGATTTCTAGAGAACTGTGCCATTGGTATAGATATGAGAAAGGTATATGGTTTTCATATGTAGAAGGCAACCAGGTACTTGCTGTCCACTGGTTTCTAAAGGAGAATGCTAAACTTGTGTACGTTTTCTACATGTAATGGCATTTTATCTTTATCTGAATACTAAAAGAATGACTAAGCATATGAATCACTATAGTGATACTATCTTTTGAGCCTAGCCGACTTCTAAATTGAACACGTAATACAAATTTTGAAAAAAAAACCATTTTTTCCAAGCATGATATTTGAGTTCTTAAATATTATAAATTATAAAAACTCGAGGCCAAGATTATACTTTCCATTACGGACTCGTAACAACTTACTCTTGATCTAAAAGTTAGAAACAAAGTTGAAATAAAGGAAATAAAATATATCAACTGATAAACCAGAATAAATTTTGCTTTCATTTAATAAGTTATCTCTTTGTTGAATTAAGCAAATATTCCACAAAAGATACTATCAATGAAGGGTATAAAGACTATTTTGTGATATTTATTGATATGGTATTGAACATCCGCAAAGAAAAGCAAATAGAGTGACCACACTTTGAATTATTAAGACAAGAGAAAAAAGAAAGAGAAAGAAGAAAGTATTATAAGCAATAATGAAGTGACGTCTGGGCCAAGCAAGTAACAAGTAGACTGACGTGTAAGTTTGGAGAGAAAAGTCTCAAATTCTGAGGCACGGTAATGGGGATATAAGAGACTTTGTTGGAAACAAAGTTTCATATAATTCGCTAAAAAGAAGGCCGCACCTACCATGTACTTGGAAACAAAGTTTCATATAAATTATCTAAAAAGAAGGCCACAACTACTGAAGCACCTCAATAATTTCTAAAGGATACGAAAATGGCCCATGCAGGTCTCGAACCTGCGACCTTCGCGTTATTAGCACGACGCTCTAACCAACTGAGCTAATAGGCCTCTTGTTGAATGTATTTCTATAATGCCATACTTTTTAAAATAAAAGTACTAATTACTGGAATTCCTGTTTGACAAATTTCCTCAACATAGTTTGGAGTTGAATGCTCAAATCGAATGTCGCTTAATTTGTTTTAAGGATTTTCATCATCTTTTATAATTGATAGAATTCCAAACATTAGTATTTAAAAGCTTTTCTAACTCTTTTGGTATGAAATGGCTCATATTCTTATGCTGGGTAGCTGGGATTTTTAGGGAACTATGCCATTGGTATAGATATGAGAAAGGTATATGGTTTTCATAAGTAGAAGGCAACCAGGTACTTGCTATCCACTGGTTTCTAAAGGAGAATGCTAAACTTGTGTACGTTTTCTACATGTAATGACATTTTATCTTTATCTGAATACTAAAAGAATGACTAAGCATATGAATCACTATAGTGATACTATCTTTTGAGCCTACCCGACTTCTAAATTGAACACGTAATACAAATTTTGAAAAAAAAAAACCATTTTTTCCATGCATGATATTTGAGTTCTTAAATATTATAAAATATAAAAACTCGAGGACAAGATTATACTTTCCATTACGGACTCGTAACAACTTACTCTCGATCTAAAAGTTAGAAACAAAGTTAAAATAAAGGAAATAAATTATATCAACAGATAAACCAGAATAAATTTTGCTTTCATTTAATAAGTTACCTCTTTGTTGAATTTAGCAAATATTCCACAAAAGATACTATCAATGAAGGGTATAAAGACTATTTTGTGATATTTATTGATATGGTGTTGAACATCCCCAAAGAAAAGCAAATAGAGTGACCACACTTTGAATTATTAAGTCAAGAGAAAAAAGAAAGAGAAAGAAGAAAGTATTATAAGCAATAATGAAGTGACGTCTGGGCCAAGCAAGTAACAAGTAGGCTGACGTATAAGTTTGGAGAGAAAAGTCTCAAATTCTGAGGCACGGTAATGGGGATATAAGAGACTTGGTTGGAAACAAAGTTTCATATAATTCGCTAAAAAGAAGGCTGCACCTACCAAGTACTTGGAAACAAAGTTTCATATAAATTATTTAAAAAGAAGGCCACAACTACCGAAGCACCTCAATAATTTCTAAAGGATACGAAAATGGCCCATGCAGGTCTCGAACCTGCGACCTTCGCGTTATTAGCACGACGCTCTAACCAACTGAGCTAATAGGCCTCTTGTTGAATGTCTTTCTATAATGCCATACTTTTTAAAATAAAAGTACTAATTACTGGAATTCCTGTTTAACAAATTTCCTCAACATAGTTTGGAGTTGAATGCTCAAATCAAATGTCGCTTAATTTGTTTTAAGGATTTTCATCATCTTTTATAATTGATAGAATTCCAAACATTAGTATTTAAAAGCTTTTCTAACTCTTTTGGTATGAAATGGCTCATATTCTTATGCTGGGTAGCTGGGATTTCTAGGGAACTGTGCCATTGGTATAGATATGAGAAAGGTTTATGGTTTTCATAAGTAGAAGGCAACCAGGTACTTGCTGTCCACTGGTTTCTAAAGGAGAATGCTAAACTTGTGTACGTTTTCTACATGTAATGGCATTTTATCTTTATCTGTATACTAAAAGAATGACTAAGCATATGAATCACTATAGTGATACTATCTTTTGAGCCTAGCCGACTTCTAAATTGAACACGTAATACAAATTTTGAAAAAAAAAACCATTTTTTCCAAGCATGATATTTGAGTTCTTAAATATTATAAATTATAAAAACTCGAGGCCAAGATTATACTTTCCATTACGGACTCGTAACAACTTACTCTCGATCTAAAAGTTAGAAACAAAGTTGAAATAAAGGAAATAAAATATATCAACTGATAAACCAGAATAAATTTTGCTTTCATTTAATAAGTTATCTCTTTGTTGAATCAAGCAAATATTCCACAAAAGATACTATCAATGAAGGGTATAAAGACTATTTTGTGATATTTATTGATATGGTATTGAACATCCACAAAGAAAAGCAAATAGAGTGACCACACTTTGAATTATTAAGACAAGAGAAAAGAGAAAGAGAAAGAAGAAAGTATTATAAGCAATAATGAACTGACGTCTGGGCCAAGCAAGTAACAAGTAGGCTGACGTGTAAGTTTGGAGAGAAATGTCTCAAATTCTGAGGCACGGTAATGGGGATATAAGAGACTTGGTTGGAAACAAAGTTTCATATAATTCGCTAAAAATAATGCCGCACCTACCAAGTACTTGGAAACAAAGTTTCATATAAATTATTTAAAAAGAAGGCCACAACTACCGAAGCACCTCAATAATTTCTAAAGGATACGAAAATGGCCCATGCAGGTCTCGAACCTGCGACCTTCGCGTTATTAGCACGACGCTCTAACCAACTGAGCTAATAGGCCTCTTGTTGAATGTCTTTCTATAATGCCATACTTTTTAAAATAAAAGTACTAATTACTGGAATTCCTGTTTAACAAATTTCCTCAACATAGTTTGGAGTTGAATGCTCAAATCAAATGTCGCTTAATTTGTTTTAAGGATTTTCATCATCTTTTATAATTGATAGAATTCCAAACATTAGTATTTAAAAGCTTTTCTAACTCTTTCGGTATGAAATGGCTCATATTCTTATGCTGGGTAGCTGGGATTTCTAGGGAACTGTGCCATTGGTATAGATATGAGAAAGGTTTATGGTTTTCATAAGTAGAAGGCAACCAGGTACTTGCTGTCCACTGGTTTCTAAAGGAGAATGCTAAACTTGTGTACGTTTTCTACATTTAATGGCATTTTATCTTTATCTGAATACTAAAAGAATGACTAAGCATATGAATCACTATAGTGATACTATCTTTTGAGCCTAGCCGACTTCTAAATTGAACACGTAATACAAATTTTGAAAAAAAAAAACCATTTTTTCCATGCATGATATTCGAGTTCTTAAATATTATAAAATATAAAAACTCGAGGCCAAGATTATACTTTCCATTACGGACTCGTAACAACTTACTCTCGATCTAAATGTTAGAAACAAAGTTGAAATAAAGGAAATAAAATATATCAACTGATAAACCAGAATAAATTTTGCTTTCATTTAATAAGTTATCTCTTTGTTGAATTAAGCAAATATTCCACAAAAGATACTATCAATGAAGGGTATAAAGACTATTTTGTGATATTTATTGATATGGTATTGAACATCCACAAAGAAAAGCAAATAGAGTGACCACACTTTGAATTATTAAGACAAGAGAAAAAAGAAAGACAAAGAAGAAAGTATTATAAGCAATAATGAATTGACGTCTGGGCCAAGCAAGTAACAAGTAGGCTGACGTGTAAGTTTGGAGAGAAAAGTCTGAAATTCTGAGGCACGGTAATGGGGATATAAGAGACTTGGTTGGAAACAAAGTTTCAAATAATTCGCTAAAAAGAAGGCCGCACCTACCAAGTACTTGGAAACAAAGTTTCATATAAATTATCTAAAAAGAAGCTACCGAAGCACCTCAATAATTTCTAAAGGATACGAAAATGGCCCATTCTGGTCTCGAACCTGCGACCTTCGCGTTATTAGCACGACGCTCTAACCAACTGAGCTAATAGGCCTCTTGTTGAATGTCTTTCTATAATGCCATACGTTTTAAAATAAAAGTACTAATTACTGGAATTCCTGTTTAACAAATTTCCTCAACATAGTTTGGAGTTGAATGCTCAAATCAAATGTCGCTTAATTTGTTTTAAGGATTTTCATCATCTTTTATAATTGATAGAATTCCAAACATTAGTATTTAAAAGCTTTTCTAACTCTTTTGGTGTGAAATGGCTCATATTCTTATACTGGGTAGCTGGGATTTCTAGGGAACTGTGCCATTCATATAGATATGAGAAAGGTATATGGTTTTCATAAGTAGAAGGCAACCAGGTACTTGCTGTCCACGGGTTTCTAAAGGAGAATGCTAAACTTGTGTACGTTTTCTACATGTAATGGCATTTTATCTTTATCTGAATACTAAAAGAATGACTACGCATATGAATCACTATAGTGATACTATCTTTTGAGCCTAGCCGACTTCTAAATTGAACACGTAATACAAATTTTGAAAAAAAAAAACCATTTTTTCCAAGCATGATATTTGAGTTCTTAAATATTATAAATTATAAAAACTCGAGGCCAAGATTATACTTTCCATTACGGACTCGTAACAACTTACTCTCGATCTAAAAGTTAGAAACAAAGTTGAAATAAAGGAAATAAAATATATCAACTGATAAACCAGAATAAATTTTGCTTTCATTTAATAAGTTATCTCTTTGTTGAATCAAGCAAATATTCCACAAAAGATACTATCAATGAAGGGTATAAAGTCTATTTTGTGATATTTATTGATATGGTATTGAACATCCACAAAGAAAAACAAATAGAGTGACCACACTTTGAATTATTAAGACGAGAAAAAAGAAAGAGAAAGAAGAAAGTATTATAAGCAATAATGAACTGACGTCTGGGCCAAGCAAGTAACAAGTAGGCTGACGTGTAAGTTTGGAGAGAAAAGTCTGAAATTCTGAGGCACGGTAAAGGGGATATAAGAGACATGGTTGGAAACAAAGTTTCATATAATTCGCTAAAAAGAATGCCGCACCTACCAAGTACTTGGAAACAAAGTTTCATATAAATTATTTAAAAAGAAGGCCACAACTACCGAAGCACCTCAATAATTTCTAAAGGAGACAAAAATGGCCCATGCAGGTCTCGAACCTGCGACCTTCGCGTTATTAGCACGACCCTCTAACCAACTGAGCTAATAGGCCTCTTGTTGAATGTCTTTCTATAATGCCATACTTTTTAAAATAAAAGTACTAATTACTGGAATTCCTGTTTGACAAATTTCCTCAACATAGTTTGGAGTTGAATGCTCAAATCAAATGTCGCTTAATTTGTTTTAAGGATTTTCATCATCTTTTATAATTGATAGAATTCCAAACATTAGTATTTAAAAGCTTTTCTAACTCTTTTGGTATGAAATGGCTCATATTCTTATGCTGGGTAGCTGGGATTTCTAGGGAACTGTGCCATTGGTATAGATATGAGAAAGGTTTATGGTTTTCATAAGTAGAAGGCAACCAGGTACTTGCGGTCCACTGGTTTCTAAAGGAGAATGCTAAACTTGTGTACGTTTTCTACATGTAATGGCATTTTATCTTTATCTGTATACTAAAAGAATGACTAAGCATATGAATCACTATAGTGATACTATCTTTTGAGCCTAGCCGACTTCTAAATTGAACACGTAATACAAATTTTGAAAAAAAAAACCATTTTTTCCAAGCATGATATTTGAGTTCTTAAATATTATAAATTATAAAAACTCGAGGCCAAGATTATACTTTCCATTACGGACTCGTAACAACTTACTCTCGATCTAAAAGTTAGAAACAAAGTTGAAATAAAGGAAATAAAATATATCAACTGATAAACCAGAATAAATTTTGCTTTCATTTAATAAGTTATCTCTTTGTTGAATCAAGCAAATATTCCACAAAAGATACTATCAATGAAGGGTATAAAGACTATTTTGTGATATTTATTGATATGGTATTGAACATCCACAAAGAAAAGCAAATAGAGTGACCACACTTTGAATTATTAAGACAAGAGAAAAAAGAAAGAGAAAGAAGAAAGTATTATAAGCAATAATGAACTGACGTCTGGGCCAAGCAACTAACAAGTAGGCTGACGTGTAAGTTTGGAGAGAAATGTCTCAAATTCTGAGGCACGGTAATGGGGATATAAGAGACTTGGTTGGAAACAAAGTTTCATATAATTCGCTAAAAATAATGCCGCACCTACCAAGTACTTGGAAACAAAGTTTCATATAAATTATTTAAAAAGAAGGCCACAACTACCGAAGCACCTCAATAATTTCTAAAGGATACGAAAATGGCCCATGCAGGTCTCGAACCTGCGACCTTCGCGTTATTAGCACGACGCTCTAACCAACTGAGCTAATAGGCCTCTTGTTGAATGTCTTTCTATAATGCCATACTTTTTAAAATAAAAGTACTAATTACTGGAATTCCTGTTTAACAAATTTCCTCAACATAGTTTGGAGTTGAATGCTCAAATCAAATGTCGCTTAATTTGTTTTAAGGATTTTCATCATCTTTTATAATTGATAGAATTCCAAACATTAGTATTTAAAAGCTTTTCTAACTCTTTTGGTATGAAATGGCTCATATTCTTATGCTGGGTAGCTGGGATTTCTAGGGAACTGTGCCATTGGTATAGATATGAGAAAGGTTTATGGTTTTCATAAGTAGAAGGCAACCAGGTACTTGCTGTCCACTGGTTTCTAAAGGAGAATGCTAAACTTGTGTACGTTTTCTACATTTAATGGCATTTTATCTTTATCTGAATACTAAAAGAATGACTAAGCATATGAATCACTATAGTGATACTATCTTTTGAGCCTAGCCGACTTCTAAATTGAACACGTAATACAAATTTTGAAAAAAAAAATCATTTTTTCCATGCATGATATTCGAGTTCTTAAATATTATAAAATATAAAAACTCGAGGCCAAGATTATACTTTCCATTACGGACTCGTAACAACTTACTCTCGATCTAAATGTTAGAAACAAAGTTGAAATAAAGGAAATAAAATATATCAAGTGATAAACCAGAATAAATTTTGCTTTCATTTAATAAGTTATCTCTTTGTTGAATTAAGCAAATATTCCACAAAAGATACTATCAATGAAGGGTATAAAGACTATTTTGTGATATTTATTGATATGGTATTGAACATCCACAAAGAAAAGCAAATAGAGTGACCACACTTTGAATTATTAAGACAAGAGAAAAAAGAAAGAGAAAGAAGAAAGTATTACAAGCAATAATGAATTGACGTCTGGGCCAAGCAAGTAACAAGTAGGCTGACGTGTAAGTTTGGAGAGAAAAGTCTCAAATTCTGAGGCACGGTAATGGGGATATAAGAGACTTGGTTGGAAACAAAGTTTCAAATAATTCGCTAAAAAGAAGGCCGCACCTACCAAGTACTTGGAAACAAAGTTTCATATAAATTATCTAAAAAGAAGCTACCGAAGCACCTCAATAATTTCTAAAGGATACGAAAATGGCCCATGCAGGTCTCGAACCTGCGACCTTCGCGTTATTAGCACGACGCTCTAACCAACTGAGCTAATAGGCCTCTTGTTGAATGTCTTTCTATAATGCCATACGTTTTAAAATAAAAGTACTAATTACTGGAATTCCTGCTTGACAAATTTCCTCAACATAGTTTGGAGTTGAATGCTCAAATCAAATGTCGCTTAATTTGTTTTAAGGATTTTCATCATCTTTTATAATTGATAGAATTCCAAACATTAGTATTTAAAAGCTTTTCTAACTCTTTTGGTGTGAAATGGCTCATATTCTTATGCTGGGTAGCTGGGATTTCTAGGGAACTGTGCCATTCATATAGATATGAGAAAGGTATATGGTTTTCATAAGTAGAAGGCAACCAGGTACTTGCTGTCCACGGGTTTCTAAAGGAGAATGCTAAACTTGTGTACGTTTTCTACATGTAATGGCATTTTATCGTTATCTGAATACTAAAAGAATGACTACGCATATGAATCACTATAGTGATACTATCTTTTGAGCCTAGCCGACTTCTAAATTGAACACGTAATACAAATTTTGAAAAAAAAAACCATTTTTTCCAAGCATGATATTTGAGTTCTTAAATATTATAAATTATAAAAACTCGAGGCCAAGATTATACTTTCCATTACGGACTCGTAACAACTTACTCTCGATCTAAAAGTTAGAAACAAAGTTGAAATAAAGGAAATAAAATATATCAACTGATAAACCAGAATAAATTTTGCTTTCATTTAATAAGTTATCTCTTTGTTGAATCAAGCAAATATTCCACAAAAGATACTATCAATGAAGGGTATAAAGACTATTTTGTGATATTTATTGATATGGTATTGAACATCCACAAAGAAAAGCAAATAGAGTGACCACACTTTGAATTATTAAGACGAGAAAAAAGAAAGAGAAAGAAGAAAGTATTATAAGCAATAATGAACTGACGTCTGGGCCAAGCAAGTAACAAGTAGGCTGACGTGTAAGTTTGGAGAGAAAAGTCTCAAATTCTGAGGCACGGTAAAGGGGATATAAGAGACTTGGTTGGAAACAAAGTTTCATATAATTCGCTAAAAAGAATGCCGCACCTACCAAGTACTTGGAAACAAAGTTTCATATAAATTATTTAAAAAGAAGGCCACAACTACCGAAGCACCTCAATAATTTCTAAAGGAGACAAAAATGGCCCATGCAGGTCTCGAACCTGCGACCTTCGCGTTATTAGCACGACGCTCTAACCAACTGAGCTAATAGGCCTCTTGTTGAATGTCTTTCTATAATGCCATACTTTTTAAAATAAAAGTACTAATTACTGGAATTCCTGTTTGACAAATTTCCTCAACATAGTTTGGAGTTGAATGCTCAAATCAAATGTCGCTTAATTTGTTTTAAGGATTTTCATCATCTTTTATAATTGATAGAATTCCAAACATTAGTATTTAAAAGCTTTTCTAACTCTTTTGGTATGAAATGGCTCATATTCTTATGCTGGGTAGCTGGGATTTCTAGGGAACTGTGCCATTGGTATAGATATGAGAAAGGTTTATGGTTTTCATAAGTAGAAGGCAACCAGGTACTTGCTGTCCACTGGTTTCTAAAGGAGAATGCTAAACTTGTGTACGTTTTCTACATTTAATGGCATTTTATCTTTATCTGAATACTAAAAGAATGACTATGCATATGAATCACTATAGTGATACTATCTTTTGAGCCTAGCCGACTTCTAAATTGAACACGTAATACAAATTTTGAAAAAAAAAAACCATTTTTTCCATGCATGATATTTGAGTTCTTAAATATTATAAAATATAAAAACTCGAGGCCAAGATTATACTTTCCATTACGGACTCGTAACAACTTACTCTCGATCTAAAAGTTAGAAACAAAGTTGAAATAAAGGAAATAAAATATATCAACTGATAAACCAGAATAAATTTTGCTTTCATTTAATAAGTTATCTCTTTGTTGAATTAAGCAAATATTCCACAAAAGATACTATCAATGAAGGGTATAAAGACTATTTTGTGATATTTATTGATATGGTATTGAACATCCACACAGAAACGCAAATAGAGTGACCACACTTTGAATTATTAAGACAAGAGAAAAAAGAAAGAGAAAGAAGAAAGTATTATAAGCAATAATGAAGTGACGTCTGGGCCAAGCAAGTAACAAGTAGGCTGACGTGTAAGTTTGGAGAGAAAAGTCTCAAATTCTGAGGCACGGTAATGGGGATATAAGAGACTTGGTTGGAAACAAAGTTTCATATAATTCGCTAAAAAGAAGGCCGCACCTACCAAGTACTTGGAAACAAAGTTTCATATAAATTATCTAAAAAGAAGGCCACAACTACCGAAGCACCTCAATAATTTCTAAAGGATACAAAAGTGGCCCATGCAGGTCTCGAACCTGCGACCTTCGCGTTATTAGCACGACGCTCTAACCAACTGAGCTAATAGGCCTCTTGTTGAATGTCTTTCTATCATGCCATACTTTTTAAAATAAAAGTACTAATTACAGGAATTCCGGTTTGACAAATTTCCTCAACATAGTTTGGAGTTGAATGTTCAAATCAAATGTCGCTTAATTTGTTTTAAGGATTTTCATCATCTTTTATAATTGATAGAATTCCAAACATTAGTATTTAAAAGCTTTTCTAACTCTTTTGGTATGAAATGACTCATATTCTTATGCTGGGTAGCTGGGATTTCTAGGGAACTGTGCCATTGGTAAAGATATGAGAAAGGTATATGGTTTTCATAAGTAGAAGGCAACTAGGTACTTGCTGTCCACGGGTTTCTAAAGGAGAATGCTAAACTTGTGTACGTTTTCTACATGTAATGGCATTTTATCTTTATCTGAATACTAAAAGAATGACTACGCATATGAATCACTACAGTGATACTATCTTTTGAGCCTAGCCGACTTCTAAATTGAACACGTAATACAAATTTTGAAAAAAAAAAACCATTTTTTCCATGCATGATATTTGAGTTCTTAAATATTATAAAATATAAAAACTCGAGGCCAAGATTATACTTTCCATTACGGACTCATAACAACTTACTCTCGATCTAAAAGTTAGAAACAAAATTGAAATAAAGGAAATAAAATATATCAACTGATAAACCAGAATAAATTTTGCTTTCATTTAATAAGTTATCTCTTTGTTGAATTAAGCAAATATTCCACAAAAGATACTATCAATGATGGGTATAAAGACTATTTTGTGATATTTATTGATATGGTTTTGAACATCCACAAAGAAAAGCAAAGAAAGTGACCACTTTGAATAATTAAGACAAGAGAGAAAAGAAAAAGAAAGGAGATATTATTTATAAGCAATAATGAGGAAGATCACTCGATACAGCTGACAAAAAAAATGTTTAGCAGTGCTTCAAAAATTATTGAAATATATACTAATTTTCATTTAGTTTGATACTCATTTGGTTTCTCAATACTAATAGTAGAGAGTTAGTGACGTCTGGACCAAAACAAGTAACAAGTGGGCTGACGTGTAAGTTTGGAGAGAAAAGACTCATATTCTCAAGCACGGTAACGGGGATTGAAGGGACTTGGATGGAAACAAAGTTTCAAATAATTCTCTAAAAAGAAGGCCGCACCTACCAAGGACTTGGAAACAAAGTTTCTTATAAATTCCTTAAAAAGAAGGCCACGACTACCAAAGCACCTCAATAAATTCTAAACGATACGAAAATAGAGCATGTAGGTCTCAAACCTACAACCTTTGAGTTATTAGTACGACGCTCTAACCAACTAATCTAATAGGCCTCTTTTTGAATGTCTTTCTCTAATGCCTCACTTATTAAAATAAAAGTGCTAATTACTGGAATTGCTATTTGAAAATTTTCGTCAACATAGTTGGGGGTTGAATACTTAAATCAAATGTCACTTAATTTATTTTAATCATTTTCATCCTCTTTTATAATCGATAGAATTCCAAACATTAGTATTTAAAAGCTTTTCTAACTCTTTTGTTATGAGATAACTCATATTCCTATGCTGGGTAGCCAGATTTCTAGGGAACTATGCCATTGGTGTTGTTATCAGAAAGGTGTCTAGTTTTTACAAGTAGAAGGCAACCAGGTACTTGCTGTCCATTGGTTTCTGAAGGAGAATGCTAAACCTGTGTATGTTTTCTACATGTAGTGGCATTATATCTTTATCTGAATACTAAAAGAATGACTAAGCATATGAATCGCTATAGTAATACAATCTTCTGAACCTATCCGACTTCTAAATTGAACACATAATAAAGATTTTGAAAAAAAAAATACCATTTTTTCCATGCATGATTTTTACTTTCCATTACGGACTCGTAACAACTTACTTTCAATCAAAAAGTTAGAAACAAAATTGAAAGAAATGAAATAAAATATATCAATCTATAAACCCAAATAAATGTTACTTTCATTTAATAAGTGATCTCTTTGTTGAATTAAGCAATTATTCCATAGATGATACTATCAATAAAGGGTATAAAGACTATTTTGTGATATTTATTGGTATGGCATTGAACATCCACAAAGAAAAGCGAAGAAAGTGACCACTTTGAATAATTAAGACAAGGGAGAAAAGAAAAAGAAAGAAGATATTATTTATAAGCAATAATGAAGAAGATCACTTGGTGTAGTTGATGAAAAAAATGTTTAGTAGTGCTTCAAAAATAATTGAAATATATAGTTTTTTTATTTAGTTAGATACTTATTTGGTTTCTCATTACTAATAATAGAGAGTTAGTGATGTTTGGGCCAAGCAAGTAACAAGTGGGATGACCTGTAAGTTTGGAGAGAAAAGGCTCATATTCTGAAGCACGGTAACAGGGATTGAAGGGACTTGGATGGAAAAAAAGTTTCAAATAATTCTCTAAAAAGAAGGCCGCACCTACGAAGGACTTGGAAACATAGTTTCTTATAAATTCCCTAAAATGAAGGCCACAACTACCAAAGTACCTCAATAAGTTCTAAAGGATATGAAAATGGCCCATGTAGGTCTCGAACCTGCGACCTTCGCGTTATTAGTACAACGCTCTAACCAACTAAGCTAATAAGCCTCTTATTGAATGTCTTTCTCTAATGCCTCACTTATTAAAATAAAAGTACGAATTACTGGAATTTCTATTTAACAAATTTCATCGACATAGTTGGGGGTTGAATGCTCAAATCAAATGTCGCATAATTTGTTTTAATCATTTTCATCCTCGTTTATAATCAATAGAATTCCAAACATTAGCATTTAAAAGCTTCTAACTCTTACAGTATTGTTGGTTTTTATGCCCATGATGTGGCATTTTGGTAATTATGGGATAATGGGGTAACTCCCATTATCCCATTTACTATCCCATTGACCACATGATAACCACTCTTTAAGGGACCCTAATTAACCTAGTGTGTATGCCTAACGTCAATGAATGGCTTGCTCTCCAATTTGGTGAAAACAGTAGGCCAAAAAGGAGTGTACTGGTTTCTATGCACACATCTCTCTTGAGAGAGAGAAAAACACCATGAGGGTAAGAGATTTTCACGTAGGAAAATCTCCCTCGTCAAAGGAATGAACGGATTTAGGTTGAGGCATCATGGATTTGCGGTGGTAGTTTGATCCCGTGATTACCATCCCGATCGGCAATCCATTCGAGGGATACCGTGGGTCCGTTGGATTTTTTTAGACCGACCCCATTGAGGTATTTCCCGATAAATTCCAAATTTATTTACTTACGGAGTATGTTTAGGCCATGAAAAGTCTGGTCAAAATTTACAACCGTATGGATTTTAAAACCTTAGATCTATGGCTTTAGAGGGCAGATCGATGCATGAAAATGGTTTATGTGTGTTCTTTGCATCCTGATCTACATTTCATGTGTTTTGTTATGAGTTTCGGATGCCAAAAATTGGGATTTCCATTTAGTCATGGAGGGCCGTGACTAGGTGGCATAGATTTGACATTTTTGGATATAAATCCTTATAAAATCAAGTGTAGGATGTTTGGAAGATAACTTGTAATTTTTTCCAATAGAAAAATGAGAGAAAAACTGTCCGAAAATGAGTTTTTCGACAACCGGGTCAAAAGACCCGTCGGGCGAAGAAGACCCGTCCCAGACCCGTAGGCATGTTCGTCTCACGCGTGCTGAGGTACGTCAAAAGTCAAGCAGAGGGTGTGTGCACTTCATGCGCGAGCCAGGCGCATGAAGAAGTAAGTGCCCGTTCGGGTCGGAACCTAACCCGAATCGGACCCTCATACCGACACGGCTCAACGCATGAAAGCGCATGAGGGCATGCGTAAACTTAGTTGTGCCAGGTGTGTAGCAGCACATGTGAGGCGCACTACGCATCTGGCGCATGCTCCAGGCGGCTGCCAGCACGTGGAGGCATGCCGTAGACGTGTAGCGGCTCGCATTGGCCCTGGTGGCTCGTCTGGTTGCTTGAATTGAATTTTTTTTCAATTTTCTGAGGTTCTACCTCCAATTTGTGAATTTTTTTGGGTTTTTGTGTACCGAATCAAAATCCGAATGGTGAGATGCGATTCCATGTCATGGTATATGGTGTCTGTTGACTCATACGCTCACTTTGGGGTCTATATTCGAATCATTTTGGACTTATTGATTCGTAGGGCACACAAATGTCTCTCTTACTGCATTGAGAACTATCGTATTAGATTTTTGCAAGGAGAGCAAACCGAATGATATGATTTGCAAGTTTTCACACTGATAGATTCGGTTTATTCTCAAGAAGCAAAATCTATTTGAGATTTTGATGCACGAGATGGTAGGCCCCAAGGAGGGCACCGTACCTCAAGATAGACGAGATAAGGAGGTCTATTGTGCATAGAAGAAAAGAATTATCAAGTTAGGGTAATCCTTATCAGTCACATGCACGATAACTTGATCTCGTTCTACGAGCGATATCCTACTGATATGTCAGTTAAGCTCGGCCTATAAGAGCATTGTGTTGCTCTCTTTAGCTCCTAGTGTGAGGATGCAGAAGAAAAGGGTTGATCATATAATGATGCAACATTTGATTCAAATGTCGAGTATGATCACCGCATTGAGGAATTTGGACGAGCCAATTTCTGATGGTATTCAGGTACTAGGTGTCGTCTAGTTTTTTCTTGATTCATGGGAAACCATGAAAACTTATCAGCTCGAGGAGGAGCGCCTAGAGGCGAGTAGATCACACTCGAGTCATGCTTATGAAGTGGACTTGAGAAAGAACTCCCATGGCATCAAGCCACCAATATAAGCATGTGAAGAAAACTCTAGATCTAGGCAATAAAACTTTCTAAAAAAAACCGACAACAAGGTACAAAACCGCAGGAAGAAGGAGTTTAATAAGACTAATACAAAGTACTACGCTGAGATAGACTTGGTCATTTCACTCGTAAGTGTGACGAGGGGAAAGAATGTCCTTCTTCTTTACGTGTGTTGATATTGTGATGCTCACTGATTTCTTTCCCTTGTTGATTGTAAATTCATGAGGATTTACGTCAGGGACGGAGCATTTGTCGTCGTTAGAGGGACCGGCACTTATTATGACGTTCTTTATGCTCTAAGCATTTGACGGAATTTTAATTTTGGTACCTTGTCTAAGATTGCTTAGGATATGCAAGAAAATCATCTTTTTTTTTAGTACGACACCATTTTGATTTGTTCTGGTTTTAACCTATGATGGTTAGTATGCACTGGGCGCTACTCTTTCTAATGGTTGCTTGTCATTCTTTTGTTGTTTTTACATCTGATTGCGTAGATGATGATGTAAATGAGTGGCATAGTTGACTTAGATACATAAGGCAAGAGATGATGAATTGGTTTGCAGCGAGTGATTTTTTAGACCTGCTGACCAAATTCGAGTTGTCAGTATGTGAGTTTTGTCCGGTCGACAAAACGACAAGAAAACTATTTGACAAAGCAATGAGAGCTGGGACTCAATTGCAATTGGTCCACAGTGATTTTTGTGGCCTTATGAGCATGAGAGCAAGAAACGGAGATGTGTACATTATGATACTCATAGATGCTTACATGCGTTTTCATTCATCTAATTGATCTCACTCAAGTTTGAAGTATCGGAATGCTTCAAGAGGTTCATTAGCGAGATTGAAAATTAGTTAAACTTTGAGAGTGGAGACTCTCAAAGCTAATCGAGGGTGAGAGTATTCGTCTAAACTACACAGGGAACTCTGTTTTGAGAAGAGTATTATAAGATTACTGACCATTCCTGCTATTTCTCAGTAGAACGTAGTAGCCGAGATAAAGAATAAAACTTTTGTTAGAAATTGTGAAGTTTATGACGGCGCAGATCAATATGTTCATCTCTCATTAGGGAGATGTTTTATTGACTGTAGCCTACGTCCTCAACTGTATCTCGGTTGTGCCACGATTTCTCATACTTACACGGCAAGTTAGGCCCGCAAGAAAATATGTGTTCTTAGGGGAACATATGGACGACACTATATTCAAGATTGAGCCTCATAATACCACATTCCTTGAGAATAATTTTCCTAAAAGAGGTGAAATCAATTTGGACCTTACCCTCTATGAGATAGATGAGCCTAGTGGCTCGGGGAGCCTAGCGTCAGGATACAAGAATCTATTACGAATCTTGATCTCAGTGGGAGCGATCCATCAAGAGGTAAGGATTTTTTTCTCCTCATAAGAGCATCGAGAATGCGTACTTAAACGTCGCTTCCCAATTGAGGGTGAGCTCCTCATTGTGACTCTTGAGGATGATAAGAAATCTAAAATGGTTCACAAGGCTCTCAAGGGTTCTACGAAAGACTGTTTGTTGAAGGCTATAAATGATGAGAATGAGTTGATAAGAATCAACGGGGTCTGGTACCTAGTTGATTTGCCTAAAGGCAAAAGGACTATTGGGAACAAGTAGGTTCTCATGGTCAAAAGAAATGTCAATGGATCGATGAAGAGGTATATAACCCGTCTAGTAACCAAGGTTTACACTTAGACTGAGGGATGGACTATCGAGAAGTCGTAGTCTAATTTATCTCGATCTGTTTATCTTTTAACGATTGTCACGAACATAGATCTGGAGTTATACCACATGGATATAGAGACCGCTTTCCGTAATGGAAGTCTAGATGAGGCGATTTACATGGAGCATCTCTCTGGGTTTATTCTAGTAGATAGTAGATCGGTGGATAAGATATATTAATTTTAGCAATCAACATACGACCTTAAGCCATCATCCATATAGTGGTACCTAAGATTTCACGATGTAGTAATATCTTATATTTTTGTAATGATGAGTAGGATCATTGTGTCTATCTGATACGTCCCGATAACTCTTTTATGATCATGTTCTCATATGTGGGTAACATTTCTGTTGGTCGGGAATAATAGAAAGTATCCAATGACCATTGTAACATAGTTATTATTCATGGGAGAGGTTTTAGTTTATTCTCTGAATTTGGATCTAGAGGGATCCATTTAGAATGGTGTTGACTCTTTAACAAGAGTTTTACATCAGGTAAATTCTTGAGCATTTTGAGATGAGCGATGAAACGTAATATATACTCTATCGCTAAAGGTGAAAACCTGATTCTTGATATATGCCCTAAAATTTATGAAGAAATAAGGGAGATGAGCAGAATCCCTTATTCCAGTGCAATGTACATTCTAGTGTATGTGATGAGGTATACATGTGCAATGTACAGTCTAATGTATGCGATGAGGCGTACATGACCAGATGTTTAGTTTTGTAGTCGGTCTGGTAAATAGGTATTAATTGAATCCTAGAAGGGATCACTGTAGAGTAGTAAAAAAAGGATTCTGAGATATCTCATGAGAATTGTGGACCTCCCCATGTGTTACGAAGGAGATGATTTACGTTTTTGTTAGGTGTTCAGACACCAACTAGGAGTAACGATCTGAATGAACACAAACTGATATCAGGTTTTATCTTCTTAGAGCAGTAAGAAGTAAATTTGTATACTCTATCTATAATAAAGAATAAGCTTGTGGTATGCTCAGTAACAGTTCAGGAGAGCATTTGGTTCCAGAAATTTCTAAAAGACTTAGGGGTTGTGGCAGATAGTGAAAGGTCAGTGATGATTATTGTGATAATCAAACCGTCATTGCCAACAACCGAGATCCTAAATGTTATAGCAAAACCAAACACATTGATACCGAATACCGCTTTATTAGAGACATCTCCGAAAAGGGTGTTGTGATAACTAAGTACACTTTACAAATAGTATCGAGGTTGATCCATTCGAAAAACCCATTGTGAGAGATTCCTTTGTGAGACTAGGAATTATTGGGTTTAGTGTACTTTGACATTTCTCACTATGTACTATTTTTTATACTTACTGGAATATATGACATGCGTGCATCATCAAGTCACAAGTTGATTTTTCTTGCACTTATTTATTATCATATATTATGGTATTTTGTGATAAAAGATGTATCAAGCAGGCGTGGTCGACTCTCTCACACGAGTGACCACCTCCAGCTCTGAGTGAGTGGAGATGAGACGGTTTCTAGTTGTAAGAGGCTTTATGAGTAGCCCTGCTAGAACATAAGTCATCTTGATATGTGTTCAGGATGAGGTCATGTGCGATATGATCGACATGAAAATACCCACATCCATGTTGTTTGTAAGTAGCCAGGTTTAAGATCTCAAATATCACCTACAATTAGTGATATTGTCTTTAAGATACTCTCTCTGAGATTTTGGATAAACTCTTATGTGTATACTGAGTCCCATACCTGCACAATATTAAAGAAATCTAACATATGCCCTTTGAGAGATGGGGGAATAACACTGTGACACGTGTTTCATGTCACGTGTGATGAGACGACCATGGGACAGTGGGAACTATTATTTGCGATAATAGTTTAATTATGATCCCCGTTCCCACTGTGTAAGACCTGAGATGCATTAGGTGAGATCTTTTGTACCCTTATTACTTTCATCTGTTTCTAGAAGTTTTGGTTCAGTATTGCTACTTTAGTCTGTTTACCTATGGCCAGGAAGATAAATTGAAGTCTAAGGGGTAGGTATAGAAAAGCAGTTGAATTGAGCCGATAGATTCGAGTTTGGGGAAAAAAGGCCAATAGATATTATATCATTGTGTTGTACTCATAGGTCGACCAGTTATATTAATCCATGTTTTGATTTAAGCATAACAGTGAATATATAGTCGAACAAATAATTGGGGATCACTTTTGATGAGGAAAGTGGCTCGATGGATGTAAATGCATTGAGTATGGGGTACAGCGAATTCTGTTTATACTAATGATGATGCCTTCATCATCCTAACAAGTGTGTCGAGAAGTTTTTCTATGCAGGCGTACTCATTGGCCGTAAGATGCCCAATCCTATATGAAAGTCCAATTGGGTGATATAATAGATTGCATAAGTTGCGGTCTTGTGACGTATGTAAAATGCCTTCATGTGCAAGTGGGAGATGTTGGTTTTTATGCCCATGATGTGGCATTTTCGTAATTATGGGATAATGGGTAACTCCCATTATCTCATTTACTTTCCCATTAACCACATCATAACCACTCATTAAGGGACCCTAATTAACCTAGTGTGTATTCCTAACGTGAATGAGTGGCTTGCTCCCCAATTTGGTGAAAATAGTGGCCAAAAAGAGTATATTGGGGTCTATACACACATCTCTCTTGAGAAAGAGAAAAACACCCTGAGGGTTAGAGATTTTCGCGTAGGAAAATCTCCCTCATCAAAGGAATCACCGAATTTGGGTTTAGGTGCCGTGGATTTGCAGTGGTGGTTCGATTCTGTGATCACCATCCCGATATGCATTCCATTCGAGAGTCTTGTAGAGGAGCGACCAAGTCGAGGAGGCTATGAGAAGACAGCACCCCTATTTGTTTGTTGTTTAGTTCTCTTTTAGTTTCGAGTACGAAACTTGTTTTTAGGGGATTAGAAAAGGTAACACCGACACTGCGGTGTCTATAATATTGTACCATTTTCAAAATATATACATATAAATAAGATATTCTTCAATTTATTTATATAGAGAGAAATTTTATTCATTTAAATTGATTTTTGATTCTGAGATATTTAAATTAAATTTTTGGAATATTTTAATTTGTCGAATCCGCGAATCGAAGTAAAACCCGTTTGTACAAAAAAAAAATTAATTTTAGTGAAGTATGGGTGTGAAGATATATATATATACATATAAATACAAACCTTAAAAAAAAAAAAAGAACCCAAATATAGGAATTAGGGTTTAAAACCCTAATTCTTCTCTCTCTCTCTCTCTCTCTCTTCCTCTCTCTCTCTCTCTCCTCGAAAGTTCATCTTCCTGTGGACGCTGCTCTCCTCCACCGCTGTCTTGCACCTCTCCGTCGCGACCCGCCACCACCCAACGGCCGTCGCCACTCTCCCTTTGTCTTCTCTCTCTACCTCACTCACGGTCTCCCTCTCACTGTCGTTCGCTCTCTCTCTCTTCGGCTTCTCCTATCTCCGCTGCTCGCCCTCTACCGCGATCTGCCACCCTCTGCCGCTCTCTCACAGAGAGTGTGATCCTCCCATGCGTGAGCGCACCATAGCGCTATCTCCCCTACGCGAGCGCGCCATTGCGCGATCTCCCCCACGCGAGCGCGCTACAGCACGCGACCTCTCGTGAGCGAGCCAATACGTGATTGCCCGCAAAAACCACAGCATGCACTATAGCGGTTCCCTCTTCCTCCAGCGCGCCCCAGCTCCGCAATAGCTCGCCAGCCCGAGAGCACAACTGGTCGCTAGTGCGCCACAGCGCGACAGAGTACGCAACAGTACGCGATTGCTGTCCTAGCCCGCAAGCCCGCCAGTCCACTGCTGCCCGCAAGCCCACTCGCCTGCTATCCCGCAAGCCCTCGAATCCGCAAGCCCTTGAATTCGCAAGCCCACTGTAGCCCAAGAGCCCGCGAGCCCACAAACCTCTGTGCAGGTAATTGACTTAGGGTTTTGATCCTGATCTAAGTATTTATGACCTAACTAATAAATCTTGTCTTGATAGGGAGCATTGTAGAGTTTGGAGTGATCGAGGAGATATTCGGACGAAGGTCTACGCTCTGAGAAAACCCTAAGTGAAAAATTTCTTACCCATTCGATTTATTTGAATGAATGTTAGGGTTAAGTTTAGAAATGAGGAGAAATGGTTGGCGTGCAGGCGCTGTGCACCTTGGGTGCTGCGCAAGGGCACTGCACACCCTGCACATGGGTACTATGCGCCCTGCACATAGGCACTGCGCACTACACAGAGGAGCGCTGGGCTGTGGACCTGCTGGCCTTTGGGTGCGAGCAAAAGATTGGATTGGTGTGAGCCCTGTGCGGGATTGGTTGGGTACCAACACTTGAATCTTGTAGGCATGTTGTATGTATGAACAAAATATGAGGAATTCGGGTAGGGCTCTAAAAGATTCGAACTACCTGATTTGCATACGTGTATTAGAAGTGATTGCCTATTTCCTATAACTTCGTAGGTTTGAAACTTGCTGATTTATACATATATATATATATATATACATTCATAGGTGTTGGGTACTTTGATTTAGGGGAGCATTTTTCTTCGCTTTGGGGTATTATTGGGGAGTGCGCTACTCTCTCCCATACAGTGAGTGGGATTTTGACGTTTGCTATTAATTGAAAACCATGTTTTAAAAAATGTTTTTCAATGACATGATTCTACAATGTATGATCATTAGAGTTTTGAATATTTTATAAAATATTTTTATAACCATTGGAGTGTCCTAACAACTGTTTTATTTTATATGCATCCATGAGTTTGATAACTAGATATTGTGCCACCTTTTCGACATATTGACATGTTTTAAATGCTCCCACGGTATTGGCACATAGTTTTGAATAGATTTACATGTACTATTTGGGCTGTATGCCTGGCCGACGTGATGATGTGATGCATGGGGCTACGTACCCAGCCGACTTGGTGATATTGTGATATGCTTCCTATAACATTCCGTAGCTACGAAGGACATTTGGTAGAGGCACCCCTTGTACCAGGATACGTTTCGGCCGAAGGTATCCGTCAAATTATCGTGTGTATGGGTGTCCCAGGTTGACCCTCATCATAGAGGACGTGAGTTTACCTTTGTCTAGCACTGGGCAGGACACCATACACGGTTAACTATAAATATATATTATTAATATTATTTACAAGTTAGTTGGAGTAGCCTATGGCCAACATAGGGGTAAAGAGCCATTATTTGATATTTGCATAGTGAAAAACCCCAATGCGTCCGTCTTTGGTCGAGGTAGACTATTGTCGGGGTTATTTGTTCGACCGGCTCTACATATGTGACTTGATACATAGATGGATGCATATGTTATTTTCCCATGTGTGCCTTGAGTTATGTAAAATTTCACGCTATTTTTGCACATTTGATATTGTATTACATGCTTTCACACTCTAAGTTCACCCTCGATATTGATAGCACGATGTCAATCCCCTCATTTACTGAGTATCCTCCCATAGATACTCACCCCTCAATCTCTTTCCCATATGATTAGTCGTTGACTGAGGAAGAATTATTGTGATTGTATATTGGCGATGTAGACTTGATAGCACTAGGCTTGGGTATGGATGTTACCATATCTTCTGCTACGAATATTGGAGATTTTAGTTTGATCAATGTATTTATCTATTTATTTTATGGGATGACTGTATAAATTATGGATATTTATTCATAAAACTCTCATAGTGACTTAGTTCACTTGCATTGAGGCATTTGTATGTATTTAAAATGTTAACTTGGGAATCTATTGTACATGTGCATAAAAATTTAGGTCCGCTCGGTGTGGCGGCTGCTCATGCCCTAGTTGGGCATGACAGTAGAGGTTTGTGGCTAGAACTGTTAGAAAATTTTATAGCCTTGCGTTGTCCTGGTTGTCTGCTGTGGTTTAGTTAAGGGTTGTGAGGCCGGGATGACCATTTATTTAAATTGATAGGATGGTTGTGAATTATGTAAGTTAAATTATACATGGGAGACCTCCAAAATATGGGAAGATTCTGTTTGATTTTCTGTAAAAATGTAGCCGGCATCCATGGCAATAGGCGGCTGTTCATGACCCCGGTTCGAGGCGTGACATGGAGGGCTAGGATCAATTGTTGAAAAAAATATCAAGATTTCATGGGAGCCCTTGGATCAAAAACTAGTGTGAACACCCTAGCCATTTTTGTTGACTTTTGTGACATGCTTGTGACATGTAACCCTAAAATGGATGGTTGAGATTAAGTCTTTGAAGAATGATCAAGGTAAACCCTAAAATCAACTCCTCCCAAAAACGTGAATGCCTAAGGAAATAAGGAAAACTCTTCATCTCCATTTCTCTCTTCCATGGCCGTGAGTCACTTGAAGAGGAAGAGTGATTCTTCCAAACAACCATCCCATTTTTTTTCATAGATCATCATCAATCAAACCCTAGCATAACATATTCAAAAATTGGGATAAAAGAAGAACTCTAGCTTGGTGGATCTAAAGAGGCCAAGGGTTCCAAAAAGAGAAGGCAATCCAACTTTTCTTCAAGTTCCAACCAAGGATCCTAGGTAAGAAAGTATCCTCCTTCTCTAGTGAATAACATATGTTGATTTGGAGTGAAAATGAGATGTGTAGCATGTTGCTCTAGGAGGGCCCAAAACAAGGAGCAAGGGAGGAAGAAAGGCACTTTGAAGGAGAGGACTTCTTGGGGTGTCAAGCACAAGTTCTAAGGTAAGGAAAATTCTACACTATTGTTGGAGTTTGAGAACCTTTCTTTTGATGTGAAAATGAGTTGATTTTAGGTTAGTTTAGGTATTAGTATTAAAAATCAAGCAAATGCCATCTTGTTGTGTGCAGAATTTTTCAGCATGTGTAATGTGTGTTTTAGGCCTTGAATGATCACAAATTTGGATGAGAAACCATGTCATTTTGTGTGCAGAGGATTTTAGAACATTGGACATGAAAATGGATGATTTTTGGGGTGTTTAGGAGTGTTAAAATGTAGGATTTTTGTGCTAGTACACGTACAGAAATTTGGCATGAAGTAAGATGTGTACATATGTGTGTTAATGCATAAAAGAGAGTAGGAATGAGTGTAGAAAATTCTGCACTAAAGGAGACAAAAAAAATGGAGGTCATTTGGCATGTGAAATGTGGTAAAAATGTAAGGCAATTGGAGTCCAAATGTGAGCAGATTTTTGTGGTGCATTAATGACCATATGCATATAAAATTTAGGGCATGAACATGAGAAGTTATGTGTATATGCATGCTGCTTGTTGAGGTGAAAGTTGTGAACCTATATATGTGCAATGCCTTGGCCAAGTACATTGGAGGGAACCCAAGCATAGCATGTTGTTAGGAGTATTGGGAATGGAGTTGAATAAGCAAAATGAAGGCTTATATGTACGTATAAGGATGTATGATTGTGTGTTCATGTATAGCCAATATTGGTGTATTTAAGTGATATAAAAATGTGTAATTGATAAGATTGTACAAGAGCATGTGTGAGTATGCATGTATGACAGATGTATACTATGGTGTTGCATTGGATAGATGAATGATGAATTTGATGTTTAATAGCATTTTGGTTTTAGTTTGAGTTGGGTGTTTTCATGGTGTGTACCCCATGTTACCATTTTGATGATTTAGAGAAGACATTGGAGATGTGAATGATGATGTTAATAGTTGATGTTAGCATTGCATTCATTGTGTTGGGTATCTCTGACAATGTGAGGTTGGAGTTGTTATTTGGATAGTTGAAAGAGATAGTTAAAATGTGACATTTAATTTCCAAATGTTATAACACCTTTAATGTGTTATGTGTAAACTTTTATTGTAGTGATATAGCGCTTGATCGTTCGAGGAGATTTGTTTGCTTGTTGTGGAGCATTCCTAGGTGTGACGTACCCTACAACCTACAGTGAGTGAGACTTTGACATTCGCTATTAATTGAAAACCATATTTTAAAAATGCTTTTCATTGACATGATTCTACAAATATATGATCGTTAGAACTTTTGAATATTTTATGAAATATTTTGTGATCATTGGAGTGTCCCACCTCTTAATTTGCTGGATATGCATCCATGGTTTGACAAGTTAATATTGTGCCATCCTTTGACAAATTGACATGTTTTAATATTTCCATTCTATTGGCACACGGTTTTATGTGATTTTGATCTGGATGTGTGTGGGCTGCATGCCCGATTGATATGATGGTATTGTTATATGCTTCCTATAGCGTCCGTAGCTACGAAAGACATTTGGTAAAGGCAACCCTTGTGCCCGAATACATTTCGGCCGGAGGTATCCGCCAGATCGTCATGTGTATGGACGCACCCGGTTGACCGTCATCGGAGAGGATGTGAGTACGGCTCCGTTTAGCACCGGGTGGGGCTCCATACACGGCCGACTATCTATATGTATATATATTGTATTTACGGGCTAGTTGGAGTAGTCTGTAGCCAACATTGGGGCAGAGAGCCATTATTTAATACTTGCATTTGAAAAAACCCCAAATGCACCCGTCCTTGGTCAAGGTAGACCATTGCCGGGGTTGTTTGATTGGCCGGCTCTTTATGACTTGATTTACATATTGGATGCATATGTTATTTTTTTTATGTGTGCTTTGAGATATGTTATTCTTGAAATAGCACGTTATTTTCATACACTTGATATTGTGTTGCATGCTTTAACACTCCAAGTTTATTCTCGATATTGATAGCACGATGTCAATCCCCTCACTTGCTGAATATCCTCCCATAGATACTCACCCCTCACTTTTTTTCCCACAGGATTAGTCTTGGACCGAGGAAGAATTATTGTAAATTGCATACTTGCGACGTGGACTTGATATTACTAGGTTTGGGTATAGATATTACCATTTCTTTCTCTACGATGATTGGTGATGTCGCTGTATATTGGAGGTTTTAGTTTAATCAATTTATTTATCTATTTATTTTATGTGATGACTGTATAAATTATAGAGATTTATTCGTGAAACTCTCATAGTGACTCAGTTCATGTGCATTGAGGCACTTGTAAGTATTTAAAGTGTTAAATTGGGAATTCATTGTACATGTATATGGAATTTAGGTCAGTTCGGTGTGGCGGCTACTCATACTCTAGTTGGGCATGATAGTACAGATCTGTGGTTAGGACTGTTAGTATTTATAATAGCCTTGCGTTGTCCTGGTTGTCCACTGTGGATTCGTTGGTTGTTGTGAGGCCAGGATGGTCCATTTATTTTTGTGACATGATGGTTGTTTAATAAACAGGTTAAATTGTACCTGGAAGACCTCCAAATTATGGGGAGATTTTACCCGATTTTCTGTACAAATGTAGTCGGCATCCAGGATAACGGGCGGCTGCACATGACCCCGGTTCGGGGCGTGACAGCTGACGTGTAAGTTTGGAGAGAAAAGTCTCATATTCTGAAGCACGGTAACGGGGATTGAAGATACTTGGTTGGAAACAAAGTTTCATATAATTCGCTAAAAAGAAGGCCGCACCAACCAAAAAGCATGAAACAAAGTTTTATATAAATTCCTTAAAAAGAAGGCCACAACTACCGAAGCACCTCAATAAATTCTAAAGCATACGAAAATGGCCCATGCAAGTCTCAAACCTGCGACCTTCGCGTTATTAGCACGACGCTCTAACCAACTGAGCTAATAGGCCCCTTGTTAAATGTCTTTCTATAATGCCTCACTTATTGAAATAAAAGTACTAATTACTGGAATTGTTGTTTGATAAATTTCCTCAACATAGTTGGGGGTTGAATGCTCAAATCAAATGTTGCTTAATTTGTTTTAATCATTTTCATCGTCTTTTATAATCGATAGAATTCCAAACATTAGTATTTAAAAGCTTTTCTAACGCTTTTGGTATGAAATGGCTCATATTCTTATGCTGGATAGCAGGGATTTCTAAGGAACTATGCCATTGGTGTAGTTATGAGAAAGGTATCTGGTTTTTATAAGTAGAAGGCAACCAAGTACTTGCTGTCTATTGGTTTTTGAAGGAGAATGTTGAACCTATGCCCGCTTTCTGCATGTAATGGCATTATATCTTTATCTAAATACTAAAAGAATGACTAAGCCTATGAATCACTATAGTGATACTATCTTTTGAACTTAGCCGACTGCTAAATTGAGAAAGTAATACAATTTTTTTTAAAAAATACAATTTTTTCCATGCATGATTTTTGTGTTTTTAAATATTAGAAAAAATAAAACTCGACCCCAAGATTAGGCGTTCCATTATGGACTCGTAACTACTTACAACCGATCTAAAAGTTAAAAACAAAATTAAAATAAAGGAAATAAAATATATCAACTGATAAACCAGAATAAATGTTGCTTTCAATTAATAAGTTATCTCTTTGTTGAATTAAGCAAATATTCCACAGAAGATACTATCAATGAAGGGTATAAAGACTATTTTGTGATATTTATTGATATGGTCTTGAACTTCCACAAAGAAAAGCAAATAAAGTGACCACTTTGAATCATTAAGACAAGAGAAAAAGAAAAAGAAAGAAGATTGTATTTATAAGCAATAATGAAGAAGATCACTCGATGCAACTAACAAAAAAAAGTTCAGTAATGCTTCAAAAATAATTGAAATATATAATTATTTTTATTTAGTTAGATACTCATTCGGTTTCTCAGTACTAATAGTAGAGAGTTAGTGATGTCTGGGCCAAGCAAGTAACAAGTAGGCTGACGTGTAAGTTTAGAGAGAAAAGTCTCATATTCTGAGGCATGGTAACGGGGATATAAGAGACTTGGCTGGAAACAAAGTTTCATATAATTCGCTAAAAAGAAGGCCGTACCTACCATGGATTTGGAAACAAAGTTTCATATAAATTACATAAAAAGAAGGCCACAACTACCGAAGCACCTCAATAATTTCTAAAGGATACGAAAATGGCTTATGCAGGTCTCGAACCTGCGACCTTCGCGTTATTAGCACGACACTCTAACCAACTGAGCTAATAGGCCTCTTGTTGAATGTCTTTCTATAATGCCACACGTTTTAAAATAAAAGTACTAATTACTGGAATTCCCGTTTGATAAATTTCCTCAACATAGTTTGTGGATGAATGCTTAAATCAAATGTCGCTTAATTTGTTTTAAGGATTTTCATCATCTTGTATAATCAATAGAATTCCAAACATTAGTATTTAAAAGCTTTTCTAACTCTTTTGGTATGAAATAGCTCATATTCTTATGCTGGGTAGCTAGGATTTCTAGGAAACTGTGCCATTGGTATAGATTTGAGAAAGGTATCTGGTTTTCATAAGTAGAAGGCAACCAGGTACTTGCTGTCCAATGGTCTCTAAAGGAGAACGCGAACCTGTGCATGTTTTCTACATGTAATTGCATTATATCTTTATCTGAATACTAAAAGAATGACTAAGCATATGAATCACTACAGTGATACTATCTTTTGAGACTAGCCGACTTCTAAATTGAACACGAATACAAATTTCGAAAAAAAATACCATTTTTTTCATGCATGATTATTGAGTTTTTAAATATTAGAAAAAATAAAAACTCGACGCCAAGATTGTGCTTTCCATTTTGGACTCGTAACAACTTACTCTCGATCTAAAAGTTAGAAACATAATTGAAATAATGGAAGTAAAATATTTCAACTGATAAACCAGAATAAATGTTGCTTTCATTTAATAAGTTATCTGTTTGTTGAATTATGCAAATATTCCAGAGAAAATACTATCAATGAATGGTATAAAGATTATTTTGCGATATTTATTGATATGGTATTGAACTACCACAAAGAGAAGCAAAGAAAGCGACCACTTTGAATAATTAAGACAAGAGAAAAAAGAAAAAGAAAGAAGATAGTATTTATAAGCAATAATGAAGAATATCACATGATGCAACTAACAAAAAAAATGTTCAGTATTGCTTCAAAAATAATTGAAATATATACTTATTTTTATTCAGTTAGATACTCATTTGGTTTCTCAATACTAATAGTAAAGAGTTAGTGATGTCTGGGCCAAGCAAGTAACAAGTAGGCTGACGTGTAAGTTTGGAGAGAAAAGTCTCATATTCTGAAGCACGGTAACGGGGATTGAAGATAATTGGTTGGAAACAATGTTTCATATAATTCACTAAAAAGAAGGCCGCACCTACCATTAACTTGGAAACAATGTTTTATATAAATTCCCTAAAAAGAAGGACACAACTACTGAACCGCCTCAATAAATTCTAAAGGATACGAAAATGGCCCATGCAGGTCTCGAACCTGCGACCTTCGCGTTATTAGCATGACGCTCTAACCAACTGAGCTAATAGGCCTCTTGTTGAATGTTTTTCTATAATGCCTCACTTATTGAAATAAAGGTACTAATTACTAGAATTGCTGTTTGATAAATTTCCTCAACATAGTTGGAATTAAATGCTCAAATCAAATGTCGCTTAATTTGTTTTAATCATTTTCATCGTCTTTTATAATCGATAGAATTCCAAACATTAGTATTTAAAAGCTTTTCTAACTCTTTTGGTATGAAATGGCTCATATTCTTATGCTGGGTAGTTGGGATTTCTAGGGAACTATGCCATTGGTGTAGTTATGAGAAAGGGATCTGGTTTTTATAAGTAGAAGGCAACTATGTACTTGCTGTCCATTGGTTTCAGAAGTAGAATGCCAAACATGTGCACGTTTTCTGCATGTAATGTCATTATATCTTTATCCGAATACTAAAAGAACGACAAAGCATATGAATCACTAGAGTGATCTTATCTTTTGAGCAGAGCTGACTTCTAAATTGAGCAAGTAATACAAATTTTGAAAAAAAATACCATTTTTTCCATGCATGATTTTTGAGTTTTTAAATATTAGAAAATATAAAAACTTGAGGCCAAAATTGTACTTTCCATTACCTACTCGTAACAACTTACTCTCGATCTAAAAGTTAAAAACAAAATAGAAATAAAGGAAATAAAATATATCAACGATTAAAGCAGAATAAATGTTGCTTTCACTTAATAAGTTACCTCTTTGTTGAATTAAGAAAATATTCCACAGAAGATACTATCAATGAATGGTATAAAGACTTTTTGTGATATTTATTGATTTGGTATTGAACATCCACAAAGAAAAGCAAAGAAAGTGACCACTTTGAATTATTAATACAAGAGAAAAAAGAAAAAGATAGAAGATAGTATTTTAAAGCAATAATGAAGAATATCGCTCAATGCGGCTGACGAAAAAAATGTTTAGTAGTACTTCAAAAATAATTGAAATATATACTTATTTTTATATAATTAGATACTCATTCGGTATCTCATTACTAATAATAGAGAGTTAGTGATGTCTGGGCCAAGCAAGTAACAAGTAGGTTGACGTGTAAGTTCGGAGAGAAAAGTCTCATATTCTGAGGCACGGTAACGGGGATTGAAGAGACTTGGTTGGAAACAAAGTTTCAGATAATTCGTTAAAAAGAACGCCGTACCTACCAAGGACTTGGAAACAAAGTTTTACATAAATTCCCTAAAAAGAAGGCCACAACTTCCAAAATACCTCAATAAATTCTAAAGGATACGAAAATGGCCCATGCAAGTGTCGAACCTGCAACCTTCGAGTTATTAGCACGACGCTCTAACCAACTGAGCTAATAGGTCTCTTGTTGAATGTCTTTCTATAATGCCTCACTTTTTCAAATAAAAGTACTAATTACTAGAATTGTTGTTTGATAAATTTCCTCAACATAGATGGGCGTTGAATGCTCAAATCAAATGTCGCTTAATTTGTTTTAAGCATTTTTATCTTCTTTTATAATTGATAGAATTCCAAACATTAGTATTTAAAAGCTTTTCTAACTCTTTTGGTATGAAATGGCTCATATTCTTATGCTGGGTAGTTAGGATTTCTAGGGAACTGTGTCATTGGTGTAGTTATGAGAAAGGTATCTGGTTTTTATAAGTAGAAGGCAACCAGGTACTTTGTAATATCGACACCTCAATGTATTCATATTTGAACTCTTTTCCCATTCTATGTATGATATTACTGATGTTCGATATAGAAATTTTACTAAGTAATTATTTCGATAAAACCGTCCTCAAACAAATTTCGGCTAAAATCACTAGAGATTAAAAACTTCCGAATGGCCACTAAAGGTCAAATAATGATCAGAGTGGCCTTAAAAGTGTATGAGAACCTCAAATATAGATAAATATCACTTTATAAAGCTAAATCAGGGATTTCTGGAAAATTTCCCGAAAAGCCCTAATCGGATGGTAATAAGCCCCGGCAAGACTAACTGACCACATTATGATGCAAAATGGACTTAGTTTGACTTAGTATGGGGTAAGGGGTCTAGTGTGTAATTATGGAAAATTTGGGGTCAAAATATAAATTTTAAAGTTTAAGGGATTTGTTTGCAATACCCAATAACCTAAAATTAATCTACTAATTTTATTTTCCTAAAAGTGAGAGCTTTAAGGTCTTGATGTGGGGCCCACATATTAAATCTGGGTGTGAGTTGTAGAAAGTAAAAGAGAAAATGGTGGGTCCCACACATAAAAAAAATGTAATTTTGAAAATAAGAAAGATATTAATTAATTAAGTAAAGGAGTGGAAGAGGAAGAGAGAGAGAGAGGAAACATGAGAGAGGGAGAGAGACAGAGGAAGAGAGAGAATAAGTAACTATTCTAGAGTTTACTAGTGAAATCCAAGGGTTTAGATCAACCTTGAAACATTTGGATGGTTGATATTGAATTTAAAAAAGTCAATTCAGCTTAAAGGAAAAGATAACACAACCGTAGCCTTCTCATTTTGCCAAAAATCGTGAGGAACAAAAGGAAAAACAAAGATGGCCTTTTCTTTTCCTTTCTCCAAAAACTGTGAGCTACTCCATGAAGGGAGACTTGATCCCTTCAACCAATTTTCAATATTTTTACATAGATCTTCTCCTTTCAAGCCTAGTTCAACATATCCAAAAATTAAAAGAAGAGAAGAAGGTTTGCTTGGTGATTCAAGGGTGAAAACCTAGAGGTACAAGTGAAGAGATCTATGGGTTCTTCAATTTTTCTTTCACAACTTTAGGTAAGAAAGCTTCCTCTTGTTCCCTAGTGTAACATATATCAATTTGAAGCCAAAAGGAAATCTCTAACTTGGTGACTCTTTGTCGACCAAAAATTAGGATCAAAGAGGAAATGAGAGATCTTTGGAGGAGAGGACTTGTTTGAGGTTTGAGACATCAAATCTTGAGGTATAAAAAAAAAAAAAAAATTCTGCACCTTGTTTGGATTTGAGAACATTTCTTTTGGTGTGTTAATGTGTTGATTTTAGTTTAGTTAGAGAAAAAAAATAATCAAGTAAAAGAATGCTATAATGTGTGCAGAAAATAATAGCATGTGAAATGTTTGATGTAAGTCTTGAATGATCACATAATGGGGTGAGAAACCATAAGGGAACAATTACAGAAAAATTCAGAACTTCGGCTATGAAATTGGATGGGTTTTAATGTGATTTTGAGTGTTAAAATGTGGATTTAATGTATTTGTGTGAATGCTGGATTTTGGCATTGAAGTATGATGTGTATTTATGTGTGTAGTGAATCAAATGAGGAAGGAATGAGTACAGAAAATTTTTGCACTAGTGGAAGCTAAAAAGGAAGTCATTTTCATGTGAAATATGTAGTGAAATGTAAGGAAAAAAAAAGAAATAGGAAAGTGTACAGAATTTTGTGATCTGTTATTGAGTATATGTATGTAAAATTGAGACCAAAAGTGTGTAGGAATATGTGTGTGTACATGTATGATCAAGGTTTGGTGGTTTGAAATTGAATGAGGAAAGAAAGATTTGTTGCAAACATTGAACCTTTAGATTTCTGTAAAATAGGGCAAACTGACCTGGCTGTACTCTTTCTATGATAACTTTCTCTGTACAAATGAAAATTGAGTGAGGTTTTCTACATATGAAGCTAGCCTTCCATAGCTTTAAAATGAGATATGATTCACTGAATTCGGAAGAGAATTGGAATTTGTGTGAATTTTCAAATTTAGATGTTCTGCAGAAAATACTCTGTTCTACCCTGTTTTCTGCCATGAAATTGTTCTCAAATTTGAGATGTCTTCTGGTCTGGACCAACCTTATCCCTAGTTATGAAATTTGTAGATCTATGTCTTATCTTTCCAACGAGATAAGAATCACCTCAATAAAGTTACAGCCATTCTTTTGAAACTCATCAGAGGGTCATCCATTTTCCAACACTAAAAACAGTAGCATTGCACGACCCCCTTCCGGCCCTTGTTTGCAAAAACCTCAAAGAGGAAAAGTTGTAGATCTCCCTCTTAGCCGCCTACTGTGAAAATTTCAGCCAATTTTCATGAGGGAATCAAACATTATACAAAATCTCCCAAAACTATGTAAATTTTCACTCTGTTTTCGGTCCCAGATTAACTGCCTACTTTGTGACCTGTTTCGACCCTTTTATGGACTGAAATAAGAAAAACGTTCAACGTGAAAGTTGTAGGTATATGTCTCATCTATAACATATCCAAAATGCATTTGAATTGGAGTTGTGTGCAAGGAGTTATGGCATTTTTACTAAGACAGGATAGAGTGGACGTTTAAAACAGAACTGAGCAAAAGATTGGTTTTTCTGAAATTCTGTGATTAGAATCTGAAGAAACGTTAAAAATGAAAGCTGTAGTACTGTCTCTTAGCTTTAAAATGAAACAGGAAGCATGTGATTCGGAGTTGTGTAGTAGAAGTTATGACCATTTTCCCATGACCGCGCAAAGGTACATATGTGCAGAAACCATGAATAATGAACTATAAGCATATATGTTGTGTTGGGGTGATGAAATGTGTACTAATTGAATGAATTGTAATGAATATATGATAAGGATGACGGAAAAAGGGATAGAGCATTCCCTAAGATACCTTAACCTTAATCTTAGAGGAAAGAATTGCTAGAATTCAACTTAACCTAGCAAGTTCAAATTATGACACAAATCCTCATATATGCATTGTGTTGCCATTGTAGGCATACAGGTGGTGACCAAACGAGGGGAAACACTTTCGACACTTGTGATACTTGGTAAGAAGTGACTGACCCTCCCATATACTGTGAGTGAAATTTATTATATTATGTGTCTGATGCATAATATCATATTTTAAAATGTTTTCTGACGTAAGCATGATTTAATGAATATGTGATGTGAAATTTTCAATGAATTATGAAATATTTTTGTAAATTCATGGAGTATTCACAAACATGTTTATACATGTTATATATGCATCCAAACGAGTTTTAAAATACGAAACCGTGCCATTGCATCTGAGTTATACATGTTTTATGAAATCATCCTTATGGAGATGATTGACATTGCTTGAGAAATATGGCATGGCACGTGATTAATTTGATGATGATATTTTACATGGGCCGAGAGCCCTAGTATGTGATGATGATAACTTTATGATGGGTAAATCCCATTCTGTAGCTACGAAGGATGCATATATAGGGTGATCTATATTTGCACCCGATATGCTTCTGCGGAAGGTATCCCACATGATATCGGAAAATGGCAAATGTATTGTGATTCGACATGGTACTAGTCAGGTTGAACCCATAAGGGGGAGGTCTATGGTGCGCCGTACTTTAGCACTTGATGAGCTTCGTCGCTAATGTCGGGGTAGAGAGTTTTTCTAACCTATTGCATACAAAACCCCCAATACGCCTGTCATTCGTTGCTGTTGACCCTTGCCAGGACTGATTTTGGCACGCTCTATTCTAGCATGATTTGATGAAATGGATACATATATGTTTGAAATGTATGTGAAAAGAATGATTTATGATAAATTGAGCATTTTACATGATTTCTTACAATATGTGGAATTATTGAGAACTCTGATATTCTATTTTTCACCGACACATTGAACACATGATATATACCCTCTCACTCACTAGGTATCTTTCTTGATACTAACCCCTCATTTCCTATAGTGTATAGAGATAGCTATAGTGGGACGCGTAGAGACTTATCAGCGCATGAGACTTTTGCTAGAGATCGAGGCTATTGATTAAGTACTCGATATGATATTGGGAAGGATTTGCCAAAGAAATTATATAATTGTGTATTGGGATTGTAGATAGACCATTAGTATAAAAAGGGATGGTTGTATGTAAATTTATGTGTATCTTATTGAAACTCTCAATTTTATTCTATTGCCATGAGGCATGATTTGTACTATTTTGTACATTTACTTTGGGAAACGTGTCATATTCTAGAAGTGTCCTTTAGGTTCGCTTGGTGACACCTCTAAATCACAGAAGGGGTAACTGGTGACTGTTCATGCCTTTGATGGGGGCATCGCAATAGAGGTCCGTGTAGGACAGTTATTAGCCTTACGTTATCCGACATGGTTGATAGGGATTGGATGATCTAAGGAGATTATTGATTGTGGCCAAGCTGGCCTATGTATATAGATGTGTGACAGGTCGATATATGGTATTTGATAGACTTACGACTTATGGAGAGATTCCGCTCGTTTGGTTATAGAAAGTCAACATCCGGGATGACGGGCGGCTGCTCATGGCTCTAGTTCGGGGCTTGACATACTTGCTATCCATTGGTTTCTAAAGGAGAATGCTGAACCTATGCACGTTTTCTACATGCAATGGCATTATATCTTTTTCTGAATACTAAAAGAATGACAAAGCATATGAATCACTATAGTGATACTATCTTTTTAACCGAGTCGACTTCTAAATTGAACACGTAATACAAATTTCAAAAAAAAAAACTATTTTTTCCATGCATGATTTTGAGTTTTTAAATACTAGAAAAAATAAAAACTCGACGCCAAGATTGTGCTTTCCATTACGGACTCATAACAACTTACGCTCGATCTAAAAGTTAGAAACAAAATTGAAATAAAGGAAATAAAATATATCAACTGATAAACCAGAATAAATGTTGTTTTCATTTAATAAGTTATCTCTTTGTTGAATTAAGCAAATATTCCACAAAAGATACTATCAATAAAGGGTACAAAGACTATTTTGTGATATTTATTGATATGGTATTGAACATCCACAAAGAAAAGCAAAGAAAGTGACCACTTTGAAATGTTAAGACAAGGGAAAAAAGAAAAAGAAAGAAAATAGTATTTATAAGCAATAATGAAGAAAATCACTCGATGCAACTAACAAAAAAAAAGTTCAGTAGTGCTTCAAACATAATTGAAATATATAATTATTTTTATTTAGTTAGATACTAATTCGGTTTCTCAATACTAATAGTAGAGAGTTAGAGATGTCTTGGCCAAACAAGTAACGAGTGGGCTGATGTGTAAGTTTGGAGAAAAAAAGCTCATATTCTGAAGCATGGTAACGGGGATTGAAGGGACTTGGTTGGAAACAAAGTTTCATACAATTCCTTAAAAAGAAGGCCGCACCTACCAAGGACTTGGAAACAAAGTTTCATATAAATTCCGTAAAAAGAAGGCCACAACTACCAAAACACCACAACAAATTCTAAAGGAGACGAAAATGGCCCATGCAGGTCTCAAACCTGCGACTTTCGCGCTATTAGAACAACGCTCTAACCAACTGAGCTAATAGGCCTCTTGTTGAATGTCTTTCTCTAATGCCTCACTTATTAAAATAAAAGTACTAATTACTGGAATTGTTCATTGACAAATTTCCTCGACATAGTTGGGGGTTGAATGCTCAAATCAAATGTTGCTTAATTTGTTTTAAACATTTTCATCCTCTTTTATAATCAATAGAATTCAAAATATTAGCATTTAAAAGCTTTTCTAACTCTTTTGGTATGAAATGTGTCACACCCCGAACCAGAGTCATGAACAGCTATCCGTTTTCCCGGATGTTGACTTTCTATAACCAAACGAGCAGAACCCCCCATAAGTCGGAAGTCTATCAAATACCATATATCGACCTGTCATATATCTATATACATAGGCCAGCCCGGCCACAATCAACAATCTCCTAAGATCATCCTCTTTTATATAAGCAATAATGAAGAAGATCACTCGATGCACCTAACAAAAAAAATGTTCAGCAGTGCTTCAAAAATAATTGAAATATATAATTATTTTTATTTAGTTAGATACTCATTTGGTTTCTCAATACTAATAGTAGAGAGTTAGTGATGTCTGGGCTAAGCAAGTAACAAGTGAGCTGATGTGTAAGTTTGGAGAGAAAAGTCTCATATTTTGAAGCACGGTAACAGGGATTGAAGGGACTTGGTTGGAAACAAAGTTTCATATAATTCCCTAAAAAAAAGGCCGCACCTACCAAGGACTTGGAAACAAAGTTTCATATAAATTCTCTAAAAAGAAGACCACAACTACCAAAACACCACAACAAATTCTAAAGGAGATGAAAATGGCCCATGCAGGTCACGAACCTGCGACCTTCGTGTTATTAGCACGACGCTCTAACCAACTGAGTTAATAGGCCTCTTGTTGAATGTCTTTCCCTAATGCCTCACTTATTAAAATAAAAATACTAATTACTGGAATTGCTATTTGACAAATTTCCTTAACAGCTCGGGGTGAATGCTCAAATCAAATGTCAGTTAATATGTTTTAGTCATTTTCATCGTCTTTTATAATCGATAGAATTCCAAACATTAGTATTTAAAAGTTTTTCTAACTCTATTGGTATGAAATGTGTCACACCCCGAATCGGAGCCATGAACAGCTGTCCGTTTTCCCGGATGTTGACTTTCTATAACCAAACAAGCAGAATCTACCCATAAGTCGGAAGTCTATCAAATACCATATATTGACCTGTCACATATCTATATACATAGGCCATGCCCCCATCAAAGGCATGAACAGTCAACAGTTACCCCTCCTGTGATTTAGAGGTGGCACCGAGCGAACTTAGAGGGCACATTTAGAACATGACACGTTTCCCAAAGTAAATGTACACATAGTACAAATCATGCTTCAATGCAATATAATTGAATTGAGAGTTTCAGTAAAATATACATAATTTTACATACAGCCATCCCTTCTTATATACAATGGTCTATCCACAATTCCAACGCACAAATATACAATTTCATTGGCAAATCCTTCCCAATATCATATCGAGTACCTAATCAACAACCTCGATCTCCAACAAAAGCCTCGTGCGCTGATAAGTCTCAATACGTCCCACCATAACTATCTCTGTATACAACCGAAAATGAGGGGTGAGTATCAAGGAAGATACCGGTGTGTCGGTGAAAAATAGAGTATCAAAGTTCTCAATAATTCCACATATTGTAAGAAATCGTGTATAATGCTCAATTTATCATAAATCATTCTTTTCACATACATTTCAAACATATATGTATCCATGTCATCAAATCATGCTAGAATAGAGCGTGTCAAAATTAGTCCAGGCAAGGGTCGATCGCGACCAATGACAGGCATATCGGGGGTTTTGTATACAATAGGTTAGAAAAGCTCTCTACCCCAACATTGGTGACGGACCTCATCAGGTGCTAGACTACGGCACACCATAGCCCTCCCCCTTATGGGTTCAACCTGACTAGTACCGTGTCGAATCACAATACATTTATCATTTTCCGAAATCATGTGGGATACCTTCCGCAGAAGCGTATCGGGTACAAATATGGATCACCCTACGCATGCATCCTTCGTAGCTACGGAATGGGATTTACCCATCACAAAGTTACCATCATCACATGCTAAGGCCCTCGCCTATGTAAAATATCATCATCAAATCAATCACGTGCCATGCCATATTTCTCAAGCAATGTCAATCATTTCCATAAGGATGATTTCATAAAACATGTATAAATCAAATACAATAGCACGGTTTCGTATTTTAAAACTCGTTTGGATGCATATACAACACGTATAAACATATTTGTGGATACTCCATGAATTCACAAAAATATTTCATAATTTATTGAAATTTCATATCACATATTCATTAAATCATGCTTGTGTCAGAAAACATTTTAAAACCTGATATTATGTATCGACACATAATATAATAAATCACACTCACAGTATATGGGAGGGTATGCCACTCTCGGTACGAATCTCGAGATACATAAAAATGCTTCCCTCAATATCACCGACGAGGCTCTATAAATATAATGTAGAACATGTGTCACTTAAGAGGATATATGATGCGTATATGATGATGTAAATGTGATGCAACCCTAGTTATAGACAAATCTAGGATTTTTTTTTTTAATCTAATCTTGCATTATTCCCGAGAATCGTCCACAAGTTCCTCAACCGGGGTTGGAATTAGGAAATTCCAATTTTTATGGTTGGCTCACATAAAAACTCACTCTTTTCATGTTGAACTTATCTCCAAAATCTCTGTGAAAGATTCCTTAAAATCCACACTTTTAAACTAATCCAACTTTTACTTTCTATTTTGTCCTGTTTTTGAACATTTCTCATGTTTCACCATCTAGTCAAGCAAATACTCTGCACTTTGACTATGTTGTAGTCAAGACATAGGGCTACAACTTCCTAGTTGTGCACTTTCTCGGATTCCTAGTCCAAGTCTATGAAATAGCACATTTTTTTCACATTGCGTTTTGGAAGTTTGTTCTGACCAATTTTAGTACAACCCTCACAACCTTTAACACACAACTCTAAATTTATTGACATTTTTATTGTATTTAGAAGAAGCACAACCCTACATTTTTCATGTTTTGGATTTCTCCCACTTATGCCTAGAAGGGGTCTGAAATGGACCACCAACATCTCTGTTCAGTTTTGTCCGAAAAGTATAATCTTTTCTGCTTAGTTTTGGGAGATTTTGTATAACTTTTGATTCCCTTGTGTAGATTGGCTGAACCTTTCACAGTAGGTGGCTAAGAGGGAGATCTACAACTTTTCATTTTTGAGTTTTTGCAAACAAGGGATGGAAAGGAGTCATGCAATGCTACTGTTTTTTGTGTTGGAGAATGGGTAACCCTCTGTTGAGTTTCAGAAGAATGGCTGTAATTTTTGACACAAGTGTCGGATTGAGGCGATTCTTGTTTCGTTGGAAAGATAAGACATAGATCTACATTTCATATAGTTCGCACAAATCTAGTTCTACCAGGAAGGGGGCTGCACTCAGAGGCAAATTTATTGCCGCAAAACAGGGTAGAACAGTACATTGTCAAAATCTAACCTACTCTCCTTTTCTAGCCTTTTTTTTTGTCCGATTTCCAACCCAGCTAAGTCAAAATTTTCCTCCATTGACCCCACGGTTTTTCTTGATGGTTCCCTTCATTTTCTTGTGCAAAATCGTATTCTAAAGTTGGTTTTGTTGTAGTAATGTAGAAAGGTAGAAACTGCATTGGTTTTGCATCCCAAGGTTAGAAATTGACTCATTACTTAGCTAGTTCAGTTCTCTTAGTGGTTCAATAAGCAGATGGGCTCCAAATGACCTCAATTTTGGATATGTTGGTCCTTAGGATGTGTGCAAGGTCCCTGCAAATTTTATTTAAAAACACCAAGGGAAACTATGGCTGTCGGTCCAAGGAAACTCACTGCCCCATAGGAGTTTCGAAAATTTCTAAATTTCCAGATTTTGGTTGTCCCGGTTTTGCTTTTGGTTTCCCTACCAAACTAACTTCAAATGACTCCAATTTTTAACATGTTATAGTTCAGGATGTCTACAACCTATCCATCAAAAATCATGGAAAACTACTAAGGTTTGCCTTGGCACTCTCGGACTCATATATTTGTCTTCTCATGGTTGCACACACAAACACCACATACATGAAATTTTCTACTCAAATTCCAACACACATATATCACACAAACAGACCTCATTCTTAGTTATTTTGTGCACTTATATAACTCATTTTTCTTGGCAATTTCTAACACACAACACCTTACCCATTCAACTATCAATGTACACATTTAACCATCACAATATAGACATACATTCTGCACACATGAAGTACACTTAAGCTCCCACAATTTCAGCATGCAACTCATGATTCATACTCCGATTTCAAAATCAAACATAAGAGACTTTCAACACACATTGCAACCATATGAATGCCATATTTTTAGTACACCTTAGGACCATTTTCAGGACAATTTCAGCCACTAGAAGTGTCAAAATTCAGCACATGCACAAGGCAATAAAGGGCAAAATTTCTCCACTAATGTGTGCACAAATGCAAGCCAATTTCTACACACTAAATGCACACAAACTAGGGACAAATTTCAGTATGATTTAGGCCACCAACAAAGGTTCTCACAAAGGCATCATGTGCAGAATTTTTCTCTTCCTCCAAACTTCTCTATTTTCGGCCAACTAAGGTTCCCTAACATAGGCTTCTCCTTTTTGCTTCAAATTTGGATATGTTATACTAGAGAATGGGGGGAGTTTACCTTATGAACTGTAGGTAAGGACAAGTTTTGCTCCTCCCCTTCAATTTTCGGCCCCTCCTAGATCTCCAATGTAGAGTGCTCCTTTTCAGCTGGTTTTTGGATATATAGTAATAGGCTTAGAGTAGAGAAAAACCATGTAAAAACATTGGGTGGTTGTTTGGAGGAAATCACTTCTCTACCTAGGTCTAGGTTTCGGCCAAGAGAAGAGAGGAGAAGAAGATTTTTGTGCTTTGGTTGCTTCGGCAAGTCTTTCTCTCCCTTTCTCCCTCTCTCTCTCATTGCCTTTCACAATTCTAAAGGGGCCAACCATGGTTTAGACAATTTCTAATTATAGTTGAATTTAATTAACTTAACTCTAGTCTAATTTAACCATTGTTAATTAATTTGGGTTAGTTTCTTCCAATCATATAGTGCCACTTGTCAAAACCACACAAAATCTGATAAAGTAAATTAACATACTTCAAGAACATTAATTGCTTGTCCTTTATGCCTATCACTTGTTAACACGCGATGCGAGTTCGGTCAAATTTACTATTTACCTCAAAAGTCTAAAATCATACACGGGACCCAGGTTTTTGTACTGAGTCCAATGTTGTTGGTTTTGCATTAATCTAAAGTTGTTTAATCACCCAAACGTCTTTCGTAGTGAATGAAATCCTTGATCAGTCAAAATTTGACCTCGACCTTGAAATGCGTAAAATCTCACCACGGACACCATTTTACGTGTAGATTTAAAAAATATAGGTCTTGGGTGGAAACGAGACTATTTGCTCGGACAAATTTCAATTCTGCCAAAAATTAGGGTTTTTCGGGTGAAAATTTTAGAGTACCGAGTATTTTTGCGCTACGACTTAAATTTCACTTTCGCTCCTTGACCCTTCACTTTTAAAGTGAATTTAGCATGTATATATCTCATGGCATCAAATTTGCACGTGCGGTTTTCATTTTGGCTTGTAACAAAGATTTTCGCTTTCGGTGATTTAGGCGAACAATTTTTCGAGCGATTTTCAAAACGGAAAATTTCTTAGAGAATTTTGGACCATGAAAATATGATCAATATCATATACATACGTCAAGGAGAGTACAATATGAAAGATACCGAAGTGTCGGTGTTACAAAATGGCTCATATTCTTATGTCGGGCAGTTGGGATTTCTAGGGAACTGTGTCATTGGTGTAGTTATGAGAAAGGTATCTGGTTTTTATAAGTAAAAGGCAACCAAGTACTTGCTGTCCATCGGTTTCTGAAGGAGAATGCCAAACCTATGGACGTTTTCTATATGTAATGGCATTATATCTTTATCTTAACACTAAAAGAATGACAAAGCGTATGAATCACTATAGTGATACTATCTTTGGAACCTAGCTAACTTCTAAATTGAGCATGTAATACAAATTTTGAAAAAAAATATCATTTTTTTTGTTCATGATTTTTGAGTTTTTAAATATTAGAAAATATAAAAACTCCAGGCCAAGATTGTACTTTCCATTACGGAATCGTAACAACTTACTCTCGACCGAAAAGTTAGAAACAAATTTGAAATAAAGGAAATAAAATATATCAACAGATAAACCAAAATAAATGTTGCTTTCATTTAATAAGTTATCTCTTTAATGAATTAAGCAAATATTCCACAGAAGATACGATCAACGAATGTTACAAAGATTATTTTGTGATTTTATTGATATGGTATTGAATATCCACAAAGAAAAGCAAAGAAAGTGACCACTTTGAATTATTAAGACATGAGAAAAAAGTAAAAGAAAGAAGGTTGTATTTATAAGCAATAATGAAGAAGATCTCTCGATGCAGCCGATGAAAAAATGCTTAGTAGTGTTTCAAAAATAATTGAAATATATACTTATTTTTATTTAGTTAGATACTCATTTGGTTTCTCATTACTAATAGTAGAGAGTTAGTGATGTCTGGGCCAAGCAAGTAATAAGTAGGCTGACATGTAAGTTTGGAGAGAAAAGTCACATATTCTGAGGCACGATAACGGGGAATAAAGAGACTCGATTGGAAACAAAGTTTCATACAATTCGCTAAAAAGAAGGCCGTACCTACGAAGGACTTGGAAACAAAGTTTTATATAAATTCCCTAAAAAGAAGGCCACAACTACCGAAGCACCTCAATTAATTCTAAAGGATACAAAAATGGCCCATGCAGGTCTCAAACGTTCGACCTTCGCGTTATTAGCATGATGCTCTAACCAACTGAGCTAATAGGCCTCTTGTTGGACGTCTTTCTACAAAGCCTCACTTTTTCAAAAAAAAAGAACTAATTACCGGAATTGTTGTTTGACAAATTTCCTCAACATAGTTGGGGGTTGAATGCTCAAATCAAATGTCGCTTAATCTGTTTTAATCATTTTCATCCTCTTTTATAATCGATAGAATTCCAAACATAAATATTTAAAAGCTTTTCTAACTCTTTTGGTATGAAATGTGTCACGCCACGAACCGGAGCCATAAACAGCCATCCGTTATCTAGGCTATTCACTTTTTATAACCAAATGAGCAGAATCTCACCATAAGTCGAAAATCTATTAAATACCATATATCGACCTATCACATATCTATATACATAGGCCAGCCCAGCCACAATCAACAATCTCCTCATATCATCCTCTTTTAAAAAAGCAATAATGAAGAAAATCACACAATGCAACTAACAAAAAAAATGTTCAGTAGTGTTTCAAAAATATTTAAAATATAAACTTATTTTTATTTAGTTAGATACTCATTTGGTTTCTCAACACTAATAGTAGAGAGTTAGTGATGTCTGTGCCAAGCAAGTAACAAGTGGGCTGATGTGTAAGTTTGGAGAGAAAAGGCTCATATTCTGAAGCATGGTAATGGGAATTGAAGGGACTTGGTTGGAATCAAAGTTTCATACAATTCCCTAAAAAGAAGGCCGCACCAACCATGGACTTGGAAACAAAGTTTCATATAAATTCCCTGAAAAGAAGGCCACAACTACCAAAACACCACAACAATTTCTAAAGGTGAATAAAATGGCTCATGCAGGTCTCGAACCTGCGACCTTCGCGTTATTAGCACGACGCTCTAACCAACTGAGTTAATAGGCCTCTTGTTGAATGTCTTTCTCTAGTGCCTCACTTATTAAAATAAAAGTACTAATTACTGGAATTGCTGTTTAAAAAATTTCCTCGAAATAGTTGGGGGTTGAATGCTCAAATCAAATGTCGGTTAGCTTGTTTTAATCATTTTCATCCTCTTTTATAATCGATACAGTTCCAAACATTAGTATTTAAAAGCTTTTCTAACTCTTTTGGTATGAAATGTGTCAACCCCGAATCGGAGCCGTTAACAGCCATCCGTTATCCCAGATATAGACTTTTTATAACCAAACGAGCAGAACCTCCCCATAAGTCGGAAGTCTATCGAATACCAAACTCGATGCAACTAACAAAAAAAATGTTCAGCAGTGTTTCAAAAATATTTGAAATATAAACTTATTTTTATTTAGTTAGATACTCATTTGGTTTCTCAATACTAATAGTAGAGAGTTAGTGATGTCTGCACCAAGTAAGTAACAAGTGGGCTAATGTGTAAGTTTGGAGAGAAAAGGCTCATATTCTGAAGCATGGTAACGGGGATTGAAGGGACTTGGTTGGAAACAAAGTTTCATATAATTCCTTAAAAAGAAGGCCACACCAACCATGGACTTGGAAACAAAGTTTCATATAAATTCCCTAAAAAAAAGACCACAACTACCAGAACCTACGACCTTCGCGTTATTAGCACGACGCTCTAACCAATTGAGTTAATAGGCCTCTTGTTGAATGTCTTTCCCTAATGCCTCACTTATTAAAATAAAAATACTAATTACTGGAATTGCTATTTGACAAATTTCCTCGACATAGCTCGGGGTGAATGCTCAAATCAAATGTCACTTAATATGTTTTAGTCATTTTCATCGTCTTTTATAATCGATAGAATTCCAAACATTAGTATTTAAAAGTTTTTCTAACTTTATTGGTATGAAATGTGTTACGCCCCGAATCGGAGCCATGAACTGCCGTCCGTTTTCCCGAATGTTGACTTTCTATAACCAAATAAGCAAAATCTACCCATAAGTCGGAAGTCTATCAAATACCATATATTGACCTGTCACATATCTATATACATAGGCCATGCCCCCATCAAAGGCATGAACAGTCGCCAGTTACCCCTCCTGTGATTTAGAGGTGGCACCGAGCGAACTTAGAGGGCACTTTTAGAACATGACATGTTTCCCAAAGTAAATGCACACAATAGTACAAATCATGCTTCAATGCAATATAATTGAATTGAGAGTTTCAGTAAAATACACATAATTTTACATACAGCCATCCCTTTTTATATACAATGGTGTTTCCACAATTCCAATGCACAAATATACAATTTCATTGGCAAATCCTTCCCAATATCATATCGAGTATCGAATCAACAGCCTCGATCTCCAACAAAAGCCTCGTGCGCTGATAAGTCTCAACGTGTCACACCATAACTATCTCTGTATACAACTGAAAATGAGGGGTGAGTACCAAGGAAGATACCGAGTGAGTAAGAGAGTATATATCATGTGTTTAATGTGTCAGTAAAAAATAGAGTATCAAAGTTCTCAATAATTCCACATATTGTAAGAAATCGTGTATAATGCTCAATTTATCATAAATCATTCTTTTCACATACATTTCAAACATATATGTATCCATGTCATTAAATCATGCTAGAATAGAACGTGTCAAAATTAGTCCAGGCAAGGGTCGATCGCGACCAATGACAAGCATATTGGGGTTTTGTATACAATAGGTTAGAAAAGCTCTCTACCCCAACATTGGCGATGGACCTCATCAGGTGCTAGACTACGGCACACCATAGCCCTCCCCCTTATGGGTTCAACCTGACTAGTACCGTGTCGAATCACAATACATTTATCATTTTCCGAAATCATGTGGGATACCTTCCGCAGAAGCGTATCGGGTGTAAATATGGATCACCCTACGCATGCATCCTTCGTAGCTACGGAATGGGATTTACCCATCACAAAGTTATCATCATCACATGCTAAGGCCCTCGGCCCATGTAAAATATCATCATCAATTCAATCACGTGCCATGCCATATTTCTCAAGCAATGTCAATCATTTCCATAAGGATGATTTCATAAAATATGTATAAATCAAATACAATAGCACGGTTTCGTATTTTAAAACTCGTTTGAATGCATATACAACACGTATAAACATATTTGTGGATACTCCATGAATTCACAAAAATATTTCATAATTTATTGAAAATTTCATATCACATATTCATTAAATCATGCTTGTGTAAGAAAATATTTTAAAACATGATATTGTGTATCAGACACATAATATAATAAATCACACTCATAGTATATAGGAGGGTATGCCACTCTCGGTACGAATCTCGAGGTACATAAAAATGCTTCCCTCAATATCACCGACGAGGCTCTATAAATATAATGTAGAACATGTGTCACTTAAGAGATTATATGATGCGTATATGATGATGTAAATGTGATGCAACCCTTGTTATAGACAAATCTAGGATTTTTTTTTAATCTAATCTTGCATTATTCTCGAGAATCGACCACATGTTCCCCAACCGGGGTTGGAATTGGGAAATTCCAATTTTTATGGTTGGCTCACATAAAAACTCACTCTTTTCATGTTGAACTTATCTCCAAAATCTCTGTGGAAGATTCCTTAAAATCCACATTTTTAAACTAATCTAACTTTCACTTTCTATTTTGTCTTGTTTTGGAACATTTCTCATATTTCATCATCTAGTCATGCAAATACTCTGCACTTTGACTATGTTGTAGTCAAGACACAGGGCTACAACTTCCTAGTTGTGCACTTTCTCGGATTCCTAGTCCAAGTCCATGAAATAGCACATTTTTTCCACATTGCGTTTTGGAAGTTTGTTCTGACCAATTTTAGTACAGCTCTCACAACCTTTAACACACAGCTCTAAATTTATTGACATTTTTATAGTATTTAGAAGAAACACAACCCTACATTTTTCATGTTTTGGATTTCTCTCACTTATGCCTAGAAGGGGTCTGAAATGGACCACCAACATCTTTGTTCAGTTTTGTCCGAAAAGTATAATCTTTTCTACTTAGTTTTGGGAGATTTTGTATAACTTTTGATTCCCTTGTACAGATTGGATGAACTTTTCACAGTAAGTGGCTAAGAGGAAGATCTACAACTTTTCATATTTGAGTTTTTGCAAACAAGGGATGGAAAGGAGTCGTGCAATGCTACTGTTTTTGGTTTTAGAGAATGGGTGACCCTCTGTCGAGTTTCAGAAGAATGGCTGTAATTTTTGACACAAGGGTCGAATTGAGGCAATTCTTATTTTGTTGGAAAGATAAGACATAGATCTACATTTCATATAGTTGGCACAAATCTAGTTCTACCAGGAAAGGGGGCTGCATTCAGAGACAAATTTATTGCCGCAAAATAGGGTAGAACAATGCATTGTCAAAATCTAACCTACTCTCTTTTCCTAGCCATTTTTTTTGTCCGATTTCCGACCCGGCTAAATCAAATTTTTCCTCCATTGACCCCACGGTTTTTCTTGATGGATTCCTTCATTTTCTTGTGCTAAATCATATTCTAAAGTTGGTTTTGTTGTAGTAATGTAGAAAGGTAGAAACTGCATTGGTTTTGCATCCCAAGGTTAGAAATTGAATCATTCCTTAGCTAGTTCAGTTCTCTTAGTGGTTCAATAAGCAGATGGGCTCCAAATGACCTCAATTTTGGATATGTTGGTCCTTAGGATGTGTGCAAGGTCTCTGCAAATTTTATTTAAAAAGACCAAGGGAAACTATGGCTGTCGGTCCAAGGAAACTCACTGCCCCATAGGAGTTTCGAAAATTTCTAAATTTCCAGATTTTGGCTGTCCCGGTTTTGCTATTGGTTTCCCTACCAAACTAACTTCAAATGACTCCAATTTTTAACATGTTATAGTTTAGGATGTCTACAACCTATCCATAAAAAATTATGGAAAACTACTAAGGTTTGCCTTGGCATTCTCGGACTCATATATTTGTCTTCTCATGGTTGCACACAGAAACACCACATACATGAAATTTTCTACTCAAATTCCAGCACACATATGTCACACAAACACACCTCATTCTTAGTTATTTTGTGCACTTATATAACTCATTTTTCTTGGCAATTTCTAACACACAACACCATACCCATTCAACTATCAATGTACACATTTAACCATCACAATATATACATACATTCTGCACACATGAAGTACACTTAAGCTCCCACAATTTCAGCATGCAACTCATGATTAAGACTCCGATTTTGAAATCAAACAAAGAGACTTTCAACACACATTGCAACCATATGAATGCCATATTTTTATTATACCTTAGGACCATTTTTAGGATAATTTCAACCACTAGAAGTGTCAAAATTCAGCACATGCACAAGGCAATAAAGGGCAAAATTTCTCCACCAATGTGTGCACAAATGCAAGCCAATTTCTACACACTAAATGCACACAAACTAGGGACAAATTTCAGTATGATTTAGGCCACCAACAAAGGTTCTCACAAAGGCATCATGTGCAGAATTTTTCTCTTCCTCCAAACTTCTCTATTTTCGGCCAACTAAGGTTCCCTAACATAGGCTTCTCCTTTTTGCTTCAAATTTGGATATGTTATACTAGAGAATGGGGGGAGTTTACCTTATGAACTGCAGGTAAGGACAAGTTTTGCTCCTCCCTTTCAATTTTCGGCCCCTCCTAGATCTACAATGTAGAGTGCTCCTTTTCAGCTGGTTTTTGGATATATTGTAATAAGCTTAGAGTAGAGAAAAACCATGTAAAAACATTGGGTGGTTGTTTGGAGGAAATCACTTCTCTACCTAGGTCTAGGTTTTGGCCAAGAGAAGAGAGGAGAAGAAGATTTTTGTGCTTTGGTTGCTTGGGCAAGTCTTTCTCTCCCTTTCTCCCTCTCTCTCACATTGCCTTTCACAATTCTAAAGGGGCCAACCATGGTTTAGTCAATTTCTAATTATAGTTGAGTTTAATTAACTTAACTCTAGTCTAATTTAACCATTGTTAATTAATCTGGGTTATTTTCTTCCAATCATATAGTGCCACTTATCAAAACCACACAAAATCTAATAAAGTAAATTTACATACTTCAAGAGCATTAATTGCTTGTCCTTTATGCCTATCCACTTGTTAACACGCGATGCGAGTTCGGTCAAATTTACTATTTACCTCAAAAGTCTAAAATCATACACGGGACCCAGGTTTTTGTACTGAGTCCAATGCCATTGGTTTCGCATTAATCTAAGGTCATTTGATCACCCAAACGTCTTTCGGAGTGAACGAAATCCTTGATCAGTCAAAATTTGACCTCGACCATGAAATGCATAAAATCTCACCACGGACACCATTTTACGTGTAGATTTAAAAAATATAGGTCTTGGGTGGAAACGAGACCGTTTGCTCGGACAAATTTCAATTCTGCCAAAAATTAGGGTTTCTCGGGTCAAAATTTTAGAGTACCAAGTATTTCTGCACTACGACTTAAATTTCACTTTCGCTCCTTGACCCTTCACTTTTAAAGTGAATTTGGCATGTATATATCTCAGGGCATCAAATTTACACGTGCGGTTTTCATTTTGGCTTGCAACAAAGATTTTCGCTTTCGGTGATTTAGGTGAACAATTTGTCGAGCAATTTTCAAAACGGAAAATTTCATAGAGAATTTTGGGCCATGAAAATATGATCAATATCATATACATACATCAAGGAGAGTACAATATGAAAGATACCAAAGTGTCGGTGTTACAAAATGGCTCATATTCTTGTGTCGGGCAGTTGGGATTTCTAGGGAACTGTGTCATTGGTGTAGTTATGAGAAAGGTATCTGGATTTTATAAGTAAAAGGCAACCAAGTACTTGCTGTCCATCGGTTTTTGAAGGAGAATGTCAAACCTTTGAACGTTTTCTATATGTAATGGCATTATATCTTTATCTTAACACTAAAAGAATGACAAAGCGTATGAATCACTATAGTGATACTATCTTTGGAACCTAGCTAACTTCTAAATTGAGCTTGTAATACAAATTTTGAAAAAAAATATCATTTTTTTCCTGCATGATTTTTGGGTTTTTAAATATTAGAAAATATAAAAACTCCATACCAAGATTGTACTTTCCATTACGGAATCGTAACAACTTACTCTCGACCTAAAAGTTAGAAACAAATTTGAAATAAAGGAAATAAAATATATCAACAGATAAACCAAAATAAATGTTGCTTTCATTTAATAAGTTATCTCTTTATTGAATTAAGCGAATATTCCACAGAAGATACGATCAACGAATGTTACAAAGATTATTTTGTGATTTTATTGATGTGGTATTGAATATCCACAATGAAAAGCAAAGAAAGTGACCACTTTGAATTATTAAGACATGAGAAAAAAGTAAAAGAAAGAAGGTTGTATTTATAAGCAATAATGAAGAAGATCTCTCGATGCAGCTGATGAAAAAACATGCTTAGTTGTGTTTCAAAAATAATTGAAATATATACTTATTTTTATTTAGTTAGATACTCATTTGGTTTCTCATTACTAATAGTAGAGAGTTAGTGATGTCTGGGCCAAGCAAGTAATAAGTAGGCTGACGTGTAAGTTTGGAGAGAAAAGTCACATATTCTGAGGCACGGTAACAGGGATTGAAGAGACTCGATTGGAAACAAAGTTTCATATAATTCGCTAAAAAGAAGGCCGTAGCTACGAAGGACTTGCAAACAAAGTTTTATATAAATTCCCAAAAAAGAAGGCCACAACTACCGAAGCACCTCAATAAATTCTAAAGGATACAAAAATGGCCCATGCAGGTCTCAAACGTTAGACCTTCGCGTTATTAGCCTGATTCTCTAACCAACTGAGCTAATAGGCCTCTTGTTGGATGTCTTTCTACAATGCCTCACTTTTTCAAAAAAAAGTACTAATTACCGGAATTGTTGTTTGACAAATTTCCTCAACATAGTTGGTGGTTGAATCCTCAAATCAAATGTCGCTTAATCTATTTTAATCATTTTCATCCTCTTTTATAATCGATAGAATTCCAAACATAAGTATTTAAAAGCTTTTCTAACTCTTTTGGTGTGAAATGTGTCACGTCACGAACCAGAGCCATTAACAGCCATCTGTTATCCCGGCTATTCACTTTCTATAACCAAACGAGCAGAATCTCACCATAAGTCGAAAATCTATTAAATACCATATATCGACCTGTCATATATCTATATATATAGGCCAGCCCTGCCACAATCAACAATCTCCTCATATCATCCTCTTTTAAAAATGCAATAATGAAGAAGATCACTCAATGCAACTAACAAAAAAAATGCTCTGCAGTACTTCAAAAATTGAAATATATAATTATTTTTATATAGTTAGATACTCATATGGTTTCTCAATACTAATAGTAGAGAGTTAGTGATGTCTGGACCAAGCAAGTAACAAGTGGGCTGATGTGTAAGTTTGGAGAGAAAAGGCTCATATTCTGAACCACGGTAACGGGGATTGAAGGGACTTGGTTGGAAACAAAGTTTCGTATAATTCCCTAAAAAGACGGCCGTACCTACTAAGGACTTGGAAACAAAGTTTCATATAAATTCCCTAAAAAGAAGGCCACAACTACCAAAACACCACAACAAATTCTAAAGGAGATGAAAATGGCCCATGCAGGTCTTGAACCTGCAACCTTCGCGTTATTAGCACGACGCTCTAACCAACTGAGCTAATAGGCCTCTTGTTGAATGTCTTTCTCTAATGCCTCACTTATTAAAATAAAAGTACTAATTACTAGAGTTGCTGTTTAAAAAATTTCCTCGAAATAGTTGGGGGTTGAATGCTTAAATCAAATGTCGGTTAGCTTGTTTTAATCATTTTCATCCTCTTTTATAATCGATACAGTTCCAAACATTAGTATTTAAAAGCTTTTCTAACTCTTTTGGTATGATATGTGTCAACCCCGAATCGGAGCCGTTAACAGCCATCCGTTATCCCAGTTGTTGACTTTTTATAACCAAACAAGCAGAACCTCCCCATAAGTCGAAAGTCTATCGAATACCAAACTCGATGCAACTAACAAAAAAAATGTTCAGCAGTGTTTCAAAAATATTTGAAATATATTTTTATTTAGTTAGATACTCTTTTGGTTTCTCAACACTAATAGTAGAGAGTTAGTGATGTCTGCGCCAAGCAAGTAACAAGTGGGCTGATGTGTAAGTTTGGAGAGAAAATGCTCATATTCTGAAGCACGGTAATGGGGATTGAAGGGACTTGATTGGAATCAAAGATTCATACAATTCCCTAAAAAGAAGGCCGCACCAACCATGGACTTGGAAACAAAGTTTCATATAAATTCCCTGAAAAGAAGGCCACAACTACCAAAACATCACAACAAATTCTAAAGGTGAATAAAATGGCTCATACAGGTCTCGAACCTGCGACCTTCGCGTTATTAGCATGACTCTCTAACCAACTAAGCTAATAGGCCTCTTGTTGACTGTCTTTCTCTAATGCCTCCCTTATTAAAATAAAAGTACTAATTACTGGAATTGCTATTTCAAAAATTTCCTAGACATAGTTGGGGTTGAATGCCCAAATCTAATGTCGGTTAATTCTGTGTTAATCATTTTCATCCTCTTTTATAATCGATAGAATTCCAAATATTAGTATTTAAAAGCTTTTCTAACTCTTTTGGTATGAAATATGTCATGCCCCAAACTGAAACCGTGAACAACCTTCCGTTATCCCGGATGTTGACTTTCTTTAACCAAGCGAGCAGAACCTCCCCATAAGTCGGAAGTCTATCAAATACCATATATCGACCTGTCACATATCTGTATATATAGGCCAGCCCGGCCACAATCAACAATATCCTTAGATCATCCTCTTTTATATAAGCAATAATGAAGAAGATCACTCGATGCAACTAACAAATAAAATGTTCAGCAGTGCTTCAAAAATAATTGAAATATATACTTGTTGTTATTTAGTTTGATACTCATTTGGTTTCTCAATACTAATAGTAGAGAGTTAGTGATGTCTGGGCCGAGCAAGTAACAAGTGGGCTGATGTGTAAGTTCGGAGAGAAAAGGCACATATTTTGAAGTACGGAAATGGGGATTAAAGGGACTTGGTTGGAAACAAAGTCTCATATAATTCCCTAAAAAGAAGGCCGCACCTACCAAGGACTTGGAAACAAAATTTCATATAAATTCCCTAAAAAGAAGGCCACAACTACCAAAACACCACAACAAATTCCAAAGGAGACGAAAATAGCCCATGCAGGTCTCGAACCTGCGACCTTCGCGTTATTAGCACGACGCTCTAACCAACTGAGCTAATAGGCCTCTTGTTGAATGTCTTTCTCTAATGCCTCATTAAAATAAAAGCACTAATTGTTGGAATTGCTGTTTGACAAATTTCATCGACATAGTGGGAGGTTGAATGCTCAAATCAAATGTCGCTTTATTTGTCTTAGTCATTTTCATCCTCTTTTATTATCGATACAATTCCAAACATAAGTATTTAAAAGCTTTTCTAACTCTCTTGGTATGAAATGTGTCACGCCCTGAATCGGACCCGTTAACAGCCATTCGTTATCCCGGATTTTGACTTTTTATTACTAAACGAGCAAAGCTCCCCATAAGTCGGAAGTTTATCAAATACCATAAATCAACGTGTCACATATGTATATATATAGGCCCGCCCGGCCACAATCAACAATCTTCTCAGAACATCCTCTTTTATATAAGCAATAATGAAGAAAATCAGTCGATGCAGCTAACAAAAAAAATGTTCAGCAGTGCTTCAAAAATATTTGAAATATAAACTTATTTTTATTTAGTTAGATACTCATTAAGTTTCTCAATACTAACAGTAAAGAGTTAGTGATGTCTGGGCCAAGCAAGTAACAAGTGGGCTGATGTGTAAGTTTGTAGAGAAAAGGCTCATATTCTGAAGCATGGTAACGGGGATTGAAGGGACTTGGTTTGAAACAAAGTTTCATACAAAGCGAAGAAAATGGCCCATGCAGGTCTCGAACCTGCGACCTTCGCGTTATTAGCACGACGCTCTAACCAACTGAGCTAATAGGCCTCTTGTTGAATGTCTTTCTCTAATGCCTCATTAAAATAAAAGCACTAATTGTTGGAATTGCTGTTTGACAAATTTCATCGAAATAGTGGGAGGTTGAATGCTCAAATCAAATATCGCTTTATTTGTCTTAGTCATTTTCATCCTCTTTTATTATCGATACAATTCCAAACATAAGTATTTCAAAGCTTTTCTAACTCTCTTGGTATGAAATGAGTCACGCCCTGAATCGGACCCGTTAACAGCCATTCGTTATCCCGGATTTTGACTTTTTATTACTAAACGAGCAAAGCTCCCCATAAGTCGGAAGTTTATCAAATACCATAAATCAACGTGTCACATATGTATATATATAGGCCCGCCCGGCCACAATCAATAATCTTCTCAGAACATCCTCTTTTATATAAGCAATAATGAAGAAAATCAGTCGATGCAGCTAACAAAAAAAATGTTCAGCAGTGCTTCAAAAATATTTGAAATATAAACTTATTTTTATTTAGTTAGATACTCATTAAGTTTCTCAATACTAACAGTAAAGAGTTAGTGATGTCTGGGCCAAGCAAGTAACAAGTGGGCTGATGTGTAAGTTTGTAGAGAAAAGGCTCATATTCTGAAGCATGGTAACGGGGATTGAAGGGACTTGGTTTGAAACAAAGTTTCATACAAAGCGAAGAAAATGGCCCATGCAGGTCTCGAACCTGCGACCTTCGCGTTATTAGCATGACGCTCTAACCAACTGAGCTAATAGGCCTCTTGTTGTATGTCTTTCTCTAATGCCACACTTATTAAAATAAAAGTACTAATTACTGGAATTGTTGTTTCACAAATTTCATCGACAAAATGGAGGGTTGATTACTCAAATCAAATGTCGCTTTAGTTGTTTTAATCATTTTCATCCTCTTTTATAATCAATACATTTCGAAACATTAGTATTTAAATGCTTTTCTAACTCTTTTGGTATGAAATGTGTCACACTCCGAATCGGAGCCGTTAACAGCCATCCGTTATCCCAGATTTTGACTTTTTATAACCAAACGAGTAGAACCTCCCCGTAAGTCAGAAGTCTATCAAATACCATATATTGACCTGTCACATATCTATATATATAGGCAAGCCCGGCCACAATCAACAATCTCCTCAGATCATCCTCTTTTATATAAGCAATAATGAAGAAAATCAGTCGATGCAGCTAACAAAAAAAAATGTTTCGAGTGCTTCAAAAATATTTGAAATATAAACTTATTTTTATTTAGTTAGATACTCATTCGGTTTCTCAATACTAATAGTAGAGAGTTAGTGATGTCTGGGCCAAACAAGTAACAAGTGGGCTGATGTGTAAGTTTCAAGAGAAAAGGCTCATATTCTGTAGCACGGTAACGGGGATTGAAGGGACTTGGTTGGAAACAAAGTTTCATACAATTCCCTAAAAAGAAGGCCGCACCTAGCAAGTGTCACGCCCTGAACCGGGGTCGTAAGCAGTCGCCCGTTGCCCTGAATGCCGGTTGTATTTCTATAGAAAATTAGACAGAAACTCCCCATAAATCGAAAGTTTTCCTTGTACAAATAAATCTGTATAATTTAAAATCAACCTGTAAATTAAACAAATGGTCATCCCGGCCTCTCCAAAATCAATAAATCCCATCGCAAACATCCAGGACACCGCAAACATCCTCGCCATAAACCGCTACTGTCATGCCCAACTAGAGCATGAGCAGCCGCCACACCGAGCGGACCAAAGTTTATACAAATGCATAACTAATTTACCAAGTAGAAAGTTTAAAACACTTACAGATACCTCAATGCAAGTAAAATGAATCAAAACGAAAGTTATGCACACAACTGCCCATGAGTTATACAGTCATCCCATAATATAAGCGGCTAACTACGGACCTCAATATCAAGACCATGCAGAGTCAAAACAAAGTATGAAATTCATATTTCAAATTTAACTTAAACCTCACCGTCGTAGAAACCAAGTCCCAGGGTATGCTATCAAACCCTGTAGAGCCTGAAATATCACTCTATCACAAAAATCCTATCTGAGGAAGGAAAAGAGAGGGGTGAGTATCATAGGAAGATACCCTGTGGGTGAGGGGATTAATCTCAAGTACAAATCGTGTAGGTGAACATTAGATTATCAAATAGTATCATTCATAAACAATAATTCAAGTTTTTTTTTTTGTAGTAAATCATGGTTCAATAAGGTAAACTCATTTATTCAATCCACGGTATCATATATATATATATGCATCCATTCGAAATCAAGTAATATCCGAGCAAGCCAAAAATGATCCTCGCAAAGGTCAACCAAGATCAAGGACAGGCGCATCGGACTAGACGGTGGCGTCATGCACGACCTCCCCCATCGTGGGTTCAACCGGCCGCGTCTATAGCCATTAAAATCAATGACGTTTACGAATACCTCTTGCAGAAGCATATCCGAGAAATCCGTGCCTCTACAAACGCCCTTCGTAGCTACAGAATCATCAATATTATCATCATAGTATCACAAGGGCACAACGTCCCACAGGTAAGAATCATATCATCGCATAGCTAGTAGGCATCCAACCCACATAGTCCATCAAAAACATTTCAAATCTGTGTGCCAATACATTCATCAAATCATTTCAAATCCAAGCCAATGCGACGGCAGAATAGAAAACATATCTATTTCTCAAATTATGGCACAATATCATTTCATTTCAAACATAGATGTATAGTCATCAGAAACATAAATTTATATCACTCCAAATATTACAAAACAAGTTTTAAAATTTAATATCACACGTCGAGTCGATGCATATCGAAAGCATGTTTTATTGAAAACATGACAAAAATAAGTTTTACTATTTTATGCAAGAGATTAGAGTCCCACTAACCTTTCTAGCGAGGGTGGTCACTCCCTATTTTCAAAATAATCCAACCTGACTCCTCGAGTCTTCAAAAAGATCAACCTATTTAAATCATCCCAATTTAATATCAAATAAAGGTCTAATAAGTGATTTTCGATTTTTCTTTCCAATTTAATAGAATCTTAATTTACCCAATCTCCTTTCCGGATTCCATCCACTCATCAGATTGGTATAAAACCTGTAAGATTTTCAAATTTGAACGATATTAGCAACTAATTCCAATTTTTAACACAAAACCCTAGAATTTCAACCAAATCATAGTCGTTACCTGCAGTGAAAATGCAGGTGAGCTCTCGAAGGAGAAAGCCGGTTGCGGGCTCACGGGCTGGTAGGCTCACAGGCTGGCGGGCTGGAAGCCTCGAGGGCTGGTGGGCTCGCGGGCTAGTAGCTTACGGGCTGGCGGGCTGGCAGGCTCACGGGCTAGTGGGCTTGCTGACTCGCGGACTCGCGGGTTGGCAGCTCGCGTACTGGTGGCGTGTTGTGGTGCGCTCGCGTAGGGGCGCGCTTGTGGGGTGCGCACGCTAGTGGGCAGGAGTACGCAATTGCGGGAGGTCTGCAGTCGCGCGCTAGCGAGAGGATCGCGCACTGTGAGGCATGCACGCTCGCATAGGGGTAACGCTGTGGGCTAGAGCACGCTCGTGCACGGCGCGTGCTCACACTCAGGCAAAAGGTTCAGCGCAAGTGGCGCTCTCATGCGAGGAGGATCAAGCTACGGCACGCTCGCACGGGAAAGGAAGTGCTGCAGGCTAGCACGCTTACGCAAGGAGGGAGGAGTAGCGGTGGAGAGAGCGGTTAGCGGCGGAGTGGAAGAAATCGTAGTGGGAGAGGAATGGGTTGAGAGAGAGATCGATAGAGAGAGAGAGAGAGAGACTAAGGGAAAGAAAAAGAACAGAAGGCGAAAAGGAGAGTAGAAGAGTGGTGGAGATGGCGGAAGCAACGGCGGCAACGATCGGGCGTGGCTGCAGGAGAGGAAGAGATGGAGATGAGAGGGAAACGGAGATGAGAGGGAGACAAAGAGTTGGAGAGAGAGAGACGAAGAGAGAGAGATTAGGGCTTTAACCCTAATCTCATTTGGGGAGAGGGGAGTGCCACATTTCGGCCGAAACGCAGCACTTCCTTTTCTCCCTCTCTCTCCCTTTTTTTTTTTTATATATACATTCATATGTAAATTTTCGCATCCACATTTTCGTTAGCTTGTGAATTTCATAAAAATAATGGGTTCGCTACGATTTACAAACACGGTAAATTTAATTTATACCAAAATTTAATTTAAAGACCCCAAATTTAAAATCAATACCTCTATGTATATAAATATCTCAAAACTAATATACTTGTTCGGGCACCGAGTTCGGTGTTACATTTTGCAACCCCCTATAAAAACAAGTTTCATCCTCGAAACTAAAAGAAGACTAAACAACGAATAATTGGGGGTGCTGTCTCCTCATAGCCTCCTTGGGCTCCCAAGTCTCCTCCTCGACCTGATCACTCCTCCACAAAACTCTGACCAATGTGACTTCCTTGCTCAGCAGCTTTTTGACCTACCGATTTAGAATAGCCATGGGCTAAACTGGAAGACTAAGGTCCTCTCGTAACTCAACAGGTAGAGGCTCAAGTACATGAGAAGGATCGGCCAAGTACTTCCTGAGTACTGAGACATGGAAAACTTCATGAATACGGGAAAGTTCATCCGGCAGCTCTAACTTGTATGCCACACTCCCAACCCTCTCAAGGATACGGAAGGACCCCATATATCTGGGGCTCAACTTGCTCCGCTGCTTGAACCGTATAACTCCCTTCCAAGGAGATATCTTCATGAAAACCATATCTCCTGTAGCAAACTCAAGAGGTCGCCGCCTACGATTAGCATACGTCTTCTGTCTGTCCTGGGTGGCTTTCATCTGCTCACGGATAACCTTAACTTTATCCTTTCTTTGCTCTATCAACTCAACGCTGCTGAGATGTCGCTCTCCGACCTCATCCCAGCATATCGGGGTGCGGCACTTCCTGCCATACAGTGCCTCAAATGGGGGCATCCCTATACTGCCCTGATAACTGTTATTATATACGAACTCGACCAGTGGAAGGTACCAATCCCAACTATCTTGGAAATCCATTACACATGCCCTCAACATGTCCTTAAGGGTGGTGCTCTCTGACTGACATCTATTTGCGGGTGATAGGCCGTACTAAAATTTAGCCTTGTGCCCATTGCCTCCTGCAACTTAGGCCAAAATCTGGATGTGAATCTCGAGTCTCTGTCTGATACTATCGACACAGGAATACCATGCAGCTGGACTATCATATTAATGTAAAGACGTGCCAAGGTCTCCAAAGGATAGTCGCTGCGAATAGGAAGAAAATGCAAGGACTTGGTGAGTCGATCTACAATCACCCAAATGGCATCATGCCGTGATGAAGTCCGCGGTAGCCCTGTCACAAAATCCATAGTAATGTGATCTCACTTCCACTGAGGGATGGGTAAAGGTTGTAATGTACTAGCCGATCGCTGATACTCGGTCTTCACCTGCTGGCAAACTAAATACCCAGCCACAAAATCCGCGATTTCCTGTTTCATGCCAGGCCACCAATAACTATCCCGAATGGTTCGATACATCTTGGTATCACCCGGATGCAATGCATAAGCGGAGGAGTGTGCCTCATCGTATGGCCTTGCGGATATTTGAATCAGCGGGAATGCAAACCCGCTCTCTGTATACAACTAGTCCGTCAACGCGGACTCGGAAGTCTCCACTCTCGCCTCTACTGATCTTTTCAAGAATACTCTGGACCTCCTCATCTAACCCCTGAAGCTCTTTAATACGATCAAGCAATGTCAGTCTCACCTTAAATCGAGCTAGTAGTGCTCCTTGATCATCACTAGTCAAATTGACCCTGAGTGTACGGATTCCCATCAAGCAAAAGAGGTAAGCACTCTCTGTCACAGTGGAGGGAGAAGAGGAGATGATGACTTTCGGCTCAATACATCTGCCACCACATTTGCCTTTCCCAGATTGAAATCAATGATAAAGTCGTAGTCTTTCAATAACTCCAACCATCTCCTCTATCTGAGGTTCAACTTCAGCTGGGTGAACAAGTATTTTAGACTTTTGTGATCCGTGAATACCCTACAAGTCATCCCATAAAGATAATGCCGCCATATCTTCAACGCGAAGACTATGGCTGCTAATTCTAAATCATGTGTTGGGTAGTTAACCTCGTGTTTCTTTAGCTATCGCGAGACATATGCAATAACCCGACCATCCTATATCAGAACACAACCCAATCCTTGTCGGTTAGCATAACTGTATACTGTATACTCCTGACTACTAGTAGGAAGGGGTAAAACAGGAGCTGATGTCAACTGTTGTTTGAGCTCCTGGAAGCTCGCCTCACAACGGTCATCTCAAACAAACTTGACCCCTTTCTGGATCAATCTAAACAACAGAGCAACTTTCTGGGAGAATCTCTCTACAAATCTGCGATAATACCCAACCAAACCAAGAAAATTACAAATCTCGGTAACTGTTTGTGGTTGCTCGCACTTCACTATAGCCTCAACCTTCCGCAAATTAACATAAATACCATCCACGGAAATAATGTGCCCCAAGAATCCAATTTGTCTTAGCCAAAACTCACATTTCAAGAATTTGACATATAGTTGCTTCTCACGGAGTATCTGCAACACCACCCGAAGGTGCTGAGCATGATCTTCATCACTCCATGAATATATCAACATGTTATCGATGAATACGATGATAAACCGATCCAAGTAGTCGTGGAAACTCGGTTCATCAGATGCATAAAAGCAGCTATGGCATTAGTCAGCCCAAATGGCATAACTAAAAACTCGTAATGGACGTATCGGGTGTGAAAAGCTGTCTTGGGCACATCTTCGGCCCGAATTCTCAATTGATGATAACCCAAACGGAGATCAATCCTAGAGAAGACCGTAGCTCCCTGCAGCTGATCAAACAAATCATCTATATGTAGCAAGGGATATATGTCTTTGATGGTGGCTTTGTTCAATTGCCTATAGTCCACACAAAGCCGAAATATACCATCCTTCTTCTTTACAAACAACACTGGAGCGCCCCAAGGTGAAGTGCTCAGGGGAATAAACCCCTTGTTTAGAAGTTCCTGTAACTGAGTCTTAAGCTTTCTCAGTTCAGTAGGCGCCATTTTGTATGGCGGAATAGAAATAGAATTGGTCCCCAATACTAAATCAATCTTGAAATCAAAATCCCAAACTGGTGGTAATCCGGGAAGCTCCTCGGGGAATACATCTGGAAACTCCTGCACCATAGGGACATCTCCAAGTCTCGATCCCTCAACTGTGGTGTCGACAATATAAGCCAGATAAGCCGTACTACCACGGCGTACCAACCGTCTGGCCTTCATAACAGATATAATACAGTGGGGCAATACTCGTCTCTCGCCCTGGAATACTAATGGTGGCTGCCCGAACCTTCGAAACTCAACCTCTTTTGTGAAACAATCCACGGAAGCCCGATATAAACTCAGCCAATCCATCCCTAGGATGGCATCGAAATCCATGATAGGGAACGAAATCAGATCTGTCTCTAATGCTGCCTCCCCAATACCGACCTCGTAGCCCCTATAGACTGTATCTCGAATGATATGCTTGTCAAGAGGAGTGACTACCATAATCTCCTCATCAAGTGGCGAGAGAGGTCTATCAGAGTGACAAGCGAACATGTCACTCATATATGAAAAATTCAACCCGGTATCTATAAAAATATTGGCGTCGATACCAAATATTCGCATGGTACCTAAAGATAGGAAAAAGATTAAAGATATTTAAAATGCGAAGAAAAATAAACAATTTCATATATATATATCAAACTAGTTCAGTTTTTAAAACTTTAACTTGTCAAAACTATACATCGACATCATGATATACAAAAAAGTTCAGACAAAAAGTACAATAAAAGTACTACACTGAGCGATCTATGAGAGGATTACCCATAATAACATCAAGGTTTGCCTGTGCGTCCTCCTGCATCATCGCAAACACACGAGTCTAGGCCCTAGGCTGCTGTCGCGACGGTCTTGGCACTATATTGCTCCCGGCTACAGTCCGAGGAGCTGTAAAAGCTGAGTATGCAAGTACCCTCTGCTGGCCTATGCTAGAAGTACCAATACGACTCTGCAAAGTCGATCCTCCTCAACCTAAATCGGGGCAGACACTCCTAATGTGACCTTGCTTCCCACACTAGAAGTAAGTAACTGGTACTCTACATGCCCCAAAGACATGGTGGCTACTGCATCCATGACAGAAAGGCTGTCTCTGTGTTATAGACTGTGTATAGACACTAGGGGCTAGTACCCCAAAACCCTGTGTTGAGATCCCTGTCCTAGTCTTGCTGGTCTGAAGCTTGAAGAACCTTCGAGATATCCAGAACCTCTATCCCTCTTTGAAGACTGTCCACCCTGTGACCCAGTCTTCCTTTTCTGGTGACTCTCCCTCTGTCTAGTCTCAGCTCGGACGATCTCCTCCTCCCGATATGCTGAATAAATCACCTCTAATAGTGTAAAACAAGGAGTCACTATCATATACTTTATGATGCTCAATTGGAGGCTATCTTCAAACTTGAACCTCAACTAAGCTAGTGTAGCCATGTCGGGGACAGAGGCCGCTAGTCGTCTGAGCTCAGCTTTGTACTCTGAAAATGACCTCGTCCCCTGGCATAAGTGCAGGAACTTCGTCTTTATCCAGTCCTGCTGGAACGGGGTGAAGTACCTGCGGTTGAACTCTCGTAGAAAGTCCTTCCACGCAGGGTCTGTATAGCACTGTCATGGATAGCCTCCCACCACGAGAGAGCATCTCCGTCGAGAAGTCGTTCAGTAACTCTCAATCTGAACTCCTCTGACAACCCCAAATCCGTAAGGATCTTACGAGTCCTATTGATCCAGTGTTTCGCCGCTACGGCATCACTGGATCCTAAAAAGTCTATGCATCCGAGCTGCCGAGACTCTTTCACCAACTGAGTGAGCTCATAGATGCATTTCGAAGTAGCCGACATCTCATCGGTCAGAGTAGAAACAAAAGGTCCGACCACTGAAGGAGGAATCGGTGTCGTAGGTATAGGTACGACCGCAAGTGCAATCATTGAAGTTTGTACTAGAGGCGGTGGCATCTGTGCCCCATATCTACTGTACTACTCTTGCCACTGCCTCAAGGCATCGAGTGGTGGTGGAGGAATCTCGGCTATACCAGCCAGTGGAGGTGCTGGGGTGGCACTGGAGAAGGTACGTGAGTGGAAGAAACACCCTTTGGTGCTCATGGAGGCTTAAGTGCCCTAGAAGCCTCAGGCACTGAGGGACTCTCCGGTGGTGCACCGTGCCTACCACATTTAGGTGGCATAATTCTGCAAAGAGAGTACCATTTCATTAGATATAAATAAGGATTAGGGTTACTTTCCGGGTAACTAACCCCCTAAAATAAAATTCGAGTTATGAATGAAGGCATTCGAATGCGGAATCATGGAATGTATGCCTCGTATATCGTACCCTTGACAATAAATGATTTTATATGCCTATGACCGTGTACGAGACTTTAAATGACTGTATGAAACTCTCTAATGCATTGAGGACTTTTAAATGTACTTTGGAAGACTTTTACTACTATCCTTTCTCTAACCTAGACTCTCTGATACCAATAGAACTGTCACACCCCGAACTGGGGTCGTGAACAGCCGCCCGTTCCCCTGAATGCCGACTATATTTCTATAGAAAATCGGGCAGAACCTCTCCATAAATCAAAGGTTCCCTATGTACAAATAAACCTGTATAATTTAAAATCAACCTGTAAATTAAACAAATGGTCATCCTGATCTCGCCAAAATCAATTAATCCCACCGCAAACATCCAGGACAATACAAGGTTATAAAATTTCTAGTAGTCCTAACCACAGACCTCTACTGTCATGTCCAACTAAAGTATGAGCAGCCACCACACCGAACAGACCTAAGTTTATACAAATACATAACAAATTTCCCAAGTAAAAAGTTTAAAACGCTTACAGATGCCTCAATGTAAGTAAAATAAACCAAAACGAGAGTTATGCACACAACTGCCCATAAGTAATACAATCATCCCATAATATACATAGCCAACTACGGACCTCAATATCAAGACCACGCAGGGTCGAAACAAAGTACAAAATTCATATTTCAAATTTTAACTTAAACCTCACCATTGTAGATATCAAATCCTAGGGTATGCTGTTAAACCCTCTAGAGCCAGAAATGTCACTCTATTACAAAAATCCTATCTGAGGAAGGAAAAGAGAGGGGTAAATATCATGGGAAGATACCTTGTGAGTGAGGGGATTAATCTCAAGTTCAAATAGTGTAGGTGAATATTGGACTATCAAATAGTATCATACATAAACAATAATTCAAGTTTTTTTTTACAGTAAATCATGGTATGTTCAATAAGGTGAACTCATTTATTCAATCACACGGTATCATATATATATGCATCCATTTGAAATCAAGTAATATCAGAGCAAGCCAAAAATGATCATGGCAAAGGTCAACCATCACCAAGGACAGGCGTATCGGGAGTTTTATTATGCAAAGAGTTTTCAAAGTAGCTCTCTATCCCGACGTTGGCTATGAGTTCACTGGGGCTAGCTCATCATCGTGTATAGGACCCTGCCCGGTGCTAGACGGTGGCGTCACACATGTCCTCCCCCATCGTGGGTTCAACTGGCCCCACCTATAGCCATTAGAATCAATGACGTTTGTAAATACCTCCTGTAGAAGCGTATCCGGGCAACCCGTGCCTTTACAAATACCCTTCGTAGCTACGGAATCATCAATATCATCATCATAGCATCACAAGGGCACAACGTCCCACAGGTAACAATCATATCATCGCATAAATAGTGGGCATCCAACCTACACAGTTCATAAAAAACATTTCAAATCCATGTGCCAATACATTCATCAAATCATTTAAATCCAAGCCAATACGACGGCAGAATAGAAAATATATCTAGTTCTCAAATAATGGCACAATATCATTTCATTTCAAGCATCGATGCATAGTCATCAGAAACATAAATTTACGACACTCCAAATGTTACAAAACAAGTTTTGAAATTTAATATCACACGTCGAGTCAATGCATATCGAAAGCATGTTTTATTGAAAACACGTAAAAAACAAGTTTTACTACTTCATGCAAGAGATTAGAATCCCACTTACCTTTCTAGGGAGGGTGGTCACTTCCTATTTTCAAAATAATCCAACCTGACTCTTTGAGTCTCCAAAAAGATCAACCTAATCAAATCATCTCAATTTAATATCAAATAAAGGCCTAATAAGAGATTTTCTATTTTTCTTCCCAATTTAATAGAATCTTAATTTACCCAATCTCCTTTTTGGATTCTGTTTAGTCGTCAGATTGGTTTAAAACCTATAAGATTTCCAAATTTGAACAATATTAACAACTAACTCAAATTTCTAACACTAAATCCTAGAACTTCAACCAAATCGTAGTCGTTACCTGTAGCGGTGGAGAGAGTAGTTAGCAGCAAAGAATCACGGCGGAGTGGAAGAAATCATGCGGGAGAGGAATGGGTTGAGAGAGAGATCGATAGAAAGAGAGTGAGACCGAGGGAAAGAAAAAAAACAGAAGGAGAAAGGGAGAGTGGAAGAGTGGTGATGATGGCGGAAGCAGCGGCAGCGGCAATCGAGCACGACTGTAGGAGAGGAAGAGATGGAGATGAGAGGAAGAGATGGAGAGTCGGAGAGAGAGAGACGAAGAGAAAGAGATTAGGGCTTTAGCCCTAATCTGATTTGGGGAGAGGGGAGTGCCGTGTTTCAACCGAAACGCAACACTTCCTTCTCTCCCCATCTCTCCCTTTTTTTTTTATATATATACATTTATATGTATATTTTCACACCCACATTTTCGCTAGTTTGCGAATTTCATAAAAATAATGGGTTCGCTACGATTTACGAATACGACAAACTTAATTTATACCAAAATTTAATTTAAAGACCCCAAATTTAAAATCAATATAAAAAAAAAATCCTATATGTACATAAATATCTCAAAACTAATACACTTGTTCGGGTACCGAGTATCGGTGTTACACCAAGGACTTGGAAACAAAGTTTCATATAAATTCCCTGAACTGAAGGACACAACTACCAAAACACCACAACAAATTCTAAAGGCGAAGAAAATGGCCCTTGTAGGTCTCAAACCTGCGACCTTCACGTTATTAGCACGACGTTCCAACCAACTGAGCTAATAGGACTCTTGTTGAATGTCTTTCTCTAATGCCTCACTTATTAAAATAAAAGTACTAATTATTGGAATTGTTATTTAAAAATTTCCTCAACATAGTTAGGGGTTGAATGCTCCAAAAAAAAAAGAAGGCCGCACCTACCAAGGACTTGGAAACAAAGTTTCATATAAATTCCCTAAAAAGAAGGCCACAACTACTAAAACACCACAACAAATTGTAAAGGAGACGAAAATGGCACGTGCAAATCTCGAACTTGCGACCTTCATGTTATTAGCATGACGCTCTAACCAACTGAGCTAAGACTCTTGTTGAATGTCTTTCTCTAAAGCCTTACTTATTAAAATAAAAGTACTAATTATTGGAACTTCTGTTTAAAAAATTTAATCGACTTATTCGGGGGTTGAATGCTCAAATCAAATGTTGCTTTCGTTGTTTTATCATTTTCATCCTCTATTATAATCGATACAATTCCAAACATTAGTATTTAAAAGCTTTTCTAACTCTTTTGGTATGAAATGTGTCATGCCCCGAATCGAAGTCATTAACAGCCATCCGTTATCCCGGATTTTTACTTTTTATAACCAAACGAGCAGATCCTCCCTATAAGTCGGAAGTTTATCAAATACCATATATCGACCTGTCACATATCTATATATATAGGCCAGCCCGGCCACAATCAACAATCTCCTCAGATCATCCTCTTTTATATAAGCAATAATGAAGAAAATCAGTTGATGCAACTAACAAAAAGAATGTTCACCAATGCTTCAAAAATATTTGAAATATAAACTTAATTTTAGTTAGTTAGATACTCATTCGGTTTCTCAATACTAATAGTAGAGAGTTAGTGATCTCTGGGCCAAGCAAGTAACAAGTGGGCTGATGTGTAAGTTTGGAGAGAAAAGGCACATATTCTGAAGCACGGTAATGAAGATTGAAGGGACTTGGCTGGAAACAAAGTTTCACACAATTCCCTAAAAAGAAGGCCACACCTACCAAGGACTTGGAAACAAAGTTTCATATAAATTCCCTAAAAAGAAGGCCACAACTACTGAAACACCATAACAAATTCTAAAGGCAAAGAAAATGGCCATGCAGGTCTCGAACCTACGACCTTCGTGATATTAGCATGACGCTCTAACCAACAGAGCTAATAGGCCTCTTGTTGAATATCTTTCTCTAATGCCTCACTTATTAAAATAAAAGTACTAATTACTAGAATTGCTGTTTAAAAAATTCCTCGACATAGTTGTGGGTTGAATGCTCAAATCAAATGTCGCTTAATCTGTTTTAATCATTTTCATCCTCTTTTATAATCGATAGAATTCGAAATATTAGTATTTAAAAGCTTTTCTAACTCTTTTGGTATGAAATGTGTCACGCTCTGAACCAGAGCCGTGAACAGCCATCCGTTATCCCAAATGTTGACTTTATATAACCAAACGTGTAGAATCTCCCCATAAGTCGGAAATCTATCAAATACCATATAACGACGTGTCACATATCTGTATACATAGGCTAGCCCAGCCACAATCAACAATCTCCTAAGATCATCATCTTTTATATAAGCAATAATGATGAAAATCAGTCGATGCAGCTAACAAAAAAAATGTTCAGCAGTGCTTCAAAAATATTTGAAATATAAACTTATTTTTATTTAGTTAGATACTCATTCAGTTTCTTAATACTAATAGTAGATAGTTAGTGATGTTTGGGCCAATCATGTAACAAGTGGGCTGATGTGTAAGTTTGGAGAGAAAGGCTCATATTCTGAAGAACAGTAACGGGGATTGAAGGGACTTGGTTGGAAACAAAGTTTCATACAATTCCCTAAAAAGAATGCTGCACCTACCAAGGACTTGGAAACAAAGATTCATATAAATTCCCTAAAAAGAATGCCACAACTACCAAAACACCACAACAAATTCTAAAGGCGAAGAAAATGGCCCATGCGGGTCTCGAACCTACGACCTTCGAGTTATTAGCACAACGCTCTAACCAACTAAGCTAATAGGCCTCTTGTTGAATGTCTTTCTCTAATACCTCACTTATTAAAATAAAAGTACTAATTACTGAAATTGCTGTTTAAAAAATTTCCTCGAAATAGTTTGGGGTTGAATGCTCAAATCAAATGTCAATTAGCTTGTTTTAATCATTTTCATCCTCTTTTGTAATCGATAGAATTCTAAATATTAGTATTTAAAAGCTTTTCTAACTCTTCTGGTATGAAATGTGTCACGCCCCAAACCGAAACCATAAACAGTCATCCGTTATCCCGAATGTTAACTTTCTATAACCAAATGAGCAGAACCTCCCCATAAATCGGAAGTCTATCAAATACTATATATCGGTGTATCGCATATCTGTATACATAGGCTAGCCAGGCCACAATCCACAATCTCCTGAGATCATCCTCTTTTATATAAGCAATAATGATGAAAATCAGTCGATGCAGCTAACAAAAAAAATGTTCAGCAGTGCTTCAAAAATATTTGAAATATAAACTTATTTTTATTTAGTTAGATGCTCATTCGCTTTCTTAATACTAATAGTATAGAGCTAGTGATGTCTGGGCCAAGCAAGTAACAAGTGGGCTGATGTGTAAGTTTGGAGAGAAAAGACTCATGCGAAGAAAATGGCCCATGTAGGTCTCGAACCTGCGACCTTCGCGTTATTAGCACGACGCTCTAACCAACTAAGCTAATAGGCCTCTTGTTGAATGTCTTTCTCTAATGCCTTACTTATTAAAATAAAAGTACTAATTACTGGAACTTCTGTTTGAAAACTTTAATCGACTTATTCGGGGGTTGAATGCTCAAATCAAATGTTGCTTTCTTTGTTTTAATAATTTTCATCCTCTTTTATAATCGATACAATTCCAAACATTAGTATTTAAAAGCTTTTCTAACACTTTTGGTATGAAATGTGTCATGCCCCGAATCGAAGTCATTAACAGCCATCCGTTATCCCGGATTTTCACTTTTTATAACCAAACGAGCAAAACCTCCCCATAAATCGGAAGTTTATCAAATACCATATATCGACCTGTCACATATCTATATATATAGGTCAGTCCGGCCATAATCAATAATCTCCTCAGATCATCCTCTTTTATATATGCAATAATGAAGAAAATCACTCGATGCAACTAACAAAAAAAATGTTCAGCAGTGCATCAAAAATATTTGAAATATATACTTATTTTTATTTAGTTAGATACTCATTTGGTTTTTCAATACTAATAGTAAAGAGTTAGTGATGTCTGGGCAAGCAAGTAACAAGTGGGCTGATGTGTAAGTTTGGAGAGAAAAGGCTTATATTCTGAAGCACGGTAACGGGGATTGAAGGGACTTGGTTGGAAACAAAGTTTCATATAATTCCTAAAAAGAAGGCCGCACCTACCAAGGACTTGGAAAAGAAGTTTCAAATAAATTCCCTAAAAAGAAGGCCACACTACCACAACAAATTCTAAAGGAGACGAAAATGGCCACGTAGGTCTTGAACCTGCGACCTTCGCGTTATTAGCACGACGCTCTAACCAACTGAGCTAATAGGCCTCTTGTTGAATATCTTTCTCTAGTGCCTCACTTATTAAAATAAAAGTAATAATTACTGGAATTGTTGTTTGACAAATTTCCTCGAAATAGTTGGAGGTTGAATGCTCAAAGCAAATGTCGCTTAATGTGTTTTAATCATTTTCATCCTCTTTTATAATCGATAGAATTCCAAACATTAGTATTTAAAAGCTTTTCTTACTCTTTTGGTGTGAAATGGTTCATATTCTTATGCTGGGTAGCGGGATTTCTAGGGAACTGTACCATTGGTGTAGTTATGAGAAAGGTAACTGGTTTTTATAAGTAGATGGCAACCAGGTACTTGCTGTCCATCGATTTCTGAAGGATAATGCCAAACCTGTGCACGTTTTCTACATGTAATATAAATTTTAAAAAAATAATACCATTTTTTGCATGCATGATTTTTGAGTTTTTTAATATTAAAAAATATAGAAACTCAAGGCCAAGATTGTATTCTCTATTACATACTCGTAACAACTTACTCTCGATCTAAATGTTAGAAACAAATTTGAAGTAAAGGAAATAAAATATATCAACGGATAAACCAGAATAAATGTTGCTTTCATTTAATAAGTTATCTCTTTGTTGAATTAAGCAAATATTCCACAGAAGATACTATCAATGAATGGTATAAAGCCTATTTTGTGATATTTATTGATATGGTACTGAATATCCACAAAGAAAAGATAAGAAAAATGACCACTTTGAATTATTAAGACAAGGGAAAAAAGTAAAAGAAAGAAGGTTGTACTTATAAGCAATAATGAAGAATATCTCTTGATGGAGCTGACAAAAAAAATGTTTAGTAGTGCTTCAAAAATAATTGAAATATAAACTTATTTTTATTTAGTTAGATACTCATTTGGTTTCTCATTACTAATAGAAGAGTGTTAGTGATGTCTGGGCCAGGCAAGTAACAAGAAGGCTGACGTGTAAGTTTGGAAAGAAAAGACTCATATTCTGAGGTACGGTAACAAAGATATAAGAGACTTGGTTGGAAACAAAGTTTCATAATTCACTAAAAATAAGGCTGCACCTACTAAGGACTTGGAAACAAAGTTTGATATAAATTACGTAAAAAGAAGGCCACAACTACCGAAGCACCTCAATAAATTCTAAAGGATACGAAAATGGCCCATGCACGTCTCGAACCTATGACCTTCGCGTTATTAGCATTACGATTTAACCAACTGAGCTAATAGGCCTCTTGTTGAATGTCTTTCTATAATGCCTCACGTTTTAAAATAAAAGTACTAACTACTGAAATTGTTGTTTGACAAATTTCCTCAACAAAGTTTGGGGTTGAATGCTCCAATCAAATGTCTCTTAATTTGTTTTAAGCATTTTCATCGTCTTTTATAATCAACAGAATTTCAAACATTAGTATTTAATAGCTTTTCTAACTCTTTTGGTATGAAATGGCTCATATTTGCGGTAGTTGGGATTTCTAGGGAACTGTGCCATTAGTGTAGTTATGAGAAAGGTATCTGGTTTTTATTAGTAGATGGCAACCAGGTACTACCTGTCCATCGGTTTTTTATGGAGAATGCCAAACTTGTTCACGTTTTCTACATGGAATGACATTATATCTTTATCTGAATACTAAAAGAATGACTAAGTATATGAATCACTATAGTGATGCTATCTTTTGAACCTAGCCGACTTCTAAATTGAGCATGTAATACAAATTTTGAAAAAAAAAATACCATTGTTTCCATGCATGATTCTTGAGTTTTTAAATATTAGAAAAAATAAAAACTCGATGCCAAGATTGTGCTTTCCATTACGGACTTGTAACAACTTACTCTCGATCTAAAAGTTAGAAACAAAATTGAAATAAAGGAAATAAAATATATCAACCGATAAACCAGAATAAATGTTGCTTTCATTTAATAAGTTATCTCTTTGTTGAATTAAGCAAATATTCCACAGAAGATACTATCAATGAATGGTATAAATACTATTTTGTGATATTTATTGATATGGTATTGAACATCCACAAAGAAAAGCAAAGAAACTGACCACATTGAATTATTAAGACGAGAGAAAAAAGAAAAGCTAAGAAGATAGTATTTATAAGCAATAATGAAGATGATCACTCGATGCAACTAACAAAAAATTTGTTCAGCAGTGCGTAAAAAATAATTGAAATATATACTTGTTTTTATTTAGTTAAATACTCATTTGGTCTCTCAATACTAATAGTAGAGAGTTAGTAATGTCTAGGCTAATCAAGTAACAAGTGGGCTGATGTGTAAGTTTGGAGAGAAAAGGCTCATATTCTAAAGCACGGTAAGGGGGATTGAAGGGACTTGGTTGGAAACAAAGTTTCATATAATTCGCTAAAAAGAAGGCCGCACCTACCAAGGACTTGGAAACAAAGTTTCATATAAGTTACGTAAAAGGAAGGCCACAACTACCAAAGCACCTCAATAATTTCTAATGGATACGAAAATGGCCCGTACACTTCTCAAACCTGTGACTTTCACTTTATTAGCAAGACACTCTAACCAACTGAGCTAATAGGCCTCTTGTTGAATGTCTTTCTATAGTGTCACACTTTTTAAAATAAAAGTACTAATTACTGGAATTCCTGTTTGATAAATTTCCTAAACATAGTTTGGGGTTGAATGCTCAAATCAAATGTCGCTTAACTTGTTTTAAGGATTTTCATCATCTTTTATAATCGATAGAATTCCAAACATTAGTATTTAAAAGCTTTTCTAAATCTTTTGGTATGAAATAGGTCATATTCTTATGCTTGGTAGTTGGGATTTCTAGGGAACTGTGCCATTGGTATAGATATGAGAAAGGTATCTGGTTTTCATTAGTAGAAGGCAACCAGGTACTTGCTGTCCACTGGTTTCTAAAGGAGAATGCTGAACCTGTGAACGTTTTCTACATGTAATGGCATTATATCTTTATCTGAATACTAAAAGAATGACTAAGCATATGAATCACTCTAGTTATACTATCTTTTGAGCCTAGCCGTCTTTTAAATTGAGCACGTAATACAAATTTCAAAAAAAAAAACCATTTTTTTCATGCATGATTTTTGAGTTTTTAAATATTAGAAAAAATAAAAAGTCGAAGCCAAGATTGAGATTTCCATTTTGGACTCGTAACAACTTATTCTCGATCTAAAAGTTAAAAACAAATTTGAAATAAAGGAAATAAAATATATCAACTGATAAACCAGAATAAATGTTGCTTTCATTTAATAAGTTATCTCTTTGTTGAATTAAGCAAATATTCCATAGAAAATACTATCAATGAATGGTATAAAGACTATTTTGCGATATTTATTGATATGGTATTGAACATTCACAAAGTGAAGCAAAGAAAGTGACCACTTTGAATTATTAAGACAAGAGAAAAAAGAAAAAGAAAGAAGATAGTATTTATAAGCAATAATGAAGAAGATCTCTCGATGCCGCTGACAAAAAAAATGTTTAGTAGTGCTTAAAAAATAATTGAAATATATACTTCTTTTTATTTAATTAGATACTCATTTGTTTTCTCATTACTAATAGTGATTACTCATCTACAACCTTCGCGTTATTAGCACGACGCTCTAACCAACTGAGCTAATAGGCCTCTTGTTGAATGTCTTTCTATAATGCCTCACTTATTGAAATAAAAGTACTAATTATTGGAATTGTTGTTTGACAAATTTCCTCAACATAGTTGGGGGTTGAATGCTCAAGTCAAATGTCGCTTAATTTGTTTTAATCATTTTCATCCTCTTTTATAATCAATAGAATTCCAAACATTAGTATTTAAAAGCTTTTCTAACTCTTTTGGTATGAAATGGCTCATATTCTTATGCTGGGTAGCAGGATTTCTAGGGATTTGTGTCATAGGTGTAGTTATGAGAAAGGTATCTGGTTTTTATAAGTAAAAGGCAACTATGTACTTGTTGTCCATCAGTTTCTGAAGCAGAATGCCAAACCTATGCGCGTTTTCTACATGTAATGTCATTATATCTTTATCTGAATACTAAAAGAATGACGAGGCATATGAATCACTTTAGTGATACTATCTTTTGAACCTGGCCGACTTCTAAATTGAGCATGTAATACAAATTTTGCAAAAAAAAAAAAAACAATTTTTTCCATGCATGATTTTTGTGTTTTTAAGTTTTAGAAAATATAAAAACTCAAGCCCAAGATTGTACTTTCCATTACGGACTCGTAATAACTTACTCTTGATCTAAAAGTTAGAAACAAAATTGAAATAAAGGAAAAAAAATATATCAACGGATAAACTAGAATAAATGTTGCTTTTATTTAATAAGTTATCTCTTTATTGAATTAAGCAAATATTCCACAGAAGATACTATCAATGAATGGTATAAAGACTATTTTGAGATACTTTTTTGATATGGTATTGAATATCCACAAAGAAAAGCAAAGAAAGTGACCACTTTCAATTATTAAGACAAGAGAAAAAAGTAAAACAAAGAAGATAGTATTTATAAGCAATAATGGAGAAGATCTCTCGATGCAGCTATCGAAAAAAATGTTTAGTAGTGCTTCAAAAATAATTGAAATATATACTTATTTTTATTTAGTTAGATACTCATTTGGTTTCTCATTACTAATTGTAGAGAGTTAGTGATGTCTGGGCCAAGCAAGTAACAAGTAGGCTGACGTGTAAGTTTGGAGAGAAAAGTCTCATATTCTGAGGCACGGTAATGGGGAATGAAGAGACTTGGTTGGAAACACAGTTTCATATAATTTGAAGGCCACAACTACTGAAGCACCTTAATAAATTCCAAAGGATATGAAAATGGCCTATATAGGTCTCGAACCTGCGACCTTCGCGATATTAGCATGACGCATTAACCAACTGAGCTAATAGGCCTCTTGTGGAATGTCTTTCCATAATGCCTCACTTTTTAAATAAAAGTACTAATTACTGGAATTGCTGTTTGACAAATTTCCTCAACATAATTTTGGGTTGAATGCTCAAATCAAATGTCGCTTAATTTGTTTTAATCGTTGTCATCCTCTTTTATAATCGTTATAATTCCAAACATTAGTATTTAAAAGTTTTTCTAACTCTTTTGGTATGAAATGGCTCATATTCTTATGCTGGGTAGCCAGATTTCTAGGGATCTATGCCATTGGTGTTGGTTATGAGAAAGGCATCTGGTTTTTATAAGTAGAAGGCAACCAGGTTGTATGACCCCATTTTTTGAAAATATTAAAGTATCCGTTTGCATTTGCATTTTTGTTTTTTTTTTTTAACACACTCAAATTCTTTTACATCGCATTGTGATAAAATTAGATACACTGTGATTTTAGATGCATGTTTTGATTTTTATATTTATGATTCTAAATAGAGGTCGGACATATTGAACTTAGCATAGATTGTGGAATATAGTGGCTATTGAAAACGATCTAAAAAGAATGCAACAAGTGAACCGAATTAGGGTTTGGTGTGGGACCTACAAAAGAAAAAGAAATGGAAAAGAAAAGAAAAAAATGGAAAAGATAAAGAAAAAGAAAATGAGAAATGAGAAAATACCATAAAAGTCATTTGGACACCATGGCACACCATCACCCAACACATGGCAACCTTAGCTTTGGCACCTCACCATGCTTGAACCCCACATTCCACTTTGATAGAAAGGTAAGGATGGAGAAAGAATTCAACAGCTTAACTTTCTTCTTCCAAAATGTTGATTTTCGGATTCCATCTTCCTCCTCCAAAAACTCACCCCAACATCCATTAAAACTACCCTTTAAACTTTAAATAACACACCTCCATCTATGTATATTGTAACCCTAGCCTTTGGGAAGTAAAAGAAAGTGCAAAATACCTAGAGAACAAGCTAGACATTCAAAGGAAGCTTGGAGAGGAAAGGAAGGAAATTCAAAGGAAATGATTGCAACTTTGAGGCACGTACCTTGTATGTTTTTCCTAAATTGATGCCTAATAATACTATAGAACATATTTTTGATATAATTGTATTGCTGCAATTTGGAGAAAATGAATTAGGGAAAAAGAGAATCCTGTCCTTAGATGAAACCCTAGAAATTGGTATGCTAGATAGCCTAACCATACCTTACTCTTTACTTAATATCTTTCTTTGTATAACTCCAAATTGAATAAGGTTTTCTCTGGATGAAACTAGACTTCTATTGTCACGCCCCAAACCGGCATTGTGAGCAGCCGCCCGTTGCCCTGAATGCCGACTGTATTTCTATAAAAAATCGGGCAGAACCTCCCCATAAATCGGAGGTCTCCCATGTACAATTTAAAATCATCTTGTAAATAAAATAAAATAGCCATCTCGGTCTCACAACAACCCACCAACCACAGCATACATCCAGAACAACGCCAGGCTAAGTAAATTTCCAATAATCCTAACTACAGACCTCTACTATCATGTCCAGCTAGAGCATGAGCAGCCGCCGCACTGAGTGGGCCTAAGTTTTATACAATTTACAATCAATTTTCCCAAGTGAACATTCAAACACGACGATTTGCCTCAATACAAATGAAATATGAGAGTTTCACACTTTAATATACATAAATTAAACAGTCAATCCCAAATAAATACAAGGTCAATTACGGACCTCAAGATCAAGACCTCACAGGGTCGAAAATAAAAATACGGAACTCATATCTCAACTTAATTTAAATCTCACTGTCGAAAAATACTCAAATCCGCCAACGAGCTACCAATTCCTCAAGAGCCAAAGCATCGCTCTAGCACAATAATCCTGTCTGAGGAGGGAAAGAAGAGGGGTGAGGATAAAAAAAAATACCCAGTGAGTGAAGAGATTAATTTCAAGTACTAATAGTGTAGGTGAACATTGGAGTGTCAAATAATATCATTCATAACCAAGAATTCAAATTTTGCAGTAAATCATGACATGTTTGCTAAAATGAACTCATTTAATCATTCACACATTAACATACATATATGCATCCATTTAAAATCAAGTAGATCATAGAGCAAACAGAAAAGATCCTGGCAAAGGTCAACCATAACCAAAGATAGGTGTATCGGGGGTTTTATTAGGCAAAGAGTTTTCAAAAGTAGCTCTCTACCCCGATGTTGGCCTTGAGTTCGCTGGGGCTAGCTTATCATCGTGTATTGGACCCCGCCCGGTATTAGATGGTGGCGTCACACACGTCCTCCCCCTTACTTGGGTTCAACCGGCCGCGCCTATAGCTATTAGAAATAAGACGTTTGTGGATACCTCCTACAGAAGCATATCCAGGTAACCCGGTGCCTCTACAAACGCCCTTCGTAGTTACAGAATCAATCAAATAATATCATATTATCATATCATCTCAAGTTAGTAGGCATCCAACCCACATAGCCAAATCATCTCATCATATCCTCAAAATAATTTAAATCTGTGTGCCAATATACATTTAAATTCAACAAACCAATGCAATGGTAAAATAAAAAACATTCCACTTCTCAAATCATGGCACAATTTCATTTCATTCCAAATATGGATGCATAATCATAGAAAATATAAGTACGACACTCCAATAATCACAAAATATATTTGAATTTCAATTCCATACATCGAGACAATACATATCAAAATCATATTTTATTAAAAACACGATAAAATCAGGTTTCACTATTTCATGCAAGAGATTAGGGTCCCACTAACTTTTCTAGGGAGGATGGTCACTCCCTATTTTCCAAAATCAAACCAAATCGACTTCTCGAATCTCCAAAAAATTCAACCTAATCAGATTTTCACAATTGTCATCAAATTTTCAATTATTCTTAGAGTTTATCATCTTCCCTAAATTTGTATAAATCTTAATTTCTCAATTTATAAATATACACCAATGTCATCTTAAAGTTATTGAAACCTAAATTTGATAAAATTTATTTCAAATATTGAAGAGATCGCATTCCTCTGACCTAGGGTTTTGTGAATCTCAAACAAAGCTTTCGTTAGCCCGTCGAATTGGTTTGAAACTTGCAGTGAAAAAGTCGTGACCGAGGGTTTCTACGGGGACTGCAGGTGAGCTCTCGAAACAGACGGCTGGTCGCAGGCATGCGAGCCATCGCAGGCTCGCGGGCCATCGCGGGCTAGTGGGCACGCGGGCTGGTGAGCTGGTAGGCTCGCAGGCTTACGGGCTGGCGGGCTAGGGGGCTGGCAAGCTGGTGGGCTGGTCGCAGGCTTACGGGCTGGCGGGTTGGGGGGCTGGCAAGCTGGTGGGCTGGCGGGCTGGCGGGCTGGCGGGCTGGCGGCTCGCGGGCTGGCGGCTCGCGGGCTAGTAGCGTGCTGTGGGAGATCGTGCAAGGGCGTGCTCTTGGGTTGCGTGCGCTAGTGGGCTGGAGTGCGCTAGTGCGCATGCACGTGCAAGTGTGTAGGTACGCTCCCGAGTAGGCACACACTCGCGCTCACGCTATGGTGCGCTCAGGCAGTCGTGTGCTCACTCTCAGGCTATGGAGCACTGGCAGAAGATTACGTGCAGTGGCAGATTTGCGCGAGGAGGATTGAGCTCGAGATAGGAAGATCGAGCTGCCGGCTGGAGAGCTCGCAAGCTGAGGCGAGCACTTGCACGAGGAGGATCACGCTCGGGGGGAGGCTGCGCCTGCGGGGAGGGAGGAGCAGCAGTGGAAAGAGAGCGGCGGCAGAGGGGGAGGAAGGTAAGACGGCCACGGGAAGGAGAAGAGGCGGAGAGAGAGAGAGAGGGAAAAAGAGAAAGGGATTAGGGATAAAAGCCCTAATCCAATTTTGGGGGGGTGCTGCGTTTTGCCTCAAAACGTAGCACTCCGCTAGATTTTTTTTCTTATTATTATTATTATTATTTACATATATATATATATTCATTTTACACCAAAATTCGCGGATACGATAAAAATTTTAAAATATACCAAAAAAATTCAATTTAAATACCCCAAAATCAAAAATCAAAATAAATAAAACATTTCTCTATATATATATAACTGAGAAATATTATATTAAATTCCTGAACCAGAATACAGTAGTATGGACACCACAGTGTCAGTGTTACATTTTCTAACCCCCTAAAATAAGTTTCGTCCTCGAAACTAAAAGAGGACTAAACAACAAACAAATAGGGATGCTGTCTCCTCATAGCCTCCTCGGGCTCCCAGATCTCTTCCTCGACCTGGTCACTCCTCCACAAGACTCTGACCAACGAGACTTCCTTGCTTCGTAGCTTCCTGACCTGCTGATCTAGAATAGCTACGGGCTAAATTGAAAGACTAAGCTCCTCTAGTAATTCAACAGGTAGAGGCTCAAGTACATGAGAAGGATCGGCTAAATACTTCCTGAGTACTGAGACATGGAAAATATCGTGAATATGGGATTGTTCATCTGGCAGCTCCAATCTGTATGTCACACTTCCGACCCTCTCAAGGATACGGAAGGGCCCAATATATGTGGGGCTCAGCTTGTCCCGCTACTTGAACCGTATAACTCCCTTCCAAGAAGATATTCTCAAGAAAACCATATCTCCAGTGGCAATCTCAAGAGGTCACCACCTACGATCGGCATATGCCTTCTGTTTGTCCTGGGCAGTTTTCATCTGCTCACGGATGACCTTTGCTTTATCTTTCGTTTTCTCAATCAGCTCAACACTGTTGAGACTTCGCTCTCTGACCTCATCCCAGCATATCGGGGTACGACACTTCTTGCCATATAGTGTCTCATACGGGGGCATCCCTATACTGGCCTGATAGCTATTATTATATGTGAATTCAACCAGTGGAATGTGCCGATCCCAACTATCCCAGAAATCCATCACACATGCCCTCAGCATGTCCTCAAGGGTCTGAATGGTCCTCTCTGACAGACCGTCTGTCTGCGAATGATAGGTTGTACTAAAATTCAGCCTTGTGCCCATTGCCTCCTGCAACTTGGGCCAAAATCTGGAAGAAAATCTCGGGTCTCTGTCTAATACTATCGACACAGGAACACCATGCAGTCGAACTATCGTATTAATGTAAAGACGTATCAAGGTCTCCAAAGGATAGTCACTGGGAATAGGAAGAAAATGCGCAGACTTGGTGAGTCGATCTACAATCACCCAAATGGTATCATGCCGTAATGAAGTCCACAGTAGCCCTGTCACAAAATCCATAGTAATGTGATCCCACTTCCACTCAAGGATGGGTAAGGGCTATAATATACCAGCCGGCCGCTGATGCTCGGCCTTCACCTGCTGGCAAACTAAACACCTAGCCATAAAATCCACGATTTCCCATTTCATGCAAGGCCACCAATAACTATCCCGAATGGGTCGATACATCTTGGTACCACCTGGATGCAATGCATAAGCAAAGGAGTGCACCTCTCGAGTATGGCCTTGCGGAGATCGCTATTGGCGGGAATGCAAACCCGCTCTCTATATACAACTAGTCTATCATCGCGGACTCAAAAGTCTCCACTCTCACCTCTACCGATCTTCTCAAGAATACTCTAGAGCTCCTCATCTAACCCCTAAAGCTCTTTAATATGATCAAGCAAAGTCGGCCTAACCTCAAATCTGGCTAGTAAGCCTCCCTGATCATCACTAGTCAAACTGACTCCCAAGGCTCGGAGTCCTACTAAACAAGAAATGTAAGCTTTCTCTGTCGACTGTGAGGATGATGCTGATTTCTGACTCAAGGCATCTGCTACAACATTCGCCTTGCCCGGATGATAGTCAATAATGAGGTCATAATCTTTAAGAAACTCTAACCATCTCCTCTGTCTCAAATTTAGCTCTTTTTGGATAAATAGATATTTCAAACTCCTGTGATCTGTAAATACTCTGTAGGTCACCCCATAAAGATAATGCCGCCATATCTTTAACGCGAAAACTATGGCTACCAACTCTAAATCATGCATCGGGTAGTTAATCTCGTGTTTCTTCAGCTGTCTCGAGGCATATGCAATAACCCGACCATCCTGCATCAGAACACAATCCAATCCCTATCGGCTAACATCACTGTATACTATATATTCACGACTGCTAGTGGGAAGGGCTAAAATAGGAGCGGATGTCAACTGTTGTTTGACCTTCTGGAAGCTCGTCTAACAACAGTCATCCCAAACAAACTTGACCCCCTTCTGTGTCAATCTAGACAACGAAGCAGCTATCCAGGAGAATCCCTCTACAAATTTGCGATAGTACCTGGCCAAACCGAGAAAATTACGAATCTCGGTAACTGTTTGTAGTTGCTCCCACTTCACTATAGCCTCAACCTTCCTTGGATCAACATAAATACCCTCCGCGGAGACAATGTGCCCCAAGAATCCAATTTGTCTCAGCCAAAACTCACATTTCGAGAATTTGGCATATAACTGCTTCTCACGGAGTATCTGCAATACCACCCGAAGGTGCTGAACATGATCTTCATCACTCCGTGAATATATCAAGATGTCATCGATGAATATGATGACGAACCGATCCAAATAGTCATGAAAAACTCAATTCATCAGATCCATAAAAGCAGATGGGACATTAGTCAGCCCAAACGACATGACTAAAAACTCGTAATGGCCGTATCGGGTGCGAAAAGCTATCTTGGGCACATTTTCAGCCCGAATTCTTAACTGATGATAACCTGAACGGAGATCAATTTTAGAGAAAACCTTGGCTACCTGCAGCTGATCAAACAAATCATCGATACATGGCAGGGGATAAAGATTTTTTTATGGTGGCTTTGTTCAACTTCCTATAATCCACCCAAAACCTAAATGTTCCATATTTCTTCTTTACAAACAACACCGGAGCGCCCCAAGGTGAAATGCTCGGGCGAATAAACCCCTTATCTAGGAGTTCCTGCAACTGAGTCTTAAGTTCTCTTAGTTCAGTAGGCGTCATTCTGTATGGTGGAATAGAAATATAATTGGTCCCTGATACTAGATCAATCTCAAAATCAAACTCCCGAACTGTAGTAATCTGGGAAGCTTTTCGGGGAATACCTCTGGAAAATCCTGCACCACAGGGACCTCCTCAAGTCTCGGTCCCTCAACGGTGGTGTCGACAACATAAGCTAGATAACCCGTACTACCATGTTGTACCAAGTGTTTGGCCTTCATAACAAATATAATACAGTAGGGTAATACTCGTCTCTCGCCCCAGAATACTAATGGTGGCTGCCCGGACCTCCGAAACTCAAGCTCTTTCGTGAAACAATCCATGGAAGCCGGGTGTAAACACAGTCAATCCATCCCCAGGATGGCATCGAAATCCATGATAGGGAGCGAAATCAGATCTGCCTCTAATACTGCCTCCCCAATACCGACCTCATAGTCCCTACAGACTATATCTCGAATGATATGCTTGTCAAGAGAAGTGACTACCATAATCTCCTCATCAAGTGGCGAGAGAGGTCTATCAGAATGGCGAGCAAACGTGTTGCACACATATGAAAAATTTGACCCGGTATCTATAAAAATATGGGCGTCGATACCAAATATTCATATGATACCTAAAGATAGGAAAAAGATTAAAGATATTTAAAATGTGAAGAAAAGTAGACAAATTCATATATATATCAAACTAGTTAAGTTTATAAAATTTTAATTAGTCAAAACTGTACATCAACATCATGATATACAAAAAGCTCATACAGAATGTACAACAAAAGTACTATACTGAAAGGTCTGCGGGAAGATTACTCATAATAACATCAAGGTTTATCTGTGCGTCCTCCTGCATCATCGTAAATACACGAGCCTGGACCCTAAGCTATTGTCGCGACAGTCCTGGTACTGTATTACTCCCGGCTGCAGTCCAAGGAGCAGTAAGAGCTGAGAGAACAGGTGCCCCCTACTGGCCTGTGCCAGAAGTATTAGTACGACTCTGCAAAGTTGATCCTCCTCGACCTAAATCTGGGCAGACATTCCTAACATGACTTTGCTTCCCACACCAGAAGCAAGTAACCAGTACTCTATATGCCTCAAAGGCATGGTGGCTGCCGCATCTACGACAGAAAGACTGTCTCTGTGTAGTAGAGTGTATAGAGATATTAGGGGCTGGTACCCCAAAACCCTGTGGTCAAGGTACATGTCCCGTTCCTACTAGTCTGAAGCTAGAAGAACCTCCGAGATGTCCGACACCTCTACCCCTATTCGAAGACTATCCACCCAGTGACCCAATCTTCCTATTCTGGTGACTCTCTCTCCCTAGTCTCAGCTTAGACGATCTCCTCTGCCCGATATGCTGAATCAATCACCTCTAATAGTGTAAAAGAGGGAGTCACCGTCATATACTTTCTGATGCTCAATTGGAGCCCATCTTCAAACTTAAACTTCAACAGAGCCGATGTAGCCATATCGGGGACGAACGCTGCTAGTCGTCTGAGCTCAGTCTCGTTCTCTAAAACTGACCTCACCCCTGGCGTAAGTGCAGGAGCATCGTCCTCATCCGATCCTGCTGGAACGGGGTAAAGTACCTGCGGTTGAACTCTCGTAGAAAGTCCTCCCACCGCAAGGTCTGTGTAGTACTGTCACGGATAGCCTCCCACTACTAGAGGGCATCTCTGTCGAGGAGTCTCTTAGCAACTCTCAATCTGAGCTTCTCTAACAAACCCAAATCGGTAAGGATCCTACGAGTCCTGTCGAGTGCTTCGCCGCTACGGCATCACTAGATCCTGAAAAGTCTATGCATCCAAGCTACCGAGACTCTTTCACCAACTGAGTGAGCTCGTAGATGCGCTTCAAAGTAACCGACGTCTCGTTGGTCGGAGTAGAAGCAGAAGGACCGACCACCAAAGAAGGAATCGGTGCCGTAGGTGTAGGTACGGCCGCAGGTAAGGTTGTTCGAGTCTGTAATGGAGGTAGTGGCATCTGCACCCCATATCTACTGTACTACTCCGCCACTGCCTCAAGGCATTGAGTGGTGGTGGAGGAATCTTAGTTATACCAGCCAGTGGAGGTCCTGGGGGTGGCACTGGGGAAGGTGCATGAGTAGAAGAAGCACCCTCTGGTACTCATGGAGCCTCAAGTGCCCTAGAAGCCTCAGGCACTGAGGGACTCTCCGGTGGTGCACCGCGCCTACCACATTTAGGCGGCATAATTCTATAAAGAGAGCATTATTTCATGAGATATAATCAAGGACTAGGGTTGGTTATTGGGTAACTAACCCCCTAAAAATAGAATTCGTGTTTGAATAAAGGTATTCGAATGCAAAATCAAGGAATGTATGCCTCGTATATCGTACCCTTTACAATAAATGATCTTATATGCCTAGGACCGTGTACAAGACTTTAAATGACTGTATGAAACTCTCTAATGCATTGAGGACTTTTAAACATACTTGGAAAGACTTTCACTACTATCTTTTCTCTAACCTAGATGCTCTGATACCAATAGAACTGTCACGGACTGAACCGGGGTCGTGAACAGCCGCCCGTTGTCCTGAATGCCGGCTGTATTTCTACTGAAAATCAGGCAAAAACTCTCCATAAATCGGAGGTCTCCCATGTACAATTTAAAATCATCTTGTAAATAAAATAAAATGGTCATCCCGGCCTCACAACAACCCACCAACCACAGTAGACATCCAGAACAACGCCAGGCTAAGTAAATTTCCAACAATCCAAGCCACAAACATCTACTGTCATACCCAACTACAGCATGAGCAGCCGCCACACTGAGTGGACCTAAGTTTTATACAATTTACAATCAATTTTCCCAAGTGAACATTCAAACCCTACGATTTGCCTCAATGCAAATGAAATATGAGAGTTTCGTAATTTAATAAACATAAATTATACAGTCAATCCCAAATAAATACACGGTCAACTACGGATCTCAAGGTCAAGACCTCACAGGGTCAAAAATAAAAATATGGAGCTCATATCTCAACTTAATTTAAATCTCACCGAAAAAAAATACTCAAATCCGTCAACGAGCTACTAATTCCTCATAAGCCAAAGCGTCGCTTTAGCACAATAATCCTTTATGAGGAGGGAAAGAAGAGGGGTGAGTATCAAGGAAAATACCTAGTGAGTGAAGGGATTAATCTCAACTACTAATAGTGTAGATGAATATTGAAGTATTAAATAATATCATTCATAACCAAGAATTCAAATTTTGTAGTAAATCATGATATGTTCGCTAAAATGAACTCATTTAATCATTCACACGTTAACATACATATATGCATCCATTTAAAATCAAGTAGATTATAGAGCAAGCTGAAAGGATTCTGGCAAAGGTCAACCATGACCAAGGACAGGTGCATCGGGGGTTTTATGAGGCAAAGAGTTTTCAAAAGTAGCTCTCTATCCCGACGTTGGCCATGAGTTCGTTGGGGCTAGCTCATCATCGTGCATAGGACCCCGCCCGGTGCTAGACGGTGACGTCACACACGTCCTCCCCCTTGTTTTGGTTCAACCAGCCGCGCCTATAGCAATTAGAAATATGACGTTTGTGGATACCTCCTGCAGAAGCGTATCCGAGCAACTCGGTATCTCTACAAACGCCCTTCGTAATTACGGAATCAATCAAATAATGTCATATCATCATATCATCTCAAGCTAATAGGCATCCAACCCACATAATCAAATCATCTCATCATATTCTCAAAACAATTTAAATCCGTGTGCCAATATATTTCATCGAAATCATTCAAATTCAACAAACCAATGCAATGGTAGAATAGAAAACATTCCATTTCTTAAATCATGGCATAATTTCATTTCATTCCAAATATGGATGCATAATCATAGAAAATATAGGTATAACACTCCAATAATCACAAAATATATTTGAATTTCAATTTCATACGTCGAGATAATGCATATCAAAATCATGTTTTATGAAAAATACAATAAAATCAGATTTCACTATTTCATGCAAGAAATTAGGGTCTCACTCACTTTCCTAGAGAGGGTGGTCACTCCCTATTTTTTGAAATCAAACTAAATTGACTCCTCGAATCTCCAAGAAAGTCGACCTAATCAGATTATCACAGTTGTCATCAAATTTCCAATTATTCTTATGGTTTATCATCTTCCCTAAGTTTGTATAAATCTTAATTCATCAATTTATAAATATACACCAATGTCATCTTAAAGGTATTGAAACCTAAATTTGATAAAATTTATTATAAATATTGAAGAGATCACATTTCTCTCACCTTGCGTTTTGCAAATCTCAGACCTAGTTTTCGTTCGCCCTTTCGAATTAGTTTAAAACCTACAGTGAAAAAACCGTGACCTAGGGTTTTTACGGGGATTGCAGGTGAGCTCTCGAAGGAGACGGTTGGTCGTGGGCTCACGGGCCATCGCAGGTTCACAGGCTGTCACGAGCTGGTAGGCTCATAGGCTAGTGGGCTCGCAGGTTGGTGGGCTCACGGGCTAGTAGGCTGGCAGGCTCGCGGGCTAGTGGGCTGGCGGGCTGGCGGGCTGGCGGGCTGGCAGCTCGGGGGCTAGTGGCGTACTCCGGTACGCTCGCGCTCCCGCGGGGAGGGTCGCGCAGGGGCTCGTTCACGCTGGTGAGATCACGCAAGGGCGCGCTCGCGGGTTACGTGCTAGTGGGCTGGAGCGCCCTCGTGCGCAGGCACTCGCTCGTGCGTAGGTGCGCTCCCGAGCACGCGCATTCACGCTCGAGCTGTGCAGCGTTCGGGCAGTCGCACACTCGCGCTCGCGCTATGGGGCGTTCGGGCAGTCGTGCGCTCACACTCGCGTTGGTAGAAGATCGCACGCAATGGCGCACTCGCGCGAGGAGGATCGCGCTCGTGGGGAGGCTGCGCTCGCCAGGAGGGAGGAGCAGCAGTAGAGAGAGAGCGGTGGCGGAGGGGAAGGAAGGTGAGGCGGCCGCGGGAAGGAGAAGAGGCAGAGAGAGAGAGAGAGAATGAGAGAGAGAATGAGAGAGAGAATGAGAGAGAGAGAGAGGGAGGGAAAAAGAGAAAGGGATTAGGGCTAAAAGCCCTAATCCAATTTTGGGGGGGTGCTGCGTTTTGCCTCACAGCGCAGAACTCTACTGGATTTTTTTTCTTATTATTATTATTATTATTATTATTTACATATATATATATATATATATACATTTTACACAAATTCAAGGATACGATAAAAATTTAAAATATACAAAAAATTTAAATACCCCAAAATCAAAAATCAAAATAAATAAAACATTTCTCTATATATATATAACTGAGTAATATTTTATTAAATTCCTAAACAGGAGTACAGTAGTACGGACACCGTAGTGTCGGTGTTACATCTATAGCTTTAAAATGACATAAGATTCAAAGGGTTTCAAGAAGAATTAAAGATTTAGTGAATTTTTAGATTAGCATGATCGCTGTAAAAAGATTGTTCTATTTATAGTGTGACCATGCTCTATTTCTTATTAAATACGTTTCTCTATAGAATTGCAAATCAAATGAGGTTTCCTTTGTAAGAACCTAGACTTCCATAGATTTAAAATGACAGATTTTGAAAGGATTCACTGAGAAATTAATTTTTGGGGAATTTTTAAAGTGCCACGTTTTCTGCAGAAAACCCTGTTTCAGTCTGTTCTATGTTGAACATTGCCTTGATTGTTGGCTACCTTTTAGGCTAAATTAGGCTAACCTCTGAACATAAATATTGTAGCCCTACGTCATATCATTAAATGACCATTGGAATCATCTTAACCGATATTTACAGTAGAAGTTGTGATAGTTTTTCTATGACTACATAATTTATATTGTTAAATTTGGACTTAACATTGTTTGATATGGCATGCTTTGTACAATTGGTACTGAATCTTACTACGAATTCTATGTGATCTTTGTGATGAATTGGAATCTTTGTGATTATCATTCATGTGAATTGAAGTAATATGAAGAGAAAGTGATACTGCGATGATAACTCCGAAAGCTTTGGAAGCCTGCGGGCGAAGCCTAGGAAGTACAATGGTATGTGGAGTTTTGAAAGCTTTGCGAAGCCTGTGGGCGAAGTTTGAGGAACTATGGATGTATCTCTTCTCCCTACGAGGGTAGAATTAGAAACAAGTTAAGGGTTTGAGGTGTCTAACCTAAAAATACCTAGATTTTATTTAGGAATACCAAAATTTTTGCTTGCTCTTCAAACCCTCATACACGAGCTTGGTTCGACACTCCATTCCTTTCTGTAAATGTCAAATTAAATTGGAACAATGAAGATGGAAAAAGCATAATGGTTTTAAATGTGACAATTGTGATTATCCTTTTGGGTTAATGTGCATCCTTGGTATACTTTGTTATGATTCTAATTCTTATATAGTATGTCACGCCCTGAACCGGGGTCATGAATAGCCATCCATTGCCTTGGATACCGGCTCAATTTTCTAGAAAATCGAACAGATCAACCTGTATATTGAATGGTCATCCTGCCACCTAAATAAATGGGCTAACCCGGCCTCACAACAAATTAACCACATTCGTATAATACCAATCAATCTACAGTGTAACAACCAGGACAAAGCAAGTATTTTTAGAGCAAAGGTCAACCATGACCAATGACAGGCGTATCGAGGGTTTATTATGCATAAATGTTCAAAAGTCACTCTCTACCCTGACATTGGCCATGAGTTTCATCGAGGCTAGCTCATATATAGATCGGATCAAGTATAGGACCCCGCCCGGTACTAGACAGTGGCGTCACACATGTCCTCCCCCTTGCGGGTTCAACCGGCCGTGCCTATACCCATATGCCAGACGTTTACGGGTACCTCCGCGTGAAGTGTTCCTAGATGCATACTTGGCACCATAACAAATGTCCCCCACAGCTGTGGTCATCCTCTCGGGAGTCAATCATATCATAACAGTCATCCCACGGCCACACAACCCCAACTCAATGATATAAAAATTTAAACATGTGAAAATCATAAAACATTACACCAATTCAGTTGAATCAAATTTATGGATGTATATTCATTGAAAACATGAGTTCATGACACTCCAATAATCACAAAACAAATTCGAAATCTAGTGGCACACAACGAGTCATACATATCAAAAGCATGTTTTGTTAAAAACACGACAAAAATCAAGTTTCACTTTTCATGCATGAGATTTGAGTCTCACTCATAGTAATAGGGAGAGTATAGCACTCTCAAATGAACCATAATTACGTTGTGTCAAGCTCTCTTTAACAGCTTAGGCAAAAGTCACCTAACAAGTTCACTAATAGTTCTCCACTTGGTGCAACTTTGTGTAGTCCTACGAAAATTTGCATAACTTTTATATGTAAGTCCAAATCAGGCGAAATTGTGATATGTTGTAGGTAGCTTCACGACCTACAACTTTCATGTTATACACGTTCTCAATATCACATCACAAAATTCCCAGAAATCCTCATTTTGATTCAGTTGCATTCTAAATTCAGATTTTGTCTCATTTTAGTGCAATAGCTATAACTTTCACTATACCTATCCAAACGTAATGAAATTTTAACATGTTATACCCAAGACATGGGCCTATCACTTTCATGTTTTGAGTTTCTCTCAATTGTGCTTAGAAAGGGATTGAAATGGATCATGATCAGAACAAGCAGGTTTCAGTTAGAAAACAGAATTTTTGTCGACACCCCTTTAGTAAAATTGGCATAACGTTTGATTCCCTTGTGTGAATTGGCTGATATTGTAACATGTTGTAGCTAAGAGGAATATCTACAACTTGTATTCTTTGAGCTTGCCCAAACTAAGACTGGAAGAGGGTTGGTTTTATATACTATTCTTAGGGTTCGAAATAGGACAACCTTCTGTCGAGTTTCAATAAAATTGCCATAACTTTTGATACAGGAATCGGATTAAGGTCATTCTTATCTCGTTGGAACGATATGACCTACATCTACGTATTACATGACTGGAGCATTGGCTAATTCATATAATAAGACACCTCAAAACAGAGGCTAAGTCACTGACAGAAACAAAGCTAAAGCAAAGCAGAACAAAAACTTTCTGTGCAGAATACTTAAGTTTGAAAAATCATAATGAATCCAATTCTTATCAGAATGCAACGAATCATATCTCATTTTAAAGCTCTATGAGTCTAGTTTTACCTGAAATTAACCTATCTTAGTTTGCCTTTGTTTAGAAAATGTTATGTCGAAGACATAACAGCATGGTAAGAATTTCTTACCTCTTTGAAGCTTTTAGTCTCTCTCTAGATCCACTTGGTTAGGCTTCTCCTTTCCTCCCAATTTTTGGATATGTTATAGTTGGATTTGTGAGGAATGAATTTATGTAAAAATATTTGTTTGTTGTTTGGAGAAATCAAATCCTCCTTCAAGACAAGCTCTCGGTCATGGAGGTAGAAGAAGGAGAAGAAGATGGAGTTTTCTTGGGGGCGCTTCACGATTTTGGAGAATGAACGGGAGTTGTGTGGTGCTTTTTCTCTCACTACACTCTCTTTCTCAAGTCCCACAAGTCAAGCCTAATTAAATGCTTCATTAATGTCTTGTCTCCCAACGATCTAATCTAATGACCCACATTGATTCCTCAAATTTCAAACAAATCCTAACCTTCCACCTCATTCGTACACTTCCTTTGGTCATTAATTGTCTCCAACCCCCTTTCTAAATTACATAAAAGGTCCTTCTTAGATTTGCGTGGAAATTTCTACCTCGATTTTTGCATAACGCGTGGCGGGGTCAATATTTGACCCGAAATTTGAGAAATTCAAATTTACCCATTTTGTTCAGTTTTTCATACTGAATCCAATAAAGTTGGTGTCGCACGTAAATGAAGTCATTTGACCTTCCAAATCGCCCTTAAACACATTAGGGTTTTTAGAGTGATTTTGTTTTCCGCTTTGCGCTTTTACCAAAATTTCCTAAAATTTTATTTTAACTTGATAAAACATTAATTTAGCCTAATTTAGGCTTCTTGGCAAAATTTTAGCGGTTTTGCACGAGTAGAATTAAATTTGTCTCGGTAAGGATAAATTTTCATCTCCGATGATTAAACTTAGGTGTTTCTTTGCAAATGATTGAGAATTGTCCGAATTTGAGTTCCCTTAACTTTTTAAGTTAATTTAGCTTGTGTAATTTCATCGGAGTTGAAATTGTACACATAGATTTTAAAATGGCACGGAGAGAAATCGAAACTAAAAGAGTATTATAAATCGAAAAAATTTTTTAGAGACTTTTCTCTATATGAAAATGAAAATATATCATATATGGATAATGAGGAGTACAATATATAATATACCGAGTGTCGGTGTTATATTTCCTAACCTCTTAAAAATAAGTTTCGTTCTCGAAACTAAAAGAAAACTATACAGTAAACAAGTGGGGTACTGTCTCCGCATAGCCTTTTCGGGCTCCCAGGTCTCCTCTTCGACCTGGTCACTCCTCCACAAGACTCTAACCAATGAGACTTTCTTGCTCTATAGCTTTTTGACTTGCTGATCTAGAATAGCCACGGGCTGAACTGGAAGGCTGAGGTTCTCTTGCAACTCAACAGGCGGAGGCTCAAGTATAAGAGAATGATTAGTTAGGTATTTTCTGAGTACTGAGACATGAAAGACGTCATGAATACGGGATAGTTCATCTGGTAGCTCCAATCTGTATGCCACACTCCCAACCCTCTCAAGGATATGGAAGGGCCCAATATATCTGGAGTTCAGCTTGCCTCGTTGCCCGAACCGTATAACTCCCTTCAAATGAGATATCCTCAAGAAAACCATATCTCCCTTGGCAAACTCAAGAGGTCGCCACCTACGATCGGCATATGCCTTATGTCTGTCCTGGGCAGCTCTCATCCGCTCATGGATAACCCTAACCTTATCTTTCGTTTCCTCAATCAACTCAATACTGCTGAGACGTCGCTATCCAATCTCGTCCCAACATAACGGGATGTGGCACTTCCTGCCATACAATGCCTCATATAGTGGCATCTCAATACTGACCTGATAGCTGTTATTATATACAAATTCGACCAATGGAAGGTACCGATCCCAACTACCCCAAAAATCCATCACACATGCTCTCAGCATGTCTTTAAGAGTCTAAATGGTCCTCTCTGACTAACCATCTATCTATAGATGATAGGTTGTGCTAAAACTTGGGCCAAAACTTGGAAGTGAACCTTAAGTCCCTGTCTGATACTATCGACACAGGAATACCATGCAGCCTGACTATCATATCAATGTAAATACATGCCAAGGTTTTCAAAGGATAGTCGCTGCGAATACGAAGAAAATGCGCGGACTTGGTGAGTCGATCCACAATCACCCAAATGGTATCATGCCGTGATGAAGTCCGCGTTAGCCCTGTCACAAAATCCATAGTAATATGATCCCACTTCCATTCAGGAATGGATAAGGGTTGCAATGTACCAACCGACCGCTGATACTCGGCCATCACCTACTGGCAAACTAGACATCTAGCCACAAAATCTGAAATCTCTCGTTTCATGCCGGGCCACCAATAACTCTCCCAAATGGTCTGATACATCTTGGTACCACCCGGATGCATTGCATAAGCGGAGGAGTGTTCCTCCTCAAGTATGGCCCTGCAGAGATTTGTATCAACGGAACACAAACCCGCTCCCTGAACACTAACAATCCATCCTCTCGGACACTGAAGTCTCTGCCATCTACTCAGCAGACTTTATCCGTAATACCCTAAAGCTCTTCATCCGTACTCTAGAGCTCTCTAATATGGTCGAACAAAGTCAGCCTAACCTCAAATCTGGCTAGTAAATCTCCCTGTTATTACTAGCCAAACTGACTCCCAAGGCTCGGAATCCTACTAAACAAGAAAGCTATGCATCTTCTATGGACTACGAGGATGATGCTGACTTCCAGTTCAAGGCATCTATCATAACATTCACCTTACCTGCATGATAGTCAATAATGAGGTCGTAATCCTTGAGGAGCTCTAACCATCTTCTCTGTCTCAAATTCAGCTCCTTTTGGGTAAACAGATACTTCAAACTTTTGTGATCTGTAAATACTCTGTAGGTCACCCCATAAAGATAATGTTATCATATCTTCAATGTGAAAACTATGGCTGCCAACTCCAAATCATGTGTCGGGTAGTTAACCTCGTGTTTCTTTAGCTGCTGTGAAACATATGCAATAACCCGACTATCATGCATCAGAACACAACCCAATCCTTATCGGCTAGCATCACTGTACACTGTGTATTCCCGACTACTAGTGGGAAGGGCTAAAATAGGAGCAGAAGTCAATCATTGTTTGAGCCCCTGAAAGCTTGCGTCACAATGGTCATCCCAAACAATCTTAACCTCCTTCTGGGTCAATCTAGACAACGGAGTAGCTATCCGGGAAAATCTCTCTATAAATTTGCGATAATACCTGCTAAACCGAGAGAACTACGGATCTCGATAACTGTTTGTGGCTGCTCTCACTTCAGTATAGTCTCAACCTTCCATGGATCAACATAAATACCATCCATGGAGACAATGTGGCCCAAAAATCCTATCTGTCTCAGCCAAAACTCACATTTTGAAAATTTAACATATAGTTACTTCTCACGGAGAATCTGCAATACCACCCGAAGGTGCTGAGCATGATCTTCATCACTCCGTGAATACACCAAGAAGTTATCAATAAATACGATGACGAATCGATCCAAGAAGTCGTGGAAGACTCGATTCATCAGATCCATAAAAGCTAAGGCATTAGTCAGCCCAAATGGCATGACTAAAAACTCATAATGGCCATATCGGGTGCGAAAAGCTATCTTGGACACATCCTCAGCCCAAATCCTCAACTGATAATAACCCAAATGGAGATCAATCTTAGAGAAAACCCTGACTCCCTGTAACTGATCAAACAAATCATCAATATGTGGTAGGGAATATCTACTTTTGATGGTGGCTTTGTTCAACTGTCTGTAATCCACACAAAGCCAAAGTGTACCATCTTTCTTCTTTACAAACAGCACTGGAGCACCCCAGGGTGAAGTATTCAGGCGAATAAACCCTTTGTCCAGAAATTCCTGCAATTGAACCTTGAGCTCTCTCAGTTCAGCAGGTACCATTCTGTATAGCGGAATAAAAATAAGAGCAGTTCCCGGTACTAAATCAATATCGAAATTTAACTCCCGAACTGATAGTAATCCGAAAAGCTCCTCCGGAAACACATCTGGAAACTCCTATACCATGGGGACATCCTCAAGTCTTGGTCCCTCAGTGGTGGTGTCAACGATATAAGCCAGATAAGCTGTGTACCCACGGCGTACCATGTTTCTGGCTTCCATAACCGATATAACACAGCGGGGCAATATCCGTCTCTCGCCCCTGAACACCAACGGTGGCTATCCGTGTCACGTCCCAAACCGGGATCATGAACAGCTGCCCGTTGCCCTGAATGTCGGTTGTGTTTTTACAAAAAATCGGGCACAACCTTCCTATAAATCGGAGGTCTCTCATGTACAAATAAACCTGTTTAACCTGTATAACTTAAAATTATCCTGCAAATAAAATAAAATGGTCATCCCAACCTCATAACAACCCACCAACCACAGCAGACATCCAGAACAATGCCAAACTATGTAAATTACCAACAATCTTAGCCACAGACCTCTACTGTCATGCCCAACTAGAGCATGAGCAGTCATCACACTGAGCGGAGCTAAGTTTTATACAATTTACAATCAATTTTCCCAAGTTAACATTTAAACACTATAATTTGCCTCAATACAAATGAAATATGAGAGTTTCGCAAATAAATGTACATAAATTATATAGTCAATCCCATAATAAATATACGGTCAACTACGAATCTCAAGGTCAAGACCTCATAGGGTCGAAAATAAAGTGCAGAGCTCATATCTCAACTTAATTTAAATCTCACCGTCGAAAAACACTCAAATCCGCCAACGAGCTACCAAATCCGCTAGAGCCCGAAGCGTCGTTCTAGCACATAATCTTGTCTGAGGAAGGAAAGAAGAGGGATGAGTATCAAGGAAGATACCCAGTAAGTGAGGAGATTAATCTCAAGTACTAATAGTGTAGGTGAATATTGGAGTGTCAAATAATATCATTCATAACCAATAATTCAAATTTTACAGTAAATCATGATATGTTCGCTAAAATGAACTCATTTAATCATTCACACATTTACATACATATATGCATCCATTTAAAATCAAGTAGATCATAGAGCAAGTCGAAAGGATCCAGGCAAATGTCAACCATGACCAAAGACAGGCGTATCGGGGGTTTTATTATGCAAAGAGTTTTCAAAAGAAGCTCTCTACCCCGACGTTGGCCATGAGTTCGCCAGGGTTAACTCATCATCATGTATAGGAACCAGCCCGATACTATACGGTGGCATCACATACATCTTCCCCCTTACATTGGGTTCAACTGGCCGTGCCATAGCCATTAAACATATGACGTTTGCAGATACCTCCTGCAGAAGCGTATTCAGGCAACCCGGTGTCTTTACAAACGCCCTTCGTAACTACGAAATTTATCAAAGAACATTATTTCATCAACAAGTGGACACCTGGCCCATATAGATCATCTCATCACAAATGGGCACCCGGCCCATACAGGTCATCAAAACATTTTAAATCCGTGTGCCAATACAATCATCAATTCATTTAAAATCCATGCCAATGCGACGGTAGAATAGAAAACATTTCATTTCTCAAATCATGGCACAACTTCATTTTATTGGAAACGTAGATGCATAATCGTAGAAAACATAAGTACGACACTCCAATAATCACAAAACATATTTGAATTTCAATTCCATACATCGAGACAATGCATATCAAAAGCATGTTTTATTAAAAATACGATAAAATCATGTTTCACTATTTCATACAAGAGATTGGGGTCCCACTCCCATTGCTAGGGAGGGTGGTCACTCCTTATTTTCCAAAATCAAACCAAATCGACTCCTCGAATCTCCAAGAAAGTCAACTTAATCAGAATATCACAATTGTCATCAAATTTCCAATTATTTTTAGGGTTTATCATCTTCCCTAAGTTTATACATGTATTAATTCCTCAATTTATAAATATGCACCAATGTCATCTTAAAGGTATTGAAAGCTAAATTTGATAAAAGTTATTTCAAATGTTGAACAGATCATATTTCTCTCACCTAGGGTTTTCTTGGAGCACAAACCTTCGTCCAAATATCTTCTCGATCACTCCAAAATCTGCAATGCTCCCTATCAAGACAAGATTTTTTAGCTAGGTCATAAACACTTAGATTTGGATCAAAACCCTAAGTCAGTTACGTACGTAGAGGTTCGTGGGCTCGCGGGTCAGCAAGCTAGCTGGCTTGCGGGCCGTAGTGGGTTTCGCGGGCCCAAGTGGGCTCGCGGGCTGCGTAGGCTCGTGGGCTGATAGGCTCGCGGGCTGGAGCATGCTCGTACACAGAAGCGCTTGCGAGCAAGAATGCAGTCGTGCGTTTGTACGCAGAAGCACTCGCGAGCAGGACTGTAGTCGTGCGCTCGCAGAAGGCCATACGCTCGCGCGAGTAAGCTTGCACTACGGTGCGCTCACATGGGGAAGATCACGTTACGGTGCGCTCGCGGGGAGGTGGAGCAGCGGAGAGAGAGAGCGGTAGAGGGTGGCTGAGAGAGAACGGCGGGTCGCGAGAAGGGGAAGAGGAAGAGAGAGAGAGAGGGAAAAAGAGAAAGAGATTAGGGCTAAAAGCCCTAATCTAATTTGAGGGGGTGCTGCGTTTTGGCCAAAAATTAAGATTTCAATTTTTAACAAAATAGTATATACCTCAAATTGGAAATACGGATACTTTATATATACCAAAAATTTTGATTTAATAAAGCCCCCAAAAATCAAATTAAAATAAATATAAATTTTTCTATATATTTAACTGAGAAATATTTTATTTAATTCCTGAACATGAGTGTAATAGTACGGACACTGCAGTATCGGTGTTATAGCCCGGGCCTCCGAAACTCAACCTCTTTCGTAAAACAATCCACGGAAACCCTATGTGAACTCAGCCAATCCATCCCTAGGATAGCATCAAAATCCATGATTTAGAGCGGAATCCGATCTACCTCTAATACTGCCTCCTCAATAATGACCTCGCAGCCTCTATAGACTATATCTCGAATGATATGCTTGCCGAGAGGAGTGATAACCATAATCTCTTCATCAAGTAGTGAGATAGACCTATCAGAATGGCGAGCAAATGTGTCGCTCACATATGAATAATTCGACCCGGTGTCTATGAGGACACGGGTATCGATACCAAATATTTACATAGTACCTATGGATAAGAAAAATCAAAGACATTTAAAATGCGAGAAAAAAGTAAGCGTATTTATATATATATCAAACTAGTTAAGCTTCTAAAACTTTAACTAGTCAAAACTGTACATCGATATCATGGTATACAAGATCTCATAAAGAAAGTACAATAAAAGTCTTATACTGAGGGGTTTGCGGAAGGATTACCCACAATGACATCAGGTTTTCCTATGCATCCACTTGCATCATCGCAAACACACGACCTGGGCCCTAGGCTACTGTCGCGATGGTCTTGGCACTGTATTGCTCATGGCTGTAGTCCGAGGAGCTGTGAGACTTGAGTGCGCAGGTGCCCCTTACTAGCCTATGCCAGATGCACTAGTATAACTCTATAAAGTCTATCCTCCTTGACTCAAATCTAGGCAGACACTCCTAATGTGACCTTGTTTCCTGCACTGGAAGTAAGTAATCGGTACTCTACATGCCTCAAATGCATGATAGTTGTCGCATCTACGGCAAAAAGGCTGTCTCTGTATAATAGACTGTGTAGAGACACTAGGGGCTGGTGCCCTAAAGCCTTGTGGTCGGGGTCCCTGTCCTGGTCTTGCTGGTCTGAAGCTAGAAGACCCTCCGTGATAACCAAAACCTCTACCCCTCTTCAAAAACTATCCACCCTGTGACCAAGTCTTCTTCCTTTTCTGGTGACTTTCTTTTTGCCTAGCCTCAGCTCAGACGATCTCCTCTGCTCGATATGCTGAATCAATCACCTCTGAAAGTGTAAAAGCAAGAGTCACTGTCATATATTTCTTGATGCTCAAATGGAGGACATCCTCAAACTTAAACCTCATCTGAACTGGTGTAGCCATGTTACGGACAAATGCTGCTAATCTCCTGAGCTCAGCCTCGTATTCTGAAACTGATCTAGTCCCCTGACGTAAGTGTAGGAACTCAGTCCTCATGCGATCTTGCTGAAATGGGCTTAAGTACCTGCGATCGAACTCTCGTGAAAGTCCTCCCACCGCAGAGTCTGTATAGTACTATCACAGATAGCCTCCCATCATGAGAGGGCATCCCCATCGAGGAGTCTCTCAACAACTCTCAACCTAAGCTCCTATGTCAACCCCAGATCAGCAAGGATCCTGCAAGTCCTATTAATCCACTGTTTCACTACTATGGCATCACCAGATCCTGAAAATTTTATGCTTTTGAGCTGTTGTGCCTCTTTCACAAACTGTGTAAGCTCATGGATGCGCCTTAAAGTAACCGATGTATCATCAGTCGGACTAGAAATGGATGGACCTTAATATCAAGACCTTACAGGGTCGATATACAACACGGATCTCATATTTCAAATGAAATTTAGATCTTACCGTAGTGAATACGTAATTCCACAATTACACGACAATGATGTCTAGAGCCCAACATGTCCTCTATCATAATAACCCTATCTGAGAAAGGAAATGAGAGGGGTAAGAATCAAGGGAGATACCCAATGAGTAAAGGGATCAATATCAAGCATAAATAGTGTGTGTGAACCATTGGAATATCAAACATGATTATTCGTAAACAATAATTCACATTTAGAAGTAAAATATGGTATGATCAGTAAAATGAAATCATCTAGTCCATCCCAACGGTACCATACATATATGCATCCATTCATATCAAGTATTTTTAGAGCAAGTCGAATTTAATCCTAGCAAAGGTCAACCATGACCAATGACAGACATATCGGGGGTTTATTATGTATAAATGTTCAAAAGTCACTTTCTACCCCGACGTTGGTCATGAGTTTCACCGAGGCTAGCTCATACATAGATCGAATCAAGTATAGGACCCCTCCCAGTGCTAGACAGTGGCGTCACACATGTCCTCTCCCTTACGAGATCAACTGGCCGCGCCTATACCCATATACCGAACGTTTACGGGTACCTCCACGCGAAGTGTTCCCAGACGCATACTTGACGCCATAACAAACGTCCCCCGTAGCTTGTTTGATAATAAAAATGTCATATTAATCTTTATCAGGGGTGGCTAAATAGTCACAAAATAGGGAAGACCTTGCCATGATTTTATTTAGAAAGAACAAACAATTTATTTTCTTTTAATATAAATCTCTTTCCGTATTATCACATACAGGAAGTGCAACTATCGCGAGTCTATATGTCACATTTTAATTGGGTTAATTGCTTCCGCATTTGCATGTTTATCTCCTTTTGTTAGGGGATGCGACGCTTGGATTGTAACACCGAAAATTCGGTGATAGAAAAGTTCTATAAATATCTTAGTAATTCTAAAAGGAAATTTTAATTTTTATTGATTATTGATTTTGGGTATTAAATTGAAATTTGGATATATATAAAATGTCATATCCGCAATTCGTAGTGAATCATACTTTAAAAAAAAACGGGGGGGGGGGGGAGGAGGAGATGCAGCATTTTTCCCCAAAGCGCTACGTCCCCTTAATTGGGAATTAGGGTTAGGAAACCCTAATTCTCTTCCCTTCTCTCTCCCTCTCTTCGCCTCTCTCGCTCTCTCTCTCCTGACTCGACTCTCTCTCTCTCCCTTCGCCGCGCATACAACGCACTCTCCCTCTCCTCCGCCACCCTCCACCGCTCTCTCTTCGTTGCTCCTCCCTCCCGTAAGCACAGTCTTCCCACGAGTACGCCGCAGCACGCGCTTTCTCGCGCGAGCGTGCCACAGCGTGCAACCTTCTGCAACACGTGACAACAGTCCAACTCGCGAGTGCGCACCTCAGCCAGTAAACGCGCCAGCCTGCGAGCCCGTGACAGCCCGCGATCTGTTCTCTCTTTCGAGAGCTTTCCTGTGCGCAGGCCCCCTTTCTGCAACCCAAGCTGAAACCCAAACCGCAATCGTCAACCGACCCCTGAACCCTAGGTCGTGGCTTCTTCACTGTATGTAACGACTGCATTGCTTGTAGTTCTAGGGTTTGGTGCATAGAATTTGAGTTAGTTGCTAACATAGTTTCAAATGTGGAAATATTACAAGTTTTAGACCAATTCGATGGGCGAACGAAAGCTAGGTCTGAGATCTAAGCTATATTCATAGATATTCAATATATATTCTGCAATATGTTTAATTCAAGAAAAATTAAGAAAAATGAGAAATATTAGAAATTTGATCATTTATGAGCCAAATGATTTGAAATTGATGAAATGGGAATCTAGAAAGGGGATTGTGTAAATTTAGGGTTGTATTAAATTGGAAAGAAAAAATTGAAAATCCCTTATTAGGCTTTTGTTTGATATTAAATTGTGATGATTTGATTAGGGAAATTTTTTTCGAAACTCGAGGAGTCAGATTAGATTTATTTTGAAAATATGGAGTGACTACCCTTCCTAGAAATGTGAGCGGGACTCTAATCTCTTGCATGAAATAGTAAAATTTGTTTCTGCTGTGTTTTTCATAAAACATGTTTTCGATATGTATGAACTCGACGTATGATATTAAATTTCAAAACTTGTTTTGTGACATTTGGAGTGTCATAAATTTATATTTCTGATGACTATGCATCCATACTTGAAATGAAATGATATTGTGCTATTATTTGAGAACCAGATATGTTTTCTATTCTACCATCGCATTGGCATGGATTTGAAATGATTTGATGATTGTATTGGCACACGAATTTAAAATGTTTTGATGATCTATATGGGTCGGGTGTCCATTTGTGATGAGATGATCTGTATGGGCCGGGTGTCCATTTGTGATGAGATGATGTTCTTTGATAAATTCTATAGCTACGAAAGGCGTTTGTAGAGGTACTGGGTTGCCCAGATACGCTTCTGTAGGATATCCGCAAACGTCATATGTCTAATGGTTATAGGTATCGCCGGTTGAACCCACGTAAGGAGGAGGACGTGTGTGACGCTACCATCTAGCACCGGACAGGGTCTTATACATGATGATGAGCTAATCCCAGCGAACTCATGGCCAATGTCGGGGGTAGAGAGTAACTTTTGAATTTTATGCATAATAAAACCCCCGATACGCCTGTCCTTGGTCATGATTGACCTCTACGAGGATCATTTTGGCTTGTTCTAATAATACTTAATTTTGAATGGATGCATATATGCTTGATATCGTGTAATTGGTTAAATAATTTCAAATTGCTAAACATATCATGTTTTACTGTGAAATGTAAATTATTATTACGAATAATGTTGTTTGACACTCCAATGGTTCACCCACACTATTTATGCTTGATATTAATCCCCTCACTCATTGGGTATCTTCCCTGATATTCACCCCTCCTTACCTTTCTTAGACAGGATTACAGTAATGGAGCGACGTTACAGGCTCTAGAGGTTTTCGTAGCATATTGGTGGATTCGGTATTCACGACGGTGAGATTTAATTCAAATAAAAATTTGAAGTCCTTATTTTATTTCGACTCTGCGAGGTCATGATATTGAGATCCCTAATTGGCCGTATACATTTATATAGGATATGGACATTGTTTGGGAAACTCCCACATTTTACTTGCATTGAGGCACCTGTAAGCATTTAAAAATTTTAACTTGGGAAATTGTTATATATTGTATAAACTTTAGGCCCGCTCGGTGTGACAGCTGCTCATGCTCTAGTTGGGCATGACAGTAAAGGTCTGTGGCTATGACTGCTAGTAATTAAAAAGTCTTGTATTGTCCTGGTTGTCTGCTATGGTTTGGTTCAATGTCTTGAGGCTGGGATGACCCTTTTATTTGATTGATAGGATGGTTGTGAATTATACAGGTTAAATTATAATTGGGAGACCTCCGAAATATGGGGAGGTTTTGTCAGATTTTCTGTAAAAAAACAGTCGGCATCCAAGGTAACGGGCGGCTGCTCAGGACCCCGATTTGGGGCGTAACAATTCTATTGGTATCAGAGCATGTAGGTTCGAGAAATGATAGTAGTAAAAGTCTTCCCAAATATATTAAAAATCCTCAATGCATTAGAGAGTTTCATACAGTCATTTAAAGTCTCATACTTGGCCATAGGCATATAAGTTCATCCATTTTAGCGAGTTAGATACGCGATGCATCTAACCCATTATTTCGCATTCAAATGCTTTGATTTATAACTCAAATTCTTTTTGGGGGTTAGTTACTGGTAACTAACCCTAATTTTTGATTTGTACCTAATAAAAAGATACTCTTTTTGCAGAATTATACCACCTAGACGTGGTAGGCACGGTGCTAGAGTCGCACCACCGAGAGTCCCCTAGTGCCTGATGTACCTAGGGTACCCGAGGCTCTACGAGTACTAGAGGATGCTTCCTCTACTCGAGCACGCTTACCAATGCCACCCCCAGTACCTCCACCGGCTGTTGCAGCCGAGATTCCTCTACCACCACTCGATACCTTGATGCAGTACAGGAGTGGTACAGTACATATGGGTATGGCGCAGATGCCACCACCTCTACTACAAACTCCAACGACCACACCTGCGGCCGTACCTGCACCGACGGCACTGATTCCTCCTTCGGTGGCCAGTCCTTCTATTTTTACTCCGACCGATAAGACATCGGTTACTTTGAGGCACATCCATGAGCTTACTCAGTTGGTGAAAGAGTCTCGGCAACTCGGATGCACAGACTTTTCAGGATCTAGTGACGTTGTAGCGGCGAAGCACTGGATCAACAGGACTCACAGGATCCTTACTGATCTGGGGTTGACAAAGGAACTCAGGTTGATAGTTGCTAAAAAACTCCTCGACAGAGATGCCCTCTCGTGGTGGGAGGCTATCCATGATAGTGCTACGCAGACCCTACGGTGGGAGGACTTTCTACAGGAGTTCGACCGTAGGTACTTCACCCTGTTCCAGCATGATCGTATGAGGCCGGAGTTTCTGTACTTATGCCAGGGGACTAGGTCAGTCCCAGAGTACGAGGCTGAGCTTAAACGACTAGCGGCCTTTGTCCCCGACATGGCTATACCAGCTCAGATAAGTTTCAAGTTTGAAGATGGCCTCCAATTGAGCATTAGAAAGTATATGACAATGACTCCCTCTTTTACGTTATCAGAGGTGATTGATTCAGCATATCGGGTAGAGGAGATCATCCGAGCTGAGGCTAGGGAGAGAGAGAGTCAACAGAAGAGGAAGACTGGGTCACCGGGTAGATAGTCTTCGGAGAGGGGTAGAGGTTTTGGACACCCGGGGGTTCTTTCAATTTTAGACCAGCAAGACCGGGACAGGGACCTCGACCACAAGGTTTTGGGGTACTAGCCCCTAATGTCTCTACACAGTCTACTACACAGAGACAGACTTTCTACCGTAGATGCGGCAACCACCAAGCCTTTGGGGCATGTAAAGTACCAATAACTTGCTTCCAGTATAGGAAACAAGGTCAAATTAAGAGTACTTGCCTAGAGTTAGGTCGAGGAGGACAGACTTCTCATGGTTGTACTGGTACTTCTAGCATAAGCCGGCAATGGGCACCTGCATACTTAGCTCTTATAGCTCCTCGAACTATAGCCGGGAGTAATACAGTGCCAGGACCATCGCAACAGCAGCCTAAGGCCCAAGCTCGTGTGTTTGCGATGACACACGAGGACGCATAGGCAAACCCTGATATTATTATGGATAATTCTCCCGCAGACCCCTCAGTGTAGTACTTTAGTTATACTCTCTTTTTGAGATTTTGTATAACATGATATAGATATATAGTTTTGACTAATTAAAGTTTTAGAAAATTAACTAGTTAGATATACATATATATATGTCTATTTTTCTTCGCATTTTAAATACCTTTAATCTTTTTCTTACCTTTAGGTACCATGCGAATATTTGGTATCGACGCCCGTATTCTCATAGATACCGGGTCAAATTTTTCATATGTGAGCGACACGTTCACTCGTCATTCTGATAAGCCTCTCTCGCCACTTGATGAGGAGATTATGGTAGTTATTGCTCTTGACAAGCATATCATTCGAGATACAGTCTATAGGGGCTGTAAGGTCGGTATAGGAGGCAGATCTGATTCCGCTCCCTATCACGGATTTTGATGCCATCTTAGGGATGGATTGGCTGAGTTTACACTAGGCTTCCATGGATTGTTATACTAAAGAAGTTGAGTTTTAGAGGTCGAGGCAGCCACCGTTAGCATTCCGGGGTGAGAGACGAGTATTGCCCCGCAGTATCTATTATGAAGGCCAGACGCTTGGTACGCCGTGGTTGTGCGGCTTATCTGGCTTATGTTGTCGACACCATTATTGAGGGACCAAAACTTGAAGATGTCCCTGTGGTGTAGGAGTTTCTAGATGTGTTCCCCGAGGAGCTTTCCAGATTATCACCAGTTCGGGAGTTCGATTTTGAGATTGATCTAGTATCAGGGACCAATCCTATTTCTATTTCACCATACAGAATTGCGCCTGCTGAACTAAGAGAGTTTAAGATTCAGTTGCAGGAACTTCTAGACAAGGGGTTTATATGCTTGAGCACGTCACCCTGGGATGCTTCAGTGTTATTCGTAAAGAAGAAAGATGGTACACTTCGGCTTTGTGTGAATTATAGATAGTTGAACAAAGCCATCATAAAAAATAGATATCCCCTACTATGTATAGATGATTTCTTTGATCAGCTGCAAGGAGCTACGGTTTTCTCAAAAATTGATCTCCGTTCGGGTTATCATCAGTTGAGGGTTTGGGCCGGAGATGTACCCAAGACAGTCTTTCACACCCGATACAACCACTATGAGTTTTTAGTCATGTCGTTTGGGTTGACTAATGCCCCAGTTGCTTTATGGATTTGATGAACCGAGTCTTCCATGATTTCTTAGATCGGTTTGTGATCATATTTATCAATGACATCTTGGTGTATTCACGGAGTGATAAAGATCATGTTTAGCATCTTCGGGTGGCATTACATATATTCTGTGAGAAGCAGTTATATGCAAAATTCTCGAAATGTGAGTTTTGGCTAAAACAAATAGGATTTTTGGGGCACATTGTCTCCGCTGAAGATATTTATGTTGATCCGCAAAAGATTGAGGCTATATTGAAGTAGGAGTAGCTACAGACAGTTACCGAGATTCGTAGTTTTCTCGGTTTAGCCAGGTGTTATCGCTGATTTGTAGAGCGATTTTCTGAGATAGTTGCTCCGTTATCTAAATTGACCCTAAAGGGATTCAAGATTGTTTGGGATGACCGTTGTGAGGCGAGCTTTCAGGAGCTCAAACAACGGTTGACATCTACTCTTATTTTAGCCCTTCCCACTAGCAGTCGGGAATATATAATGTAATGTGATGCTAGTTGAAAAGGATTGGGTTGTGTTCTGATATAGGATGGTCAGGTCATTGCATATACTTCTCGACAGTTGAAGAAACATGAGTCGAACTACCGATGCATGATCTTGAGTTGGCCGCCATAGACTTTGCCTTGAAGATATGGTGACATTACTTATATGGGATAACTTATAGGGTATTCACGGATCACAAAAATCTAAAATACTTGTTCACCCAGCAGGAATTGAACCTCAGACAGAAGAGATGGTTGGAGTTATTGAAAGACTATAACCTTATCATTGATTACCATCCGGGAAAGGCAAATGTAGTGGCAGATGCATTGAGCCGAAAGTCATCATCCTCCTCTTCTCCCTCTACTATGACAGAGAGTGCTTACCTCTCTTGCTTGATGGGACTCCGTACACTCGGAGTCAGTTTGACTAGTGATAATCAAGGAGCACTACTAGCTCGATTTGAGGTAAGGCCGACTTTGCTTGATCGCATTAAAGAGCTTCAAGGGTCAGATGAGGAGCTCTAAAGTATTCTTGGGAAGATCAGCAAAGGCGAGAGTGGAGACTTCCGAGTCTGCGATGATTGACTTATTGTATACAGAAAATGGGTTTGCATTCCCGCCAATAGCAATCTTCATAGGGCTATTCTTGAGGAGGCTCATTCCTCCGCTTATGCCTTGCATCCAGGCGACACAAAAATGTATCGGACTATCCAAGATAGTTTTTGGTGGCCCAGAATAAAAAGGGAGATCGCAGATTTTGTGGCTAGATGTTTAGTTTGCCAACAGGTGAAAGCCGAACATCAGCGGCCGGCTGGTACATTGCAGGCCCTACCCATTCCTGAGTAGAAGTAGGAACATATCACTATGGATTTTGTGATGGGACTGCTTCAGACTTCAGCACGGCATGACGCCGTATGGGTGATTGTAGATAGACTTACAAAGTCTATAGACTTACAAAGTCTGCGTACTTCATTGCTATTCGTGTCGATTTCTCTTTGGAAATGTTGGCACGTCTCTATATCGATACTATTGTTAGACTTCATGGAGCACCTGTGTCGATAGTGTCAGATAGAGATCCTAGATTCATATCTAGGTTTTGGCCCAAGTTATATGAGGCAATGGGCACAAGGCTGAATTTTAGTATGGCCTATCATCCGCAGACAAATGGTCAGTCAGAGAGGACCATTCAGACCCTTGAGCACATGCTGAGAGCATGTGTGTGGATTTTCGGGGTAGTTGGGATCAACACTTTCCACTGGTTGAATTTGCATATAATAATAGCTATCAGGCTAGTATAGGGATACCCTCGTATGAGGTACTGTATGGCAGGAAGTGTCGCACCCCGATATGCTAGGATGAGGTCAGAGAGCAATGTCTCAACAGTATCGAGTTAATTAAGAAAACGAAAGATAAAGTTAAAGTCATCCGTGAGCGGATGAAAGCCTCCCAAGATAGACAAAAGGCATATGCTGATCGTATACGGTGACCTCTTGAGTTTGCCACTGGAGATATGGTTTTCTTGAGGATATCTCCTTAGAAGGGAGTTATACGGTTCAGGCAGCGGGGCAAGTTTAGCCCCAGATATATTGGGCCATTCTGTATCTTTGAGAGGGTTGGGAGTGTAGCATACAGATTGGAGCTGCCAAATGAACTATCCTGTATTCACGATGTCTTCCATATCTTAGTACTCAGGAAGTACTTGGCCGATCCTTCTCATGTACTTGAGTCTCCACCTGTTGAGTTGTGAGAGGAACTTAGTCTTCCAGTTTAGCTCGTTGTTATTCTAGATCAGCAGGTCAGAAAGCTGCGGAGTAAGGAAGTTTCATTGGTTAGAGTTTTGTGGATGAGTGACCAAGTCAAGGAGGAGACCTGGGAGCCCGAGGAGGCTATTAAGAGATAGTACCCCCATTTGTTTACTGTTTAGCCTTCTTTTAGTTTCAAGGATGAAACTTGTTTTTAGGGGGTTAAGTGTTGTAACACCGAAAATTCGGTGTTAGAAATATTCTATAAATATCTTAGTAATTATAAAAGGAAATTTTAAATTTTATTGATTATTGATTTTGGGGTATTAAATTGAAATTTGGATACAGATAAAATGTCGTGTCCGCGATTCGTAGTGAATCCTAATTAAAGAAAAGGGGGGAAGGAGGAGACATAGCATTGTGCCCCAAAGCGTTGGGAATTAGGGTTAGAAAACCCTAATTCTCTTCCCTTCTCTATCCCTCTCTTCGCTTCTCTCGCTCTCCCTCTCCCGACTCGACTCTATCTCTCTCCCTTTGCTACTCACACAGCGCGCTCTCCCTCTCCTCCGCTACTCTCTCTTCGCTACTCCTCCCTCCCGCGAGTGTACCATAGTATGATCTTCCTCGCACGAGCGTGTGCCTTAGCGTGCCAGCCTGTGAGCCCTCAACTGCCCACAAGCCCATGACAGCCCGTGAGCCCACGATCTGTTCTCTCTTTTGAGAGATTTCCAGCGCGTGGGCCCCCTTGCTGCAACCCCAACTGAAGCCTAAACCGCAGTCATCAACCGACCCCCGAACCTTAGGTCGCTGCTTCTTCACTATAGGTAACAGCTACGTTGGTTGTAGTTCTAGGGTTTTGTGCATAGAATTTGAGTTAGTTGCTATCATAATTTCAAATGTGGAAATATTACAAGTTTTAAACCAATTTGACGGGCAAACGAAAGCTAAGTCTGAGATCTGAGGAACCCTAGGTGTGAGAAATGCAATCATTTCAACATTTGAATTGATTTTGTCGAATTTAGGTTGCATTTAGAATCAGAAGCTATATTCATATATATTCTGTAAAATGTTTAATTCGAGAAAAATTAAGAAAAATGAGAAATATTAGAAATTTGATCATTTGTGAGCCAAATGATTCAAAATTGATGAAACGGGAATCTAGAAAGAAGATTGTGTAAATTTAGGGTTGTATTAAATTGGAAAGAAAAAATTGAAAATCCCTTATTAGGCTTTTGTTTGATATTAAATTGTGATGATTTGATTAGGGAAATCTTTTTGGAGACTCAAGGAGTCAGATTGGATTTATTTTGAAAATAGGGAGTAACCACCCTCACTAGAAATGTGAGTGACACTCTAATCTCTTGCATGAAATAGTAAAACTTCTTTCTGCCGTGTTTTCCATAAAACATGTTTTCGATATGCATGGACTCGATGTATAATATTAAATTTCAAAAATTTTTTTGTGACATTTGGAGTGTTGTAGATTTATATTTCCGATGACTATGCATCCATGGTTTGAAATGAAATGATATTGTGTCATTATTTGAGAACTAGATATGTTTTCTATTCTACCGTCGCATTGGCATGGATTTGAAATGATTTGATAATTGTATTGGCACACGGATTTAAAATGTTTTGATGATCTGTATGGGCCGGGTGTCCATTTCTGATGAGATGATCTGTATGGACCGGGGCCCACTTGTGATTAGATGATATTCTTTGATAAATTCCGTAGCTACGAAGGGCGTTTGCAGAGATACCGGGTTGCCCGGATATGCTTCTGCAGGAGGTATCTGCAAACGTCATATATTTAATGGCTATAAGCGCGGCCTGTTGAACCCACGTAAGAGGGACGACGTGTGTGATGCCACCATCTAGCACCGGGCGGGGTCCTATACACGATAATGAGTTAGCCCAGCGAACTCATGGCCAATGTCGGGGTAGAGAGTGACTTTTGAACTTAATGCATAATAAAACCCCCGATGTGCCTATCTTTGGTCATGGTTAACCTCTGCCAGGATCATTTTTGGTTTACTCTAATAATACTTGATTTTGAATGGATGTATATATGCTTGATATCGTGTAATTGGTTAAATGATTTCAAATTGCTAAACATATCATATTTTACTGTGAAATGTAAATTATTGTTACGAATAATTTTGTTAGACACTCCAATGGTTCACCCACACTATTTATACTTGATATTAATCCCCTCACTCACTGGGTATCTTCCGTGATATTCACCCCTCTCCTTACCTTCCTCAAACAGAATTATTGTGATAGAGTGATGTTACAGGCTCTAGAGGTTTTCGTAGCATATTGGTGGATTCGATATTCACGACGGTGAGATTTAATTCAAATAAAAATTTGAAGTTCTTATTTTATTTCGACCTTGCGAGATCATGATATTGAGGTACGTAGTTGGCCGTGTACATTTATATGAGATGACTGTATAAATTATAGACAATGTTTGGGAAACTCACACATTTTACTTGCATTGAGGCACCTGTAAGCATTTAAAAATTTTTACTTGGGAAATTGTTGTACATTTATAAACTTTAGACCTATTCGGTATGGCGGCTGCTCATGCTCTAATTGAGCATGACAGTAGAGGTCTGTGGCTAGAACTGTTAGTAGTTAAACAGCCTTGCGTTGTCTTGATTGTTTGCTGTGGTTTGGTTCATTGTCTTGAGGGCGGGATGGTCCTTTTATTTGATTGACAGAATGGTTGTGAATTATACAGGTCAAATTATACTTGGAAGACCTTCGAAATATGGGGAGGTTCTACCCGATTTTCTGTAAAAAAATAGCTAGCATCCAGGGTAACGGGCGGCTGCTCACGACCCCGATTCGGGGCGTGACATGGATAGCAAGCCATTGCACAGGTGCTTGCTGTCTGTCGGTTTCTGTAGGAGAATGCCGAACCTTTGCACGTTTTCTACATGTAATGGCATTATATCTTTATCTGAATACTAAAAAAATAACTAAGCATATGAATCACTATAGTGATACTATCTTCTGAACCTAGCCGACTTCTAAATTGAACACGTAATGCAGATTTTGAAAAAAAATACCATTTTTTCCATGCATGATTTTTGGTTTTTTAAATATTAGAAAATATACAAACTCGAATCCAGGATTGTACTTTCCGTTATCGACGCGTAACAACTTACACTCGATCAAAAAGTTAGAAACAAAATTGAAATAAAAGAAATAAAATATATCAACTGATAAACCAAAATAAATGTTGCTTTCATTTAATAAGTTATTTCTTTGTTGAATTAAGCAAATATTCCATAGAAGATACTACCAATGAAGGGTATAAAGACTATTTTGTGATATTTATTGATATGGTATTGAACATTCACAAAGAAAATCAAAGAAAGTGACCACTTTGAATTATTAGGACAAGAGAAAAAAGAAAAAGAAAGAAGATGGTATTTATAAGCAATAATGAAGAAGATCACTCTGTGCAATTGATGAAAAAAATGATTAGTAGTGCTTCAAAAATAATTGAAATATATACTTTTTTTATTTAGTTAGATACTCATTTGGTTTCTCAATACTAATAGTAGAGAGTTAGTGATGTCTGGGCCAAGCAAGTAACAAGTGGGCTGACATGTAAGTTTGGAGATAAAAGGCTCGTATTCTGAAGCACGTTAACGGGGATTGAAGGGACTTGGAAGGAAACAAAGTTTCATATAAATTCCATAAAAAGAAGGCCACAACTACCAAAACACCTCAACAAATTCTAAAGGAGACGAAAATGGCAGATGCAGTTCTCGAACCTGCGACCTTCGCGTTATTAACACAACGCTCTAACAAACTGAGCTAATAGGCCTCTTGTCAAATGTCTTTCTGTAATGCCTTACTTATTAAAATAAAAGTACTAATTACTGGAATTGCTATTTGATAAATTTCCTCAACACAGTTGGGGGTTGAATGCTCAAATCAAATGTCGCTTAATTTGTTTTAATCATTTTCATCTTCTTTTATAATCGATAGAATTCCAAACATTAGTATCTAAAAGCTTTTCTAACTCTTTTAGTATGAAATGGCTCATATTCTTATGCTAGGTAACGGGATTTCTAGGGAACTGTGCTATTGGCGTATGTTATGAGAAAGGTATCTGGTTTTTATAAATAGAAGGCAACCAGGTATTTGATATCCATCGGTTTCTGAAGGAGAATGCCAAACCTGTGCACGTTTTCTACATGTAATGGCATTATATCTTTATCTTAATACAAAAAGAGTGACAAAGCATATGAATCACTATAATGCTACTATCTCCTGAACCTACCCAACTTCTAAATTGAACTCATAATACAAATTTTGAAAAAAAAAATCCATTATTTTTTTAAAAAAAAACCATTTTTTCCTTGCATGATTTTTTAGTTTTTAAATATTAGAAAATATGTAAACTCAAGGCCAGGATTGTAGTTTCCATTATGGACTCGTAAAAACTTACTCTCGATCTAAAAGTTAGAAACAAATTGAAATAAAGGAAATAAAAGATATCAATTTATAAACCAAAATAAATGTTGCTTTCATTTAATAAGTTATCTCTTTGTTGAATTAAGCAAATATGCCACAGAAGATACTATCAATGAAGGGTATAAGAACTATTTTGTGAAATTTATTGATATGGTATTGAACATCCACAAAGAAAGGCAAAGAAAGTGACCACTTTGAATTATTAGGACAAGAGAAAAAAAAACAAAGAAGATAGTATTTATTTGCAATAACGAAGAAGATCAATCGGTGCAGTTGAGGAAAAAAATGTTTAGTAGTGCTTCAAAAATAAATGAAATATATACTTTTTTTTATTTAGTTAGATACTCAGTTGGTTTCACATTACTAATAGTAGAGAGTTAGTGATGTCTAGGCCAAGCAAGTAACAAGTCGGCTGACGTGTAAGTTTTGAGAGAAAAAGCTCATATTCTAAAGCACGGTAACGGAGATTGAAGGGACTCGGTTGGAAACAAAGTTTTATATAATTCCCTTAAAAGAGGGCCGCACCTACCAAGGACTTGGAAAAAACGTTTCATATAAATTCCCTAAAAAGAAGGCCACAACTACCTGAGCACTTCAATAAATTCTAAAGGATACAAAAATGGCCCATGCAAGTCTCGAACATGGGACCTTCGCGTTATTAGCATGATGCTCTAACCAACTGAGCTAATGAACCTCTTGTTGAATGTCTTTCTGTAATGCCTCACTTTTTAAAATAAAAGTACTAAATACTAGAATTGTTGTTTGACAAATTTCCTCAACATAGTTGGGGGTTGAATGCTCAAATCAAATGTCCCTTAATTTGTTTTAATCATTTTCAACCTCTTTTATAATTGATAGAATTCCAAACATTAGTATTTAAAACCTTTTCTATCTCTTTTGGTATGAAATGGCTCATATTCTTATGCTACGTAGCTGAGATTTCTAGGGAACTGTGCCATTGGTGTGGGTTATGAGAAAAGTATCTAGTGTTTATAAGTAGAAGGCAACCAGGTATTTGCTGTCCATTGGTTTCTGAAGGAGAATGCCAAACCTATGCACGTTTGCTACATGTAATGTCATAATATCTTTATCTAAATACTAAAAGAATAACTAAGCATATGAATCACTATAGCGATACTATCCTTTGAACCTAGCCAACTTCTAAATTGAACACATAATACAAATTTTAAAAAAAAAATACCATTTTTTCCATGCATGATTTTTGAGTTTTTTAATTTTAGAAAATTTAAAAACTTGAGGCCAAGATTGTACATTCCAAAATGGGCTTATAACAACTTACAATTGATCTAAAAGTTAGAAACAAAATTAAAACAAAGGAAATAAAATATATCAATTGATAAATTGGAATAAATGTTGCTTTCATTTAATAAATTATCTGTTTGTTGAATTAAGCAAATATTCCACAGAAGATACTATTAATAAAGGGCGTAAAGACTTTGGTGATATTTATTGATATGGTATTGAACATCCACAAAGAAAATCAAAGAAAGTGACCATTTTGAATTATTAAGACAAGAGAAAAAAGAAAAAGAAAGAAAGTATTTATAAGCAATAATGAAGAAGATCACTCGATGCAGATGACGAAAAAAATGTTTGGTAGTGCTTTAAAAATAATTGAAATATATACTTATTTTTATTTAGTTAGATATTCATTTGGTTTCTCATTACTAATAGTAGAGAGCTAGTGATGTAAGGGCCAAGCAAGTAACAAGTAGGCTGAGGTGTAAGTTTTGAGTGAAAAGGTTCATATTCTGAAGCTTGGTAACGGGGATTGGAGGGACCAGGTTTGAAACAAAATTTCATATAACTCCCTAAAAATATGGCCGCACCTACCAAGGACTTGGAAACAAATTTTCATAGAAATTCCCTAAAAAGAAGGCCACAACACCAAAACACCTCAATAAATTCTAAAGGACACGAAAATGGCCCTTGCAAGTCTCGAACCTGCGACTTTCCCGTTATTAGCACGATGCTCTAACCAACTGAGTTAATAAGCCTCATGTTGAATGTCTTTCTATAATTCCTTACTTATTAAAATTAAAGTACTAATTACTGGAATTGCTATTTGACAAATTTCCTCAACATAGTTAGCGGTTGAATGCTCAAATCAAATGTCGCTTAATTTGTTTTAATCATTTTCATCCTCTTTTATAATCGATAGAATTCTAAACATTAGTATTTAAAAGCTTTTCTAACTCTTTTGGTATGAAATGGCTCATATTCTTATGCCGGGTAGTTTGGATTTCTAGGGAACTGTGCCTCTGGTATTGGTTATGAGAAAGGTATCTGGCTTTTATAATTTGAAGGTAACCTAATAGTTGCAGTCCATCGATTTTTGAAGGAGAATGCCAAACCTGTCCATGTTCTCTACATGTAATGGAATTATATCTTTATCTAAATACAAAAAGAATGACTAAGTATCTAAATCACTATAGTGATACTATCTTTTGAGCCTTGCCATCTTCTAAATTGAATACATAATACAAATTTTGAAAAAAAATACCATTTTTTATATGCATGATTTTGAGATTTTAAATATTAGAAAATGAAAAAAAACTAGAGGCCAAGATTGTACTTTCCGGTGTGGACTTGTAGCAACTTACTCTTGATTTAAAAGTTAGAAACAAAATTGAAATAAAGGACATAAAATATATCAACTGATAAACCAGAATGAATGTTGCTTTCATTTAATAAGTTATCTCTTTGTTGAATTAAGCAAATATTCCACCCAAGATACAATCAATGAAGGGTATAAAGACTATTTTGTGATATTTATTGATATGGTATTGAACATCCACAAAGAAAAGCAAAGAAAGTGACCACTTTGAATTATTAAGACAAAAGAAAAAAGAAAAAGAAAGAAGATAGTATTTATAAGCTATAATGAAGAAGATCACTCGATGCAAATGACGAAAAAAAATGTTTAGTAGTAGTACTTCAAAACTAATTGAAATATATCCTTATTGTTGTTTAGTTCGTTATTTATTTGGTTACTTATTACTAATAGTAGAGAGTTAGTGTTGTCTAGGCCATGCAAGTAACAAGTGGGTCAGGTTGTAAGTTTGGAGTGAAAAGGCTTACATTCCGAAGCACGGTCACAAGGTTGAAAGGACTTGGTCGGAAATAAAGTTTTATATAAGTTCCCCAAAAAGAAGGCTGCACCTACCAAGGACTTGGAAACAAAGTCTCATATAAATTCCCTAAAAAGAAGGCCATGGCTACCAAAACACCTCGATAAATTCTAAAAGAAAAGAAAATGGTCCATTCAGGTCTTGAACCTGCGACCTTCGCGTTATTAGCATGATGCTCTAATCTACTCAACTAATAGGCCTCTTGTTGAATCTCCATTCATCTTTCTGTAATGCCCTACTTATTAAAATAAAAGTACTAATTACTAGAATTGCTATTTGACAAATTTCCCCCTCATAGCAAGAGGTTGAATGCTCAAATCAAATGTTTCTTAATTTGATTTAATCCTTTTCATTCTCTTGTATATTCGATAGAATTCCAACATTAATATTTAAAAAATTTTCTAACTCTTTTGGTATGAAATAGCTCATATTCTTATGCTAGGTAGCTGGGATTTCTAGGGAACTGTGCCATTGGTGTAGGTAATAAGGATGGTATCTAGTTTTTATAAGTAGAAGGCCACAGGTATTTACAGTCCATCGGTTTCTAAAAGAGAATGCTAGGCATGTGCCTGTTTTCTACAAGTACTAGCATCATATCTTCATCCAAATACTAAAGAGAATACTAAGCATATGAATCACAATAGTGATGCTATCTTTCGAAGCTAGCCAACTTCTCAATTGAACACGTGTTACAAATTTTGAGCAAAATTACCTTTTCTTTTCCATGCATGATTTTTGAGGATTTAAGATTAGAAAATAGAAAAACGAAAGGCCAAGATTGTACTTTCCAGTAGAGACTTGTAACATCTTACTCTCAACCTAAAAATTAGAAACAAAAATTGAAATAAAGAAAATAAAATATATCAACTGATAAACTAGAATAAATATTACAGTTATCACTTAGTTGAATTAAGCAAATATTCCATACAAGATACTATCAATTACGGGTATAAATACTTTTGTGATATTTTTTTATATGGTAACGTACATCCACAAAGAAAAGCAAAGAAAATGACCACTTTGAATTATAAAGACAAGAGAAAAAAGAAAAAGAAAGAAGATAGGATTTATAAGCAATAAAGAAAAAGATCACTCAATGCAGATGATGACAAAAATGTTTTATAGTGCTTCAAAAATAATTGAAATATATCCTTATTTTTACTTAGTTTGTTACTGATTTGGTTTCTCATTACTAATAGTATAGAGTTAGTGATGTTTGGGCTATGCAAGTAACAAATGGGCCGAGGTGTGAGTTTGGAGTGAAATGGCTCATATTCTAAAGCACAGTCATGGGGATTGAATGGACTTGGTTGGAAACAATGCTTTATATAATTTCCCTAAAAAGAAGGTCACACCTACCAAGGACTTGGAAACAAAGTTTCATATAAATTCGCTAAAAAGAAGGGCACACCTACGAAAACACCTCGATAAATTCTGAAGGAATAGAAAATGGCCCATGCAGGTCTCGAACCTGCAACCTTGGTGTTATTAGCACAACGCTCTAACCTACTAAGCTATTAGGCCTCTTCTTGAATCTCTAATCAACTTTCTGTAATGCCTCACTTATTAAAATTAAAGTACTAATTTCTGGAATTGCTATTTGACAAATTTCCTCCACATAGCAAGAGGTTGAATGCTCAAATCAAATGTCTCTTAATTTGTTTTAGTCCTTTTCATTCCCTTGTATAATCAATTGAATTCCCAACTTTAATATTTAAAAACTTTTCTAAATCTTTTGCTATGAAATGGTCATATTCTTATGCCGGGTAGCTAGGATTTCTAGGGAACTGCGCCATTGGTATAGTTGATGAAGAAGGTATTTGGTTTTTATAAGTAGAAGGCCACTGGGTATTTATAGTCCATCGGTTTCTGAAGGAGAATGGCAAGCATGTGCACGTTTTCTACAAGTAATAGTGTCATATACCCCAATTTAGTTGTAACAAATAACTTGTTATTAATAATGAAATGAGGATATTATCTGAAACATGAGAATTGAGTATGAAATCGGACACATAGAATATTGAAAACTTAGATTTGACCAAATCACTGGAAACTAAGTACTCAAAAATGAGGTATCTAAAATATTTATAAAACAAGGAAAAAAAGTCTTGATAATTGTTCCTCATATATCAAATAATTGAAAACCTATTTTTTTAAAATTTCTAAGTCATTAACCCTCCAAATAAAATTCAACAAAGTTAGCTATTTCAAGTTTTGTTTTTGGAAGAAAGAGTTGACTTTTTATCTTTGAGGAATTAGCTTCTGAAACTATTTTTATTAAATCTAAATGGGGGTATTTTCTTATTTACGTGTAATTCTTAAGTAAATAAACTAAAATAATGTAAAAACATTGACTTGAGGATGATAGAGCAATTGGCCTATTGGAAGCCTATTAGAACTCATCCAAGAATTAGATGTGCCAATATAAGGAGTTATACAGACTTATACTTGAGGATCAAGGACACTCAAGAACAAGATCAAGAACTGCAAAAGATAAGGGAAAAATTAGAAGAAATTAATCGCCAGATTATCAAGAAACTAAAAATGGAATAGTAAAATTCCGAGGAAGAATATGTGTACCCAAAAATGAAGCTTTCCGAAGAGAAATCTTAGCGGAAGCATATTGCTCAAAATATACTATCCACCCTGGAGGAACTAAAATGTATAGAGATTTAAAACAACATTATTGGTGGCATAATATGAAAAGGGATATTGCAAAATATGTTTCTACATGTTTAACTTGTCAACAAGTTAAAATAGAACATTAGAAAGCATTTGGCTTGCTACAACCTTTATAATTCTAGAATGGAAATGGGATGAAAAAACTATGGATTTTGTTTGTGGATTACCAAAGAGTAAGGATGGGCATGATACAGTATGGATGTGGATAGGTTCATCAAATCTTCTCACTTCTTACCAATCAAAATGACTTATCCTGTTGAAAAACCGGGTATAATATATGTGGATGATTTAAGAGTACCTCTTAGTATTGTTTATGACAGAGCTCCAAGATTTACTTCTCGCCTTTGGAAACAATTACAACAACTTCTGGGTACTAAATTAAAATTCAGCACAAGTTCTCATCCTCAAATTGATGGACAATCTAAACGTACTATTCAAATATTAGAAGATATGCTTCAAGCATGCATATTAGATTTCAAAAGAAGTTGGGATAAGCATTTACCACTTGTTGAATTCGCATACAATAACAGTTTTCAATCCACAATTGGTATGGCTCTTTTGAGGCATTATATGGAAGAAAATGCCGAACACAAATCTACTGGGATAGAATTGGAGAAAGAAATATAAATACATCGAGTACCATACCATGGATGAAAGAAACCCATAACAAAATTAAAATAATAAGACAAAGAATGATGGCCACTCAAAACAAACACAAAAGTTATGCTAACCATTGTAGAAAGGATTTGGAATTCCAAGTGGGAGATCAAGTTTTCCTTAAGATATTACCTCAAAAAGGAATTATTCAGCATGGATAAGGAGGGAAATTGAGTCTAAAATATATAGGACCATTTGAAATACTGGAATGAATTGGAAAAGTAGCATATTGGTTAGCCCTGCCACCAACTTTCTCTAGAATCTATCATGTATTTCATGTATCATTACTTCAAAGATATCAACCAGGCCCAGAAATACTAGACTACCAGCCACTCTAACTTTGTCAAGATATAACTTATATGGAAAAACCGGTCAAGATCTTAGAATTTGTTGTAAAGAAGTTTGGATCGAAGAAAGTACATCTGGTAAAAGTACTTTGGAGCAATCATGGAATAGAAAATGCCACATGGGAACTTGAAGATGAGATCTGACAAAAATATCCTGCTCTGTTTCTATAATCAGGTATGAATTTTGAGGACGAAATTTTTTTAAGGGGAAAGAATGTTACATACCCATATTTATTTGTAACAAATAACTTGTTATTAATAATGAAATGAGGATGTTATCTGAAACATGAGAATTGGGTACAAAATCAGACACTTAGAATATTGAAAATCTAGATTTAACCAACTTGCTAGAAACTAAGTACCAAAAAATGAGGTATATAAAATATTTAGAAAACAAGGAGAAAAAGTCCCAATAATTATTCCTCATATGTCAAATAGTTGAAAACCTGTTTTTTTAGAAATTTTCTAAGTCATTAACCCTCCAAATAAAATTCAACAAAGATAGCAGTTTCGAGTTTTGTTCTTGGAAGGAAAAGTTGACTTTTTATTCTTAAAGAATTAGCTCCTAAAACTATTTTTGTTAAATCCAAATGGGAGATATTTTCTTATTTACGTGTAATTCTTAAGTAAATGAACATTTACTTAAATGACATTACACGGAAATAAGTAACCAGACCAATTAACCAGATTCAATATGTAGTGAATGTGTTGCCACCGTCCACCACCGTCCACCACCGACCAACAACCGACCATACACATGTCTTCCAATTAGCCAAACCACTTGGAAGACAAATGTCTTACATCAAGAGTAGGTATCTTTTATGTTGTACACATGGAAAAACACATAGCTTACTTCAAGATCAAGAGCTTTAGATGATGAACAAGTATCCTAACACTTTACAATAATCCATTATCCAACTATGCCTATAAATACCCCATCCCCTTCATTCCAAAACCATCAAATTCGGCCAACAGGAAGAAAGAAAGAGAGAAAGAGAGAAAAGAGAAAAAGAGAGAGAGAGAGAGAGGGGGGGAGGAAGAAAAAAAAGAGAAAAAGAGAAAAGTACTGCAAGTGAAAAAAAGAAGGCAAAGTAAGCTTCTTAGTTAAAGACAACTCTTTAAGGTAAGTGTTCTTTATGTTTCATATCTATATTATGCAAAACTACCATAATTTTCTATAATTATCATGATGTACTGTTGATTTTATGATTTACTACCGTTACCATAATTAATTACTATTACAATGATTTTCTACTGCTATCATGATTTACTACTGTTACAATAATTTTCCTTCTACTGCATCAATGTATGTGTTTTGTGATTGTTAAATAAGCCAGTTTGTGTGGAGATAGTTCAAGTAAGTAAGGACTTTGTCAAATATCAAAATACATTCTAACAGCACCTCATTATTGTGGATAAGAGATTTGTCCACTTAATGCGAGTGAGACTATTAGGCCTTTCTGAAATCGGACTCCTGGGAGGGTTAAGGAGACTGTTCTTATAGAAAAATAACACGAAAGTGAACTATTACTTGTACTGTATTATTTTACCGTTATTATTGAAAATTGTATATTGTTGCTGCTTTGAAAGCTTTTTCCAAAGAAAAGATTTAACAGTAAGGCTGTTATCATGTAATTTTTAATGAATTTTTCTACACATGCACACACAAACCTTACTAAGCTATCAAGATCACACCAAAAATTATTTTAGATCCTGCAAGAACAAAAACTGAGAAAGATTAATGAATATGGATAACTTTGTAATGGTTAACCTCTCTAATATAAAAACTCTGCTACTTTATCTTGTATAAAAGACTTTTGTAATATGCAGTGATAAAGATAAATGAAAAATCTATTATTCTAGTATGACTTTCAAACCATGCAAAGTGACTGAGCCCCGGTGAAAACCAGGCAGTCCGTCGCCGATGAAACCCCCACGAGGGGGTAGATTTGGGGCGTGACAAATAGCATTATATATTCATCCAAATTCTAAAAAAATGACTAAGCATATGAATCACTATAGTGATACTATCTTTTGAACATAGCCGAGTTCTCAATTGGACACGTATTAGAAATTTTGAACAAAAAAAAAATTTTTTCCATGTAAGATTTTTGAGATTTTAAATATTAGAAAATAGAAAAACTAGAGGCCCAGATTGTACGTTCCAGTATGGACTTGTAACAACTAACTCTCAATCTAAAAATTAGAAACAAAAATTGAAATAAAGGAAATAAAATATATCAACCGATGAACTAGAATAAATATTTCATTCATTTAAAAAGTTATCACTTAGTTGAATTAAGCAAATATTCCATACAAGATACAATCAATGAGGGGTATAAAGACTATTTTTTTATATTTATTGATATGGTAATAAACAACAAAGAAAAGCAAAGAAAATGACCACTTTGAATTATAAACACGAGAAAGAGAAAAAGAAAAAGAAAGAAGATAGGATTTATAAACAATAATGAAAAAGATCACTCAATGCTGATGATGAAAAAAATGTTTAGTAGTGCTTCAAAAATAATTGAAATATATCTTTATTTTTATTTAGTTAGATACTGATTTGGTTTCTCATTACTAATCATAGAGAGTTAGTGATGTCTGGGCCAAGCAAGTAACAAGTGGGTTGAGGTGTAAGTTTGGAGTGAAATGGCTCATATTCTGAAGCACGGTCACGGGGACTGAAGGGACTTGGTTGGAAACAAAGTTTCATATCAAATCCCTTAAAAGAAGGCTGCACCTACCAAGGACTTGGAAACAAAGTTTCATATAAATTCCCTAAAAAGAAGGCCACACCTACCAAAACACCTCGACAAATTCTAACGGAAATGAAAATGGCCCATGCAGGTCTCGAACCTACGACCTTCGCGTTATTAGCACAACGCTCTAACCAACTGAGCTAATAGGCCTCTTATTGAATGTCTTTCGGTAATGCCTCACTTGTTAAAATAAAAGTACTAATAATTGGAATTACTATATGACAAATTTCCTCCACATGGCAAGAGGTTGAATGCTCAAATCTATAACACCAACACTCGATGCCTGAGCAAGTGTATGGGTTTTAAAATATATATATATAGATATTTAAAAAAAAAAAAAACAGTGGAGTGCTGCGTTTTGAGACAAAACGCAGCACCCCCCAATTTGGGATTAGGGCTTTTAGCCCTAATCTTTCACTCTCCCTCTCTCTCTCTTCCTCTTTCTCTCTCCCCGCCTCTTCCTCTCCCACGGCAGCGCCTCCCTCGCCCGAAGCCGCTGCGCACCACCACCACCACCACCACCACCGCCTTCTTCTTCTTTTTCTTCTTCTTCTCTCTCTCAATTTTCATCTCTCAATTTCTCTCTCATTCTCCCTCTCCCTTTGTTGTTCGCAATCTCTCTCGCGATCTCCCTCTCGATCCCTCCACCGCGACCAATCGTGCTCCTTCCTCCCCCGACTGTAACGCCTTTCGCTACTGTGCACTCTCCCTCGCGCGACTGTTTGCTCTCCCTCGCACAACTGCGTGCTCTCCCGAGCTCAAGTGGGCACTGCGCGAGTGCTAGCGCGCCCTTGCGCGCCTCTGCATGCTCTTGCACGAGCGCTAGTACACCCCTGCACGGTCCTGCACGAGTGCAAGCGTGCCCCTGCTCGCCTCTGCACGGTCCTACACGAGTGCCAGCGCACCCCTGCGCGCCCCAGCACGAGCTTCCCTGTATGAGCGCGCCCTCCCCCCCAGCGTGACCCTCCGAGCAAGCCTAGCGCGCGATCTCCCGCAAGCTGTACGACCCCAGCATGAGCGCGAGCGTCCTCCAGCGCGCGATCCAGCTCGTAAGAGCAAGCCCTAGCTCGTGAGTGCGCCAGCCCACGTGCCCCAGCCGCGAGCGCACAACCCACGAGCCCACTGCGGCCTACTGACCCGCGAGCGCTCCAGCAGGCCAGCCCGCCAGCCCACCGGCCAGCAAGCCCGCGACCGGCTTTCTCCTTTAAGAGCCGTCTGCCATCCTCGCAGAAATCCTTTACTGTAGGTAACTGCTGTGTTAGATATGGGTTTGTGTTAGAAATTGATTTAGTCACTAACGTGGTTTCAAAATTGAAAATATTATAGGTTTTAAATTTATCTGACGGGCGAACGAAAACTAAATTTGAGATTCGAGTAAACCTAGGTGAGGGAAATGAAATTATTTCCATTCTTAAATTTAATTTGGTCAAATTTAGGTTGAATTTAGAATCGGAAGTTATATATATATATGTTATTGTGACTTAAAATCGATATTTAAGTCCTTAAAATATATGATTAAATGTGCAGAAATTATAGTGTATATTTATAAATTGAAGAATTTAGGGTTGTACGAATTTAAGGAAAATGATAAACCCTGACAATAGTCAAAATTTTGATGAAAATCGTGATAATTTGATTAGGTTGTCTTTTTGGTGATTCGATTGAGGGGAGTTTTGATTCTACGTGTTGTGCTTTTATTGGGGAGTGCGCTGTCCTTCCCAAATCTGTGAGTGAGATTTATTTCGATACTTTTGTTTAATATGTTAACCCTATTTTAAAATATTTGTTAAATGAGCATGATTTGTAGCGTACTTGAAATCCTCCCCCTTTCGGGTTCAACCTGGCTAGTACCATGTCGATAATCAAATTATGACAACTCGTGGGATACCCCAAGCCTAGGCATATCCGGACGCCACCAAAGTGTCTCTCACGGTATCCTTCGTAGTTACGGAAAAATACATATCAAAGCCCTCAAGGCCAAAATCAATATCATATCAAAATGTACCGAAATCAGGTTCATAAACCAAAGCAACATATAGCATAAAATGGCACATTATACATTTCAACCATATGGATGCATAATTTCACAATTCAACACAGTTTTTGGACACTCCATCGATTCACCAAAATCAATTTTAAAACCAATCAAAACATTTCAAAGATACGACAAATCATGCTCATTATCAAAATGTTATAAAACAGGGTTTACATATTAAACAAAAGTATTAAAATAAATCTCACTCACAGTATACTGGAGGGTGATCACTCCCTATTTTCAAAGTCAATTCAAATCTGACCACTCAAGTCTCTAATGAGATTTTCCTAATTAATCATCATAATTCGATATCAAATAAGGGCCTAGTTATGGATTTTTAATTTTCTTTCCAACCAAAACTACCTAATTTGACAAAATTTATTCAAGAGTTAAAGAGATTTCCTTTCTCTGACCTAGGGTTTCTCAGATCTCGGATCTAGCTTTCGTTCGCCCGTCGGTTTGGTCTAAAACCTAAATGTTTCCAAATTCGAAACAATTGTGAGCAATTTAAGTCCAATTACTAAAGAAATTCGAAACCTAGTGCGAAAATCAAAACTTTGAGTCATTTACCTTCGCAGAGGCTCACGGACTATCACGGCCATCGCGGGCTCGTGGGCCGCTGCTGGTGGTTGACGGGCCGGCGGGCCTGGTAGGCCTGCGAGCCTGATGAGTCTGGCGGGCCTGGAGGGCCTGTAGGTCGACAATGGGCTGCGGGCCGGACTGGGCCGCAGTGGCTAGGGCTCGCGCTCGCTAGCTGGATCTAGCGCTCGCGCAATGGGTCACACGCTGGAGTACTCACGCTCATGTTGGGGCACACTCGAGTAGTGGATCGCGCACTGGAGTACACTGTGCTCGTGCTGGGGCATGCTGGGGCGGCTATGCTTGCACAGAGGGCCGCGCTGGAGGGCGCGCTGGTGTAGGGGAGCCCATACTGGGGTGCGCTGGAGCGCGCAGGGGCTCGTGCAGAGGCGCACAAGGCTCGTGCAGAGGCGTGCAAGCTGAGGCGCGCTCAGGCTCGCGCTAAGGGCCGCGTAGTGCACGCTAGCGCTCGGGAGAGCACGCAGTCGCACGAAGGAGAGCGCAGTGGCTCTCGTGCAGGGAGGAGCTGCAGCGGCTCGCTCACGGGAAGGAGGAGTTGCAGCGACTGTGGGTGGCACGCGGCGATCTTCACGGTGGAGGATGGCAGATTCGCGGTGGAGGGCGATCGAGAGGGATGGAGATCGCGAGAGATAGAGAGAGAGTGAACAATGAGAGAGAGAATCCGAGAGGGAAGGATAGAGAAGGAGAGAAGAAGAAGAAGATGGTGATGGTGGTGGCGGCGGTAGGTCACGGCGGAGGGATGCGGCGGAGAAGGAGATGGCGCCGCAGAAGGTGAAGAGGCGGGGAGAAAGGGAGACGAAGAGTCGGGGAGAGAGAGAGATGAAGAGAGAGAGAGAAGGATTGGGGCTAAAAGCCCTAATCCCAAATTGGGTGGGGGTGCTGCGTTTTGTCTCAAAACGCAGCACTCCGCTGCTGTTTTTTTTTTTTTTTTGGTGTTACAAGGAGTGTATATAGAAGCCAAATATTATCATCACCAACTGAATCCATCCTAGAAGGTAAGATTTTCATTTACAACCATTCTTTATAATATCACCATGTAATTATAATCATTTTAGTATTGTTTTTTTATAAATAAATTGACATAAAAGATTGTGAATGAAGTTGGTCACTATTATGCAGTTATCTATTTAGTTTCGGAATTATCTAGTTTTGATGCTTAGATTGCACCTTCAAATTGTGACACTAACATTGTTAGTGATCAAAGTAAACATTTTTTGTTTGAAAATCTTAGAAGACATGCACTTGTGGGGTATACAATCTTTTCTTTTTGGGTTTTATATATATCCATCATTCTACTTGCAAATCAATGTATCAATCATTCTTGCATATTAATATAATTCTTATTACTCTTATATTATTTTTGCAATTTCTTTGTTTTATAGTTTTCTAATTTTCTTAAAGTAATTCAAATCTACACCATCTTAAAAACGTTGTCATTATTAATTTCATGTGATAACCAAAAATAAAAGATAGTAAATTTTCCTATCACTTGTATTAATTTATAATAAAATATAATAACATTTCCTAACACTAGTAGTAACCAATAATAAAATACAGTAATTTTCCTTAGACCTGCGCTAACCGATGATAAAATACAATAACTTTTCATAACACTTATGCTAACTGATGATAAAAAACAGTAATATTTTTTAACACATATGATAACCGATGATAAAAAGTAGTAACTTTTACCAAATCTTTTCAACCGACGACAAAAGCCAAAAGTTTTTCCTAACACTTATAATAACTGACAATAAAACACAGTAACGTTTCCTTACACATGTAACAATTGACGATAAAAGACAGTAACTTTTAGCAATATTTTTCTAATTGTCGGTCTCAAATCAGGACATGCACGAATAGAGACCAAAATTATCGGGATAAATCTATCCCATTTAGTGTATAGCCAACTGAAGGCCCATCGATCAAAGAAGGTACCGCCAATGGTTTGAGTGGGTTTTGCAGACGGTTTTTGTCAATCTAGCTAGGGCATTTGTTTTGTAGTGTCTCTCACTTTCTCTCACTGGATATTTATAATTTTGTGTTTTGAGTATTTTATTTATTATTTTGACATCATGGTATGATATATTTTTATATTTTTATATATTTTAGTATTTCAATATTTTTTCATATGGATTTAATTTAAGAAATGATTCACAATGAATTAATAAAAATTATTAATAAAATTTTAGAAATTAAAATAAATAAATATATATATATATATATATATATTTTTTTTTTGTTGCAACGTATTTTGTGATGCAACAACAAATAAGCAATTTTTTTTTATATAAAAAAAAAAGGAAAACAACTTGTGACGAAAAATGCAATGCCAAGGAAGAACTGTGCGAGGAGCACATTGGCAACATACCTTTGTGATGTTACATGGTGTCACTAAAGATAGCAACAGAAGTTGCAATAACAAAGGCTTGGCATCTCTACGATGTATGTGTGAGCCCCAAATTCATCAGGAAACCTTCCAACAACTTGCAACTTATCTTGCATCGAAATACCTAGCATTGCTATAATGTACGACTCACTTGAAACGACCAGTGGCATCAAAAACATTGGCGACTCATGTTCTATGCTAATAGTTTTAGCCATGAATTTCATATTGACACTTCTGTCTATTGTAAATTTTGCAATACATCTATATTTGTTCTATACAAAAAATTTTCAATGGGCATTTTTGCAACAATTATATTTTACGTTGCAAATCCTTTATGTTTTTCGTATGATTTCCATCACAAAGCTACATTGCAGCAGTCCTATTTTTTCATAGTTTGATAACATAGAAATGTTATGTGTTCTTGACTAATAATCAAAGAAACGAACCTTTCGAAAGTGCTGGTTTTTGCAAATGAGAGGCCTTTATAACCACTTCTTAAAGGTCACATTAAAGGTTCAACTAAAAAAACAGGTCATATAAATGCTTTTTAATTATCTATATGTATTGATACGTGATTTTGATGTTATGAATTCAGATAAATATACCCTAGTTTAATATTGTGTATAGTGTGAGGTAAGTGACGTTCTCACGAAAATATATTATACTTCCAAATATGAATAAACCTAACATAAGTTGGACAAATTAAATTAAAGATGCGAAATTATTAGAAATTGCTAGAAACAAAATTGAAGATATGAAATCCTAATGTGATGGAAACCCTAATATGATGAAAACCCTAAAACATTGATTTCATCTATTTTTAACCTTTTATACGGTTGAATCTTTTCAATCCCTAAGTTCATTGGCTAATGAATTATTATTGATAATGACGAATTTTTCAAAATTAGAATCACCCAATGGTCATATAATAAATCCCTAATTTGACTAATCAAAACCCAATAGTTATGCAATTTTGATTGTACCGAACTGCATTAAGTTATATGGACACTCTGCAATTTATGGTTTCCACTAAAATTTCACACATGAAATTAATCTAATAGTCATACTCATAATCTCATATGAATTTTATTGTTTGAACTAATATCGTACACTTATATCAATCATGCATGCATTCAATCTCAAATAATACAAAACGCAGGCAAAAACATTTTGATGCATTAAATTCAACAATATAATTTTATCAAATAATAATCATGCCAATGAAACTCAAGGGAAATAATTAAATCAGGCCAAGAAATTATTAAAAATATAAAATCCATCGAGTTTTAGGAGTAAAAAATTTAACTAGACATTGAAAAAAAATAGAAATCATTACAACCCTTTAGCATATGACGAAAGAAGTCGAAGTTATCCTCCATAATGGGTGATGGAAACTTGATACTTGACTTTGAATTAGAAACCTGCTATTGTTGGGATAATAAGTGTGACGACTTATTATCCAAACGTCACACCCCCTAACAAAAAGAAATAAACATACAAATACGGAAGTAATCAATCCAATTAAAATGCGACGCCTAGATTCGCAACAGTCGCACTTCCCGTATGTGATAATACAGAAGGAGATTTATATTAAAAGAAAATAAGTTACTTGTTCCTTCCAAATAAAATATCGACAAAATCTCCCCTATACAATGACTATTTATACACTTGGGGTTAATAGGAAAGCTGATTGAGATTAATATGACACTTCTATTATCAAACAAGCTGATATGAATAGCCTTCATGGCCATCCAGCAAAACGTACTATAGTATATGAATATCATATCCATAAAACTATATATAATAGGTTTTTATGTGTCAAAACTATACATTTATATAGAAATACATTCCAAACTATTAAAAAGAAAACAAATAATTACATGTCTCAAACAAAATAAAAGGGGGTCCATAATGGGTAGGGATATAAATCCCTCAATTCAAATACCTCTACCCTGGGCTTCCCTCTCATCTCTCAGATCACCTGAAAATGAGAACATCAAGGTTAACATAAGCTGACCATGTACATAGGGAACTAGTCGCATGCATGTCAAGTGAGCAAATATAGAAATATCAATACCAATATACAATAGCGTGACATTGAATGGTACATAAGAGATATACATTATCTCAATCAATGCTAAAGGAATATGAGCAATTACGACTCTAGATTTATTATCCTTCTCTACCTTTGTTGTTCCAATTTAAATTAACATATAAAGAAATGAATAGAATGTCGAACCATGCATGAGGGTTTGGAAGAGATACATCAAATATTTCATCTGTTTCTAATTCTATTCTCATAGGGAGAAGAGATACATCCATAATTTCTTAAATTTAGCCCATAGGCTTCACAAAACTTTCACAACTCCACATACGAATTATACCCCTTAAGTTTCGCCCGTAATTTTCGCAAAACTTTCAGAGAAATCACTATAATATCATTTTCTCATTATATTACTTTATAGTCACATGAGTAATAATCATCAGTGAGTTTTTCAAATGGTTATGTTATCCAAGTCTTTGGACTCATCGATTGCCATAACAACATAATTGAATTTGACAACTAAAGATTGAAGAATTTTATAAACCACACGATCATCTTTAATCTCCTCCTCATATATTTTCAATTGGTTAACAACAACCAATATTCTTGAGATATAATCTAAAACTTTTTTCAAAATATTCATTTGTAAAGAATTGAACCCGCTCCTTAAAGATTGCGGCGTTACCTTCTTCACCTTGTCAACTCCCTTAAAGGAGTTTTGAAAAATGTCCCAAGCTTTCTTTGGAATTGTTGCACCCACAACTTCTCAAATGTCATCTCATCTAAATCTTGATGGACGAGGGTAAGAAACTTTTGATCCTTCTTCGTACTTTAAAATGCTTTGCATTGGGCTAGACTTGGAGTGTCAATGCTACTAGGCTCTACAAAACCTTTCTCCACCGCCTGCCAAACATCAAAAGCTCCATGCAAGGCCTTCATATGAATACACCAATTTCAAAATTTTCTTTGGTAAGTGTTGGAACTACAAGAGAAGATGACATCATTTCTACAACAAATTGAGCAAATTATCTCCGATACAGTTTGTTTAATGGTGTGTTCAGAAATTCTCAACTAATACTTTAAAACGATGCTAGAGTTTGAATTTATGAACTCCAAAAATATAAGACACTGAAACTCACAAGAGGGAAGTTAGAGGAAAGAATAAAAGTTAAAAGCTACTTGAACTCTTTCTTGTATTGATAGAATGAATTGCCTGAATCTTTAGGGATGCACCAAGGGGGCTTTGTGTAGTACTTCAGCCAAAACACACATTTAATATATTTATTGAAAGCTAGGACTAAAAACATCAAAGAACCTAGCAACTAAAGAGACAAAATCATATTGTAAATATTTTTTACCCATAAAAAACATTATTTTTTGACATTCTGCATATGTTTTATATTTTATATTTTGATTCTTTAATATTTGGTGAGACCTTTAGAATTCTGTGGCTCTCCTCATTTCAACATTTTTAATGGGATTCGCACTACAAAAAAACAAGTTTTTAGCCACAAATTTAGCGACGAAATTTTAATAAAAATTTGTCGCTAAATTCGTTAGCGATGAAATTAGCGACAAAAAAATTTTCGTCACTAATAACACGTCGCAAAAATTTAGCAACGAAAAATTAGAAATTCGTCGCTAAATTTAGTGACGAATAATTTTTTGTCGCTAAATTCGTCGTAAATTTAGCGACAAAAAATTTTTTGTCGCTACAATTTACGATGAAAATCTAAAATTCGTCGCTAAATTTAGCGATGAAAAATAATGCGCTCCCGCCTGAACCTGAGCCCGCCCGCCCGCCCGAGCAAGCATCAGCCCACACACCCGCCTGAGTTGGCGCCCACACACCCTCCCTCACTTAATTCCTGAAAATTGCCTTTGCTTTGCTCCCACCATGGTTCGAACCCCTGCGCTTCCATAAATCTTTAAGATCCTATAACCATTAAACTAAATGTTAGTATCTATTATAAGTTTTTTTTTTTAACTTATTATCTTTTCTTCACATTTTTCTAATAATAATAAAATAATATAAAATAACAATTTATTATAAAATAATAAAATATTAGTTTAAAATAAAATAATAAAAGATATAAAAAAATAATAATACTATTTTTTAAAATGATAAAATAAAAATAAAATATAACATATTAATTAAAAATAATAAATGTGATAAATTTTTTTAAATAAAAAATAATAAATATATATTAACATTTTATTTTATTTAATTATATTTCAAATTTAGCGACGAATTCTGAAATTTATAACAAAATTAGCGACGAAATCTGAAATTCGTCGCTAAATTAATTTATTAAATAATAAATATATATTAATATTTTATTTTATTTTATTATATTTCAAATTTAGCGACGAATTCCAAAATTTGTTGCAAAATCAGCGACAAATTAGGAATTTGTCGCAAAATCAGCTACAAATTTGGAATTTGTCGCAAAATCAGCGACAAATTAGGAATTTGTCGCAAAATCAGCGACAAATTAGAATTTGTCACTAAATTCGTCGCAAATTAGCAACAAATTCCAAATTCGTCGCTAATTTTGTGACGAATTAGGATTTGTCTCTGAATTCGTCGCAAAATTAGCGACAAACTCCGAAATTCGTTGCTAAATTAATTTATTAAATAATAAATATATATTTATATTTGATTTTATTTAATTATATTTCAAATTTAGCGACGAATTCAAATTCATCGCTAATTTTGCGACAAATTAGGATTTGTCACAAAATTAGCGACAAATAAGAATTTGTCGCTGAATTCATCGCAAATTAGCGACGAATTTGGAATTCGTCGCTAATTTGCCACGACTTAGGATTTGTGAAGGAATTCGTCACTAATTTTGCGATAAATTCAAATTCATTGGAAATTAACGACGACTATTTTTTCGTTGGAAATTTCGTTAGAAATAGCGATGAAAAAAGTTTTCGTCGCTCAATTCGTCGCAAAATTGCAATAAAAAAAATTTGTCGCTAAATTTCGTCGCAAAAATGACATTTTTTTGTAGTGTTGACTCTTCAAACTTCTAAATAATGTTGGCTCATATCAATAATCATTTTATCTCCATATAAATATCAAGTTTGTTTTCCAACAATAGAGTCCACTGCATTGGGAGATGAAGGCTTTTCGATTTTTTTAACCTCTGCTAACATTTTTCACATCTAATTATGCCTATGTTGAGCCTTTAGACTTTGCAAACTTCTTTTAACATACGTGTCAATCCAATTCATGGAATTTTTAGTTGAGTATATTAGTTTGGTGCTTACTTATTGAGAAACCATTATACTCTCTACATTGCTATAAGGCTTGAATTACCCTTTATAAAGGACTGTATTTTCTACACTGAATTTCCCTCCTATACATTAAATAAGCTACCATCTCTTTTACCCTTAGGATTTTGCATTCCCATTTGCAAATGTTAATTTGTCAAATACGATTTTAATTGGCTCCTTCAAGTCCATATGAAGTAGTTGGTTACTCCAAGTAGGTCGGCTACAACATTACCTCTGACTTTCCATACTTTATCACAATATTTAAGTGTTCTCGAAGATCCTCTTGGCTATCATGATGGTTATGCAGCATAAAGCATATAACTCAACATCTACTATTGTCTTTGTTGGCATTTTGTTAGCCAACTTAAATCTTTCGTCCTAAATGCTCACCAACTTGATGCTTTAGTCTTTGTGACAACCTCCTATCAAGGTGTCATCCCTTTTAATAAAAGGAATATAAGATATGGCATAAGCAAATTAAACACCACATTACATGCAACACCTGGAACAACTCTATGAGCTATGACTTCATGTGTAACAAAACGGAAGGAAAAATTTTAAAATTTTACTTTGCTAAACATTTTGTCAAGAAAATTGGGTGTAGTTTCCCCCTAAAAATGATTGTTCAGCCACTTAAGGCATGTAAAGAAATCTGATAAACATGCATAATAATACTCCATATGTAAACAATAGTTAGCAGGCATCAATAGCCCTTATTGCCTGCCGAGCATCAATATTATAGACACCGTTATCAGTAATATAATCAGCTAAACAAATGGATGACGTGAGAGCCCTGAAGGTCCCAACATGACATCACAAGCTATTAGCATTATCAAGCTAGCCAAAAGATAACATACATGTCATAGAGCATAAGGAGACCTGTATACATCACATCAAACTTGTAGAATATAAAAGGGTTGGTAACAAAAAGATAAGCATCTCAAGTTCCTCTACTCCCCAATCTATAGAACACCTGAAAAGAAATAAGGAGGCAATTTTCAACTACAATATCTTCAAACTATGCAAATATTTTTTTATGAAACACGACACAAACATAAGGCATATATAAATCATGGCATACATGAATTCATTTCTTTGTGCTTAAGTATTAGATATTTCTCATATTATCTAAAATATGAGATTCTGATTGATCCTTTATCTGGTTAAATTCTAGAAATATCATGAGTGTCATTTCTATAAAGATATTAAAATATTCAATACCGAGCAAAATAGATGAACACTTAGTCACAGGATCAAATTGGCCATTTTCATATGTTTCTCTTCATGTTTATACTATGAAGGACTACAAAGATGGAACTAGTGGGTTGCATAAATAACATTTAAACATATATAACGTGGCAGAAGTTAATGCATCAAAGAAAAGACTTAAAACATTATGGCATGGTCTATAGAGGACTCTATTTTAAAAACTCACTATGGATCCAATTCTCAATGAATAACTACATCTGATAAGCCATTAGAAAATTTTAGAAGTCTAGTTTCCATAAAAGAAAACTTCACTCGATTTGGAGTAGCATGCAAGAAGTCATGAGGAAATGAGTAAGGTATACTCAAACTATCTCATTCCAGTTTGTGCTTACAGACTTTGAATGGCCAATTATTAATGAAAACCCTCTCCTATACATAATTTAAAGTTTTGGAAGTTTATTTTATATGCAAGGAAACTACACTGAAATTGGATTTCAGCAGAGAAAGTTATTAGTTAAAAAGTAGAAGTGAAAATACAGCAAATTTGTTCGATTCTCCGTGAAAACAGAAAAATCAGCGTCGGAAAATCTCCCCCTCAATTAGGCCCTGTAAGCGATCAACCCAAATTAGTAGGGGCGAAGTCCCGGATACTGGGTTTATGGTCTAGCCATGGTACAAAAAAAAATACAGCAAATTTAAAAGGCTTCCTATGCTACGTCAAAATTGAATTTCTTTCCGCGTGTGAGGATCCGTTTTGAGATCGTGATAGTGCTTTGGCTATGGTGGAGAGGAAAACAGGAAGAAGACGATTGAGATTTTGAAAAATGTTTCAAGAAGTGGAATTGACCTTTTTTAATATCCCTTTCTCCAGTGTGATGAATCACTAATCTTGGGGTACTTAACCACATGAAAGCTAAACAATGAATATAAAACGTTATCTAGCATAACATATTAACATAGTATATTTAAAATAGAATTAATATAACAAATCAACCAGTGTGAAAGGAGGGTTTTTTTTTTTTTTTTAGTTATATAACAATTTGAATCTGGAATCACCAAATTGACGGAGAGGGTTTGTACCACTAGGTTATTCCTTGGGGACAGTGTGTAAGGAGGTTATAGTGTACAAAACATTCCAAAACCCCAAATAAACCATCGGTTGGTCCCTACACGAGAAAAACTAAGCCGAACAATTGTTAGAGTTCACTCAAACTCTAAAGAGAGAGCTCCCATAATAGATAAGGAACATGTAACTGATGGTTGACATGCAACAAATATAAAACATATATGACATGATATGTCATACTTGCTGGACAAACATACAAAAATACTTAACAAACTACAACAATGGGTTATGTGAGTAGAAAACGATCACACATTAGCCAAAATAGGTCACAGGGATGTTTGCCGCTATCTAGCAGACAATAGAGTGCAATCAAAACAAAGACACTATATAATTAACATTTACATCTGCAATTAGTATACAAAGAATATACAAAAAATTATGGTTTTTGTCCATAAGCCCCATCTAGGGCCCATTAATGTCAAGTTAGGTCGTCAAACTATGTCAAATTATGGCGGCAAACTTGGCCGAACTAGAGTAAACTACGAAAATCGGGCCAAACTGGATCAAGCTAGTCAATTCTATCAGATCGGGCCGAAGCAATCAAACCGAGTTAAGGTATCAAATCAAGGACTAACAAATGTCTAGGTTTTCTCTTCTTCAACTTAAACCAAGGATTAACAAATGGGGAGACCAAAAATGGGCTTCTCTCAGCATCCTATGAAGTGGACTTTGCAATATGGGTTATAGTGTGTAGGCCTCATGCGGCTACACAAAGCAACATCGTAATTAATAGGAGAGAAAAAGCACCTTTATTAAGTGGAGGAAGATAAGGGGAACTATAAATCCTAAGAAAATCAGCAAACATAAACAACTGCATTAAACCATGAGAAAAGGATTAAATATAAGCTTAACAAGGGTAGAGAGAGAAAATTTACATCCAATATATGTGAAGGAGAGAGAAAAATTTACATCCAATATATGTGAGGGAGAGAGAACAATAGGGATCGACAATGGTGGCTAGGGTATTTTTATGAAAAGGGACAGAAAGATCATGGCAAAAAGAGAAAGGCAATAAGAGAGAGACAAATCAAGTCATATAGAAGGGAGAGAGAGAAAAGGCAACCGATGTTTAATTTTAGGAAATTACCAAAGTACCACAGACGGGGTAATTTTTGTAATTAAAAAGAAGTTAGAGCATCTTTAAAAAATATTTCAAAATCTATCACTTTAAGCCCCCAACACTAAAAGGTTTTGGAAAAAGGTCCCTAGAAGAGGGCAAAAGGTGTTAACCCTTCAAGTGAGTTTTAATATGTGACATGATTCACAATGGCCCAACCAAGTGGCAAGGGGAGGTTTTCAAACTTTGAAAAGCTTCCAAAATGAGTTGAGTCATGACCATAATTATTATGTACATTCCTCAACCCGAAAGCCACAGTGGTAAGAACATTTTAGGATGTTACAGCTAGGCTAATGTTTTTAGTAGTGTTTGGAGGGGCCTCATAATGAATTGAACTTGTGTGTGCTCATATAGAAATTGTCTAAGAATATGAAAAAGTGTCTCCAAGATTTATACAATGGTACTCTTTGTGAGCTGATCATAACAACTATTAATGTAGAAGGGGACCGATAAGAACGAAGAGTTGGTCCCAAAATATTTCCTTTCTAAAAAATTCTTTTTCCTTGACAAAATGTGAACTCTGTTCAATAAGCGAAACGCATTAACTATTTACTCTCAGGTTGGCAGTGAGGAAAGGAGAAGGGCAATTACTCATTCTTAAAATCAACATTCTTAAGACCAAAGAGTTGGGCAGAAAATGGGAAAAGTTCACCATTCTGGAATATGCACCTTGGTTAGAAAATTTTGCATAATTGTTGAGAAAGGATGTCTACCACAATTGTATGCACTAATTTGGTGACACACCTACCAATTGTATATGACAATTTGGGTGACTCCTTGGTTAGCAGTGTTTGGTAATATTAGTTGTTCCCACCATTTACAGGGTCTATATTTCACTTAAATTCTTACTTAACCTATACACCAATTTCTGTGAGACCTATCGATGAACTCCCCAAATAATGCTGCTATTCACCACAACCCAATAGTGTCCCAATAAAGTAGTTAGGCCAAATTTTAATAACTTGACTGTATCAACTAAATTAGATGATTAATCAATCAATATGCCATGTGATTCCCATTTGAAATTCAAGATAATATTTTTCGTATATGGTTCTTGATCAACAATATATATATAATTCAAGTAAAGACCATACACTTTAGGTATGCATGGGTTGATATGCTACGAAAACAAGTAAAGACCATACTGGTTTATGAGAAAATCCATGGTTTATATTTAAAAAATTAATACATAGTTGAATGCATAGATCTATATATACACAAATCACTCTATTTATATATATATGTATCTATATCGGTTGTTTGCATATCATTCAACCACATTGATATGCAAATATATCAATCATTAAGCTATGCTCAACTAATTTATAGTGTGGTAGGATATTGGAATAAATTGTACTTTTATTTTTTTTTATAAATAAATCATAAATTTGGGTATATATAATCATCAACAGGGATATAGAAATTTATATATAATTATATAAATTCAATCAAGTTCAAAATTTAATGATTTGTATGTTTATATATGTTATAGACAAATATACACACACATATATGTATGTATATATATTATATTACAGATTTAGATTTAGATTCAGATTTTGGTATTTTTGCGGTGCAATATTTTTAAATTAATTAACAGAAACAACATGTTACTAAAATAACCTCTATGGTGTGGATTGATTAATTTAAAATATTAAGATAATTTTATGTTGGGGTTTCACGTAGATAATGATTGCCCCAAAGGAGGGTTATTATTTTGCCAAAATTCTAACACAACTGTGGTAATAACTATGTAACAATTATTAAATTTTTCATAGTCATTTTAAAAAAAAAGGCTTATTATTTGGTATAGTAAGTTATTGTCAACATTTTATTATTGTACAAAGGTACCTCTTTCAAATAGATTTTTCCATCCAAAAACTAAATTTTAATGTTGAGTTATGCATCTTGTGATGGGATTTGTCATTATATAAATGAAATTTTGATTATGAACATGTTGCTTTGTTTATTTGTTCTTTTTCTCGTGAATGCTTCTATTACAACAATATTTGCAAATATTAACTCTTTCTCTCTGCTCAACGGCACAAACTTTAAGAATAGGAAAAGGAGTGTTAGGATCGTTCTAATTGCATGGCTCTAGACCTTGCTATGCATGTTGATCAACCTATTACCATTATGGATACAAGTGTTAAAATAGACAAAAATGGGCCTCATTCTCAGCCCAAAAAAGGCAACACTTAGCTTCCTAGAAAGGCCATAAAAGGTCCCAACTAAATTACTCCCAATAAGTGGTTATGTTAAAATATTTGATTGATTTTATTAACCACTATAATTGATTTAGTCAATTATTATGATTAATTTAATCAATCATTCAATTATTATAATTGATTTGATCGATTATTATATATTTGGTAAATATTAAAATTGATTTAGTCAATCATTATATATTTTGTTGACTTAGTTAAGATTGATACAGTCAATTATTATATATTTAGGAGATTAACTTTATTTCGATTCCTTTCCTTATCTCTAGTACTTGATATTTCCTTATTTTTAGTCCAATATTTATATTCGCTTTTTCTTTGACGTAAAAATGTATATATATAGGTGTTGTATCATTCTTAAAAATGCAAAAAAGCAAGTCCAATCTCCACGTTTCTCGTGTTAGCAATCTTCTCCTTTCCTTTATAAAGGGCAATTATCCCTCTTCTTTTACAAATATTTTCTTTTATCGATTAAAACAAAAATTCTATGCTCTTCTTTCAATACTCTTGCTCCATCATATTCAAAATTTCAACATGATACTGGGCAAACTTCGATTCCTTCCTCTTCAAGTTTAGGTGATACCCTTTCTCAAATCAATTCTTTTCATTTACAACCATTCTCTTTCATTTTTTTTAACTCCTTAAATTATTTCCAATAGATTACTTAAGTCAAGAAGTCCTTAAACTCAAGAAATCTTTTATGTCACATTACAAAGGACTCTCTTGAGGAGTTGGACCTAACATTCAAAGAGTAAAAAATAAGCGATAACTAAGTGTTCATCTTATTCACAAGTTCTATTAAACAAACTCATAGAACTATGATGACTTGCTCTTCTCCAAACTCTAAAACCCCTATGGGATCAAATATATAATGTTTATGGGTTAGAGTCAAATTTGGAAAGAGTTTACAAGATTAAAAAGTGAATTGCCAATATCAAGAATGATGAGAAAGCTCTCTCTCCCAATTATTCGATGATTTTGGAAACATTTGCAATGAATTCAAGACTTTGAGACCGATCATAAGCGATCTCAAAATTCTATAAAAAAGAGAGGATGAGGACAAATTCTTTGGTCTCCTTGTCTCTCTTGGAGAGCAATTCAAACAGTTCGTTAAGAAGTCAGTCGAATGAAGAATTTTTCTTTGTGCGAAGAAGTGAGACCAATGATCTAACAAATAGAAGCAAATATGAAGCTTGAAGATGCTCCTTAATCCAAGGTAGAAGGGTATAGTTTCAATTCAACTATAAAAGGGCAAATAGCTAAAAAAGTGTAGCATGTGGCCAAAAAAGGCTTGCGCTTATTGTGAAAAGCCAAATCATTTGCAAAAAAGATGTTGTCTTCTTTATCCTCACCTGAAACCTGAGCACTTGAAGAGAAAGGGATAAATCTCTCTAAATGTGGCCCAAAATGCAATATTTAAGTTGGCTATCGAGAGTACCATTTTAAAAGTACTACTCGAGCAAGCAATGACCAATCTAGATACTTGCTCAAACTGAACTTTGAATTTGTAAGATTGGTTAGTAGAATTAGGTTGCGACCATTTATATGATTAGAGATAAAAAGAAATTTAGAAACAAAAATATCTCTTAAAATCATAAGACAGTCAAAGAAGCTAATAGGCATAACTTAAATATAAAACAACTAATGGAAGCTAATTGTTGAGTTAAATACGTTTTGATAAACATTAAATGTAATTAATAATAATTACAGTTAACTAATTAAAAATTTAGAAGTCTTTAAAATTTGTCAGAATTAAACTCAAAGCAAGCAGGTCAACTTGTAGAGAAAAGAAATTGATTTACACAAGGGATTGCCTTTGACAATAGATAAAAAAAGTTGACCTGCATGTTGCACAAGTTGACTTATCCTTGCCCCAAGTCAACCTAACCTTAAGACTAATTCGAGATTTGAATTTTTGAAAAATGGCTAAGTATGTAATATGGTAAGCTGACTTGGTGAAATGGACAAGTCTACCTATGGCATTGGAAAGAAGACTTTGAGGCTTACAAATTTTGTGAAAAGTACAGAAGTTAATTTAGACCGGAAGATATCTTAAAATTAGAAAAAAGTTGTTGCAGTGTTAAAATTCAAAAAAGAGAAATCCTTGTTGAAGAGGAAAACCATTTGAGTTTATCTAGTGGGAGATCTTTAGGTTAAAGTTGTTGATAACTTCAAGAGTCCTCTAAATCAAGGATAAGGATCAAGTTTCTAAATTTTGAAAGAGAAAGAGGATAAATTTTATTATCATAACTCAAGTTTCCAAATTAAAGTGAAAAATCAAGTCTGTTAAGTACTCACCACCTTTTGTTGATTAGGATTTTGGATCTATGAATATAAGACTGCCTCACACGAATTTATAAGAGGAGGAGGAGAGCAAAACCAACCCTGGCTACTTCCATAAGATGATCTTTCATCTCCTCTCAGTGCACAAGAGGTTGTAATGTTTTCTATACCTTTTTTTATATCCTTAGTATGTCTCGTTAGATTTCTTATTCCTAGAACTTTATGCATTCTATTCTTTGGTTAATAGCATGATTTGATTTATTTCTTTCTCTTAAATCTTTATTTGCATAATTATTATTTGATGAGATTTTATTATTGCACTTAATGCTTCAAACATATAGGATCCTAAGTTCTAATGATTAGAGATTGAATGCATGCATGATCAATATGATTGTAAGAGATTAATACAATACAATAAAATCCATATGGGGTTATAAGATTGATAGATTATTAATTCTGTGTACGGAGATTTTAGGGGAAACTGTAAATTATAGATTTTTCATAAATTATAATGCAATTCGGTTTAATTAAAATTATATGACCATTGAGTTTTGATTAATCAAATTATAATTTTATTGTATGACCATTGGGTAAATCTAATTTAAGAGAAATTTACCATCATCATTAATAATAAATCTATAATCAATAAATTATAAAAGATTTAAAAGAATTCGACCATGTGAAAAATTAAAAATATATGAAATTGATATTTTAGAACTTTATAAAATTAGGGTTTTCATCAATTAATTTTTATCGTTAATATTTTTTGCAGTCTTAATTTATTTTGTCCAATTTAGATAGGGTAATTTAAAATTGGTAATACAATATATTCTTATGAGAACGACACTTGCTTACACACAACATTTGACTAGGGTATATTTAACCGAAATCATAATACACCAAAATCGCGAAATAAGTTTCTGACGTTGTTGTTGGAAATATTCTTGCATACCAATCCAAAAAACTCTTGTTTGAGATTGGATAATATCTTTACTTTCTTTTTCATATTTTTTTATATATAGTCTTTTAGGGTTACACAGTCATTGTTTAGGGTTTAGATTGGATTCGGATTTGAGAATTTTTGGGATCTGAAAAAAATATTCAGACTTAGGATTTTGCTATCACTTATTCCAAAGGATTTCACCCTGCTGAGCAAAACTTATGGCTAAACTTGTGGCTACGTCACAGGCACCATGCTATCTTGGCCAAATTCCATTGCTTTCATAGGTTTTTCCATTTTCTTTTGATTTTTTCTTAATGTATAGGGTTTTTCGCTTGCTTTATTAAGTGTCTCCATGCATTATTTTACCATTTTCTAGTGATTTGTACTTCTAGATAGGTGATCTAGATTTTCTTGAGTAGTTCTTGTAGTGTGATTTGTAGATCAAATTTTGAACTCTTTTTTTAGTGTCGATATAGTGTGTGCTGAAATCCAAAAGTCTTGACCTATCTTAATTTTCGATCTTGAGATAGTGAGGACATTATGAACCACTCGTAAACAAGTTAGGGAAGTCAAGAAAGAAGCAATAGCCCATGAGAACAAAGCAATGAGGGAGTACTTGATGCCTAGACTTCTGGACATACAAACTAGCATCGCACAACCCATAGTTGAAGCAAACAACTTTGAGCTAAAGCTGAATCTCATTAGCATGGTGCAAACAAATCAGTTTGCTAGAGAAGCTTATGAAGATCCAACCAGCCACTTGAAAATTTTCATGGGGATCATTGATATGATTAAATTTAATGGAGTTAGCCCCAATGTTATAAAGTTAAGGTTATTTCCTTTATCTCTTAGGGGAAAGGCAAGGGTATGACTTAACTCTTTTCTTACTAATCACTTACTAATTAGAAAAATTTATCTCAAACATTTCTAGCTAAATATTTTTCATCTAGTAAGACGATTAAACTATATAATGATATTTTTAGTTTTAATTAGTTTGAGGGTGAATTTTTGTATAATGTTTGGAAACAATTTAAGGATTGGATTAAGAGGTGCCCACATCATGGTATAGCTGATCGGATGATTTTACAAACTTTTTATGGTTGTCTTTTAAATTGGGTTAAAATTACCATTGATGCAGTGGCAAGGGTTGCAAGTCATATGATGAAACCTATGCATTCCCTAATGACATGGCCTCAAATCAGTATGATTGGTCTTTTGAACATGAGATTCCTTGACAAAACGTTGGTGTACATAAGGTCGATTGTTTTACGATACTTAATACAAAAATAAACTCTATAATTAATGTCATGAATGCTAATCAAATCAATGCTGCGACAAACAAGGTCTTGTATTGTGATTCATGTGGTGATCCTACTCACATATCTTCTGAGTGTCAACAGGTGCAGCAAGCAAACTATGTTTCTAACTTTCACTGGTTTCAAAACAACCCTTGCTCCCACACATACAATCCTGGGTGAAGAAACCACTTTAACTTTTCAAGGAGTCAAAGAGTACCACCAAGACCAAGCAATCCATCAGGCTTTACTTTGGGAAATCAATAGCCAAGGGAAAGTAAGGTAACATGGAAGATCACAATTGATCCCTTAGCATTAGTAGCAAGTCAAAGAATTGAGAGTTTGATGACTACAACTAATTAAAGGATTGAAAAACTCAAAAATAAGATTAATCAATTGACTAACACCTTTTATTCTCTTCTGCAAGGTAGATTGCGGAATGATACTGAGAAAAATCCTAGAGTGCAAGCGAATGTAGTTTCATTGAGAAGTTAGAAGTAGTATAGGAGGAGTGATTCGGTCAAAGGATGGAAAAGATGGACAAGAGACCAAGGACAAGAACAAATAAGAGGTTGAAAAAGAGATCAAACAACCTACATGTGAGAAGTTCATGGCAATGGATCAAAAATAAGGAAGTTCTTTACCTTTGAGAGAGTATAAATCCCGTATTCTTTTACCTAGATGTTTGTTGCGTAATAATGTAGAAAAGCAATTTGAAATGGTTTTAGAAATTTTTAAGAAACTATATATTAACATTTCTCTTTTGGATGCTATTAAGTAGGTGTCAAGTTATAGGAAATTTCTGAAGAATATGATCACAAACAAAAGGAAGCTAGACGAAGTTTTAATGGTCAAGTTTATGGAGGAGTGTTTTGTAATTCTACAAAGGAAGCTATCGTTGAAACTCAAAGACGCAGAGAGTTTTTCCTTCCCTTACACAATCGGTTCCATTGATTTTTTGATATTTTATGTTAGTTGGGTGCTGATGTCAATCTCATATCATACTTTATGTTTTTGAAGTTAGGGTTAAGAGAGTATCGACCTACTAATATTTTCTTACAATTGGCTAATAAAAATATAAAATATCCAAAAGAAATTGTTGAGGAATTTTTGGTTAAAATTCATATATTTATTTTTTCTGTCAACTTTGTTGTCTTGGATATTGAAAATGATGAGAATACTTTATTAATTGTAGGTCGACCTTTCCTTGCCACTAGACATGATTTGATTGATATTTCTAATAGAAAATTGATTTTAAGAGTTATTGATGAAAAAATTAAGTTTGATGTCCTTGGTCAACGAAAAATTTTGATACACAAGAATTCTTTAGAATTAATTTTGAGCCTGATCGCATTAAGAGAATTGTTGAATATGATTTTAATATCTTTAATTCAAATGGTTCTCTTGAAAATTGTATTGCTAATTCATTGCACGTGAATCATGAGTTTCTAGATAATGAACAAAGTGATGCATGTACTATTTTTTATACAAATTTAGGTCAAGTTCGGATACAATAAGGGAGTCAAGAATGTTTGGGTGTCAAGGAAAAAGACAAATCACAACAGTCAATGGTAGGTCAAAAATTCTATCAATTCTATATTATTTTAATATGATAATTAAGTTGTATAGCATACTAATATTATATTATACTAATATAATAATTTTACTAATTACATCAGTAATAATTATATTATTTAAATTAATATTGATAATCATAATTATAATACTATATTATATAAATTATTAATTTAATATGATTGAATAATTTATGTTAATAATATTAATAGTTTAAATATTAATAATTTAAATTATATTAATTAAATTAATATAATTAAAATTTTAAATAAGGGCGTACCGTGTATGGCACCAGTGGCACAGCCGCGCAGGCACTCGGCATGTGCTGTGCCTGTGCGCTGCTGTGCCGCACAAGCTTTGCGGCATGTACTATGCACAGGGCGCGGCTGTGCCACATAAGCCTTCTTTTTTTTGGCAAAAAATGCTAGCAAAATGCTAGAATGCAGGTATGATCCCGTGACTTTCCATGAAATCCCAGTGTTTTAACTACTATACCACAATCTATTGATATATGTATTTGTTTGTTTTTTTTTTCCTTCTTTTCTATCGTTTCACTCTCTTTTTTTTTTTATCTTACTCTTACTTTTTTTCCCCTCATTCTATCACCTCTATTTTTTTCTTTCACTTTGCGTTGTGTTTTTTTTTTATTATCTTTGAATTTTCTTAAATTCAAATTAATATATTCAAACCATTTATTATTTATTTGAATTATGTATTTTTTTATTGTCCTTGAATTAATTATTATTAATTTAAATATATATGTAATAGTATTAATAACGTGTACATAGTAAGATAATAAGATAATAGTAAGTGTTACTCTATTACAATATATATTACCTATGTAAATATAATATATAAATATAATATAATATTATAATAATATATAGTGATATAGTTGTAATATCATATTATAGAACAATATAATTATATCATTACTTATTATATTATATATATATATGTAATAGTGTTAATAATGTAATAATAACATAATATAGTAACATAATAGTAAGTGTTATTTTATTACAACATACATTTCCTTATCTCACCCTCACTCTACTTTTTTCCTTTTTTCTCCATTCTATCACTATTACTATAATATAATATTACTATTTCTCAATTATAAATTTTAAAATATATTTTATAGCTTAATTATAAAATCTAAAATATAAATTTAAATTCAGTGTAATTTATACTAATAATTTAAATAATATCCACCACATTCCTTATTTATAAAAATTTTGAAATATAAATTAAGTATGATGATATGATTAATATTATTATTTAAAATAAGATAATAAATTTTTATGTTAATACCAAATGTAGTAATAATAAGTAAAAATATATAGTGTAATGTAGTAATATAATAGTAATATTTACTAGTGGTAGTATATAGTAAAATCTAGTAATATTTACTATATAGTACTAATAACACAGGTTAAATATGTAGTACTATTTACCTAATATAGCAATATAGTAATAATAAAATAAGATTATGTATGGTTGAGACAAATATAGTAATATACAAGTAACATATAGTAACATTTAATATGTAACCATAATAAAATATAGTAACATAACAGATAATAACATATAGTAATATTTACTATATAACCGTAATAAAATATAATAAAATTTACTAAAAAAATAGTAACATTTATTATTATAATAATGGATGTGAAATATAATAAATTTATTTGTTTCTCATGATAAAAAGATAATAACATTTACTATTAATATTTACTAATAACACAGGTTAAATATGCAGTATTATTTACCTAATATAGTACTAATAATACAGGTTAAATATATAGTACTATTTACCTAATATAGTAATATAGTAATAATAAAAGAAGATTATATATGGTTGTGACAAATATAATAATATACAAGTAATATATAGTAACATTTAATAGTAATATACAAGTAACATATAGTACTATTCGCTATATAGTACTATTAACACAGGTTAAATATGTAGTATTATTTACCTAATATAGCAATATAGTAATAATAAAATAAAATTATGTATGGTTGAGACAGATATAGTAATATTCAAGTAACATATAGTAACATTTAATATATAATCACAATAAAATATAGTAACATAACAGATAATAACATATAATAATATTTACTATGTAACCGTAATAAAATATAATAAAATTTGCTAAAAATAGTAACATTTACTATTATAATAACGGATGTGAAATATAATAAATTTATTTATTTCTCATGATAAAAGAATAGTAACATTTACTATTAAACTAACCACAATAGTCAAATTAACAGAGAATAATATAGTAACATTTACTATATAATCATAATAAAATATAATAACATTTACTATAAAATAGTAACATTTTCAAACAACATTGGTTTTGTTATACTTTTCATTTGGCGGAGCAAATTATGTATATTTTAGACTCAAGATCTTGTTTTAGACTTTAGATTTTATAATTTTGATTTTAAACATTATTTAAAAATATTTCTATAATTTTTATATGTAGAAATAATTATGAAATATTTGTTATAAAATTTTTGGAAATATGAAAACCGGGCATGATTATAAGTTTACTTAGTCAAGAAGTAAGTTGTCTGTGACTGTTTTCTTATTTTGGTATTCTCATATTATATTTATTTGCTTATAGTTTTATGATTGATTTATTGTCGAATCTTAAATTTTTGAGAAAAAAATATTTTCTCAAATTTCTCATATGTCACCATAATATTGTTCATCCTGAAATTATAGTGAAAATGGAGGAAGTAAGGAAAAAAAATTCAACGAGGATTAGAAGAACAAAGGAAAATGCACAAAGAAAAACAAAAATTCTGAAATTCTGAAATTTCAAATTGTAATCATTTTATTCAAAATTGTAATCATTGGAGATTTTTCTCTACTCAAATTCAATTTCAATAAAAGAATTTTTCTTCTCCAACAATCCTACCATCAAATGATAAATCAGACCCGGGATGAGTCAAAGTAGGCTAAATGAAGGATGAACCACATGTTCAATATCATTATAAATCATTTTTTCTTCTCCACCGTACAAGCATGCGATATGAATCAAACATTACACTAAGTATTCATTTTAACTAATTATCTTACATATGAATCAAACACTACACTTACTCATCTTAGTGAGTTTACTACACTCACAATCCACTAAATTTACCACAATCCACTTACTAAATTGACCACATATACCAAATTTATCACATTTAGATTTATCACATTTATAATACATCAGGATATATATGTAATATAATTCAATTTTCAAAACCATACACGCGATAATGCCTGCACGGTACAGCCACGCTAATGCCTGCGTTACAGTCGTGTAGGCATGCACACGCATACATTCTTGCATGCGCACTCATACATTCTCGCATGCGCACGCATACATTCTCGCATGCGCAGCACAGCCATGCTAGCCTCCGCGGTACAGCCGTCTAGGCATACTAACGCATGCATTATTGCACGAGCGGCACAGCCACGCTAACCTCCTCGGTACAGCCATCCAGGCGTGAGCACGCATGAATTATTGCATATGGGGCATAGCCTCGCTTGCCTTGCGGCACTGCCGTTTAGGCGTGTGTATGTACTCTTGCATGCTATAAAATAGTAACATTTACTATTTACATTTATTATAAAATAGTAACATTTACTATAAAATAATAATATTTACTATTATAATAATAGATATGAAATATACTAAATTTATTTGTTACTCTTGATAAAATGATAGTAATATTTATTATTAAACTAAGGATAATAGTCAAATTAATAGATAATAACATTTATTATATAATCACAAGAAAATATAATAACATTTATTATAAAATAGTAACATTTACTATTATAATAACGAATATGAAAAGTAGTAAATTTATTTGTCTCTCATGATAAAAAGATAGTAACATTTACTATTAAACTAATTACAATAGTCAAATTAACAGATAATAATATATAGTAATATTTACTATATAATCATAATAAAATATAGTAATATTTACTATAAAATAGTAACGTTTATTATTATAATAACGCATGTGAAAGATAGTAAAATTATTTGTCTTTCATGATAAAAGTATAATAACATTTACTATTAAACTAAGTATAATAGTCAAATTAATAGATAATAACATATAATAACATTTACTATATAACAACAATAAAATATAGTAACATTTACTATAAAATAGTAATATTTACTATTATAATAATATATGTGAAAGGTAGTAAAATTATTTGTCTCTCATAATAAAAGGATAATAGCATTTATTATTAAATTAACTACTAAATTTACAAATAATAATATATAATAACATTTACTATATAAGTACAAAAAATATAATAACATTTACTATAAAATAGTAACATTTACTATTATAATAATGCATGTGAAATATAGTAAATTTATTTGTCTCTCATGATAAAAGGATAATAATATTTACTATTAAACTAACCACCAAATTAACAAATAATAATATATAATAACATTTACTATATAAGTACAAAAAATATAGTAACATTTACTATAAAATAGTAATATTTACTATTATAATAACGTATGTGAAAGATTGTAAATTTATTTGTCTTTCATGATAAAATGATAGTAACATTTACTGTTAACCTAAACACAATAGTCAAATTAACAGATAATAATATATAGTAATATTTATTATATAATCATAATAAAATATAGTAATATTTACTATAAAATAGTAACATTTACTATTATAATAACGAATATGAAGATAATAAAATTATTTGTCTCTTATGATAAAAGGATAGTAACATTTATTATTAAATTAACCACAATAGTCAAATTAACAGATAATAACATATAATAATATTTACTATATAAGTACAATAAAATATAGTAACATTTATTATAAAATAGTAACATTTATTAAAATATATATCCGATAAACTGTTTCCAACACTTTTCTAAACGTCAATTTACATATCCTACATTTAGCATATCTTAAATATCTTATACTTACCATACTTACCACAACTTATCATATCCCACATATCCTATAATTATCTATCTTACATCTCTACACTTCCCATACGTTACATTTTCTACACTTTCCGTTATTTACCATATCCTTTTACACTTACAATTTCTTACTATATCTTTATGCTTATTCACCTATCATCACAACGACTATACATATAGTGTTGTCTATACAGACACTTTTCAAAATTGTTACTATAAAACATATATTTTACAAACACAACTTATAGCCGTAAGGATAGGGGTATGTAAATTCAAACATTCTTATATCTATAAGTATAAAGTGTTGTTTATACAAACGGTATGCTACATTTACCCACGATTCAAATTATTTTATCAACGACCATTTTAAAACCGTCGAAAAATCTATACTATTTTCGACAATTTTAACCATAACAGTTTATATAGTTTCAAAAAACCGTCACTAATACTTACAAACAGTAAACGTTACCATCGATATAATGTTTTTATTTTGTAGTATCTCATTCTCTCTTTCTACCTTTTTTGTGGTAAGTCCTTTCCAGCCCTTTTCTTTTAATCTTAGATTTGTTAATATAATTTTTTTATCCATGTGTGTTAATGTTGTCTATGTTTTTCTTTTTATCTTGTAGACTTGGTGTTTTCATTGCCCTCACTCTTTCTGTTTTGGTAAATCTCTCTCTATTAACCCCAAAAAAAAAATTCTCTCTCCGTGGTAGTCCAACAGTTGGTAGCTGCACCGGCGGCCTATTTATGGGCCAATGGGCTGCACATGTAGCCTACATATAAGTTAACAATGGTCTACATTCGAGTAACTTGACTACTACCTAACATCCGGACTTTTACCCTAATTAATCTAAATCAATCGCTACATAGCTCATTGTGGGTACGGGTCTCCCAATATTATTTTTTCCGTATTCAGAGAGAATCGAATTTCCAATTTGATTAAGCGATAAAGGTGCCCATTCCACCTATGCTAGTAAGTGTTGGTTCGAGCTGACTTATTTGAACCCCAAAAGCTAACCCCTGTTGTTGTTTTTTTTTTTTTTTGTTATACAAGAATTTAAATTTGGAATCAACAGTTTAGGAGAGAGAGATTTGTACCACTAATCTGTCCTCTTGGGACCTTGTTGTTTTGCCCCTTCGACTCATTCTTTTATATATATATATTTTTTATACTATAGTTTGGCCACCACCTAATATTCGAAACTTTATTCCGACTAATCTGGATCGACCGTTGCAAAACCCACTTTGTGGGGGCGGGTCTTCCAATATTGTTTTTCCTGTGTTTAGGGAGAGTCAAATTCTCGATCTGCTTAAGGATGAAGGTACTCATTTTATCTAAACCAATAAGTGTTGTTATATTTTTGAACTAATGGATTTAAACTTTGAATATTTGTGGCCCTGTGTTAAATTTATTAAACACTTGGGGCTGCCAAGCTGAACTTGAACCGGAGTTAATTGTTTAACCATTCTGTAATGTTAGGCCACCTTTTAATACCTATCGGCCCAAAAGTATACAGTGGGCCTCCCAAACATACATTAAATCATTGGGAGCTAGTTTGACGCCAATTATTGAAGCAAACCTTGTCTTTGGTTTAAGTATGGTCTAGTTTAATTCGACTTGATCTATTTAATCCATTTTGATTTAACCTATTAATACAATTTGACTCCTTTTGACTTTGTTAGGTAGTGGTGCCACTTAGGCTTGAACCCCGGTTTGCTTTCATTAAGATTTCTTCTGCGTGTATATTATATGCTTGTGACACGAGGTTGTGTATTTTGATTATTTGTGTGCCTGTCAAATAGGGGATGGCCATTGGGGTGGTTTATTTTGGCCAAAGTGTGATCTGTTTAATTTTTACCTGCTTACTCCATTACACTATTTTTCTCAATATTATGTTTATGTAATTTGTATGTTGGATAATCGTGTGATATGTATTGTATATATGTAATGTGTCATCCTTTGGTCACCTATTCTGCATCTATTGTGAGAGCTCTCGCGGACACAGTTTGAATGAATTCTAGCAACCATTGTGTTTGCTTCTTCTTGGGTGGTATTGAGTGATAATTCATTTGAGATGTTGAGATCTTTGTAAGGTACACCATGTTTTCATACTTCTTGTTGTGATATATTAAATTTGTTGACAATCTAGTACATTAATATTTATGCAACATCATACTTTATACCCGTTACTTGGTATTCACAATCTAACCCTTCCTTTTTCCTTCCAGATCCGTCTGAGTTACGAGGATAAGAAACCTATAGGTAGCATCTCCATAGAGCTTGGAGCGGATGTAGTAAGGCCGGAGATATCTAAACCTATTTGAGCTAGATAAATGTTAGATTTATTCACATGTATCAAAAATATAATAAATAAAAAAAATTAAATATTTAAAATTTTCAAGTAAATAATTCAATACGTAGGTCTCCAAAACTTATGAACTGCGAATTCTCTCGTACGGATCACTCGGTCAAGATGGTAATCACAAAATCGAATCACCAATACTATGTCATGATATCTCAATCCAAAGTTCGGTGAATCCATAATGGGAGAAATTTTCTTACTCAGAAAATTTTTCAAAATATCGATGGTATTCTCACTCTTGAAAATTGATCTCTCAATCAATGTACAAAGAGAGTTCTTTCTCACGGAACTCAATCAAAATTGTATTTAACGTAAAAACCATCGTAGAGAGATCTAAGGGATTGGGATAAATGGATTGGTTAGTAGGATAGTAAGAGTTATCCCATTACCCCAAAACTATTATTATTATTATTATTTTATGATAAAATATCCCAACATGGACATTTATTAACAAGAAATATTAGTTTTAAGTTTCATTTAACTTTGTTTAGTTTCATTGGATGACCTTGGATAGATGTTATTTCTGAATTTATATCATTTACTGTTGTGTTGAGTTTTTATTTATATTTATATATATTTTTTTTTTAAACACTTCATGGCGCTATTTGTTGCCCATGTTTGGGCCATGTTTTATTCATTTGTTAGGATACCGATTGTCATAATTTCCGCGTTACTGTTAACGAGGTATTGTCCAGTGCTAGGAAATGTTCTTCCTACCACAACTCCTTGCGATTGGGCACGAAGTTCAGCATATGCTCGATTGGATGCGTTCAATAATGGGGAAGGTTTGGCATATAGCACCCGACACAAAATCAATCCAGTGTTGACTATCTCTTACTGGAGGGAAGACCTTAAGGTAATTCTTTGTTTGGTGCATATGGGAATCACTTTCTTCTTTTTGTTTATTAGGGACAGCAACAAATGCTTGTGTTGGAGCTTTCTTTGCAGGCTTGCTCAACTTGCTTCAAGACTAGTGGAGTGGCAGATGACTTCTTATTGGCAATGGACAGTATCATCTTCAAAGGAGTCAACATATACTTGTCACCGCTTTTTTGGATGATCATAATGCGCGAGAAGAGAATTGTGGGCTCACCATTGTCAGCATTCCCGCTGAAACACGAGAGACTAATGTCTATGCTCTAAAACTACCATTTCTACATCATATGAAATCAAAATTACAAAACGTTGTTTTGTTCAAAAAAAACTTAACGATCTTTCCAACGGTGTGTGGCTCAACTTCTGGGTGTTTCTTAATAATTACAGAAATCTTAAGTTTGAACTGACCGTGAAAGACAGTAAGAGGGAAACTTGATCTCATACCAATTTGATGCAAGTCGACTTGCAACTATGGGTCTCCATGCAAGCACTTCTTTTTTTTTTTTTTTTGATACTATGTTTAGTTCACCAACTCAGTAACCGGGGTTTTACTCCGACTAATCTAAATTGACCACTTGCAGAGTCCCATTGAGGGGACAAATCTCCCGACGTTGATTTTTTCGTTCCCATAAGGATCGAACTTCTAACCATAGTTAAGGGGTCAGTTCCCGAACGAAGGGTCTCCATGAAAGCACTTCAATAATGCTTCTTGAAACTAATAATAATTGGTTTGAAAAGAGGGGAACGGAGGATAAAACATGTTGAAATCACTTAATCGACCATTAGGGACTTAATCTACTTGGTCTTGAAATCACTCGACGCAACCAATCAATGCGCTTGATTGTTTATGCGTCACTTCACACTAAGCAAATATTTGCTATAATTTTGTAAGAAATCTTAAAAGTAGATCTTGAAAGGTTTGTAGAGACATTACAAATGAATTCTCAAGTGGACAGTAATTACCAAGTTGTAAGGTTTCTAAATTGACAAACATGCTTTCAAAAGAAGAAATTAAGCAACAAATTTAAAACTAATTACTTCGAACAGTCCTCCTAAATCTTCAACTTTGGAGTGGATTTGCATGCTCGGACTCCAAAATTGACCCTTGAAGTCATGGTTTTCAATTCTGAATTATCTCCTTGCATGGCTGTTCTTGCAAATTCAAGTAAATGGGTATCGATACTTTTTTATCGCATTGAGAACTAGATTTAAAAAAAAAAAAAAAAAATTATAATAATATAGTATGGAATGGGCTTTCAAATTCATCTCTTGGCTGAGCCCTCGTCTACTGCCATGGATCATGTCAAGCGCCTACATCAGTAACAAGGGTTGGTTCGTGGGTTACCCAACCCAAGTTGCACTTCTTGCAGGAATTTAGCTTACTACAAATTTACAGTTGTATAGAGTGATTAGTCATAGATTACATATTTGGCAAGGATGGCAACTTTTTGGTAAAGTACCGAATTCCAAACATGCAAAAGAAGTTTACACGGCTCTTTACTAAAAAAGGAAAAAAGAAGTTCACATGGATATATATTCAATTTTCCCAAATAATAGATGAAAATCCATTTATATTTGTCAGTCCACACGCGTTTACATTATATGCATGATGACGAACGCCTCTTAGAACAAGACAGATTTACACGTAATTCGGGGGTGTGATGGAGATTGAGATGGATAGAAAAGCAAAAGGAAGGAGAGAGAGAGAGAGAGAGAGAGAGGGTGCTAGCGGAACCAGAAATAGGTGGGCGTGAGACATTGGGAGGAAAAAAAGATCGAGACATTTGTGCAACTTGAAGGCATGCTCCTTGTGATCATAAAAGACCATATCCTCTCTCTCTCTCTCTGGATAATGCATGTTTTATTCCTGGCCCTCAATTCCAACTTGCAGGCAAATGACCTAAGCAGTGTCACAAGCCTTCTGTATACTAGGTTCTTTTCATGGGCTCCATTCATTTATTGGCTTGAAGAGATATACATAACTAGCTATCAATGATGTCATACAAGAATTTATTAGCCTTAACATTTGGTGATCATTCTCCACATTTTCTCAGACTTCCATATGAATAAGGAAGACGTCAACAAAAATAATTGAGGAAAAGGTGGCATTTTCTTCTGCTCTAATATTTCTAATATAAAAGTTTGGGGACCTTGAGGGAATGGTCCATCATTGCACCCATACAAAGGGTCAGCAAATTAAAAAGAATGGTTCTGCTTCCAAAGCATTGTTTGAAAGCAATCATACTTTTGGTCTGGACCTTGAGGGCTCGTTCTAGGACTTCTATCCCCCAGCTGACAAAGAGATGGTCTCTTTGAGGGTGCAAAATAACTGAATAGATGCCAATAGTATAAACCCTAGCCATTAGGGAAAACCATGAATGAATCCAAAGCCCCATTAAGTTCACCCATATCTTTTGAGCACGTTTTTATTATTATTATCTCATCATATTAACCTTCTAAATAAGATAAAGATGCCAATGGCATCCCAAGCCTTGGATACCTCCCCCCCCCCCAGAAACCAACCGTCAAAAGCTACGGCTGCATATGACATTTTACTTAAATATTTTTATTTTTACCATAAAAATTACATTCCTTCACTCTTTCTTGTAAAACCTGAGATTATAATTTATGAGGTTGTGACTCTAAAAACATCATAACATCTCTCACCTCAAAGCCTTTTAAGTGTACATAATAACCAAATACTCATCATTATAAAAATATAAAATGTTAATATTATAATTCTATAACTCAAAAATACTAAGAAAATAATAAATATAACAACCATAATAAATCAAAAATAAATAATAAAATACAATTATTTTAAGTGATTCGACATTATTTATCTATGTCCACAAGATATTCGAGTTCTTTAATATGAAAATATATTAATAAAAGCAATAATGACATATTTAAGAATGCAATCAATTTCAAATACCTTACCCTTTGACACTTCTTCACAAATCCAAGTGTTGGAAAACTCAAAAAGAAAAAAAAAAAAAAATATATATATATATATATATATATATCAAATTCTAGAAAGAATTTAATAAAGATATAGAATACAATATGTACAAAAATTAGTTTTGAAAATAGATTAATAAATGTAATAATGACATCTTTGAGAACTCACTCAAATTCTAATATCCCTTGCGCGTTCCCTCAAAATCCAAAAGTGTTGCAAAACTCAGAAAAAAGATACATCAAATTCAAGAAAGAATTTGATACACATGTAGAAGTCAATACGTACAAAATTGATTTTTTTTTTTTTATACACTTATAAACTTTGCTCCTTATTTGTAAGTTTTCAAGAAAATATTTGAAAAACATTACTTTTGAACTTACATTTGCATTACATAATCTTTGGTTATATGACATAAATAGAGGAAAAAAATTTCTATAATGAGGAAAATAAATTCATAACTTTACAAATTCTTAGATAAATATGGTTACCCAAAAAATTTTGATATTTAAAATACTCCTTTTTGGATGTTCATCATAAATAGATAAATGACTTCGCATACTGGAAATGGGCATTTAGCCCGATAGTTTCATACTCTGAGAGTGAAAAACCAATTTGCACTTTGTGAGTGCGAAACTATGTTGTTTTTTTAAAAGAAAAATTATTGGCATAAAAAATGTTGATTTTGAAATCTAAGAGTACGAAATCAATATTTTTGGAAAATAAAAAATACAATATTTAAATAATTTTATTTAAAATTAACAATAATTAGGTAACTTACTATAAAAAATCATGTGAAATAAAAAACTAATTAACGAAAATAATGCATCATTCTTGTAACGGAAATTGTCTCATTAATAACTTTACTAGGAAAAATCAATGAAATAAAATCTTGATGATGGAAAAAAAAATGTAGTATATAGATACTCTCCCTTTTGATGACATCACTTGAACTATGTGCTCCCCTCTTATCAACTCATTGACAATTCATGAGTTGACACATTTCAATTTTATGAATTAACTTCTCAAAAATTATAATAGATAATATCTTGATAAATAAATTTGCTAGATTATCACATAAAGAGATAAGTTGAAAACACTTATATCACCATTCTTTTGAGATCATAAGTGAAAGAAATTTGGGGAGATAACGTTTTGTTTGATCTTCTTTAACATACCCTTTCTTCTATTGTGTTATACAGGCCGTATTATCTTAATATAAAATTGTAGGATTTTGATTTTTTTTTTCTTTTTCCTAATAACAAATCACATAATTCTTGAATATCCTGAATCACTTATTTTAACTAGTAGCAGTCCCAACTTGCCTCATGTATGACTAACTCCAAGATTGGAAAAAGTAACAACTATAGTTTCTTTCATAGAATACCATGAAATGGTTGTATCATCACATGTGAATTTGTGATTGAGCATTATGTAGATCAGCAAGGTACCCCACATTTGCATAGCCAATTCATCTTGCATGGGTACAACAGGATTGCAAACCAATATCCATTATTCATTAGAGGTATCAAAGTACATGTTCAGACTCCATTCCACTCTCGTTAGTGAAGAACTGTATCTTGCTAAACAATTTACACAAGATAATATATCAAATCGTGTATAACCAACAAGATACATTAATGATCTAATAGCATAAGAATATGGTACTTCAAAACCAAGAGTCACTTCATCACCATTCCCACGTCAAAATGGATCCTTTTTTACATCAAGTGAACTTGCTAATTGACACATTGATTTTGATGATTAACAAAAGTAAGTTTTAATTTGCTAAAAATGAAGCAATGGTGGTAAAAATCTAAAAGAGGAAGGGGCAATATTTAATTCTACTAATGAGCCTGCTTTCTATGTAGAAAGAATATGACTAGACGTATAGGTAAAATAGTAAAGGAAAAAATGATCAAACCCTTGAAAACAAGACCAAAAAAAAAAAAAAAAAAATCAAGTGGACCAAATAGCTTGCTCCTATCGACTTGATGCCCTCACATTTGTGCCGCAACACCATCTATTGACCAAGCAGGATAACTTTGTCAACTTGGTGCTCTAGGTTTGAACTCCACACTATCGAAAAACACGACTTCAGTGATAGAAAATTATCAATTGATAAAAATCCGTCACTAATAGTTATGAATTTGAGATGGATTAACGTATGATAGAATACTAAAAGATTTGCGATGAATTAGTAATGAAAATTAATGATAGAATTATTTCCGTTACAAATCCATCGATAAACCCTAAACCAGAAAAAAAATTGTAAACCTATCAGCGATGGATTACCGACGGAATTTTTAGTGACGGAAATTTTCCGTCACTGATTTGTTGAAAAAAAAATAAAACAAAATTATATGTACAGCTATTAGCGACGGATTAGCGACATTTTTTTTTATTTTTTAATTTTTTAATTTTTTTTAATTTTTTTTAATTTTTTTAATTTTTTTTAATTTTTTTTAATTTTTTAATAATTATTTTTATTTTTATTTTGTAAAAGAATAATATTATTTTATTTTAAAAAATTTTTTATTATTTTATTTTAAGCTTAAATTTTATTATTTTATTATTTTATTATTTTATTATTTTATTATTTTATTATTTTATTATAAATTATCATTTTATATTGTTTTATTATTAATAAAAAATATGAAATAAAGATAATAAATAAAAAAATATGGATATATAGTTAACTTTGGTATGGTAGTTTTGTTGTTTATAATTTTTCACGTGTGTCAGGGTTCGATGCAAGATGGAGACATTTTGAAGGCATTTTATCCAAATTAAAGCAAGGGGGCAACCAGGCGAGCGGGTCAGGTGCGGGTTGGGGGAGTGGGTAGCGTACGTAGATTTCCATCGGTAAAAATTAGCGGGGTCGTTTTTAGTGACAGATTTTTTCCGTTACTAATACCCTTTAGCGACGGATTTTTTACTTTTAGTAACGAAAATTTCCATCGCTAATGTTGTTTTTTCTGATAGTGCCAACACCATCTATTGAGCAAGCAAGACAACTCTATTGACTTGGTGCTCTAAGCATTTGAACACCAGCACTATATGCTAATTAGGCTAAGACAACTTTGTCAACTTGGCACTCATGGGCTTGTGTAGCAGCACCATCCATCATCCAAGTAGAAAAACTCTCTCAACTAAGGTGTTCTGGCAATCAAAAATTCAAAAGCTATGAAGAGGCATTACAACTCATTTAATGAGTCCAACCACCTCAAATATTGTTACTCAATTAATGGTGGTGAATAGTTGTATAAAGATACTTTTAGAAAATTTTCACTATTAAGGTATTTTAAAAATGAGAATAATAGTAGCATTTGGTTGTTTGAATTGAAAAATAGGAAACATACGAAGGTTTTTATAGTGATTCAACCAAAACAACTGTGTCCACTCCCAAACTCTTTCTAGATTTTTCACTATCAATTTATTGATACAAACTTAATTGAAGATTCAAATTAGAACTTTACAGTGTTTCTTCTCAAATACTACTATCCCAATCTTACAGATTGGTTCTCTCTCTAAATTCAAAATAATGACACGCTCTCTAATCTTTTGAATTCTCAATACAGGTAAGAGAGAAAGGTCTAAAATATGAGGTTTAAATTTTCGGATTAGATAAACTTAACTTTTACAAATGATTACACTCAAGAAAAAATTAAAGTGAAAAACATAGTGTATGAATTTAAAACAGAATAGTAAATGCAGTGAGTTCATAATCATTCAGATCTTGAATAGAGCATTCACCCTCCAAATCTTATCTCTCTGGTATTTATTGTGGTATTGAAGAGGCCCGTAGTGTGATTGCTCAAGTCGAACGTTACTCATAAATGTTTGTCAATTAATATCCTACAATAGTTCATTGTTTCATACTAAAATTTTATTTTTTCACTAGCGTCACTTTCTTTTTGACAAATTGAGAGATGATTTTATTGCATTTAAATGTTAGCATTTGATAGAAAAGGAATGAATAGATAGATCAGAAAAGAGAGAACCATTATATTCAAATTAGTTTCGAAATTTTGGTTTTTGATAATTTTAGATCGACAACCTTAATTAACACAATGACCTATTTTTGTATTGTGAATTTTCTTGATCAGTTCGACATGGTAAAAACTTAAGTCGACAAAGTTATGTTTTAAATTAAATCAGTGGACTTGTAAGATTAAATTGGTCGATATGTTCTGGTATGTCATTATGGTTTTAATTAAATATCGACATGTCTGAATTAGAAACCAATCAACCTTTGTCGACATGTTGGTGATTTTCAGGTCAACGTGAATCTTTTTGGAATAAATTAGTGGACAAGGCATTTTAATTGGTCGACACATTGAGATACATAGGGATGGGTCACATATCCTATGTCCTCATCGACACAATCCTATTCTTACGTTCAATTGGTGGATCTAATATTTGAAATTGGTCGACGTGCTAAAGGTGTCGACATAATTGAAATGTAGATCATTGTGTAGTTCCTAAACAAAAGATAAATCAAGTTAACAAGTTGTCAAGTATGTCGACCCATTTTTATTAAATTTTGCTTAATACTTGTTGACATATGTAATTGTTAGTCAACACATCGTTGAAATTGGTAGACCTGAGATATTAAATTTATCTACCTGATATCAATTGGTCGATGTATAGTTCAATTCAGGTCGACATATAAGACAAGTTGATAAACTTTCACTTAGGTTGACAAGATGCGAGTGTTTAAATTAGATCGACATATTTTCAAGATTGCCGACATAATCTTATTTGGCAATAATGATATTTGATTCATACAGGTCATCAAAGGTTATTAATATGTCAACATGTTCAAAATATTACTAAGATTGGTTGACATGGCTCTAAAAATTAGTGGACATGTAGGGGCAGATCATTGTGTGCCAAGAACATATCGACAAGGTCTGCAAACTTAGTAATTTTCAGTTTTGCCTTATAATACATTTAAATTTATTTTTCTCTTATTTATTTCTTGTATCATTATCAAAATCTATTATTCTCAACAATCTCTCCCTTTTTATGATAACAAAATTTCGACATACTTATCTAAGGCTCCTAAGCATATTGATTTTAAATTTTTGAAAATTTTAACTTGTCAATTTCAAAACCATTCTTGTAGAACCATTCTAGTAGAACCATTTCCAACTTTAATTTACATTAGTTTCATCACACTAAGCCATTGCCTATTTCTTAACACTCTCGTGTTGCCATTTGATATAAGAAAATCACAGCAAATCACCAAATCAGTCCTCAACCCAGCCTTCCTCACTCCCGTGTTACTATTTGATATCAGCAAATCACTCTAAATCACCAAATGTCTCCTCAACCCAGCCTCCTGCTAACCGGTCCTAACTAGTCCTAATACACAAGTAATAACCATAGAGCCATTGATTCTTCATTCTATCTACCATTGATTCTTTATTCTTCTTCTCCTTCTCCTTCTCCTTTTTGACATCAATAAAAAAGGGATCAAGTTTAAACTTGGGAAAACAAAAATGTCCCAAGAATAAGGTCAAGTAGACCTATTTTTGAGAGAAACTAGAGTAAGCAAGTGCAAAATAATTCTAAAGCAAACAAAACAAGCTTCTAACTCTACTTTGCATATATGTACCTGTACTCCCCATCAATGATTTCCTCAATACAATCAGAATTCATAACAAGACCGTTGAGCATGCATATACTCAGAATGCATAGAGTTTTCCTCCCCCTCAAATAATGACTAGTACTAAACATCAACGTCTTTTCATCAATCTAGCAAACAAGCCAACAACTAACCGTTGGTCATTTTCAGAATAAATATAGCAAATACAATAACTATAACCAAGTACTATAAACTTAAAATCCAGCAGACACAATAATGACTAGTACCAAGTGCTATAAACTATAACCAACATAATGTATGAGCAAACAACGACATTGATCAACAGTATCAGCAGTAAGCAACAATTAAATTCAGCAATATAGTGAATAAAGTATAGACTTAGTTCAAGGAATGAAAATTGAAATAACACAAGATAACAATCACGGGTGCATTTCTGAAATCAAAAGAATTCAAAACTTAAAGAGAGTTCACAACTAGAGCATCATTTAAATAATATAAAGTACCAAGGTATAAAGTTCTAGATGACATAGAACATCAACACAGCAGTCAACATAAATCAAAACATAAACTAACAACAACTAATTAGTAGGAATGGAAAGGTTTAGGGTCACGAGCTGATTTTCCTTTTTCCTTTGTTATGGTGTCCAATCTATTGTTAACCCTTTGAAATTCCATTTTCAGGACATAACTCATTTGATTTTATAGAATTTGTCTCTTCTCAATCTTTTCCAATTTTCCTAAATCATTTCAAGAGTAAAGGCCTGAAAACTAGATGGTTGTCCATCATGTTCTTTTGTGCCTCCCTTTGCTTAATCTCTATTGGTTTTTCATTTTCCTCTCCCACTTCTTCTGTTTGCCTCTTGCCTGTCCCACTATTCTTTCTAACACATTCTCCATCACTATTACATGTCTATCTTGCTCTCAATATGGAAGATGCATTGATTCTATTTTTGTCATTTGGCTTTATCACTATATCTTTATCCAATTGCACACGATTGGATGATAAAATCTTACAAATCATACTTGCATATAGTAGAAAAGGATTTTCTAATCTATGTACCGCAATCATGAAATGTGAAACAATAAAATACAATTCATGAGTTTTTCCACTCATAATACACGCCATCAACCAAAACTCTTCTTTAGAGATGGTTATATAGTTTTTTCCTCTAGGTTTAAGTATATGAGCAACAATCAAATGAAGTATTCTTTCATGAAATCCTAATTCCGTAGCATTTGTGATAACAACAATCAAGTTATTATCATTGAATACTTTTCTAACATTTTCCAAATAATTAGATTTTATGTAGGGTTCACATTTGTTATATGTTACCCAAGCCAGAGTATTTTCCCTACAAATAATTCTAAGAGTAACTTCAATCATTTTTCCATTCACATAGGTTTTAAAAGCACACGACATAGAATGATCATGAAGGGTAATCCATGTCTCATTCTCAACCCCATCAGAGATTATTTCAATATTATTATAAAACAACTTGATTGCCTTATCATGAATGAACTTATTAGGAATCATAAACCAATTAAGGTATATCTCATTTAAATGCTCTTCAAACTTGAAGTTAACCCTTTTTAAGAATACCCAATTAATTAATCTCCACCGATTGACTTTCCTTCGTGATAAATAATTTCTTGTATAGTTCACTCTATTCGAGTGATTGAAACTCATGAGTGTTGAATTGAGGAATGACTTTAGTCGGTTGAGGTAGTGAAAGAGGTTTCGAAGAAGTGGGTTTCGCAGATGAGGATTTCAATGATGATGGCTTAGCTGTAGGTTTTGTAGGAGCTTTAGATGATATTAATTGTTTAAAGATAGATAATTTTTGTTTAGGAGGCATCGTGGTTAGGATTTCACGAATGTAATTCAGTTAGGGTTTTAGAGGAGTGCAATTAGCCTAGAGAGAGAAAGAGAGAAATTCGAATTTGGAAATAAAGAGAGAGAGAAGTTGGTATGTTAACCATTCATATTCTATTTTGCAAGTTACGGGTCAACATGTTTTTGTACACGTTGACCTGTTTTAAAGATATCCAAAGGTTAGTAGGTCGATATAGTTTTAAAAATATTGACCTGATTTCAATTGCTATTCATGTCAACACATTAACATACAAGTCAACAAGACTATGTATGTTTTTAGTTTTTTCAGTAATATGTCGACATGATTTCTAAGAAAATGGCTAGTAGATCGATAACACTCTATACTTTTCAATTTGTCGACACCCTTGTGAAATAGATCGAAATAAAATTCATTTTCCAGATTTTCACATACTCTGTTTTTCAGATTTCTTTTTTACTTCTCCATTTCAATCATTTTTAACTCTTTTTTTAGTTTACAAAATCTATTTTTATCCAATGGTTTAGTAAAAATGTTGTCAATCTATTTTTAAGTTTCTATATACTCAAAAACAATTTCATTTTTCAATATATGGTATCTGATAAAATGATATCTCATTTCAATGTGTTTGGTTCGAAATGATACACTAAATTTTTAGTTAGATTTATGGCACTTGTATTGTCACATTTTATAAGAACACATCAAAATCTATTTCAAAATCCTTTATTTGATACTTAATCCATAAAATTTATGTAGCACATTGTCCACTAGAAATATATTCAGTTTCGGTTATTGACAATTTTATACTATTTTGTTTCTTAAAAGACCAGGATCCTAATATGCTTCCAAACAATTGACAAATACTACTAATACTTTTTCTATCTAATTTATATCCCACAAAATCTGCAACAAAAATCCATATAATTGAAAATTTTAGTTTCTATCATACCAAAAGTCTAGATGTGTAGTGTTTTTAAAATATCTAAAAAAAATTTTAACTATTACCATATGTGATTCTTTTGGATCTGATTGGAATCCTATACAAAAACATACACTAAATTGTATGTTTGTCTCAAAGCAGTGAGATACAACAATGATCAAATCATATTTCTATATAATTTTTTACATATTAATTTGTTATTTTCATCCTTATCTAATTTTAGGCTCGTACTCATAAGTATAGTATTTCCTTTGCATTAATTAAATCCAAATCTTTTAATGAAATCATTGATATATTTTGATTGATCGATGAACATTCCATTTTCAGATTGTTTAATTTAAAATCCTAGAAAATAGTTTAACTTTTCCATTATACTCATTTTAAAATCTCTTTGTATTCTTTCTATAAAATTTTCACATATTTTTACACTTGTTTCTCTGAATATTATATCATCTACATATACTTGGATTATTAGAAAGTTATCTTTGTTTCTTTTGATAAAGAGAGTTGTATCAATATTTCCTTTCTCGAATTTATTTTCAATCAAAACATTGTTAAGTCTTTCATACCAAGATCTAAGAGTTTGTTTTAATCCGTACATGATTTTGGTTAGTTTAAAAACATGTTTTAGATATTTAGCATCTTCAAACCCAGGGGGTTATTTTACATACATAGTTTCATTTAAATAACCATTTAGAAAGATACTTGTAATATCCATTTGATACAATTTGAAGTTTATATGATAGGAGAGTATAGAAACATTCTAATATTCTAATGTAGTCACTGAAGCATATGTTTTGTGGTAGTTAATTTCTTCCTTTTGGTTATATTTTTTGGTTACTAATCTTGTCTTGTTTCTTGTAATTGTTCCATATTCATCAAGTTTATTTCTAAAAATCCACTTAGTTCCAATTACGGATTGAATTTTTGATTTAGGAATAAGGTTTCATACTTTATTTCTTTCAAATTGGTTCGATTCATCTTGCATAGCTATTATACAATTCTCATATGCTAATACTTCCATTACATTTTAACTTCTTTTTTAGGGATAAACGTCACATATTCACATTGATTCTGTAGGGCTGATCTAGTCCTAAACCAGAGCTTACATCACCTATTATGTTTTCTATGCTGACATCTTTTCTAATTTGAGGATATTTAATTTCTTACTTTCATTAAATTTTTTCTTTTTTTTTTGAGATTTTGAATTCTCTGTAAGTTCTAATTCATTAAAGTTTTCTGTTAATTCTTCGTCATCCAATCTTCTTTTGTCTATATCATTTTTTTCATCAAATTCTATATGTATTAATTCTTTGAATAATATGGCTCTTTTGTTATAGATTCTATACGTCTTACTCACTGTTGAATATTCTAAAAATATTCTCTTATCACTTTTGATATCAAATTTTTCTAAAAATTCTCTTCCATTGTTTAGAATATATCATTTGCATCCGAAAACTCTAAAATAAGCTATGTTGGGTTTTCTTATTTTGTAGAGTTCATAGACAATTTTCTTTAGTATAAGTATAATTAAAGTCCTATTTAAAATGTAATAGACAATACTCACTACTTTTTCCTAGAAGAATTTTTATGAATTATGATCACAAAGTATAGTTATAACCATTTCTTGTAACATTCTGTTTTTTCTTTCTACACCCCATTCTGTTGAAGTGTCTTAGAAGTTGAGAAATTATGCTCAATACCCTGATTGCCATAAAATTTTTCCATAGTTTTATTTTCAAATTATTTACTATAATTACTTCTGATACTTTTAACTGAAATCCCTTTTTCATTTTGTATTTTCTAGCATAGTTTAATGAAAGTCTTACTGATTTCCTCTTTTTTAGTCAAAAACAACACCCAAGTGTATATAGAGAAGTCATTGATGACCATAAATCCATAATATTTTTCTCCTAAAATTTGAGTTTTAGTTGATCCGAATAAGTGTATACGCAAAACTTCCAGAGGATTGCTAGTAGATACACGTTTTTTTGGATTTAAAGAAAATTTTGGTTTTTTTTCATCCATGCATACATTACACAAACTATCTTTCTTGAATTTTAATTTTAGAAGACCTTTCACAATATTTTTCCTAACTAGTTTTAATGTAATATCTATATTTGCGTGTCCTAACTTTCGGTGCTACAGTCATGAATTGTTCTTACTTACTACAACTAGACATGATTCGTTTCGAGTTTTCAACTGCTCTATATCAATTACATATATAATTCTTCTTCTAAACCTAGTGAATTTGATACAGTCAGAAGTTTTATCAATGATAGAACAAACATTTGAGTCAAGTATATTTTAAAACCTTTATCACACAACTGATACTCAACAATCTAAATTTAAGTCTAGAGACAAGAAGAACATTTTGAATTGAATGTTAGTGGACTTACCTCCAATACTACCTATTTCGATGACTTTCTCTTTAGATTTGTCTCCAAAGGTTATCTTTCCTCCTTTCTTCTACTCAAGTGATGAGAATTTAGTAATATATCCAGTCAAATATCTTGAACAACCACTATCAATGTATCAAACTAACTTTCCATGAGATTTCCTTAATTCCAAACATACATGAAATAAGATTTAATCACACTTTTGACTTTGATAACCATATTTTCTTGGGTCTATCTAAGTTAGTTCAAATTTGATTTTTAGGTACCCATTTCAAGTTTGTTGCCGAGAAGTTTTTTAGTCAGCAGATAATAACTAAGTGTCTAATTTTTTGACAGTTGGTACAATTGAGATCATTATTCCTTATATTTTTTGCAGTAATTGAAGTGTTATTCCCTAGTTTATAGTTTTTGACTTGTGTCCAAATTTCAAGCATGTGTGACATCTGTGTGTTTTAAAAGTTTCTAAACTAGGTGTGAAAAACTTGTAAAGCTTCTTTTAGGTTTAAGTAGGATTAAATCCTAATCCAGCTTTATCAAAGACTGCTCTCTGTGTTCTTAGGATGGCATTTAGTTTTTCTTGACCTTCTATGAATTTCATTAGAATATTGTTTGCGTAACATTTTTCTCTTTTTGTTCAGTTAGCTCTTTTTTCATAATTTTGTTTCTATCCCTTTGATTGATTTCAATTTTGACATCTTCTATTTCATTTTGCAGATGTAGACATTCTTTCTTTTCATTCTCTAACTCATTTTCAAGTTCAATGATTTTTAATTCTAATTTAGTATTCTTTTCTCTTAGTTTATCAGTTTCTATTTTAGAATTTTCTAATTCTTTTACAGTTTCAGTCATATTTTTCTTCAGTAGATTATTTTTCAATTTTAACTTCTTTGATTCCCTAAGTGATTCTAATCATATTTCATGTAGTTCAACAATAGAGAAATTACTTTCAGCAGAATTATAACAGGAAAAGTAGGGAGTAGAGTTTACCTTATTGTCGGAAAATTCCTTATTGGCCATGAAGCACAGATTAGCTTATTTTTCGATAGGTTTTTCTTCACTTGAACTAGAGTCTTCATACTCTAGGCAGCAAGAGTTTTTTTTTTCTTCTTCTTCTTTCTTCTTTTTTGTTTTTCTTATCACCCTTGTTCAGTTGAGGACAATTAACTTTTATGTGTCCTAATTTTTTGTATTCATAATATTTGATTATCTCTTTCTTTTTTGGTATTTTAAATTTTGATTTGCTTCTATTTCTCCTTCACATTTTAAATCTCTTGAACCTTCTGACCAGCAATGTTTCATCTTCTTTGTCATCTTCCTCTTCAGAGTTTGAAAAACTCTCATCACATTCGGCTTTGAGAGCTACTCCTTTTCCTTTTTCTTCTTTTCCTGACTCCTTCACATTTAATTTCATTTCATGAGTTATCAGTGAACCCACAAGTTCATCCATGATTAAAGTTTTAAGATTTTTTTATTCTTCTATTGCAGTAAGTTTAGGTTTCTACCATGTCTTCTTGTGGAATTCCTTTTCTAAGGAATCTATATTCATTTGTCACTTTGTTGAATCTTGTCATATTTTACTGATAGATTCTCCTTCTTTCATCTTGAAGGTTTCGTATTCTTGTATCAGCAATCCAATTTTACTTGTACGAACTTAATTAATGCATTCATAGGTGGTTTCAAGTCTTTCTCAGATTTCTTTCACTGTGATGCATGAAGATACTCGATTATATTCGTTGATGCTCAGGTGGGGATTCATGGCCTTGCAATTTGCTTTATAGGTCTTTTTCTTTTCAGTTGTCATATTCTTCAACTTAATTGGTACACGTGCACCATCAACCTCTTCGGTTAAAAATTCAATACCTTTTTCAATTATTTTCCAAGCATTTAGATCTTATGCAATGATGAAATTACACATCATTTGTTTCCAATAACTAAAATTGTTTCCGCTGAAGAAGGGTGCAAGATTTGTTAAGTATGCTTCAACCGGTACACTGTCTCCATTTATGGTTATTTGGATTATTGATGTTGAAACTGTTAGACTTTTTACCAACATACCTACTTTGATACCAATTGTTATTCAACTATATGGGTGAATTGTTAAATAGAGGTATTTTTAGAAATTTTTAACTATTCAGGTATTTTAAAAAGGAGAATAATATTGGTGTTTGGTTGTTTAAATAGAAAAATATAGAACATAAAAAGGTTTTTACAATGGTTCCATCAAACCAAGTGTACGTCCATTCCCAAAATCTCTCTAGATTTTTCACTATCAATTTTATGATATAAACTTGATTGTATGTTTAAATTAAATATTTACAATATTTCTTCTCAAACACTACTATCCTAATCCTACATAGATTGATTCACTCTCTGAACACAAAATACTGACACACTCTCTACTCTTTTGAATTCTCAGTACAAGTGAGAGAAAAGGTCTATGTGAGGCTTAAATTCTTTGATCAGACAAACTTAACTTTTACAAATAGTTAGACTCAAGAAGAAAATTAAAGTTAAAAATAGAGTGTGTGAATTTAAAATAGAGTAGCAAATACAATAAGTTCATAATCATTCAGATCTTGAATAAAGCATTCACCCCTCCAAACCTTATCACTTTGGTATTTATTATGGTATTGAAGAGATCCGTTGTGTGGTTATTGAATCTGAAAATTGCTCATGAATGTTCGTCAATTAATGTCTTGCAACAGTTTCTTGGTTCGCACTAAAATTCATTTTTTTCACCGGCGCTACTCTCTTATTGACCAATTAAAAGACAATTTTGCTACATTTAAATGTTATACTTTGATAGAAATAGAAATGAACATTATCAGTTAGAAAAGAGAGACTGTTATATTCAAATTAGTTTTGAAATTTTGGTTTCTGACAAATTCAGGTCGATAACCTTAATTAACATATCGACTTGAATTCAAAATTTTTGTATTATGGATTTCCTTGATCAAGACAATATGGTGAGAACTTGGGTCGACAAGGTTATGTTTTAAATTAAATTGGTAGACATGTAAGATTAACTTAATCGATATGTTCTAGTATGTCACATCGTTTTAATTAATCATCAACATGCCTTAGTTAGAAACCAATCAGCCTTTGTTGATATGTTGATGATTTCAGGTCGATATGAATCTATTTTGAAATAAATTAATAGATAAGGCATATTTTAATCGGTCAACACATAGAGATAGAGATGGGTCGACATATTCTATGTCCACATTGACATAGTCCTATTCCTACGCTCAGGGTATCGGCATAACTGAAGTATAGGTCATTGTATGATTTCTAAAGAAAAGATAAATCAAGTCAACAAGTTGTCAGGTATACCCTTCTTAATAAGTTTTGCTTGATACTTATCAACCTGTGTAATAGTAGGTCAACACATCATTGAAATTGGTGGACTTGACATATTAAATTTGTCCACCTGAAGTCAAGAAATCAATATGTAGTTCAATTCAGGTCAACATATAAGACAGATTGACAAGATTTTACTTAGGCTAACAAAATGTTAGTGTTTAAGTCAGGTCGACATATTTTTGAAATTATCGACATAATCTTACTTAGACAATAATGATATTTTATTCATAGAGGTCAACAAGGGTGATTAATATGTCAACATGTTTAAGGTATTACTAAAACAGGTTGACATGATTCTGAAAATTGGTAGACCTATAAGAGTAGGTCGATAAGGTCTGCAAACTTAGTAATTCTCAATTTTGCCTTTTAATATATTTTAGTCTATTTTTCTCTGATTTATTTTTTTATTATCATCAAAACTTAGCATTCTAAACAGTTATGTCTCTTCCCTTTCAAGCCTATAAATACAACCATGAAGGCCTCAAGAGAGATGGAACATTGATTGCTAAGCCTACCACTTACCTATTGTTTCTCTCGTTATTATGCTTATATTTTATTGAGTTTCATTGAGTGTATTTCTTGAAAACTATTTTATCTCGTAATTCTTTATTGTGAGAATGATTGAGTTAAAAGGAATGGATTTTTTAAACTTTGGATTATATCTACTCATTCTAGTGGTTAGGATAATGGGATGCGTTAAGTAAATACTTGTGAAAGTTGGACTAGCACCTTCGAAAACTAATAGTTTATACTATCTATTTTGATTAGCAGATTTAAATTTCAGGTGAAACCTAAAATATATACTTAGGAGGGTAGAACCATTGTAAATCCTTGTGTCCAACGTATTCCTTTTTAATAAAATTACTCCAAATTCATCTAACTACTTATTGTTTGCAAATAAAGACAAAAGGACTCATTCACCCACCATCTTGGTTCTTGTTAAGTGTTTTTCAATTGGTGATATAGTAGGTTTATAGCTTTTGGTCAAACTACCTAAAAGAAGATTGCTTGATGGCCATCAACAGAGATGCAATTCCTTTAAAGGCTTGCTCAACAAATGGGGCTCTATTCTTCAATGATATTGGATATCGCTATGTGAAACAAAGAATGAAAAATTTCATTATTACAACTAGGGGTGTTATGACACCCGGGTTAAGCTCGGGTATCATAATACCCGAGCTCGAGCTCGATGTACTTTACGTGAGCTCGAGCTCGAGCTCGAGCTCTCCGAGTTTGTATTTTTCGAGCTCGAGGTCGAGCTCGAAGTGTCATTGGGTGTTATCGGATAGTGTCGTTGGGTAGTGTCATTGGGTGGTATAGATAATATATTTAAAAAATATACCTAAAAATATAATTTTATATATAATTTTTTAAAAATATATATATATAATTATATATAAAATTTATTTTTAAAAAAATTAAAATATTTCGGGTAGCTCGTCGAGCCTTCGAGCGCAACACAGCTGGGCTCAAGCTCGAGCTCGATACCCAGCTACCCGAGCCCGAGCTCGGCTCGAGTTTGGTTTGACCGAGTCCGGGCTCGAGCTTTGACCGAGTAGTGTCACGGGTACCCGTGACACTACCCGGTGTTATTAACACCCCTAGTTACAACTGATAAATATACTTGAAGATCATGAAAGATTGTGTGACTATCCCTACAAAGATTGTTGATAGCATTCAATTACCCAAAAGTTAAAGGAGATGACGAATGATGAGAAGAAATCTTATAAAGCCAACTGCAAAACAGTAAATTTACTTCATCCTACTCTTAGTTTGAATGAATACAATAGAGTTTCTACTACTATTAAGGAAATTTGAGATTAGTTAGAAACTACCTATGAAGGTATGGATCAAGTTAGGAAGAGTAAAATTAATATACTTACCTATAAGTATGAGTTGTTTAAGATAAAGGAAAGTGAGACCATTAGAGAAATATATACTAGTTCAATATAGACTTTTGGCAAAAGTATATCCGAAGTATGAGAAAATAGATAAACTTCTTAGATGTTTGCCTAAATCATGGGAACCTAACACTACAGCCATAGAGGAAGCTAAAGATATGAACAAATTGATGGTTGAGTAATTATATTAAACACATTAAGATGAGCACTAAAAGAGTATCTAGGAAGGAGAACGATTTTTCAAAGAAGAAGGTGGAAAGTAAAGATGAGATTAGATACTATAAATGCAACAACATCTATCAAATCAAAAGTAAGTGCTCTCAACTCAAGAAGTATGGTAAGAAAGGGAGGCTCTAGTTGTATGGACTGATCAAGATGATAGCTCAAGTGGTGATGACACTTAAAGGAGCAAGCAAACATTTGTTTAATGGCTATAAAGGAAAGTAACAACACAAAGATAAGTTCTCAGAACAGTTTTATTAAAAAATTAATAAAAAAAAACATTGCTTGAATCATAAAAAGAGGTGAAAAACTTAATGCTAAAAACAAAAATCTTAAAAGCATAATAGGTATGCTGGATAATGACCATGAAGAGGTGAAGAAAGAAAATATGAGTTTAAACAAGGGTAATGAGAGCTTAAAGAATGAAATAGAGAGTTTAAATAAAGAAAAAGAAGAGGCTAGTAACAATAAGGTAGAAGAGAAAGAGGTAAAACCTGTTGACATATTGATAGATTTTAATAATAAACAAAAGATGATTAAATTGATTTAGAAAAGAATTTGAAACTAAACATGATTAAATGATTACAAAAAGAATTTAGAAACTATTAACTAAAACATAAAGAGTAGTTGATTCAATAGTAGGAAGAGATAGTAATGTGATGAACAAAGTGTATAAAAATAGTTGATACTTGAGAATAAGAATAGTCACATAATAAGGAGAAACGGCCCATTACTAATAGTGGATAATAGTGCTAATTAAGCATAGCAAATGAAATTTTTAGAATGTTGAAAGCCCAATTTTGCCTAACTCGTTGGAGATAAAATATTTAGAATGTTAAAAATCCAGTTTTGTCTAATTCGTTGAAGACTAAGTACTCAAAAATGTGAATATTTAAAATATCAAGAAAATGTAAATTAAAAATGACGGTATTTATTCCCTTTATATTAATTGGATTAAAACATATTTTTTTAGAATTTTTCTAAATCATTAACCCTACTAAAATGAAACCGAAAATCAAAACTGAAATTTGTTCTTTGAGAGGAAAGTTAACTTTTTATTCTTTAAAAATTAGGTTTTGAAACAATTTTTATTAAATCCATAAGAGAGTATTTTCTTATTTATTTGTGATATTGTAAGTAAATAGGAATATAAAAACACAAAATATAAAAATTGAACATTTATTTAAATAATTATTATAAAGTAATTGAGGGAGTTGACTGAGAAACGGAACTAAGAAAATAAGGATCATAGACATATCGACACATGGTTTAATAAGACATTAAGATGTCAACACATGTCTTAGAATGTTGACACATGGCTTAGAATACTTAACATGCTACCCATATCAATACGAGACATTAGGATGTCGACCCATGCCTTAGAATGTCAACACATGGCTTAAAACACTCAACATGCTATCAAATGTCGACGTGAGACATTAAAATGTTGACACGTAAATTAAAACTTAAGAAGAGTTGTGTCTGATACATGATCTAGAAAAATCAATACACTATTAGATGTCAGCACGAGATATTGTGATGTTAGCACATAATTTAGAACGGACACATGACCTATAACTCAAAAAGAGATATACCAAACACCTAGAATATTCAACATGCTATAGGTGTTAACATGAAAACCTTGAGATGTTGAAACGTGTAATAAAAATCTCTTAGCTTAGCATGTCGAATAGCAAGATGAGTTTATTAAACAGATAGGTGTATATTTTTGTTGATCATATTGACATAAGAAAGTAGCAATGTCAACACGAGAATTTTAACGACTATTTCTAAATAAAAAGTTGTGTACATTAATTTAAATTTTAAAAGCTGATTAGTTGGTGAGAACATCTAATGCGGATTAAGTAGACTTAAACTAAAATTAAGCCCAAACATGCTATGATCTCATATCTCTCAATACTTAACCTCTAAGCACTCATATACTAAGGTTAACAAAACATATCTAATTAAGTGCTTGTGAAGTCAAACCATTATTGTACAGCAAAGCAAAATATTTTATTGGCTAAATAGAATAAAAGGCTGCAAAGTAAAAGGAAAGCAACATCTCATAGATCAAACAAAGAAAAAGTTGAAAGAATTAAATGAGACAGATAGGAACATGAATAAGAAACATTCGAATTCGAACATACCACCACAAAGTCTCTCAACCACTCGACCAACCACGCAGTCATATTCTAAGAAACCCAGATCTACATTTCAGAGCTACATTCGTCAAAGGAAAATAAGGAACCCGAAGAGCTTTCTTAAAATATTAAATACTCAAACATTTTGAATATACCTATCTCGACGTTCAAATTCTTCCAACCATAAATACAATAAAGAGAGGTTAGAAAAAAGCATGAAGGAAGAAGAGAGAAAACATTCAAAAAATTCCTTTGCTCTTTAACGCAAACATACTCTATTTCCTGTTTATTATGTAAATTCTTTTTGTGAGCTTCAAATCTATTACATCCGAAGTTATAGTTTCATTCATTGTAACACTTACTTTCCTCATATACTAAAAGTTCAAAGACAAAAAAGGGATTTCTCAGTCTGTGATTTAAAGAGAAAAACAACATGTAAGAGGTTGGGTAGTGTTTCGGGAGAAAATACTGTAAATGCTTGACTACACCTATAAGTAAGTTGGTTAAAAGTAAATAGTAAAAATTCAGGTGGAGTCTAAGAGTAGACGCATACCGGGTTTGGTGGAACCATTATAAAAACTTTGTGTACTCTATTTTCTGTTCTTCCTTTACTTTTATCTTCTCTTCACACTCTACTTTCTTCTATTCTTCTATTTCTATTTCCTACTTTTATTGTCATCAATCAATACTCAAAAAAGTATCATACAATTTATTCACCCTTCTTTAAATTGTATTTCAAAACACTAAAAGATTAAAATGTTTTAATTAAAAATGAATTAGAAAAGGAAAAAAAGAGCAGCAAGAACCTTAACCTTATCTTGTCCAAATTTGTACAAGGTAGGAAAAAGTTGGATACTATTCTTGGTATTCAATGGGGCATGTATGACAAGAGGGATTTTCACAATCCCCTGTTTAAAGAAAAGAAAGTTTAGGTCTTTGAAAAAGAAAAAAGATTATATACAATCAGCCCTTATACTAGATGTTATTATTGTTACAAGTATGGTCATGTTATTACATAGTATACCATTAAGAATAGCAAATCTCTTGGTATCAACATGATATCAGCCTAAAGGAACATTGCATACTAATATTGTTGGAACAAAGAAAATATGGGTATCAAAAGTCAAACCTTGATTGAAACTTGTGTAGGTATACTTTAAGGCAAAGGAATTCAAAGATAAGGTCCATTGGTACTTGAATAATAGATGCTTAAGGCAAATGATGGGTGACATTACAATATTTCTCCAAACTAGAAGAAAACAAAGGAGATAAAGTAACCTTTGGAGACAATTCCAAAGGAAAGTGATGGGTGTTAGTAAAATTGATAAGTCACCTAGTCAAATCGAGAATGTGTTATTTGTTAAAGAGTTTAAGCATAACTTGATTAGTATTAGTCAATTATATGATACATAATATAGAGTTATCTTTAAGGCTAAAATGTGTGAAATAATTGACATAGCAATGAGATAAAATTTGTTCGCTCAAGGCATGGAAATATGCATATTATAAATTGGATGCAAGTAAAGGGTTTGATAAAGCTTGTTTTGTAGCAATGATCAATGATAGTGCTTGCATTTAGCATAGACGCCTTAGATATGCTGGTATGGATTTAATCTCAAAGATTATAAGTATGGACTTAGTAAGAGACCTTCCAAAGATCAATTTTGGAAAAGACAAAGTGTGTGAGGCATAAATGAAAGCTAAGCAAACAAGAAATAACTTAAAGCCAAAGAATATAATAACATCAAACCGACTATTACAACTATTATACATTGATCTTTTTGGTCCTACAGAAACTTAAGGTCTTTGAAGTAAGCACTATGGCCTTGTTGTAATTGATGTTTACTCGAGATTTTCTTGGATTTTATTCCCTGCTAAAACAGATAGAGTTAGTGAGAAATTTATAAAATTATGCAAAAGAATTCAAAATGGAAAAAAAATCACTATTCCTAGTATTGGAAGTGATCAAAGGAAAAAAATTGAAAATATTCAAATGTAAGAATCTTGAGAAGAAAATGAAAATTCTTGTAACTTTTCAGCCCATACAACTCCTCAACGAATTTTGTTGTTGGAAGGTAAGATGGAACTTTTGAGAAGATGGTTAAAACAATACTTTGTGAAAATAATTTGTCAAAACATATTTGGGCTGAACTTATAAATATCTCTTGCTATGTTTTAAAAAAAAAAAGTTTTAATAAGACTTATTTTGAAAAAGAACCTCTATGAACTATGAACTTTGCAAAATTAAAAGGTCAAATATTTCTTATATTTCATACTTTTAGATTCAAATGCATTATTTTAAATAATAAAAAAGATTCTCTATTAAGTTTGGTGTTAAAAGTGATGAAACTATTTTTTTTTTTTTTTGGTGTTCTTTAACTAGCAAAACATATAGCGTCTAACAAAAGACTACCTCTATTGAAAAATCTATACATATTTTTTATGAAGCTAATCTCTTTTATGAGATATGAAGATGATGCAACTAGATCAGTCTTGTATGAAAAAACAAATCCCAAGTAATGGTAAAAAAGAGGAAGACAAGGTTGCTCATAATGAGAACACTCTAACCATTTATGAAACACCTCAAGAGCAACATAAAATAAATAAATAAATAAAAATTTGTAGCACCAAAAAAACACATGTATTTGCAAAATGTGCTTGGAGATCCAAAGGTCGGAGTAGAAACAAGGTCATCAATCTAAAATGAGTGAGAATTTGTTACTTTTTATCTCCCAGATTGGATCTAAAAATATAAATAAAGTTTTAAATGATGCAATTTAGATCTCGTTATTCTATAAGAATTAAATCAATTTGAAAGAAATGAAATATAACATTTAGTACTTATACCTAAACCTAATAACTATTAGGTCATAGGCACTAAATGAATATTTAAAAATAAATTGGAAAAAAATTATATTATCACTAAAAAAAGATAAACTAGTGACTCAGGAGATCTATGTCCAAACTAGACTAGAAGTTATTTGAATGTTATTTGCCAACACTTGTTTCAAAAAATTCAAACTTTTCAAATGGATATAAAAAGTTTTCTTGATTGGATATACTCATGAAACAATTTTTGTTTAGCAACTACCTAATTTTGAAAATCTAAACTTCTCAAACCATGTTTATAAATTATCAAAAACTTTATATGGTTTAAAACAATCTCCTAAATTTTGATTTGAAACTTAGAGAAAATATTTAATTGAAAATGATTTTTGAAGAGTGAAAGTGAATGTTACATTTTTTATAAAATGAAAAGGCAATTACATTTTGGTAATCCCTATCAATGAACCTCTTTATCAAGATTTTACATAGATTATGCAAGTCAAATTTTAAATAAGTATTATGGGAGAATTGAACTACTTTTTGGGGTTACAAATCAAGCAAACAAAGAAGTAGATCTTCATCAATAAATCTAAGTTCATCAATGAGTTGTTCAAAAATTTTAGATTAGAGAATGCAAAGTCAAACGCCAATCTAATGAGCATTTCCATAAAAATCAACAAAGATGATGGAGGCATGTCTATAGTAGTAAGTTGTATAGAAGAATAATTGTTTATTTATTTTATCTTACAACTTCTAGACATGATATTATGTTTAGATTTTGTTTATGCTCATATTTTCAATTTTATCCTAAAGAATCTCACTTGGTTGTGGTAAAAAGAATTTTTCGATAATTGTTTCATACTCCTATTTTAGGACTTTGGTACGATGAAAACGTTTTATTTGCACTACATGCTTTTTGGATGCTAATTTGCTAGTCGTAAACTTGATAGATAGAGCACAAGTGGTATGTGTTATTATTTTGGTAGTATTTGGATGGTAAAGCAGAGATTTAGTTTCAAGGTTTGAAACTTGTAAAGAAAGAGTTAGAATGGGATGAGTTTATTAAACTTCTATGTCAAAGATTTGAAATCAAAGGGATGCAAAACGAGATTGAGGAGTTCAACAAACTGCAACAATATATGTCAATGGCTCAATACCAAAAAAAATATGAAAAATTGTGGTCTGTAATGATTCACAAGAACATAAAGCTCACTGAGACATATTTCATTTCCAGCTTTATTAGTCGGGTGAAGGAGGAAATCAAAACTATACTAAATATGTTTAAGCCAACTCACTACTTCAAGTATTTGAGATTGCTACACTTCAAGAATAGTCATTAGAACTGTCTAAACAAAAAAAAAAAAAGTTAGAATAAGCAAAGGTTGAGCCCCAATAAAAGAAATAAAAGAATAAAAAATATCGAAAGTTCTACTACTATTTTTAACAACTCTTCAAGTAGAGGAAAAAGATGGCTATCTGGAGCTACTATGGAGAACAAGATATCCAAAATTTCAACCCTAAGAGATGCAATATAGAAGGGTTAACAATCTATCCTTTAAATGTGGAGAGAAATACACACCCATCGATACAAATTCAGGAACCTTAACTTGACCATGGCAGTGGAAGGGGAAGAAAAGTAAGAACCAGAAGAAGCAAAGAGAAATGAACAGCTATGTAAGGAGATGGTAGATATGTCATTGTGTATTCTTTTTAGCTCTTTAAATAGAAAGATCATAGCATTACAAGGCATAATGTGTTGAATTATGATAACAGTGCTAGTAGACACCGGTAACTCCTATAGTTTCTTAAATCAAATATTAGTGGAAGAACTTATAATGTAGATAGAAGTTGATGAACCTCTCCATACTGTTCTTGCAGATAGAACAAAAATAAGTGGCTATATGAAAGTTAAAGAAGTGAAATGAAGCATCTGGGGATATAAATTTTCTTTTGATCTTAAGGTGATTAGTTTAAATGGTTGAGACATTATCTTGAGGACAGATTGTGTGTACAATTTCAATCCTATCACCTTTGATTTCAAATACCTTCAGTTTAAGTTTGCCAATAAAGAAGATTAAGTGGTGTCAGTAGACAAAGTGGAAAACTCAATAGTGAAACTGGTAAGGGGAAAGGTGCTAAAAAATTCAGTAATATTTTTATACATTTTAATTATATTATTGTAGTCCACATTTATGACTTTTAGGACTGTTATAAATCTTATTTTATGGTATTGAACTAATTAATTTTTTGTGTTTTGATTAAAAAATTTTGGGCTTAATTAAAGAATTTTAGAATAAATAGACAACTATTAGTATTTTGGGCATAACTTTATGCTCTGATATCTAATTGATGTGATTCATGTTAGGTTGAAAACTAAATTTCAAAACCCACAAATCCTGTGAAAAGTAAGTTAATTCAGACCGGAACTTATTTAAAAATTGAGTTGAATTTATTGTAGTGCTGAAAAGACAAGTTTTTGTTAAAGAAGACAACTGCTTGAGCTTAGCTAATGAGAGATTTAAGAAATAAAGTTGCTGAAACTCTAGGAGTCTTCAACTTCAAGAATTAGGAGGAAATTTCTAAATCTTGTAGAAGAAACAAGATAATACTTAGTATAATAAGAACAAGTTTGCAAATCAAACAATAATACTAAGTTTTCATGACTTAGGGTTTTAGTCCTATAAATAAGAAGGCATCCTCAAGGCAAAAACAGACCATATTCTCTCCCCATCTTTTGTTCTTAGAACTCGATAGATTCTATTCTTTAATTAATAGTATAGTTTGAATTTATTTTTTTTCATTAAATATTTGAGAGATGTACCGAAATGACCTAAAAAAATTTTTTTTAAAACAACCCCAACCGAAAAATATTTCCCCAAATAACCCAAATTTGTTGGGAGTTGAAGACGCGACACACTGTGTCGCGTCTTCAACCCGCGACAACCCAAAGTCCAAAAAGAGAGAGAGAGAGAGAGAAGAGAGAGAGAGAGGAGTCCACGGGGGGAGGGAGAGAGGGGAGGGGCGCGGCGGGGTACGGCTCCCTCCCCCCTCCGGCCCTCGCGGCCCTCCCTCTCTCTCTCCCTCCCCCCTCCGCTGTGTCTCTCTCCTCCCCCTTCACCCCCCGCGGCCCTCCCTCTCTCTCTTCCTCCCCCCTCCGTGGACCTCTCCCCTCTCTCTCTCTCCCTCCCTCCCCCCTCCGCACCCCGCCGCGGTCCTCTCCTCTCTCTCCTTCCCCCGCCGCGCTCCTCCCTCCCCCCTCCGCCCCCGCCGCTCTCCTCCCCTCTCTCCCTCCCCCCACGGACTCCTCTCTCTCTCTCTCTCTCTCTGGACTTTGGGTTGTTGCGGGTTGAAGACGCGACACAATGTGTCGCGTCTCCAACTCCTGACAAATTCAGATTATTTTGGAAAATTTTTTTCGGTTGGGATTATTTAAAAAAAAAAAAAAAATTTGTGGGTCATTTGGGTACGTCTCTTAAATATTTATTGGTATGATTATTGTTTAATAAAATTTTATTGTTGATCTTAATGTTTCAAACACTATAGAGTCATATATTTTGATAATTTGAGATTGAATGCATGTATGATCAATATAATTGTAGAAAATTAATCCAATACAATAAAATCCACATGAGTTTATGAGATCGAGGGAAGATTAATTCTATGTGTGGAATTTTAGGGAAAACTCTAGATTATAGATTTTTCACAAAATTTAATATAATTCGTTTAATCAAAATTGCATAACTAATGAGTTTTGGAAAATCAAATTAAGATTTCATTGTATGACTATTGGATGAATCTAATCTTGAAAAAATTTACCATCATCAACAATAATTCTTTAGTCAATAAATTTAAGGGATTTAAAAACATTCGGCCAAGTGAAACATTAAAACAAATGAGTTGACATACTAAGATTTTTATCCATTGATTTAAGTTCTCTAATATTTTCGTAATTTTTAATATTCTTATAATTGTGATTTGTTTTTTCCAACTTAAATAGGGTAGCTTATAATTAGTATTATAAAATATTCTTATGAGAACAACATTTTCTTACACTATACACAATTCTCGCCTAAAGTATACTTACTCGAAATCATGATATCAAAATCATGTATTATTACTAGATTTCTCTAAACCCTTTATGGTAGAAACTGATACCTACTCTAAAAGATAGGGAGTTGCAATCAATTGCTTATTTGAGCAAGACTTTAGGACCTAGGAGTCAAAAACTATCTATTTATGAGAAAGAATTAATGATAGTGGTGACAGCAATGGCAAAATGGAAACACTATTTTATAGGATATCATTTCTTTATAAGAACCGATCATCAGAGATATCGTTTCATTATAAGAACTAATCATTAAAGTTTAAACTATTTGCTAGAACAAAAGCTAACTCATGTACCACAACATATATAGCTTACCAAACTTTTTGTCTAGATTTTGTGATACAATATAAGAAGGCAACTAAAAACAAGGTAGTTGATGGACTATCGAGAGGGAAGGAATTAATAGAAGAACCATAGGTAGAAGAGGTGATGGCCATATCATGGACTAAACCCCAATGGTTAAGGGAAGTCACTCATAGCTACAAAGGAAATGAGGCGTATTAGACTTTGATTGTGCAACTAATTTTGGAACCAGATAGTAGAACATACTTGCAAAACCTAGAAGGGATACTAAAATACAAAGAGAAGATCTATATAGGAGGAGGAATTCAGTTTAGGGCCAAGATAATTCGGAAAATGCATAGTTCAGCTATTGGAGGATATTCAGGGCAACAATGCACTTTGTAAAGACAAAAGCTGCTTTCTATTAACCTTCACTGAAATCTGTTGTGATAAAATTTGTCAAGAAATGTGATATTTGCCAAAAAAAAATAAACATGAAAATGTCATATATCCCAGCCTATTACAACCATTGCCCATCTTGTCTCAATCTTGTCCCTAGGTAAGCATGGACTTCACTGAAGGTCTACCTGAATCTCAAGGGTTCAATACTATCTTGGTAATCATTTACAAACTTACCAAGTTTTGTCATTTTATAGCCCTAATAGCACCATTATTTTGCTATGATTGTAGCTCAATTATTTGTGGATAATGCATTTAAGCTATATGGATTGCCAGACTCAATAGTAGAAGACAAGGATAAGGTTTTATTAGTCTATTTTGGCAAGAGTTGTTCAAGTTGGTAAGCACTCAAGTGAAGCTTTGCAGTGCATATCGCCCTCAGACTAATGGGCAAAGTGAAAAATTGAATCAGTGTCCAGAGTGTTACTTAAGATGTATGACTATGATAGACCAATTTTGTGGGTGCAGTAGTTGAGCTTTATAGAATGTTTGTGCAATTCCAACTTTTATTCTAGTATTCAAATGTCTCCTTTTGAAGCACTATATGGGTATCAGCCCAGAACCATCCCTTTTGGTCCTTACATGGATTCAATTAACCCAATTGTTGTGAATTTCATCAAGAACAAACAAGTGATGTTACAAATTTTACATGACCATCTAGCCAAAGCTCAGAATATGATGAAAATGTATACTGATTAGAATCGATCAAAAAAAGAAGTTCAAAGTAGGGGACCTAGTTTATTTGAAACTACAACCCTATAAGGTAGCAGATTGTGGAGCTTAAAAGGCAACTCAAACTATCATTTAAATTCTATAGGCCATTTCCAGTGTTGTCCAAAGTACGCAAAGTGAAATTCATCTTGTGTTTCATGTCTCCTTACTCAAAAAGAAGCTACCAAAGTGCCTATGCCAACTCTCTCTGTGATGGCATTAGACAAGCAAGCCAAGCCAGAAGCAATGCTAAAATGATGAGTTATTCTAGGAGATAGTAGACCAATCCCCAAATGGTTAATTCAATAGATCAATCTCGGCCCCAAAAAATAAATATGATAAGACATAGATTTCATCGATACCCAATTTCCAAACTTTCATCCTTGAGAGCAAGGATGCTTTTAAAGGAGTTGTGGGCAAAGTTTGAATTTATCAACTAGTTTCTAAACTAGCTATTGTTTGTTAACTAGCCACTAGTTAGTTATTTAGATTTTGTAACAAATATCAATTAGCTAGTTAGATTAGTTGAATTAGTTAGGGTTAGTTGCAGGTTTGAATAGTGTGATTACACCAAAGAGAAAGGAAGTAATCAAAATGATTAAGATTTGGATTTGCAATCTCTCTCTCTCTATTCTCTCTCTATCTCTCTATTTACCCTCTGCCTTCTGAATTCTGCTTCTCTCTCACTCTCTTCCCTTCATTATCACTTTTCCATTAGTTTCTATCATCATCATGATCATGCATTCCTTTCCAATCCAGAAGTTCAACCTTGCTTTGCTTTCTCATTCCTTTATTTTCACAACACTGTGTTTTTGTGCTCTTTGAGCTTTTGAAACTCCAATGTCTTTATTTCCTTTTCGAAGTGGGTTGAGTATTTACAACACACACCATGCATGGCCCACCTGCACATGCATTATATGTGTTTATGCACCTAGGCGCCGTGCAAGCTATGCATGATTATGAAGTCTTTCTAATGCCTAGTGACCACATCTAGGTGCCTAATGCAAGTGTGTAAAATAGGTGCCTATGATCTACACAGTATGATTATGAAGTTGGGCAAATGGAAGTCAACCTTACTTTTCTCGGTGTATACATTAAGGCAAATGTTACATGGAACAACCGAGAAATTTTGAATTTCAAAATAGTTCTAAAGTTTGTAGGTTAATAAATAGTTTTAAACAAGTCATATAGAACTAGAATCAAAGTTTTTATGCAACCGTAAAAAGAGTTATAAGTTCAATAAAAACAATAAGGAGCCATGTATGTATATGAAAACAAGTAAGAGCTCCATCAATTTCTTGATCTTGTACATAGATGACATTCTATTTATAGGAAATGATATACGTATGCTGAGTTCAATGAAAATTTGGTTATTTAGCAACTTCTCTAGGAAATATATGTGAGAGAAGTAACCTATATGGTTAGAATCCATATCAATAAAGATTGAGCGAAGAAGTTAATAAGTCACTTCCAAAGTCTATACTAAGAAAAAGTGAGATTCATCATGAAAAATTTCAAAACAGGACTTGAACTAGTGAGGCATTGCATTCATCTCTTAGAACTAAAGAGAGAACAAGAGAATACCCAAGATTTCTTATACTTCAGTAATAGGAAGTCTAATATATTCAATACCATGTATTAGGCTTGATATTGCCTATGCTACAAGCATAACCATTAGGTACCATTCCAACCCTTGATTAGAACATTAGATAATAGTAAAATATATATATATATCTTAAAATACTTATGAATGATTGAAGATATAATATTAGTTTACAAAGAATGAGAGCTTATACTAGAACTTCATAAACTCTAATTTTGAATCAAACGAATTTGTATTCACTTGTAATAGAGGAGTGGTTATGTGGAAAAGTATCTAGTAGTTGACAATGACCATTTTCACTATAGAGGCTAAATATATTGAGGTATAGGATGTTACAAAAGAGGTTGTTTGGATTACAAATTTCGTAACTGAAGAAGCAGTTTCAACTAGTGACCAACTATTGTCTCTCTACTGTGTCTACAATGGATATATTGCATAGGCGAAAGCCCAAGTTTCACTAGAAATCCAAGCATGTAAAGAGAAAATATTATATTATACGTGAGTAACTATCAATAAGGGTCAGTCCCTAAGGGATGGCCCATTTAGTCCCTAGAAAAAGGATAAAATGTATCCAAATTTTTAGTCTGTTCTAATAGAAGGGAAGAGATAGGCTAATACTAATTTCTTTGTGGAGCAGGATGAGATGGTCCTTCATGACTTTAAAAAATGCCAGGGTTTGCAAGTTACGACCTAAGACCTATACTATCCCACACCCTCTCTCTCTCTTTCTCTTTCTCTCTCCTTTTCTCTCACATGTAACCCGAAGCCCATCTCTCCTTTTCTCTCCTCTCCTCAAGGCATCTTTCTTTCTCTTTTGTAACATGAAGCCCATCTTATCCTTCTCTCTCTTCTCCTTAAAGGAGATCAGTGGTGGCACGATCTCTCTCTTCTCTTTTCTCGATAGTGCAATCTCTAGGCTCGGGTTTCAGGTCCTTCTCCTCCTCAAAGATAGCCAAACTCTTTATCTCTTTAATTCCTGGCCATAGTCACCAATATCACCATTTCTCCATCTTCTCTATCCGTTATTGGATTTCACTTGAAGACCCCACAAGAGGACCTCATTATTCTACTTGATTACGTCCTTCTATTATAAAGAACAAGATGGACCCTTCATTTTAAGGTATTGTCCTTTTAGGGCTAGGGACAAGTCGGGACTGGTCCATACAAGACAATATTGTCGTGAAGAAAATGGTTTCAAAGAAAACTTAGCTAATTCATTTACAAGTCTAATGTCTTAGAAATAGCTTGAAGGACATTTTTGGGTGATGAGACTCCAATATTATAGAGAATGATTTTAGTACAAGTGGAAAAATGTTAATTGTATGCCATGGAGCCATATAAAATAGCGTTCACATAATTACTATTGACGTTAATAAAACTTTAGACCATTTTAAATTGGTTATATTTCAATTACAATTTTAGCATTCTATTATTGTAGGAGATGTTTAATTCTCTAGAAGTTGAGAATATGAGTTGTGAGACAATCTTATCCAAATATATAAAACAATTGGAAATTATGAGAATTTTCAATCTTATCCAAATATATAAAACAATTTGAAATTATGAGGATTTATGACCTACAATCTTAAGTCCAGAGATTGTTATGCATTCTCACCATGTTTGGTAAAGAGTTTTTAATGTGAATAGACTAATGGATCTCATGATAGGTGACGTGTAGCACTTACGGATAAGTAGGTTGAATTTGACGTGGGAATGATAATATCATGACAAGTTGTCTATGTCAGTAAATTTTAATTTTGATGATGATAGTGTACATAGTTATTTGATTTCAGATAATACATTATCTCATATTCAAGTGATTAGAAAATTATGAATTCAAGTTTTTGTGCTAATCATGCCTGAGTAAACATGTACCTTCTGACTTTACATCAGTTGCATGTTGGTAATGTATGTTGTCAACAAGGAATTTGTTTTCTTAGATAAATAGAAATAAAATCATCCGATTCTATTAAAATAGTGGCTAAATTGATAATTATGCAACAATCTCTTTAGGAACGACAGTTTCCTCATCCTCTATTACTTGAATCGATCCATGCAATATCTACCCAAACACATTTGCACCTTGTATACCCTTTTACATTAAATCTTCAAAAACTCTATTTGTCTCTAGAACAGTTAAAGTTACAAATGTTCTCACAACTTTAATTTTAGGGTTCTATACAAATTATATGTGGACTTGCTCAACTTTTAGATAAAAAAGTTATTGTAAATAATAACTCTAATAATATTCAAACATAAAAACTTGACGCTAAAGAGTAATGTATTTATTCCTAAAAATTATGAATTAATTTGTAGAGTGTAACAGTCCTCTTACTTAAAATTCATGGCTTGATCCAACTAAAACTACGAATCTGGAATAAATAGATCATGAAAGTTAGCAATAAAGGGAGAAACCTAATTGCTTGATTCTTTCATTCTAGATTTAAATAAATTATTATTATTATTATTTAGTTTTCTTTTTTTTTTTATCTTTCTCTAACTTGACCGACAGAATACTCTACTCTGATTTGATTTGGTGAGTTTATTTTGATGATTGACTTTGAGTAGCCGAACACCAATCCAACCATTTCGGCAAGAGCTTTATCAAGGTTGACAATTCTTAACTAAAAACTAATGCATTAGAAATGGATTTGGATTCGGTTTGGGAGGCGGTGCCAAACCTCTTCATCCTAAATTCTTCTTTCACCAAAGATGGGATATCAAATTAAATTAAATTCAAGTGGTAAAGTCGAGGACAAATTGGGAATTTGCCGAGGAAACTAACGAGCTTTTCCTTTCTCTTTTCCCCAATTTGGGGAAGAAAAAGGAGCAAGGGGAGGGGAGCTTTTCCATTATTATATTTAATTATCGCACGGACTGACTTTAGTAGTCAAAGTCATAATGGGAGAAGAGAGATAAGATCGTAGCGATTGGTGGTACGCTCCGGGACCTAATTTGGTATGATTACCTTCACGCGGAGCGGAGGGTTGAACGCTTGAGTTCGTTGTCTAAGTCTGCGCGCGTTTATATTTGTGTATGTTTATAATAATAATAATAATCTCCCATTCTCTCTTTGTCAAAAATCTGAGTTATGGGAAAGAGAGAGAGAGAGATCGCTTTCCCAAATGAGCTAAATAAAAGCCGGCAACCTTCGCACTCTCTCCCCCTGTTTGGACGCTCCTCTCGCCATTTTTCCTCCCATATCCTCTCTCTCTCTCTCTCTCTCTCTCTCATGCACATGTTATTCTCAGGATCTCCCTTTCTTCTGAGCTTTTAATCTCCTCCGTAGAGATCCATAATCAGGGCTTCTTTCTCTAGAGGATTCTGCCGCTTGTGTTCATATCCGTCTCTCCTCTTCATTTTTTTTTTCATTTTCAGCTTCAATTGTGGAATTTTAGGTTCCATTTTTTGTTCTGGATCTGGAGTACACACTCTCAGCTTTTTTCCTCTTTTCCTTCTCGAGCTGAATTCCGACTTATTTTTTGAAAAATAGGTCACTGTTGCAGTTAGCAATCCATTTTAGGGCTTGGAATTCGATTGATTTTTAGCTCATTTGCGTGTTGGTACTTTTTTTCTTTTCTTTTCAAGATTTCCAAATTGAGGTGATTCTTAAGCATCGCTGCATTTGATTCGTGAATTCTGTTGACGTGGTACTGATTTGGGCGATTTTCTGGATTCTGGGTTTGGATTTCGCTTCAGAATTTGATCCAGGTAATTTTACCTTTTTGGTCTTGATTTCTTTATTTGTTGGGGTTGTAATTAATACCTGGTCAGTCTCATCATTAATTTATTTAATTATTATGTCTGCTGTATTCTAAATTTTTTAGTAACTGTTCCTGGTAGTCTTCAGTTCAATCGACAACAATAATTGGCTTAAGTTTCCTAAATTTGGGAAATAATTAAACATCTCACTTCTTGATTGTCGATACCCTTTTAGGTTTTTGGAAGATCTATGTCCTTAGATAGATTTAGAGCTTCATTAGATTGGCTTAGCATTTACTTCACCATATGTTAAGGCTTAGATTTTAGTTAGCTTTCAAGATATTCTATTGGTTCGGTCTGAATGTTTTTCCATTGGAGGAATTTCGGACTAGTTCTGTAGTGTTTGATGTGTTTTTGGTAATATTATCTGTCGGAGAGAGAGGTCTCTATGTTCTTATCATGGTAAGGTACAGGTTGTTAATTTGCTTTATGGTCTGTAATTTTGATGGTTTTCTTTTCCTGGGTCTTGCTTTTGTGTTTGAATGGTTTTGGTTTGCTGAAAGTAGTTGTTGATATCTGGATAGTAGGGATGAGTCGGACAATAAATGAGAGCGATGATAGTATGCTTTCGAAGGATCCGAAGTCACCATTGGGTGATGAGGGTCATAGCGGAGGTATCACAAATGGAGCTGGTGCTTTGAAGAAAGGTCCTTGGACATCAGCAGAAGATGCCATTCTTATTGAATATGTCAAGAAGCATGGAGAGGGGAACTGGAATGCAGTTCAGAAGCATTCAGGGCTATACCGTTGTGGCAAAAGTTGCCGCTTGCGATGGGCAAATCATCTAAGACCAAATTTGAAGAAGGGGGCCTTCACTCCAGAAGAAGAACGGCTTATCATCGAACTCCATGCCAAGATGGGAAACAAATGGGCAAGGATGGCTGCACATGTATGTATCAAATTATTTTATCCTGATATTCTGAGTGAAGTTATGCTTTGTTTTAGTCATTGCATCTTTATCTTACCTGCAATTTCTCAAACATTTCATTTTAAAAAACAGTATGAAATTCTGCTTATATAATCATTTTCATAAAAAGGAAAAATAGAGAGTAAAAAATACTTGAATATTACGTACCTTTATAATCCAATAAACCTAAAGCAGAGCACAATACTTTGCAGACATGGAATCAATTTATGTCTCACTAGGGTTTGATTTTGAACCAGTTCATGGTTGAATTTGTTATATTACATTTTTGAAACATGCACCTAATTGCCAGACTACATCACATGTCAAGCGAATGTTCTAGGTGCTCGTAGTTTGTCCTAGCCATAGCAGTAGATGACTAGGATGAATTGTTTCTTCAAAGGGGGCTACATGGTTATGTCATGTTTGAATGCAACATTTCTTAGGCAGTTGAATGTGGTTTACTATTTGCTATACATTTAATTTTTGAAACTTTGCTCATGATGCATCTCTGTTTGTTGACACATGTATGATCTTAACCTGTCTTCTAAATTGAATGGCACTAACTCATTTTGGAATCAACTTGTTATTCAACGTATAAAATGGAAGTCTTGTGATTTTTGTTTTTAACAACTTTACAAGGTTCATTCTTTTATGTCATAAATCTGTTGGCCTTCTCTCTATTAAAAATGTGTCAAATGTGTTTATCTGTGATTAATACTTAATTATTGTGGTATAAGTGTCAAATTGACTATGTAGTAGCATTACAGAGATGGTCCTAGGGTTTAGTGCTATCGCATACATTTTTTTGGTATGTGCTACCATACTGCATACTTATGCCGGAGGTTCAAATTGTGCAATCAGCTGTCCTGCTTTAGCATTGTAAACAGACCTTTTGGGAATTAGGGACCTGTTTATACATGTCTGTTGAAATGTTTCAGCTGGTTGTGCTTGTAGGTGTTAATGCATGTTCATGTGCTATTTTCACATCAACATATCTGTGAGTACTATTAGGCTTGACTAATTCTGTCTTGGACATGCAAATGAAGAAGCATTGTGGCTTACAAAGCATAAATACAAGACAACTCAATAAAGTATAAAAACAGTGCCTTGTAAAAGAAAATTGTGGGAGAGGAGACGACAACATGTATGTGAAAGCTTTGTCAATCCATATTTCAAGCTTACATTTAAATATAAATTTATATTTATATATACATACAATTTTTTTCTTCATTTCTTAACCAAAATTGCTTTGTTTGAGTTTTATGCCAACTTTTATTGCATCTCATTTAATCCTTTTGTTATTATTATTTTACTTTCTTCTTAGGATGTGTCTATGTCAGAAAAGTTGTTTGTGTTCATGATATGCCTCTCTTGTGGATCTGCAGTATCAAATAATGTCTTAGAATCATTGTGAAAATGTCTTGTTGGATATACTAAATAAATGCAGACACAACTAAGATGTGACAATGTCTTAGGAGTTTGGGTCCCTCTGATAAAGTATGGAGTATCTTTGTTGGTGCCCAGTTGCTGTTCTTTTTTTTTTAGTTTGGATAATAGCATGTTGTTATTGCTCAAAGGAATGTCCTGAAGTTGAGATATTCACCATGCTTTGCAGAATAATGTTAGTGTGCAAATGATTGATAATTTCTCTTGGCTTATGATATGAACTCTAGTACAAGATCTAGTCAATGGATATTCTGCATGGAATTCCTCTCTTCCCTTGCTAGAGTTTTCCCTCTATTAGACCCTAGGTTTGATGGCTAGGAACTTGTTCCCTACCATGCTTTCTACCACAATTCTTTATGAGAATTAGACTTATTTCTTTATTGAACATACTCCCTTTGAATAGAGAAAATTAGGGTTTACAATATACTAGATTTTCTACTAAAAACAAATTTCTAAAATCATTCGTAATATGAAGAATTCCAAAAATCAGGTAACTACTATTTTTAAAAATATAGCTATCAACTAAAATAAGGAAACTACTATTTTTTCTAAAATATTTTTTTTTTACTAATTTCTTTTCAATGATATGCACTTTCTAGAATAATTATTTTCAATGATGTGCATTGTGAATATCAGCTTATTGCTGAGAGTCCTAGAAAGTGCCATCATCATTTTAATCGAAACATGAAAATTTATTTTCTTTCTAAGCTGCAGGTAATTAGAATTCAAATAGTCAATAGGGATTATTCCATGTAGTTGCAAAAACTATTGATAAAGATTGTGGGCGGTGGGGAAGCAGAATTCTGAAAATGGGATATATTGTGCTCAAAATATGCGAAGTGCTTTGATTGCAGCTATCATTTATGATTGATAATTTAGATTGTGAAAATTAGCCTTGTTCTAGTGCTAGATCCACTGACATTATCTAATAGTCACATCTTTATTTCTTGCTCCTTAGCTGCCTGGTCGCACAGATAATGAGATAAAGAACTACTGGAATACCCGAATCAAGAGGCGCCAACGTGCCGGATTACCTCTTTATCCACCTGAAGTTTGTTTGCAAGCACTGCAGGAGAGTCAACGAAGTCAAACCTCTTCTGGCACTAGTGGTGGAGGTGAAGGCCATCTTGATCTTATGCAAACCCACAGTTATGAGATACCTAGTGTGCCTTTTGATAGTTTGAAGGCCCACCAGGGGATTTTACCTTATGTTCCAGAATTTCATGACATTTCTGCTGGTGGCATGCTGATGAAAGGAATTGGTTCTTCACAATATTACAGTTTTATGCCTCCAACAGCGCATCGCCAGAAGCGTCTCAAAGAGTCTATGGATGCCTTCTCTGATTTTGATGGCAGTATAACCATGGGGCTACAGTCATTGGACCAGAGTCAGGATACCTGTGATCAAATTGTTTGGTCGTTTGGGTTGACTTTTCCATACGATCCTGACCCTAATGCCAAGAATCCTCTACCTTTTGGTGCAACACAGGGTGGCCATTCCCTTTCAAATGGCAATTTCTCTGCTTCAAGGCCCAATTTGGGGCCTTTGAAGTTGGAGCTCCCTTCACTCCAATATCCAGAAACTGATTTAGGTAGCTGGGGTAGACCTTCACCTCCACCTTTACTTGAATCGGTTGATGCTTTTATACAGTCTCCTGGGCCTGGGAATGTTCAGATAGATTGTGGTTCACCTCGCAACAGTGGCTTGCTGGATGCACTAGTTCATGAGTCTAAGACACTCTGCACCACAAAAAATCAAGTATCAGACAAGAGTTCAAATTCTTCTACCATCACTCCAGGGGATGCAGCTGACAGTTCCACGCTGAATATGTGTGAAAGGGAATGGGATGCCAATGGCGATCCTGTGTCTCCATTGGGTCATTCTACTGCCTTGATCTTCAATGAGTCCACTCCCATCAGTGTTAGTGGAAGCTCTGTAGATGAACACCCACCAGCTGAGACCTTTACCGGTGAGAATAAAATTTGTCTCTTTGTAGTGGTTGTTAATATTTATGATATGAATGCATCATAACAAAATTCCAGATTTACTGATTTCAGCATACTTTTGCATCATTTTTTCTTTTTTGAGTTTTTTCTTAACATGATCAGTTTTGATAGTGTGGCAAATTGGCATTGAAATAGTCATTCGTAAAAAGTATAGTGACAAGATCTGCTTGTTTTGCACATCAGTCCTGTCATATTATCTCTGTAAAGCAATGAAACAAATCTAGTTCTTGTAGCACTTCACTTACTCTGTTAGGAAAGAAAAAGATGAAGAACTGTAAGTTCTTGAAAGATCAAGAACCCCCTTTCATTGAAAGCTGAAAAATTACAGAAAAAAAATAAATCAGTCTGCCACTAAGGGCAAGACTGCCCAGCACTCAGCCGAAAGCTACACTATTTTTTTCCTCCCTCTCCTTCTGTCATTCTCCCTTATTTATAGCTTACTTTTCCCTCCCATATTCTCTCCTAACTGCTTAAGAATCTCATATTCTATTCCATATTCTCTCCTAACAACAAACTGTTATCCTTCCCTTCCATGCCTTCTGCGCTAATATACCATCAGTTTTCTAGGTTCCGCCACCTCATCTGCTTGGTCAGCAACTACTTCATCCTTTGGTGCCACTTCATTACCCAGCTGGACATCTGTAGATCCTTTCGTAACATTGCCCCCAACTGAAGCTTCAGCCTTGTCCTCAAGGCTGTAGGCAGGAAACTGCACTTTAAAGTCTGAGAGATTCATCCATGTCGCATCATCCCTGGTCCCATTTTTCCAGCGGATCAGCAATTGTGTTATGGGTTGTCCCCCTGTTGTGACCACTTTTTCATCAAGAATTTCAGCTGGTTCACAAAAGCTTCCTTCAACTTCAAGATTATGGGGTAGTGCTAGTTCTGGGACATGACTTCCAATCAATCGTTTCAGCTAAGATACGTAAAAAACGGGGTGAATTCGGGAACCTTCCGGCAGCTGTAATTTGTAAGCTACTGCCCCTATCTTTTGAACTATAAGAAAGGGACCATAGTACTTGGCGCTCAGCTTTGAATTGTCCCTTTTGCGAACTGAAAGCTGCCTATATGGTCGCAGCTTTAAGAAAACCAGTTCTCCTACTTCAAATTGTACATCTCTCCTGTGAGCATTGGCAAACTTCATCATTTGCTGCTGTGCCCTCTTGAGATTGTGCTGAAGTTGCCTGAAAACTTCATCCCTGTCCATCAGCTCTCTTGCTACTACTTCTACTCGTGTTTCCCCCCGAAAGGAACCTATGTATTGTAGGAGGAAGTCGTCCATACACCACTTGGAAAGGAGTCATTCCGGTGGAGGTATGAAAGTTCGTATTGTAGTTGAATTCCGCCCATGACAACCAAGTGTACCATCCCATAGGTTGTTCTGAAGCAAAGCAACGAAGGTATGTTTCGACGCCTCTGTTCAATACTTCTGTTTGTCCATCTGTTTCCGGATGATAAGCACTACTCATTTTTCAGCTTTGTGCCTTGTAAACGAAACGATTCGGCCCAAAATCGACTAAGAAATATAGGGTCACGGTCACTAATAATTGACCTTGGCAGACCATGTAGTTGGACCACTTCCTTAACAAATACCTCAGCTACTATCTTAGTTATGTAGGGGAGTTTCAAACCCACAAAATGTCCATATTTGGATAATCAATCAACCACCACGAATATGCAATCCTTCCCATGTGACCGAGGAAGTCCATTGATAAAATCCATTGAAATATCCTCCCAAACTGTTGTTGGGATTGGCAAAGGTTGCAAAAGTCCTGTTGGGGTCCTTGCTTCATACTTCTGACATTGACAAACTAAACACGCTGTCACATAGGATAGAGCGGACTTCATCATTCCTTTCCAATATAAGTTTGCAGCCAATCGTTTATATGTTTTCATGGCGCCATTATGACCTGCACTCGGTGTCTCATGAAACTCAGCTAGTAAGGTAGGGATCCAGCATGAGTTTTCAGGAATTACCACTCGATTTTTGTGCAGCAAAGTGCCATTTTCCAGCGAGTATGGTGGTCTGCAGTGAGGATCCTTTTGCAGTAGAAGTTTGAGTGCAGACAGCCCTCTATCCTTAGTCATTTCTTCCTCAATGAGCTTCCAATCATTCCATAGTTGCCATGTCAATGCTGAACAGGCTGCTGTCCCCTGCAGTCGAGAGAGTGAATCCGCGACTGCTGAACAGGCTGCTGTCTCTTGCAGTCGAGAGAGTGAATCCGCGACCTTGTTGGAGCTTCCTGGTTTGTACAGCACCTTGAAATCATAACCCAACAACTTGGAGACCCAATGTTGCAGGGCAGGTGTTGAAATTTTCTGCTCCAATAAGAACTTTAAACTCTTGGTCTGTTTTGACTTCAAATGTCGTCCTATGAGATATGGTCGCCAATGTTGGATGGCTAAGACCAGAGCCATCAGGTCCTTCTCATATGCGGATTAAGAGAGGGATTTTTCGGAAAGGCCTTTACTAAAGAAGGCTATGGGTCTCCCAATTTGTAGGAGGATCGCCCCTACTCCTTTTCCTGAAGCATCACATTCAATTGTGAATAATTGAGTAAAATCCGGCATTGCCAATACTGGGGTATGAGTCATCGCGGATTGTAATGCTTCAAAGGTTTGGTTAGCTTCCATAGTCCACATAAACTTGAGCTGTCCTTCTTTCCTTAATAGTTCCGTGAGAGGCTTGGCTATCTTCCCATAGTCACGAATAAATCGTCTGTAGTAGCCGGTTAAGCCTAGGAATCCACGAACCTCTTTTGCGGAGCGGGGAGTTGGCCACTTTAGAATGCAAGCGATCTTTCCCGAATCCACTTTTACTCCATTCGAAGAGATTATGTGACCCAAATATTCAATGTCCCGCTTCCCAAATTGATACTTCTTGTTGGCCACTAAAGAATTTGCTGCTAAGGTTCGTAGGGCTGCCTCCAAGTGTTTCAAACGGTCATCCCAAATGTGACTATAGACAAGAATATCATAAAAAAAAAAAAAAAACCAAGATGAACTTCTGGAGGTAGGGTCGGAACACATCATTCATGGTTGCTTGAAAGGTGGCGGGAGCATTCATAAGCCCGAAGGGCATTACAATAAACTCATAATGGCCCGAATGAGCTCGAAAAGCTGTCTTAGGAATGTTGGACTCCGTAACTCGGATTTGATGGTAACCGGATTGCAAGTCTAGTTTGGAGAAGTATCGGGCACCATGTAGTTCGTCAAGGAGCTTATAAACCACCGGAATTGGATATTTGTCTGGTATAGTGGCCTTGTTCAGCTCCCTATAGTCCACACAAAAATGCCAACTACCATCCTTCTTGCGGACCAGAAGCACCGGGCTGGAGAAGGGGCTGGAACTAGGCTGAATGATCCCGGTAGTTAGCATATCTGCCACCAACTTCTCAATCTCATTTTTTTGCTCATAACTGTAGCGATAGGGTCTGCAGCTAACAGGACCGCATTCTAGTCGCAAGGGAATTTGGTGATCTGTCGCACGGCAAGGCGGTAGCTGAGTGTCTTCCAAGAATACCACAGCAAAATTGGAGAGGAGGGACTGCAGTGTGTCGTGCTGGTCACGGGATAGGGAAGTATCTGTGGAGTGCAGCTCATTGTCCTCCATGTTGGCCTCCCATAACCATACACCAAAGTCCACTGTAGTAAGTTTTTTTAAAGCAGCTAAGGAAGAAGAGGCTCGGATTAGAGTTGGGTCGCCAACCAAGCACACATGCTGACCTTGCCATATGAACTTCATCGACATTGTCTGCCAGTTCACTCTTACTTCACCTAAGGTTTCTAGCCATGATACTCCCAAGATGACATCCACACCTCCTAGGGGAAATAAGAAGCAGTCGACTGCAATTGTGATGCTGCCTATGTCTATCCAAACAGCAGAGCATAGCCCTGAAGAAGCTAACCGTCGCCCATCACCAAGCCGTACCCAAAAAGGGTCCGTGGTGGTCACCTGTAAACCCAGTCGTTTAGCCGTAGATTCAGCGATAAAATTATGATTGGTGCCACTATCTACCATGAGTAGTAATCGTTCTCTCCCAGTAGACCCTATAAGCTTCATGGTCTTAGGATGAGAAATACCTCTTACGGAGAACAGGGGAAGCTCCATTGCGGCGAGGGAAATATCCGACTGTTGCACCAAATCGTCGGCAGCGGCGTCTACGCTCGAAGCTTCCGCAGTCGAGGGTCCCTCGTCTTCGCCAAGAATGATGGTTCGCAGACTCTTGTTGGGACAATTATGGAGAGGATGATATGGGTGTCGGCACTTGAAACACAGCCCTTTGGATCGGAGGTCCACAATTTCTTGGTGGGTTAATTGACGGAAGCCGCGGTTGGAAGGTGCCTGGTGTTGCAGAGGAGGAACGGAGGAAGAGGATCGTTGATTTTGAAAAGTGGTTGTGTGTTGGGGCGGGTTAAATGACAATTGATTGCGGGTCATGGTTTTCGGGTGGAAGTGGGTGTCGGATCCTCCGAGGGCCGGGTAGGACCCGCTTCCATTTCGGGACCCGGCTGAGAGGTGGGCCCCATCGTCCCTACCCGGGAAAAGCCCTGTTATAAAGTAGCCATTCTCTCGTTCGACCTTCCGAGTGAGTTTCATTGTCCGGAAGAGCGAGAGAGTTTCGTGGGAGCGAATCCGAACTCGGATCTCGTCCTTGAGACCATTGAGAAAGAGCCCCAACAGGATCGAAGAGTGCAGCCCTTTAATGAGAGCAGTCCTAGCAATGAATTCGTCGATGCTCCTGATTGTTTGGTCGACGCCAGAGCTTCAAAAGGGTTCATTGATAGCCCTCCCCCGAATCCATCAAAGAGTTCAGTAGTGAGATCGCACCAAGAGAGCTAGGGTTTCTGGGCCAACATCCATTGTACCCAATGGAGTGCAGAGCCATCCATGGAGAGCATGGCGACAGCGACTTTCGAATCTTTCGCAATGTGATTAATGGCGAAGAATTGCTCCGCACGTACGACCCAAGCCGCGGGATTATGGCCACCGAAGCAAGGGAGATCCAACCGACGCAGCGCGAAAGGTACGCCTTCCGGTACTAGGTTTCTGGGTTGAGGGTGACTGTGGGTCCTGAAAACGGGAAAGGACCCTATCTCGAGAGAAGGGCTTCCCGGAACGCCATGGATGGTGGAGGCAGAGGAACCAACCTCCCCCCGACCACCACTCTTTTGGCGTAATAGTGCGGCGACCAAATCTTCCAAAGAGTCAAGCTTGTCCATCTTAGTGCGATGGACAGTCATCTCCTCGACAATTGTCGAGACACTCTTCCCCAGATCCGCAAGGCTCTTTTCAATGGATTCCAGTTTGGCGTCCATTTGGGTGTTGGTCATGAGGGAAGCGAAGAGAAAGTGATGGAGAGAGAGAGAGAGAGAGAGAGAGAGAGAGAGAGAGGCAGGTCAGACCAAAATATTAGGAAAGAAAAAGATGAAGAACCATAAGCTCTTGAAAGATCAAGAACCCCCTTTCATTGAAAGCGGAAAAATTACAGAAAAAAAATAAATCAGTCTGCCACTAAGAGCAAGACTGCCCAGCACTCAGCCGAAAGCTACACTATTTTTTTCCTCCCTCTCCTTCGGTCATTCTCCCTTATTTATAGCTTACTTTTCCCTCCCATATTCTCTCCTAACTGCTTAAGAATCTCATATTCTATTCTATATTCTCTCCTAACAACAAACTGTTATCTTCCCCTTCCATGCCTTCAGCCCTGATATACCATCAGTTTTCTAGGTTCCGCCACCTCATCTGCTTGGTCAGCAACTACTTCATCCTTTGGTGCCACTTCATTACCCAGCTGGACATCTGTAGATCCTTTCGTAACATACTCCCTCATTTTCCACATCATTACCTATCTATTTCTGGACTCCTGCAATTAATCCGATAACTGCGCCATGAATTAGAATTTCTTGTTTGACACTGAGTTGCAGGATCCAGTGTGAAGTCAGAACCTGTTGAGCACATTTTTACTTCTGAGAAGGAAACAAAGAAGATTTTCAACGACTTGAATGTTTCCAGGCCTGATGCTTTACTTGCTTCGGATTGGTTTGAGCACAGCACCCTTTGTGTCAAGGATCAAACCATTATGACAGATGCTATAGCTGCCCTTCTTGGAGACGACTTTAGCAGTAACCACAAGGACATGGCTGCAGAGACCCATACATCAAGTCAAGGCTGGGGACTGCCTTGTGAATGGAGCAATATGCCAGCTGTCTGTCAAATGTCTGAACTTCCTTAGAATCATCATACTGTGAATTGACTCAGAAAATTCATTTAATGTGGAGAAATCAAACACAGTTTCAACAGGGATCGGTGAAAAGGTCAGTATGGAGTCAGTTCGTGAGTCATTGTTCTTCATTTGTGGCATTAATGCCCTGCTTTTTCAATGGTGCACTGCACGTATGCAAACATTGAACTTTGTGGGCATTCAGATGGAATCGTGATGTGGTTAAATTTGTAGGATAAGTTGTTTCCATGGGAATGTTTTGATTCAACTGTCATTTTATTTGTGATTTCTGTGGGAATTTGTTCATTGTTCTTGGGCATCTGGTAAAACTCCATTTGGTTCTACAGACTAGTTCATATTGTGTTTCATCAGATTCAAATTCCCTTTTGTTCCCTTCAGTTTTTAACTGGTGAATGTTGTCAACTTTGCTTTTCTCCTACCTGCAAAGATCCTGTTGTATTAAGGTTAGCATAATTCTTTTTAGAATAAAGTGGTGGTCTCTCCTCATTTCCATGTGCATGCATAGAATTTCATAATTCTTTAGTTGAATGGTCCCGGTTCTAGTTCTACACTTCCATGGATAGTCACAAGAATTGATGTCTAAGAAATTATTGTCTTCCAACTTCTGTTGCTCAAGTCCCAAGCCGATTGTCTCGAGCTATAGCTTGGTTGCAAGGAATTATCTAGTAATACGAACGCATGTGTGACAATTGGCTTGGGACTTGCGCAACAGTAAAATATTACGTAATTTTATAAGGACCTCTTTGAAGGACTAAATCTCATGCCTGCGTGTAATTTTTAGTAACGGCAAAATATCGTGTAAGTTTATCCATACTATGGGTTTTTTTTTCTTTTTTGTGAGTCAGGACTATATGGATCCATTTCGGTTTATAATTTGTGGTTGGTTGGTTGAATTGAGATCACGCACAAAAATTTTGTGATTCCACATGATGCACCATGTTAGGGGAATCTCCAAGGTGCCACTATTTGGTGGTGTGGCTATCTGCGATGTACGGAAATTTTTCAATACTAATGTTTTTTTCATTTTGAAAACGTTTTCGTAACGTTTCAACATACTAAATTAATTATTATTTATATTAAAGTTTTTATATTTTTTATATTTATGTATTTTTATATTTAATAAATTATTTATTTATTTAATTATATTTTTATTTTTTATTTTATTTATTTAATGGTTAATAATTATATATTTGATCATTTTATATTTTTATTATAAAATATGATTATCTTACTATTTTCATAAAATAATTAATATTTATTTTTAAAAAAATTATATTTTTTATATTTACATGCTTGTTCACGTTTCAGTTTCTTCTATTTTTACGAAGTGTTATTTTTTTATATCATTTTGTATCTGTTTTCGTTTTTTCGTTTCCATTTTTGTGCAACCGGGCCACGGCACTAACCGGAGATCTGCGTAGAGAAAACCCCATAGCCCCTGATGTAATGAGTGACTTATGTTTACCCCGTAGATATTATTCAATTTCACTAATTATATTGTTGGATGAAGGACCTCTTTGAAATTTTTGATCACACTGAATTGACCAAATGGCTTCACATTGTACATATAGGGCAACTGTTTGGCATGAGTTGTTTGAGTGAGTGGTATGGGGTTTTCTCGCTTCGGAGCGCACACAGAATACATGCCCATAAATACACGTGGTGTGTATGCGGGAGAAGAGAGAGATCTCACAGAAAGAGTCGAAGAAAGAGACAGCAAAATTGGGGAGGGATGGATATATTTTAAGCTCAAACTAATTCAAATCACTGTAAGGGCATGTTAGAAAGGAAAACAAATTGGGAAAATTATATATATATATATATATATATATATATATTATTGTGGCAAATATGATAGACGGCTATGGCCTGACCTGTTTTCAACTTGGTTTGTCTTGGTCTTTTTAACTATAAAAACGATCGTTTCACACGAGTATATTATATATATTATATAAATAATCATTGTATTTTATATGGTATTAAAAGGTTTATCTCAAATTAAAGTGATTTAATAGAGTTTGATATTAAATGAGATCAAATTATGTCATTGAGTTTGAGTTATTATGTGTGGAAATCTTAAATTCTTATTTCTAACATATACACATGTATGTATATGTGTGTGTGTGTTTTTTTTTTTTTGTATTATATTAATTGGTATCCGGAGTCATATTTCAATTAATTCGATCCGAGATTTGTAATGATTCATTTAGCTGATTATCCTCCCAACGTAATCTGTTCTATGCTCAAGTTACGAATCGAACTCATGACAAATTATAATAAATTTATTTTTTTGTTTGCAAATAAATCACAATTTGAATATCTACGATCATCAATTGGTATATACAAATTTACATATATTTTGTATAAATTTAATCAAGTTGAAGACTTTGAAGACTTAATGATTAATTGGTTCATATATCATACATCTACACGCATCTATGTGTGTATATATTTTTCTAAGGTTTTAAATTCAGATTTAGACAATTTTAGTTGTCTAATATTTTTAAATTAATTAATTGAGGTAACATGTAACCAAAGTAATCTTTTTTATGTAGATTGATTAATTTAAAATATTACGATGGTTTTGTGTTTAGGTTTTATGCAGATAAGACTACCCAAAGGAAGGTTATCATTTGGCTGAAATTCAAAGACAACTGTGTTAATAAATATGTAACAATTATTAGTTTTTTCATGAGAGCATTAAGTCAGCACAAGCAAAGGCTTACTATTTGATATGAATTTATTGTCAATATTTGATTTCTTGGCCAAGAGTACTCTTATAATGATTTTTCTATCTAAAGATAAAATTTTAATCTTGTGCAAGATTCCTTGTGATGAGACCAATGTTATTAAAATCGGACCGAACCGTCGGTTCAACCGATTCAACCCTTCTTTTAATAATTTTATGGTTCGGTTGAATAAAAATACCGTTTTACAATTGAACCAAACTGAACCGGTGGTTCAACCGTGAACCAAGGTTAAACTGCCAGTTTTAAAAAATCGCAGTCTAGGTTAAAACCTGAAAAAATATTTTTTTTAAGATTTTTTTTTTTAATTTCTATGAGATGTGAGACTATCAATTTTTGATATTATGATTTTAATTTATATTTTATATGACTTTATAATTTAGTTATTTAATTCTTAATTATCAATATGAGTTTTAAAAATAATTATTGATTATATATATATATAATTATTATTAAAAAATCAGCGGTTCGACCATATTGATCCATGGTCCAATCGGTTCAACTATATTTTTGAATTTTACGGGTCAATACACGGTACGGTTCTGATAACATTATATGGGACTTGTCATTATTTGTATTTATTATTCACATTGAATTTAGGTTTTGATTATGAACTTGTTGTTTTGTTTATTTTGTTCTTTACTCAATGAATACTTCTATAGCCATAATATTTGTGAACATTAACTCCATCTATATGTACTGCACAAATTTTAAGAATCGGAAAGACAACGTTATACTTCTTCTTAGTTGCATGGATTTAGATCGTGCTCTTTGAGTTGAGTGATTCATTACTTTTACGTATACAAGTTCATCTGATGATAAGAGAAATTTAGAGAAGTGGGCCGCTCAAATCGTGTAAATCTTATAATTATGAAATATGCAGTTCCGCAAACATTCATGAGCACAATGTCCAAAGAAATTGATGCCAAACTGTTCCAACTCATCGGGAAGTCTTGTCTCCAAGACAAAGGGAATCTTAGGGAGTACATTAGGGAAATGTTCCATCTTGCATTAAAATTGAAAACTCTAAATGTAGAGATGTTTGTTGCACTTGCTTAGGTATTTGATTTTGATTTCTCTTCCTACACAATTCACTCAATTCAAAATCAGTTATAACCATCAAAAGAAGAAATAGATTCTTAATAAACTTATTTCACATTGCGTATAACAAGAAAGAGATTAAAGTAAGAGAAGACTATGAGTGCTAATTTGACTTCAATATCTCAGAGTAATAACAATAAGAGGAAGAAGGAGAAGAAAGTTATGGTTACTCCATCATAGCAAAAAAGGCAAATTGAAGAATTTGCTTATTTCTTCTGTGGTAGTACTTTTCACAAAAGGAAACAATACACCAAGTATCATGCTTTGCATGTAAAGAAAGGTATTATTCTTATTTTGTTTCATTTTGATGTTAATTTAAATTGGTACTCAAATATACTTGGTGGTTAGATTCGGTTGCTACTACTCACATAAGTGCATGAATGCTCGGTTAACTAAACTACCAAAAGCCGTGTGGTGAAAGATACATCTACGTGGGGGTGGCAAGTTAATTGAAATTAAGCTAATAGGGACTTTTCAGTTATCGTTAAAGATTGGATTTTATTTGAATTTGAATGATACTCTTATTGTATCATCATTTAGACAGAATATGATTTCCATGTTTGTATTGAATAGAGTTGGTTACTCTTTTTCTTTTGGAAATGGTCAATTTAGTCTTTTTCATGATTCAAAAACTTCTTGGTTCCAGTTCTTTATTTGGGTATATTAACCTTTACTTGCTTGATACAACTGCCTCATTTAATGAAATCTTGTATGTTGATTCACAAGTGAAACGTTGCATGCCTATTCACATGATATTAAAAGGAAGTTAACGAATGAGAATTTTATATCATTTCAGGGCACATGTTTAAACAAATAACTCAAAATTTTGTGTCAGATGAAATTCTTGATCCCTTTGATTTGTTAAACTTTCAAGTTCATGTTGAGTACATTAAATGGAAATGGACAAAATAAGGAGGTTAGATGCCGAAAGATCTTCAGACATCTTAAAACTAATATATACAAATATTTGTGAGCTATTATCTATAGTTTTTTGGAATAGTCAACAATATTTTATTACCTTCATAAACAATTTCTCACCTTATGGGTATCTTTGTCTTATTCATTAGAAGTCTCAAACAGTAGATATGTTCAAGACTTTCAAAACTGAAGTCGAGAATCAACTCAAGAATAGGATTAAAAGTGTGAGGCCTGATCGTAGTGGTAAATACGATAATCGATATGACGAGGTGAACATATTCGTCAAATTCCTAAAGGAATATGGTATTGTCCTAGAGTACACCATATCAAGGAGCCCTAATATGAATGGTATTGTTGAGAGAAGAAACCAAACATTAAAGGATATGGCAAGAAGTACGATTAGTTATATTATTTTATTAGATTCACTATGGGAAAAGGCGTTTTACATCGTGAATAGAGTTCTAAGGCAATGACTAAAACCCCATATGAATTATGGATAGTTAGGAAGCTTATTATTAAATGTTTACATATTTGGGATTGTCTGTATGAGGCAAAGCCTTGTTGGTTAAATGAAAAGAGATTGAACTCAAGAATGATTAATAGCTATTTTGTTGAGTACCTTGAATGATTTCAAGATCTTAAGTTTTATAATCTTATAACTATATTCTTCTATGAGACAGGAAATGCCCAATTCTTTAATGATTTTGAGTTTGGGAGGAAAGAAATAATTGGAAACTTTGTATTAATATGTTTTTTTTCCCTATGTTTGTTATTGACCAAGATTAAGCTTCTCTTTGTAACATCATTCAAGAAGCAACTCCAGAATAACAAAACAATGTTGAAAATATAAATTTCCTTTATCAAGATCAACATGCTTTCTTGAAGAACAAACTCAACAATCTCAAGAACACATGTCGTTAAGAAGATCCACTAGAGAGAGCATAAGTGCATTTTTCGATGATTACATCATCTTTCTCTAAGTACATGATGTAGACATTGGACCATTGAAAGCCCCAACTCTCAAAAGTGGCTCAATGCTATGAATGAATCTTGTCCTATTGCCTAAAGGTGTGAAACCGATTGGTCGCAAATGGATTACAACTTTTAAAGACCAATCATGCCTTGAAAGTCATCTTGGGCCACATGTCATTTTTTAAAAATTTTCTTAAAATGTTTTAAAATATAATTTTTTCTTAAAATTTCAGAGGGCTCCGTTGTGCTCCTCTAGCTTTGTTACAGCAACTAAGTGATTGATATCTTCCTACTAGTTACAAGCAAGATTCATTCCATCTGCTCTTCAATTTCAAGTAGGACGAGATGACCGTGGAGGAGTATATGGTCGAATTTGAGCATCTCACGATGAAGTGTGATTTCATGTAGCCCAAGGAGCAAACTATATTGTACGAAATCTTGGGGGTCTTTGATCTGATATCAAGAATATAGTCCAATTATAGCCTTATTGGACTTTTGAAGATGTTAGCAAATTGGCTTATTATGTGGAAAAACAACTCAAAGAGATGGGGACTCATAGATCAGCAACTAACGAAGGAGTCTATAATTAGGGCTATGCCTTAGCCTCTAGGCTAGCCTCGATAAGCAAGACTACTTCAACAAAATTCTCACAAAAACCGGTGGATAATCCTCTTAAAACTTCTAATTCCAAATAGTGCTTTAAGTGTTGAGGATTCAGCCTCATCGCTTCCAAATGCCCAAACCGAAAGATAATTTCCTTGGTAAAGGAAAGTAAAGATGAACCAATCTTTGATTCCTATGAAGAAGGATGAATAGGATGTACTTACCTGTGGTGACCAAGGAGAAAAGCACTTATTGTTCGAAGTCTTTTGCAGGCTGATCATACTCAAGATAATCAGTGGCTCCACCATAATGTATTTCATACCTGTAGTACTTCGAACGGGAAGGTGTGCACGGTGATTATTGATAGCGGAAGTTGCAAAAATGTCATTTCAACTACCATGATTAACATGTTGTAACTCAAGATGGAGAACCATCCAGAACCTTATTAGCTTTTATGGCTTAAAAAGGGCAATGGTATATGTGTTGACAAATGCTATTTGGTCTAGGTCTCGATTAGCCACCATTATAAGGATGAAATTCTCTGTGTCGTGGTTCCTATAGATACCTATCATTTGCGTCTTCGCAGACCCTGGTTGTATGACAGGAAGGTAACATATGATGGCTTTAAAAACACTTATTCCTTTGTCAAGGATGGTATCAAGATTACGTTGGCGCCTTATAGGATGCAAAACGAATCTTTACCATCGAATAGGGTAGAGGAAAATTTTTTTCTTTCACAATCTAAATTCCTCCAAATGGTGGACCACACTACTGATGCCTCTACAATTGTACTCTTGGAGGAAAATAAAATTCGAGAGTATACTCTATTAGAATTACAACATTTGCTTAAGGAATTCCATGATGTTGTTCCTGATGAAATCCCCTCTAGATTTTCGCCCATGAGAAAAATTCAGCACAACATAAATTCGCATGTGTCACAAGAAGCATGAAGAATTACAACAGCAAGTTGAAGAGCTTTTGCAAAAGGACTTGATTAGAGAAAGCTTAAGTCCATGTTCAATTCCCACTATCTTGGTGCCAAAAAAAAGATGGTTCGTGGCAAAAATGTATAGACAGTCAAGAAGTAAATAAGATCACAATCAAATATCGATTTCTAATTAGTCGTCTTGACCATCTTCTCAATCAACTCCATGGTTCATCTATCTTCTCCAAGATCGACCTTAGGAGTGGATATCATCAAATTCAGATGTGCCCAAGAGATGAATGGAAAACGGCTTTCAAAACAAGGGATGGCCTTTATGAATGGAGGGTAATACCTTTCGGACTCGCTAATGCTCCGAGCACTTGTAATGTTTTATGACCCCACATCTTTAGGACTTTTATCAGCAAGTTCCTAGTAGTCTATTTTGATGACATATTAGTTTATATCAAAAGCATGAAAGAGCATTTGGAGCATTTACGTGAAGTCTTTAAGATGTTTTAAGAACAACGATTTTATGCTAATCTCTAGAAGTATCACTTTCTTACAATTAGTGTCATTTTTTTGGGGTATGTCATTTCTTAGGAAGGCCTTACTATCGACTCAAGTAAGGTGGAAGCTAATTGGCCCATGCCTAGATCCTTTTAAGAGGTTTGGAGTTTCCATGGGCTAGCATATTTCTACCGTTGATTTATTATAGGATTTAATACTCTTGTTGGCCCTATTACTGAGACCATAAAGGAGAAAGAGTTTGCATGGAATGATAGTATCCAAATGAGTTTTAAGCAGACCAAAAGAAAAATGACAACAGCACCTATTCTTGCACTACCTGACTTCAATAAAGTATTTGAGTTATGTTCTGATACCTTGAATGTAAGGATTGGAGCTGTTGTTTCTCAAGAGGGCAAGCCAATCGCCTATTTCAGTGAGAAATTGAATGGTTCACGAAGAAATTACTCGACCTATGACAAAAAACTCTACACCATTGTTCGAGCCTTAACCAATTGGAGACATTATCTCATATCAAAGGAGTTTGTTCTTTTTTCATATCATGAGGCCCTAAAATGGGTAGAGTTTCTTCAAGCTTATACCTGCGTGATCAAACACAAAAGTGGAGCTCAAAATTAGGTTGCCGATCCTTTAAGTAGGAGATATGCGTTGCTCTCTTCAATGCAAGTATTGATGTTAGGATTCGAAAGATTAAGGAACTTTATAAGGAAGACTTCAATTTTTCCAAGATCTGGAGTCAATGTATTCAAGGAGTTATAAATGATTTCTTCTTGCAAGATATGTTTCTTTTCAAAAACAATCGATTGTGCATTCCTCCTTTTTTGTAGAAGGCTCATGTAGGCGAACTTGGAGGCCATTTTGGGCATGCTAAAACTCTTGCTCTTTTTGAGGTAAAATTTTATTGGCTGAATATGACTCAAGATGTTTCAAAACATGTCAAACGTTGTTGAATCTATCACATAGCTAAAGACATGTACAAAACATGGGTCTATATGTCCCACTTCCTATTCCTAATAAACCTTGGGAAGAAATAAACATTTATTTTGTGGTAGGCTTACCAAGGACTCAAAAGAACAAAGACTCAATTATGGTAATGGTTGATCGATTTCAAAAATGGCGTATTTCGTTCCATGTCTCAAAACTTTGGATGCTACTCATATTGTATATCTTTATTTTCAAGGAGATTGTCAAACTTTATGGTATTCCAAAAACCATTACCTCTGATCGTGATTCAAAAATTCATGAGTCACTTTTGGTGAATCCTTGGAGGAAGCTTGGAGCTACCCTTCAATTCAATTCCACTTATTATCCACATATTGATGGTCAAACTAAGGTTGTCAACTGGAGTTTGGGAAATTTATTGAGGTTTTTCATGCAAAAGAGTATTTATCAATGGGATCTCATATTACCTCAGGTAGAGTTTCTTACAACCAATCACAAAGCAAAACTATGGGAACAAGTCCATTCGAAGTTATATACAGTATGAACTCTATTAGCCTGTTGGACCTTGCTCTTATTACAAATAATCACTCATTTACTCAAGAAAGGATAAAACAGATTCAACACTTGCATGATGAGGTTTGCAAAAATATACATCAACAAAATGAAAATTTAAGAAACAAGCCGATCAATTTCAAAAGCCTGCACATTTTAAAGAAGGAGATTTGGTATGGATTCATCTCCGTAAGGAACATTTTCCACATGGACGATTTGGAAAGCTCAAACCAAGGGCTAATGGTCCCAACGACACAGTAGTGTCTAGCAATTCTTTTATTCTTACGTGGTAAATCAAACTCACCTTTGCAAAATTCCAAACTGTTATTCGTTTAAAGACACTTGATCAATTTCCTTATCTGCCTCTCAATCAAAGCTTTCCATTGCTTACCTCACTTTCGTTCTTTAGAAAATACATCCATCCTTTTCTTAAAAATCATTAATGAAAATCAAAATATAAGCAACTCCACCTTGTGACGCTACTAGAGAAACCCCCCCACAGATCTTAATGGATGCAATTCACTATCCCATTGGTTTAATAAACTATTGTATCGAATTTCACCCTATTGTATTTCCTATAAATGCAGTGCTCACAATAATCTAACTTTTCGGTTTTCTAACCATACAACAAGCCATGCTTGCTCAATTATATCATGCCCCTCTCACTCATATAACCCAACCTTTTGTGCCATAATCATATAACATCATCATCAGGATCTATAGATAAGTATACAACAACAATCCCAAGATTTGTGCTTCTGATGAGGCAGTAAAGGTCACTGAACTACTTACCTTTCATAAAGCATGCTTAGACACCTTCAAGACACAGTTGTCTCCAAAGTATCTATAGTCCCTTTTATGAAAGAGAATCAAGGATATGAAATTCTTTTTTATGTCTGAAATATGATAAACTTCTAATGTGTTTACTACACCATTGAATATCTCCATCCGAATTGTTTCTAATTCCAACAACGAGAGTGAAAATTCATATACCAAAACTATGTTAGCCATGTCAATTGGTTGATAGGAGGTGAATTAGTAATTATATGGACAAATATGATAGCTGTTGGAAAATTTTAATCTCGGTATTAGACTCCTCATGTGTTTCTAGATATATAATCTAGAACCACTTTTACGTAGGAGAATTATACCAAGATAAAATTAAAAATATAATATCAAGAATACGAAAAAAAAGAAAAAAGAATGAAGAAAATAATATTGATTACTAAGTAACATTACAAGAGAAGAGAGAAAACTAATTGCAAGAGAGAAAATTGTCTCTCCTTACTTAATTACAAAGTGTGGAGAGGGATTCTATTTAAACAAAAAACTAACCATTAAAGAAAAGGAAAAAAATTACAATAAAATTGGTAAAGAAGAAAATAAAGTCAATTTTCTAAATTTATAATGATTGAATAAATCAATCATTAAATAAATCAACCAAATATATAACAGTTGAGTAAATCAATCTTAATAATTGATTAAACCAACCAAATATATATAATTGACCAAATCGATTGTAATAATTAGTTCAATCATAATAATTGATTAAATCAATTATTATGGTTAAATGGTTGATAATTGATTAGGTCAATCATAATGATTGACTAGGTCAATCATAATGATTGACTTGTCATTTGAATTTATTTTAACACTCCCCCTCAAGTTTGGCGAATAGATATCTATAGAGTCTAACTTGCTGAGAATATTTTGCATGTGACTTACTGTAGTTCCCTTGGTAAAAATATCAGCAATCTGCTCATTACTCTTCACGTAAGGAGTGACTATGGTCTTGTCTTCAATCTTTTGGCGAGTGAAATGGCAATCGACTTCAATATGTTTTGTTCTCTCATGAAAGACAGGATTAGAAACAATATGAATAGCAGATTGATTGTCGCAAAAGAGTTTGATAGGGGATGTGACCAGAAATCCTAATTCTTCAACTAGAGCTTTTAGCCAAATGATCTCACTGGTTGCTGCTGCCATGGCTTTGTACTCAGATTCTGCACTTGATCTTGAAACTACATATTGTTTCTTACTCTTCCAAGATACGAGATTCCCACTAACAAATATGTAATAACCTATGGTGGATTTTCTATCCATTGAATCTCTGGTCCAATCCGTATCACAATAGCCCACAATTTCTAAACTTTGATTATTCTTCATGTAGATTCCTCTTTCCCGGGAGACCTTTTAAGATACCTAAGAATCCTTTCAACTGCCTTCTAATGACACACTTTAGGAACATGTATATACCGATTGACTTGACTCATAGCATATGCAATGTCGGGTTTGGTGATAGTTAGGTAAATGAGCTTCCCAACGAGTCTCTGGAACCTTTGTATATCTGTAAAAAGTTGATCAGCATCCTTTTCTTCATCAGAGGTTAAGATAGGGCTAATCGCTGGTTTTGCTCTCAATTTACCTGTCTTCTACAAAAGATCAAGAGTATACTTTTTTTGGGATAGGACAAGCCCTTTATGAGAGTAGGAAAGTTCTATTCCTAAAAAGTATTTTAGTAATCCAAAATCGTTAACTTCAAAACTAGATTTAAGGAAATTTTTAACTTTATCAATTTGATACTTCTAGTAACAATGATATCATCAACGTATATGAGCACAATAGTGATTCTTTCAATATCAAATTTAGTAAATAAGGAAGAATCACTATTACATTTTTTAAAGTTGTAACTGAGAAGCGCAGAGCTTAGTTTTGCATACCAGGCCTGAGGAGATTATTTGAGACCGTAGATAGCTTTCTTCAGTCTGTATTCTCGTCCTTCTTGACTTTGATTAAGCCCTTGAGGTAGATGCATGTAGACCTCCTCTTCTAGCTCCCCTTGTAAGAAGGCATTTTTTACGTCCATCTGGTACATTGGCCAACTCCTATTAGTGGTAAGAGACAAGAGAACCCTTATAGTGTTCATTTTTGCTACAGGTGCAAAGGTCTCCGTATAATTCACTCCGTAAGTCTGAGTAAACCCTTTCGCTACAAGTATAGCCTTATAGCGATCAATTGAATCGTCACTTTTATATTTGATCTTATAAACCAATTTATATCCGACTGCTTTCTTTCCTCTTGGGAAAGTCGTTAGTTCCCAAGTCTTGTTCTTTGTAAGAGCATCTAGCTCTTCTTTCATTACTTTCATCCATTCTAGGTGATCATTGGACTCATTGAAATTTCTAGGCTCCTGTATTTGATCAATGCCACTCAAGAATACTTGGTAACTTGAGGAAACATTAGTGGTAGTATAATAGTCACCAATAGGATAAAATGTGACTTTAGAGATGTAGTGTTCCCATCTTGATGGAGGAAATTTTAGTCTTGTTGACCTTCTTAGTAGTGGTGGAGATGATGGTGAATTATTAGACTTTTCATTTACTTCTGAAGGAAATAAGACTTATTGAGTTTTGTTTTCCCCTTGCTCCCTACTTTCTTCAGTTTTGAATGAGCTTCTATCTTCCTTTTGCTCAAAATTTTCTGGTGATCCTCTTTCTTGCTCTTGTTCTGGATTTTCCTCTTCATTAGATTGGCAAGAGGGATTGCTAATTTATTTTGGAGTTAACAAGAAAACTTGTAGATCTTCTTTTTGTGATATTCTTGTTTCGTTTATATCTGCAAAATAAAACTCATTTTTTATAAATATCACATCTTTTGATGTGTATATTTTGTTAGTTGTAGGATCATAACATATATATAACCCTTTTGAAATGTTCCTATGAAAACATACCATCTCCCTTTTTTGTCCAATTTATTTCTAAATCGTTCTGGTATATGTACATAGCATATGCATCCAAACACTTTTAAGTGAGTAATATTTGGTTTAATCTTAGTGAGAACTTCTAAGGGAGATTTTTCTTGAAGTATCTTAGTAGGTAAGCGATTAATTAGGTGAGCGGCAGTACTAATTGCAACGCTCCAAAAAAATTTAGGCATGATAGCATAGAATATGATTGTTCTTGCTATCTCAAGTAAATGTTGATTTTTCCTTTCGGCTATTCCATTTTGTTGGGGGATATATGGACATAATATTTGGTGGATTATTTCATTTTCTTCTAAAAAAGTTGTGAATGCATGATTCATATATTCCCCCCATTGTCAGTCCTAAATATTTTTATGTTTGCATTATATTGTTTAGTGATATAATTGTAGAAATTTTTAAATATTTTGAATGTTTGTACTTTTGAAGTGAGCATATATACCTATGTGTCTCTAGTCTTGTGATCAATAAAAGATATGAAATATTTAAAACTTCATCTAGATACTACAGGAGATGTCCAAATATCAGAATGTACAAGAATAAAAGCATTTTTATAAATTGTTTCCGAAATCGGATAATGTATTCGAGTTTCTTTTCCAAAAATACAAACTTCACGATATCTATCTTTACAATTTTTTGTTAGAAATAGGTATTTCAAAACTTGTTTATTAGGATATCCTAATCTAGCATATCACAAAATGTAATTTTCTCCTTGATATGCTGTGTGTACATGATTATCATGATTTAACAAATATAGGTTGTTTCTCATGAATTCCCTTCCAATCAACAAATATAAGTTGAGTTTAAGCAAATACCTAGATCGGTTGTTACTTACTTGAATAGCACTTTTAAAATGATATTTTCGATTGTTGACTCAAGTGTTGTATTTTGGGCCATATTTGAGGAGACTTGTCCCTTTCTTTTCAAGTGCTTAGGTTTTAAGTGAGAATGAAGGAACCAACATTTTTCTTGTGAATGATTAGACTTTTTGCAGTAAGCACATACCTTTTTGGCCATGTGCTACACCTTGTTGGCCACTTGCCCTTCTGTGATCAAATTGAAACCATACCCTTCTACTTTGGATTGGCAAGCATTCTCAAGATTCATACTTATTTCTACTCGTTGGATCATGGATCTCATTTCTTGGTAGGAAGGAAAATCCTTTATTCGAAAGATTTCTTGATGAACATGTGCGAATTGCTCTCCAAGAGAAATGAGGAGTCCCAAGGACTTGTTTTCATCCTTTCTTTTTTGTAAAATTTTGAGGTCGGTTGTAATCGGTCTCAAAATTTTGAACTCATTTCAAAGATCTTCATATTCGCCAAATAGTTGAGAGAGCGTCTTCTCATCTTTCTTGATATTAGCAATTCATCTCTTTACCTCGAACACTCTTCCTAAATTCGACTTTTACCTATAAAAATTATACATTTGATCCCAAAGAGATTTAGAGTTTGGAGAACAAATGACCATAGTTCTATGAATTTAATCCATAAAACTTGTGAGTAGGATAAACACTTGGTCATTCCTCATTTTCCATTATTCGAATATTGAATCTGACTCATCAAGAGGGTCCTTTATAATATGACCCAAGAGATTTCTTGAGTTTAAAGACCTCTTAATATGAGCAGTCCATTGAAAATAATTTGAAGAGATAAAAAGAATGGAAAAGAATGATTGTGAAAAAAAATTCATTTGAAAAGAATGATCTCCTAACATCGAAGAGAAAGGATTCAAAATTTGTTTTGATACCATGTTGAAAAATTTTAATCTCGGTATTAGACTTCTCGGGTGTTTCTAGACGTATAATCTAGAACCACTTTTACGTAGGAGAATTATTCCAAGATAAAATTAAGAATATAAATATTGATTACTAAAGAACATTATAAGAGAAGAGAGAAAACTAAATGCAAGAGAGAAAATTGTCTCTCCTTGCTTAATTACAAAGTGTGGAGAGGAGTCCTATTTATACAAAAAATTAACCATTAAAGAAAAAGAAAATAATCACAATAAAATTGGTAAAGAAGAAATAAAAGTCAATTTTCTAAATTTATAATGATTGAATAAATCAATTATTAAATAAATCAACCAAATATATATGATTGAGTAAATCAATTTTAATAATTGATTAAGCGAACCAAAATATATATAATTGACCAAATTGATTGTAATAATTAGTTCAATTATAATAATTGATTAAATCAATTATTATGCTTAAATGGTTAATAATTGACTAATTCGATCATAATGATTGACTAAATCGATCAATGTTGTCGTTTGATTATTTTAACAATAGCTACTAGTTGAATAAGAACCCCGGTGTCTTTTTGAAGACTATTCATGATTGCAAGAATACTACAAATATTTTCATAATTCTTTATGCTATCATTAATTTCATTAGCTGTATTGTTATGCTTGTTGTTCCTTCCATCTCCTTTACTATTGGACTTTGGATAGTGTTGTTGATAGTGACCCTAATTACCACAGTTATAATTAGTTTCCCTTTCTAACTTTAAATCTAGATTTTTCGTTTCTTTCTAGATTTTTTATTCCGACTTCTATCTCTATCCACAACCAATCCTTCTAATTGATTTTTAGAAAAATTTATTGACACCTTGTTCTTTAATTCCTTATAGTTCAATGACGTCTTGACATCCTCGAAGGTGAGGGTATCTTGACTATATATCATAGTATCAATAATGGATACAAAGAACATAACAAATTAAAGTGTGGTCTTAATCATCAATTTTAACTCCAATAGTCTTTAAATCAAGAATATCTTTTATTAAACTCATCAATATGTATTTGAACAGACATCCCTTCTGGTATCCTGAGTGTGAGTAATCTTTGTTTTAGTTAAGCCAATTTGTTAAGGTTTTAGTCATGTATATGCTCTCTAGTTTGTGCCATCTATCGGCTGCGACCCAACAACTTCACATAAAATCTCATCTAAAAGTGCCAATAGGATAGCTCCATGCGCCCTCTCCAAGATATCCTTTTTTTGCTCTTCTGGCATTTCTGTTGATAGATATTGTCTTCCCATCAATGCCTTATATAATTCTTATTGCACAAGCAAAGCACATATCTTGATTTTCCATATGCTCAAACCGTTTCTTCTACTGAACTTCTCACTCTCATATGCTTTCGAAAAAGACAAAACTATCATAAGATCCCAATTGATTCCGATCTCTAGGCTGTAATACCAGTTTGTTATGAATATAGCGATATATACTTAAACTTAACCCAGAATTTGTTAATCAATTAAACAAATGAAAAACAAACAAAGTAAGAGAAAATCAACCGAGCACAAAAATATATTGATTTAACGTGTTTCAGCTCTTAAAAGCCTACACTACTAGAAAATGGACATTTAGCGATAGATTTTTTCCGTCGTTAAATTCATTGATATTAGCGATAGAAAAAAATCCGTTACTAAAAAAAAATAAAAAATAAAAAAAAATCAGCCATGGATTGGAACAGTCGCTGATTCTAGACTTCTAAAAAAAAAAGTGCTCCAGACAACCCCCGCCTACCCGCTTCTTTTAATTTGTGAAAAAACACCTCCGGCCACAAGAGAAATCCCATGAGGAACACAACTACCAAGCCAAGCTTCATATCTAATCATATTACTCTTTTTTTTTTTTACTTATTATCTTTATCTCATATTTTTTAATAAAATTAAAATAATTATATTAAATAAAATTAAAAAAAAATCCATCGCTAATTTTTCCGTTGGTAATTCGTCGCTAATTTTTTTGTCAGTAATCCGTCGGTAATAAGTTTATAAAAAATTTTCAAAAAAATAAAATTTTCAAAAATTTTCAAAATTTTAAAAAATTTTAAAAATCCGTCATTAATCTGTCATTAATCAGTTGATAAAATTTTTATCAGTAATCCATCACTAAAATTTTAGTCGAAAATCCGTCGATAATAATTTTACAAAAAAATTAAAAAATTTTTATAAAATAAAAAATCCGTCGCGAATCCGTCAGTAAAATTTCTATCAATAATCCGTCACTATTACCGACGGAAAAAAATCCGTCGATAATTTTTCGTCACTAAAAATCTATTTTCTAGTAGTGCTACGTCCAAAGATAGAGACAATAGAGATTGACATACTATGAGAAAAAAAATCAAAAGATTATAAAAATACTCTAAAAAAACTCTCAGCCCAAAATCCCTTGTACACCGAATTTCTCACATACACCTGAAGGCCATAGAATGCTTCAAAAAATTGTCAAAAAGAGGTCACATAACCTTAGAAAACATCTTTTATATAGTAGAACATCAACAAAATCAAAACAAATATAAGACAATATTCAACTCATGTATAAAAATAATGAGCGGAAGGTATTTTCCAATTGAATTTCATGGTAGAAGGCAGCTGGTTTTAAGTAGTCAAGCTATGGAGGATCCTTGGCTCTGACATAAGAGATTTTGTTATTTTAATTTTAGTGGTTTAAAACTCCTCAAACAAAAAAGATGGTCAAAAGACTTCTAGTAATTGTGTCTAAAATGGATCCACATGAAGGATGCATTGTGGGCAAGCAGCACCGTCATCCCTTCCCTAAAAGTAGCACTTGGAGAGTACAAGCACCATTGGAGCTCATCCATACACATATATGTGGGAAAATGCCAACACCTTCCTTAACAAAGTTATTTCTTAATCTTTGTCGATGATTTTTCACGGATGACATGGGTGTATTTTTTAAAAGGAAAGACAAGAACCACTTTCCATTTGCAAGAACTTTAAAGTGTTTGTTAAGGAACAAAGTGCTTATTATATCAAAACTGTTCGTAATGTAATGAAAGGAATTCAGATCAAAAAAGTTTGACAAAATTAAAAAGTTAAATGAATTTGGAAATACTTAACAAGTAGTAATAGCCCACAATAGAATGGGCTTGCAGAAAGAAAAAAACAGAGCAATTCTGGAGATACAACTTCAATGCTAGTGGAGGAAGGGCTGCCTAAAAGTTTTTGGACTGAGGCAGTCAACATGGTAGTCTACACTCTCAACAGATCCCCAACAAAATCTATTGAGATCAAGATACCATGTCACACATGGAGTGGAATCAAACCTTCTGTAAGTCTCATTTAAGATTTTTGTCTGCATTTGTTATGCTCTTATTCTTTCCAAAACAATAAAGGAGCTAAATTTGATGAAAAGTCTGAAAAATATATATGGGTATGATTCAAACATCAAAGCTTACAGATTATACCATTTTCAAGCAAAAAGCTAATTATCAGTGGAGATGTTATCTTTGATGAGCAAGGTTCTTGGGACTCGAAGCAAAAGGATGCGGAAGAGTTAGCTATGCTGATTATTAATGAGAAGCCTTCAAGTTCTTTACACTACGAGAGCTTGTTGTTTCAGAAATTCCAGATTCATTAGAAATCCCTCCAAGAAGAACAAAAAGCTTAATTGAGACATATGAAAGTGAAAGCATTCTCTTATGCATTTACAGCGAAATAAATGTTGAATGTCCCAAGATCTAGGGTCGGATCACTAACCTTTTCGATGTACGGGTCCGAAGAATGTCACCAATGGATCAATCTCCTTACTCTCTTCCACAATCCAAGAGTCCTTTTCGTAGAATGGTATATGATATATGTAGATCTTCTTCCTTACTTTTTGATTTTTCTCTCAACCCTCTTTTAACTCCATGGATGGAATAATGGGGATGGTTATTGTGGGGAGTTGGAGTTGGTTTTTTTCATAAAAAACCACTCCCTCCCTTCCCTCCTTTGGCAAATTCAAAATAAGGAAAATGGGTTTGGGTCAAACCCACATGGGCGACCCGACCCGGTTTTTTCCTTAACTTACATCTCCCACTCGCACATGAGGGTTAGACCTACATTTTACTCAATCACTTCCATATACCATCGATTTCATACAGACAAATGGATCGTGTGACCAGCGAGTACATCAAGAGCTCATAACTACACACCGTTTAAGGATATATAACAGCTCAAGATCTAATATTATGAGGATATCAAGTCTCGCTATACCCCAGACCTCTTTTTACTATATATATATAGAGTCACTGTACCTCTTATCCCTCTATTAATAAACGAGAGCATACTTGACTCATCTCAACTATGCATTCACAATTATGTTTCAGAACATCAAGTTAAAAACATAACTGGCCAGTCTGTGAATACAAAAATTATGTACAAACTTTAAGACAGTCTTCCTTTCGCACTACTATCTTTCCACTTCATTTTAGCTGCTTTCCTAGTCATGTACCGCAAAAACGAATCACGCATGATCTATTGGTTACATGTTAAAGTAGCAACACTAAAATAAACTTTCAAGAAACAGGCGAAAGTCTTAAGGGTATTAAATGAGGTTAATTACAAACCTCTGGATCTCACACAATGAGATAGAGGGATTTATCAACTCATTTCCCATAGGGTCACTGAAAGTACACGTGGTATGAACACGTGCTACGATGCCTTTTCTATTTATTTAGAAGCGTATGTCTATTTCAGAATTATAATACATCGTACAGGTTTTAGTCCAAGTATATCACGATACTGACTTGATTCTCTCTTCTTATAAATCCTCCAAAAACTTTTCCAAGAGAGAATCACACCTGGCTTCTAGACAAGTGTAATGGATTGTGGGAAATCCATTTCGATTATCCAATAAGTAAATATCAACGATAATCTCATCTTAGTTGTGTACTAAGGTGGCTAATTTATGTTAATTATCCAAAATTAACATTGCCTCATCTCTACATATCACATAGATATTAGAGGCGATTGCTCGTGTGAGAGAGCCAATCTTCCAAACTTGTCCGACATACTTTTTAATCAAGACATAAGAACTCGCAAATGCAAAGAAATTCAAATGTCATATAATAATGAGCATTACATCACGTTCATTGCTTATACATACAATTACACTCTACGCAATCCTAGAGATTTTACATGTTTCAGAAATACATCTCTAGATATCGGTTTCGTAAATGGATCAGCCACCATTAAATGCGTAGATAAATACTTCAATGTCACCTCTCCTTTTTCAACAATGTCTCGAATAAAGTTGAATTTCGTATCAATGTGTTTGGTTTTCCCATGATATTTGGGATCTCTCGTATAAGCGATTGCTGCTTGACTATCACAATAAATTGTCACAGCTCCCACTGTGTCGCTTACGATCCCTAAATGCTGTAAAAAACGTTTCAACCAAACACACTCCTGAACTGCTGAAGCACAAGCTACAAACTCTGCTTCCATCGTCGACAATGATACACATGTTTGTTTCTTACTTCTCCAAGAGATGGCGCCTTTATTTAGCAAGAAAACATAACCTGAGGTGGACTTACGTTCATCTAAGTCACCACCCCAATCAGCATCTGTGTATCCGCTCAATAGCAAGTCATTTCCTTGATAACAAAGGGAATAATTCGCAGTTCCTTTCAGGTATCTTAGAATCCTCTTCACAGCTGTCCAGTGACCTTTACCTGGATTGGATTGATACCTGCTGACCAAACCCACGGCATAGCAGATGTCAGGGCGAGTACACATCATAGCGTACATCAGACTCCCAACAGCGCTGGAATACGGTACTTTTGACATCTCATGTTTTTCTTCAGCGGTCTTTGGGCACATTGCTAAACTTAAACTTTCGCCTTTAGCCACAGGAGTATCAATAGGTTTACAGCTATCCATCCTAAATCGTTCCAAAATCTTTTTAATATAAGATTTTTGAGATAAAGCTAACAATCTCTTAGAACGATCTCTGTGGATCTTAACACCCAGTATGTACTCTGCTTCACCCATGTCCTTCATTTCAAAATTTGATGATAACTAACTTTTGATATTCAGGACATACTCCATATCATTTCCGGCCAACAATATGTCATCGACATACAGACTTAGAATTACAAATTTATCATTGGACTTTTTCACATAAACACAATGGTCTTCGTCTATCATTACGAAGTCGTAAGAGATTACGGATCTATGAAATCTCAAATACCATTGTCTTGAAGACTGTTTAAGGCCATAAATTGATCTATTCAATTTACAAACTTTATTTTCTTGACCTTTAACAATGAAACCTACTGGTTGTTCCATGTAGATTTCTTCTTTAAGTTCTCCGTTGAGAAACGCAGCCTTCACATCCATTTGATATAATTCTAAATCTAAATTGGCTACAATAGCTAATAATAAGCGAATAGAGGCAAATCTCACTACTGGTGAAAATGTTTCTTCATAATCAATACCCTCTTGTTGGGTATAACCTTTTGCCACTAATCGAGCTTTGTACCTCTCAATTGTTCCATCAGCTTTACGTTTAACCTTAAGAACCCATTTGTTCCCAATAGGTTTGCGCCCAGGTGGAAGATCAACCAGTTCCCAAACATAGTTGGAATCCATCGACTCTATTTCTTCCTCCATTGCTTTTATCCACTCATCCTTGGCAGGACAAGATAAAGCCTCGTTCACATTTTTCGGCTCATCCTCGTCCTGTGGAGAAATGATGAAGGTGTGCCCTTCAATTTCGTAATGACGTTTGGGCACAGCTTTCCTAGTACTTTTCCGAATTGATGATTCGGTTGGATCGTTAGAATTTGAATCCCTCCCACTGGGATCATCTGGGGATTCAACTTCTCGTAATTCCCTTGATCCATCCTGCACGGAACCATCATTTGAATTATTTAATTCAAACAAAGGTTCTCCTTTTGTTATATCACCTTTACTAGGAAAATCATTTTCCAAGAATGTTACATTTCGTGATTCAATTTCGGTTACAGTACCATCTTCTCTTTCACCGATGAACACATAACCTTTTGACTGATGAGAATATCTAATAAAGATACATTTCTTCCCCCGGGGACCTAGCTTTCCAAATTTATTGGAAGGGTCATGAACATATGCTGCCGATCCCCAAGGTCTAAGATCAGTCAGACTTGGTGTCCTACCAGTCCATAGTTCATACGGTGTTGTGGGTACTGTTTTTGAAGGCACTCTATTTAAAATATAGGTCGCAGTTAATAATGCATCTCCCCAAAAGGAAATTGGCAAGTTAGCCTGCGCCATCATAGATCTCGTCATTTCTAACAACGTCCTATTCCTCCTCTCAGCAACACCATTCTGTTGAGGCGTGTGGGGAATAGTCAATTGTCTAATTATTCCTTTTTCATTACACAGATCATTGAACTGATCTGATAAATATTCACGCCCTCGATCTGTCCTTAAGGCTTTAATCGTTCTATCCATTTGATTCTCCACTTCATTCATATAGCGTCGAAAACACTCAAGTGCTTCAGACTTGTGAGTAATCAAATAGACATGACCAAAACGCGTGAAATCATCAATAAAAGTAATGAAATATGACGCTCCATGCCTAGCCTTCACATTCAATGGACCACAAATGTCAGAGTGAACCAATTGTAATGGAAGTTCAGCCCTCACGGCTTTTCCAAAAGGTTTTCGAGTCATCTTCCCGGCAAGACAATATTCACAATTCGGTAAATCAACTTTAGTAAGTGAACCCAATAGTCCTGCTTTCAGAAGTCGATTCATCCTGTCCTGCCCTATATGACCAAGTCTAGCATGCCATACTTTATCATCTATATTAGCATTACTAGAAGAGCAAACATTTAACGAAATATAACGATCAGTATAACAGTTAAACATTTGTCTGTCACAATCTAAAGTAAGAAATCCATTTAACAGATGTCCAGTACCATAAAACACACCACCATTATAAATACAAACCCTATTACGAGTAAAGTTCAAGTCATAGCCAAGTTTAAGAAAAACAATAACAGAGACTAAATTTCGTCGAATTTCTGGTGCAAAGAGAACATCATGTAAGATTAGAGTTTGGCCATTTCGTAACTCCAGTTTACAAGTGCCAATTCCTTTGACTTCTACTCTTGTATTGTTTCCTACGTATACCCATCTTGCACCAGGAGGAACTCGACGAAAGTCCACGAACGCTTCTCGATCTCTTGTCACATGGTCTGTTGCTCCTGAGTCTATAATCCACACAGGATATGATTCAGAAAGTAAAACAGTGCTAGAGACATATATAACACTTAGAGAAGCGTTACAAGGTGCTACCTTTTTCGGCTCGGGACATTCTCGAGCGAAATGACCAAGAGCTTTACAATTGTAGCACTTCAGTTTGCTCTTATCCTTCTTTTTCCAAAACCGCTTGCGCTTGTTCTTGCGGTTGGAATTGCTCTTCTTAAACCCTTCCGCAATATCCTTCCCTTTCTTGCCCTTGTTCTTGTTCCCTTTCCGTTTAAAGCCCGCAACTTTCTGGGAACTTGACTCAGCTACAAAGGCATTAGAAATCGATTTTGCAGCACCAAGCCGCTCATCTTCGAGTTCTACGTGGCGAGCAGCATCAGCGAAAGTCTTAATGCTATCATTGTGAGTCAGATTGACCTTCAAGTGCTCCCACTGGTCTGGAAGGGATCGGATTAAAGCTTGAACCTGTTGCTCATCAGATAAAACATGACCTGCTGACTTCAATTCCCTTATCATGTTTGACATGGTTCTGAGGTGTAGTTTGATATTGTGATCGGACTTCTTTTTGTACGTGTCAAACTTGATAGTCAACTGTCTCAGACGGGTCACACTGGTACCTCCATACTTCTCTCTGAGGTACACCCATATGTCATGAGCAGTAGGGAATTGCTCACATTCATGTATGAGATCATCAACTACAGAACTAACCAGAATGCCACGTGCAGTGGAATTTTTCTTCTTCCACGCCTGGTAAGCTTCTTGATCTCTTCTTTGTTGAGCAGTGTTTCCAATTCCAGGGTCTTGCATGATATGGTTGATACCCTCCAAGGCATCCTGCTCTTCCAGCACATACCATATCTTGTGGCGCCAAATGTCATAATTGTCGCCATTAAACTTATCACCTTTATTCAAATCTGCTATTATTGATTTTGATGCCATGGTCTGGGTTTTCAAAGAGAGACTATTATAAGTATTCATGCTCATTCATTCATATAATTTTGTACATGAAATCTAATAAATTTATCATAAACGAACATAAGGTGTAAACTCGAAAGATCACTAAGTTCCCAATCATCATCCATCATCCAAATGTTTGATTATCATAAATTTGATTTCAAAGTAACAAAATTCTTTTAGTCTTAGGTGAGAATTACTTAAATTCTTCCAACCTAAAAACTCCCACAAAAAATCATGTGAATTTAGAACATATCTCTTCACATGCTCGCATAAATATACAACGTATGCACATTGTTGATACAAAAAATTACATCATATGTTCATGGCATTGTTCTCATTACAGTAGATAACTATGCACAAAGAAGGAAAGAAAAAAAAATATATAATCAAATTTCTTTTTTCTTGTCTTTCTTATCTTCCATATACATGCGAGTGACCATATTGACCATCCCAACTGAAAGTCTATCTCTCGGAGTAAATCTCCTAACAGCTTGGGGTGTAGAGCCATTGATCTTTAGAGATAACGCCCTTTTCATTTTAGTCTCTATCTCCTTAGCTCTCCACATCTTAAGCAATTTTAGTCTGAAATCTTTAAGGTAGAGACGCTTATTGTCCTCTAATATTTTGTCAGCCATTCCAACCAAATGATCAGAGAGAGAGTTTCTTATAATTTTAATCTCGGCTTCATCGCCTCCAAACCAGTGACCCAAACGTCGAAGTTCATAACGTTTTCGACTCATAACCCACAAATGTTGCGGCAAAGTATGCGTTGCTTTCATCCTATAATGCAACATCATATATAGCTTTGCCAAACGTTCTGGGGTCCTCTCATCTCGGCATCTCCCCCGGAGAGGTGCAAGGGTACGTCTGATTCTCACCATATCCCTAAAATGGGGTAAATATTAGATTGGTCACGAAGCCAACCAAACAAAAATTTTTTATTTTTTTAAAACACCATCCACAATTTATACTTAAATTAATGAGTACAAATCAAATATGTGTTATAAAATTTAATTCGGGTAGGCATAATCTGGAATATATATATATATATATATGTATATATATATATATATATATTTTTTTTTTAAACATGTGAGAAATTTTCAGAATTTTGTCTCACTTGTTAATTGATTTTTCTGCAATTTTCAAATAAAATTTATAACTTAATGAATATTTTCAGTCATAAAAAATAATTTAAAAATACAAAAAAAAACAATCAAAAAATAATAAAAATAAATAAAAAAAAAAAACGGGGCCTGAGTGGGTGCTTCACGCGCCCTCACGCGCCGCTTGGTTGCGGCGGCGCGTGGGTGACTCGCCCACGCGCCCAGGCGGCGCGTGAAGCCCACGCGCCGCCTTCCCGGCGGAATCCGGCCACCGGATTTTGCCTACCCCCCATTTTTGGGGTCTCTGAATCTAATGGTGCTTTCAGTTTTCTGATCTGAAGTCTGGATCATGACGTTTGGGCTTCATAACCCACGGCCCGAGAGTGGGATTTGTGCTGACGTCATCGCTGACGTCACTGCTGACGTCACTTCGTCTTCTTCATGCAGAAAAAAAAATTTTCTGCATTTTAACCCTAATTTCCCTAAATCATATCACATTCATTTCTGAACCGTTTCGCATGTTCTTTATATGGTTGGAAAGGATTTTTGATGGGGAATTTAACCATACAAATATTAAATCATGAAACCTATCATACAAATAGATATGAGCATTTTTATTTTCGACTAGGGTTTCATTTTTCTCCAAAAATACATAACGGCTATGCATGAAACTTTGCAGATCAATTCATAACATCATGGGTACTCTACCTTTCAAATTTCAAAGCATTTCGTGGTCTATAATGAAAGTTACCATTTTCAATTTTTTAAGAAAAATGAAAACTCGAAAATACATCAAAAATAGGAAACACCCTAAATCATGCTCTGATACCAATGAAAGCATTCTCTTATGCATTTACAGCGAAATAAATGTTGAATGTCCCAAGATCTAGGGTCGGATCACTAACCTTTTCGATGTACGGGTTCGAAAAATGTCACCAATGGATCAATCTCCTTACTCTCTTCCACAATCCAAGAGTCCTTTTCGTAGAATGGTATATGATATATGTAGATCTTCTTCCTTACTTTTTGATTTTTCTCTCAACCCTCTTTTAACTCCATGGATGGAATAATGGGGATGGTTATTGTGGGGAGTTGGAGTTGGTTTTTTTCATAAAAAACCACTCCCTCCCTTCCCTCCTTTGGCAAATTCAAAATAAGGAAAATGGGTTTGGGTCAAACCCACATGGGCGACCCGACCCGGTTTTTTCCTTAACTTACAGAAAGCTATCAGCCGACGGTCATATGACCATATGCTTTTGAAGAAGCTGATAAACTTGAAGTCTGGCAATGATAGAAGAATTGATATTTATTTAAAAAAATAATACATGGGTTGTAATACCCAATTAAAAAAAAAATAAAAAAAAAAAAAAAAAAAAAAAAAAGGAAAATAAAAAAACAAAATTAGGGCTTAAAGCCCAATTTTCTCTCTCTCTTTCCCCCTCTCTTCTCTCTTCTCTCTCTCTCTTCTTCTCTCCCTCTTTCTTCTCTCTTTTCCCTTCTCCCCGCCGCCGTGTCTCTTCCCCTCCTGCTGCCGCCGCCGCCGCCAGCACCGCCGGTCACCACCAGCGCCACCCACAGCCGCTGCAGCTTTCCTCCCTCCCGCGAGCGAGCCGCTGCAGCTCCTCTCTGCACGAGCGCCGCTGCAGCTCCTCTCTTTCGCACAACAGCGCGCGAGCTAGCGCGAGCCAGCTCGAGCAAGCGCGAGCCAGCGCGAGCAGCGCGCGAGCCCAGCGCCAGCCCAGCGCCAGCCCAGCGCGAGCCCAGCGCCAGCCCAGCGCGAGCCCAGCGCCAGCCCAGCGCCAGCCCAGCGCCAGCCCAGCGCCAGCCCAGCGCCAGCCCAGCGCCAGCCCAGCGCCAGCCCAGCGCGAGCAGCCCGCGAGCAGCGCGCGAGCAACCCGCGAGCAGCGCACGAGCAGCCCGCGAGCAGCGCGCGAGCAGCGCGCGAGCAGCGCGTGGGCAGCGCGCGAACAGCGCTCGATCAGCGCACGAGCAGCGCGCGACACCCAGCGCGCGACCCCAGCGCGACCCCAGCGCGCCCTTGCGCGCCTCTGCCCGAGCCCCTGCGCACCTCCAGCACGAGCGCAAGCGCTCCAGCTGCGACCCACTGCGCGAGTGCTCGATCCAGCTCGCGAGCGCGACCCTAGCCACTGCGGCCCAGTCCGGCCCGCGGCCCACCAGGCCCGCCAGCCCATCAGCCCGCGGCCCACGGCCCGCGACGGCCCGTGACAGTCCGTGAGCCTCTGCGAAGGTAAATGACTCTAAGTTTCGATTTTCGCACTTGGGTTTCGAAATTCTTTAGTATTGGACTTAAATTGTTCGCAATTGTTTCAAATTTGGAAACATTCAGGTTTTAGACCAAACCAACGGGCGAACGAAAGCTAAATTCGAGATCCGAAGAATCCTAGGTGAGAGAAATGAAATCTCTTCAACCCTTGAATAAACCTTGTCAAATTAGGTAGCATTAGTTGATTTGTTTATAAATTGAGGAATTTAGGGTTCGTACGAAATTAAGAAAAACGATAAACCCTGAAATAGTCGGAAATTGATGAAAATCGTGATGACTTGATTAGGTTGGCTTTCTTAGTGACTCGATTGAGGGGCGTCTTGTTTTGCGTATTTTGGCATTATTGGGGAGTGCGTTACCTTCCCCAAAACAGTGAGTGGGATTTATTTCAATGCTTTTGCTTAATATGTAAATCCTGTTTTACAACATTTTGATAATGAGCATGATTTGTCGTATGTTGGAAATGTTTTGACCGGTTTTAAAATTGACTTTTGTGAACCGTTGGAGTGTCCAAAAACTGTATTGAATTATGAAATTATGCATCCATGTGGTTGAAATGTATAATGTGCCATTTTATGCTCTATGTTGCATTGGTTTATGAACCTGACTTCGGCACATTTTGATGTGATATTGATTTTGGCTTTGAGAGCTTTGATATGTATTGTTCCGTAGCTACGAAGGACACCGTGAGAGGCGCTTTGGTGGCGTCCGGATATGCCTAGGCCTGGGGTATCCCACGAGTTGTCGTGATTTGATTATCTACACGGTACTAGCCAGGTTGAACCCGAAAGGGGGAGGATTTGGATTTGGATTGGATATCCTCTTCAAGTCTAGCACCTGGACGAGGTTCGTCGCCAACGCCGGGGTAGAGAGCACTTTAAAGAAATTTGCATATAACACCCCCGGTGCGCCTGTCATAGGTCGCGGTAGACCTCTGCCAGGACATTTTCGGCTGGCAGCTCTATGATTTTAATGACAGTGCTTTGGATGCATATTTGACTTGAAAATGCGTGAAATGATATATTGTTGAAATGAAGAGCATGATGATTTGAAATATGATTTATATACTTATGTTTTGACACTCCAGTTTCACACTCCATATTTGACGATTGCATTGACCCACTCACTCACTGAGTATTCTTCTCCCGAGTACTCACCCCTCATTTCCCTTTTGTTTCAGAGATAGTATTTGACAAGGAGCGTCGCTTTTAGGACGCCCAGTTTCTTTGGGAGATCAGGCTTGGACTTGAGGAATTATTGTGTATTTCCGCTGCAAATTTGTATTGGTGATGTATATGTATTTTGAGGTCTATAGATGACCATTTTTTTATAATTCTGGGATGACTGTATAAATATGGACATTTAAATTGTAGAACTCTCATGTCACTGCATGACATTGCATTGAGGCATTTCTTTTCATTGCGTCTGTATTTGGGAATGTGTCATGTCTTAGAATTGTCCTCTAGGATCGCTCGGTGCCTCCTCTAAATCACAGGAGGGGCGACTGGCGGCTGTCCATGCCTTTGACGGGGGCATGGCAGTAGAGGTCTGTGGTTAGGACTGAGGAGAATTGTTTGTTAGCCTTGCGTTGCCCTGGATTGTGCAGTAGGATGATCTGATTTGTTGTTGAGGATAATATATGCATTTTGAGGCCGGGATGACCCCTTTTGGACAGGTAACAGGTTTATTTTAATATGGGAGACCTCCGATATATGGGGAGGTTCTGCCCGATTTTCTGTAAAAATACAGCCGGCATCCAGGGTAACGGGCGGCTGCTCACGATCCCGGTTCGGGGCGTGACAGTTGGATTGGTATCAGAGCGACTTGGTTAAGAGCTATGTAGGAAGAGAGTCTTGGAAGCATTTCCGAATAAGTTGGTTTTTAAAGTCCTCAATGCATGAGAGTCTCATACAGTCATAAAGTCCCAGTGCATGGTCATAGGCATATGAGTTCATTTATTTTAGGGGGTTAGATACGGTTGTATCTAACCTAACTTGCTACATTCTTCTCCTATTGAACTAAGAATTTCATTCTTTTGTGAGGGTAGCCATCCTATGATTAGTTCAAAATTCTTGAAACGTGCCTATTCTTTTTATGATAATAAGCATCTTTCTCTTGCAGAATTATGCCACCTAGACGTGGAAGGAGAGGTGCTAGATTCGCATCGCTTGAGGGTCTGTTAGTGCCAGATGCACCTCGGGCACCTGAGACCCCACGAGCACCAGAGGACTTAGACGAGCCGGAGGATCGTACCTCGACTCGCGTGCCACCACCGGCACCTACTCAGCCAGCTGCTCAGGCTGAGACTCCTGTACCCACACTCGACGCCTTTAGGCAGGTGTACGAGTGGTACGCTTTGCATGGGGTCCAGATTCCGCCCCCACCACCTCCTACAGCGGCGCCTGCACCTGCAGCAGCGCCAGTTCCTACGGCACCGGTTCCACCGCCGGTGGCCGGTCCTTCTACTTTGTCCGAGCCGAGTGAGAGCACATCGGCTATTCTTAGACGGGTACATGAGTTGACTCAGTTGGTTAAGGAGGCCCGTCAGTTGGGGTGCACGGATTTCACAGGGCTTGGTGATGCTGCGGCAGCCAAGCATTGGATCAATCGCACCCGCAGGATTTTGACTGATCTCGGGATTGGAGAGGAGCTCTGCCTGAAAGTGGCAGAGCGATTATTAGGGGGAGAGGCCCTCTCATGGTGGGAGGCCCTCACTGATGAGGCGATAGAGCCACTGCGGTGGGACGACTTCCTTCGGGAGTTTGACCGCAGATTTTTCCCACTCTACCAGCAGGACCGGATGAGGTCAGAGTTGGGACGGCTTACACAGGGGTCCAGATCTGTCTCGGAGTATGAGGCAGACATGCGGAGACTTGCCGCATTTGTACCAGATCTGGCCACACCTCAGTATTTGCGCTTCAAGTTTGAGGACGGTCTTAGCCTCAGCATAAAGAGGTATATGACTGTTACTCCACAGTTTACACTGGCCGAGGTGATAGACTCTGCTCACCGCGCGGAGGCTTTGGTCCGCGCTGAGACTAGGCAGAAAGAGAACAGAGAGCAGAAGAGAAAGAAGGAGAAGTCTCATTTTGCGGAGAATTCCAAGAGGGGCAGGGGATCCAGTTCGTACAGAGGCGGATTTGGATCTGGATTTCCTGAGCTGGGACGGGGACAGTACTCCCAGGGGTTTAGACAGCCCGCACCGACTCACCCTGCACAGTTTACTACTCAGCGGCACCCTTATTGCCGCAGGTGCAGTCAATCCCATCCGAGCGGAGCTTGTTCAGTGACGGTCACTTGCTTCCACTGTGGGAAGTCGGGGCATATTAGGAGTTTTTGCCCTGAGTTAGGACTCGGAGGACAGAGTTCACTGAGCCGCACTAGTACTCCTCGTATGGGACAGCAGGGGCAGCCTGTTCGGCCAGCAGTTTCTACTCCCAGGGTGACCACTGGGAGTAACACAGTGCAGACTCAGGCACGACAGCAGCCTAGGGCTCAGGCCCGGGTTTATGCCATGACGCAGGAGGACGCCCAGGCGAACCCCGACATCATCATGGGTACTCCTCCTTCTGATCCTGTAGAATAGGATCTCTATTCGTATTCTCACTTCTTTTGAGGATGTCAGCATTGTATCAGTCGTATGGGTATTATATGTTGTGTTCCCTTTTGTCGACATGATACTACTCTGACATTTTTGTACACCGAGATTGTAGAAGCCCTAGAGGCTCAACTGTTTTGACATATATATATACATATCAAGTTTGAAATTATTCTAAGTCTATGTGCATTTTGTTCAATGATAGGTACTCTACCCATTTTCGGAATAGATGCTCGTATCCTTATTGACACGGGGTCTAATTATTCGTATGTGAGCGATAAATTCTCCCGACACTCTGACAGACCGCTCTCACCTTTGGACGAGGAGATATCGGTCATCACTCCTCTGGGTGAGCAGATTGTGCGCGGCACAGTGTATAGAGAATGTGAAATCAAAGTTGGGGATACAGTGCTGAAGGCAGATCTAATCCCTCTCGCCATGACTGATTTTGATGCCATCTTGGGGATGGATTGGCTACATATGCATCGGGCTTCGGTTGACTGCTTTAAGAAGCAGGTGGAGTTTCGAAAACCCGATCAGCCAGTGTTGATTTTTGAGGGCGAGAGGCGGGTTTTACCCCGCTGTGTCATTTCAGTTTTGGAGGCTAGACGCATGATTCGCCGCGGATGTGTGACTTACCTGGCTCATATCATTGACACCACTGCTCAGGGACCGAGACTGGAGGATGTCCCAGTGGTACAGGACTTTCCTGATATTTTCCCCGAGGAGCTGCCTGGACTACCACCTGTTCGGGAGTTTGACTTTGAGATCGATTTAGCTCCGGGGACTACCCCTATTTCTATGCCGCCATACAGGATGGCGCCGGCTGAGCTGAGAGAGCTCAAGGTCCAGCTGCAGGAGTTGCTGGATAAGGGGTTTATCCGTCCTAGCACGTCTCCGTGGGGTGCACCGGTGTTGTTTGTGAAAAAGAAGGACGGCACATTTCGGCTATGTATAGATTATAGACAGCTGAACAAAGTTACCGTTAAAAATCGGTACCCACTACCACGTATTGATGATCTCTTTGATCAATTACAGGGTGCCAAAGTATTCTCGAAGATAGATCTCCGGTCGGGTTACCATCAATTGCGGATTAGGGCCGAGGATGTGCCTAAGACGGCTTTCCGCACCCGATACGGACATTATGAGTTTTTGGTCATGCCGTTTGGGCTGACTAATGCCCCTGCCGCATTTATGGACCTAATGAACCGAATTTTTCACGATTATTTGGATCGGTTTGTCATTGTTTTTATTGATGATATCTTAGTCTACTCGCGGAGTGATGATGAGCATGCTCAGCACCTTAGGGTGATTTTGCAGACTCTTCGTGAGAGACAGCTTTATGCCAAGTTCACCAAGTGTGAATTTTGGTTGCGGCAGATTTGTTTTCTTGGCCATGTAGTTTCTGCGGAAGGTATCTTTGTTGATCCGCAGAAAGTTGAGGCTATCTTGAGATGGGAGCAGCCACAGACAGTGACTGAGATCAGGAGTTTTCTTGGTCTAGCCGGGTATTACCGCAGGTTTGTAGAGGGCTTTTCTCAAATTGCGGCTCCGTTATCTAGATTGACGCGAAAAGGTGTCAAGTTTGTATGGGATGATCGTTGTGAGGTGAGTTTTCAGGAGCTCAAACAGCGATTGACGTCCGCTCCGATTCTAGCCCTTCCCACGAGTAGTCGAGAGTATGTGGTGTACAGTGACGCCAGCAGGCAGGGATTGGGCTGTGTATTGATGCAGGATGGTAGAGTTATCGCCTATGCTTCGCGGCAGCTAAAGAAGCATGAGGTGAATTATCCTACGCACGATTTGGAGTTGGCGGCCATAGTCTTTGCGCTAAAGATATGGCGCCACTATTTATATGGGGTCACATGCAGAGTGTTTACAGATCACAAAAGTCTAAAGTATCTGTTCACTCAGAGGGAACTGAATTTGAGGCAGCGGAGATGGTTAGAGCTGCTAAAGGATTATGACCTCATTATTGATTATCATCCGGGCAAGGCTAATGTGGTGGCTGATGCCTTGAGTCGGAAGTCATCTTCCTCTTCTCAGACTACCGAGAGTACTTATCTCTCGTGTTTATTGGGACTCCGAGCTTTGGGAGTTAGGTTGGCTAGTGATGATCAGGGAGCTATACTAGCCAGATTTGAGGTTCGACCGAGTTTGCTCGATCGTATCAGGGAGCTTCAGCAGAGTGACGAAGAGCTCCGAGGTATTTATGAGAAAGCCAGCAGAGGTGATATTGACGACTTTAGAGTTCGCAAGGATAGACTGTTGGTTTTTCGAGATCGAGTATGTGTACCGGCAGATAGTGATCTTCGCAGGGCTATTCTTGAGGAGGCCCATTCATCTGCTTATGCTTTACATCCCGGCAGTACTAAAATGTACCGCACCATCAGAGACAGTTATTGGTGGTCGGGTATGAAACGGGAAATTGCAGAATTCATTGCTCGTTGCCTTGTATGTCAGCAGGTGAAGGCTGAGCACCAGCGTCCAGCTGGCACATTGCAGCCCCTTCCCATTCCTGAGTGGAAGTGGGAGCATATCACGATGGATTTTGTAGTGGGATTACCGCGGACTTCGGCACAGCACGATGCTATTTGGGTGATAGTTGACCGACTTACTAAGTCCGCACATTTCATCCCGATTAGGAGTGATTACTCGCTTGAAAGGTTGGCACGCCTCTATATTGATATGATTGTGAGGCTGCATGGGGTTCCAGTGTCGATAGTATCAGATCGAGACCCCAGATTTACATCCCGTTTTTGGCCCAGTCTGCAGGAGGCTTTGGGTACTAGACTGAATTTCAGCACAGCGTATCACCCCCAGACAGATGGTCAGTCAGAGAGAACTATTCAGACTTTAGAGGACATGCTTAGAGCATGTGTTATGGATTTCCGGGGGAGTTGGGATCGGCATCTTCCGTTAGTGGAGTTCGCCTATAATAATAGCTATCAGGCGAGTATTGGCATGCCACCTTACGAGGCATTGTATGGGAGGAAGTGTCGTACCCCGTTGTGCTGGGATGAGGTCGGTGAGCGACGACTCACCAATGTTGAGCTGGTAGAGGAGACGAAGGAGAAAGTGAGGATTATCCGTACGCGGATGAAAGCCGCCCAGGATAGACAGAAATCCTATGCAGATCGTAGGCGGCGACCTCTAGAGTTTACTGTGGGAGACATGGTATTCTTAAAGATATCTCCCTTGAAGGGAGTCATTCGATTTGGGCAGCGAGGGAAGTTGAGTCCCAGGTATATTGGGCCCTTCCGTATCCTTGAGAGGGTCGGAAGTGTAGCATATAAATTGGAGCTGCCAGCAGATCTAGCGCGTGTTCACGATGTATTTCATGTCTCAGTACTTAGGAGATATCAGCCAGATCCCTCACACATTTTAGAAGCTCCGCCAGTTGAGCTTCGAGAGGACTTGAGTTTACCTGTTCAGCCTGTGACTATTCTGGATCGACAGGTCAGAAAGCTACGGAGCAAAGAGGTTCCTCTTGTCAAAGTTTTGTGGAAGAGCGACCAGGTCGAGGAACAAACCTGGGAGCCTGAGGAAGCCATGAGGAAACAGTACTCCCATCTATTTTCTGTATAGTTTTCTTTTAGTCTCGAGGACGAGATTTGTTTTTAGGGGGTTAGAAAATGTAATACCCAATTAAAAAAAAAAAAAAAAAAAAAAAAAAAAAAAAAAAAAGGAAAATAAAAAAACAAAATTAGGGCTTAAAGCCCAATTTTCTCTCTCTCTTTCCCCCTCTCTTCTCTCTTCTCTCTCTCTCTTCTTCTCTCCCTCTTTCTTCTCTCTTTTCCCTTCTCCCCGCCGCCGTGTCTCTTCCCCTCCTGCTGCCGCCGCCGCCGCCAGCACCGCCGGTCACCACCAGCGCCACCCACAGCCGCTGCAGCTTTCCTCCCTCCCGCGAGCGAGCCGCTGCAGCTCCTCTCTGCACGAGCGCCGCTGCAGCTCCTCTCTTTCGCACAACAGCGCGCGAGCTAGCGCGAGCCAGCTCGAGCAAGCGCGAGCCAGCGCGAGCAGCGCGCGAGCCCAGCGCCAGCCCAGCGCCAGCCCAGCGCGAGCCCAGCGCCAGCCCAGCGCCAGCCCAGCGCCAGCCCAGCGCCAGCCCAGCGCCAGCCCAGCGCCAGCCCAGCGCGAGCAGCCCGCGAGCAGCGCGCGAGCAACCCGCGAGCAGCGCACGAGCAGCCCGCGAGCAGCGCGCGAGCAGCGCGCGAGCAGCGCGTGGGCAGCGCGCGAACAGCGCTCGATCAGCGCACGAGCAGCGCGCGACACCCAGCGCGCGACCCCAGCGCGACCCCAGCGCGCCCTTGCGCGCCTCTGCCCGAGCCCCTGCGCACCTCCAGCACGAGCGCAAGCGCTCCAGCTGCGACCCACTGCGCGAGTGCTCGATCCAGCTCGCGAGCGCGACCCTAGCCACTGCGGCCCAGTCCGGCCCGCGGCCCACCAGGCCCGCCAGCCCATCAGCCCGCGGCCCACGGCCCGCGACGGCCCGTGACAGTCCGTGAGCCTCTGCGAAGGTAAATGACTCTAAGTTTCGATTTTCGCACTTGGGTTTCGAAATTCTTTAGTATTGGACTTAAATTGTTCGCAATTGTTTCAAATTTGGAAACATTCAGGTTTTAGACCAAACCAACGGGCGAACGAAAGCTAAATTCGAGATCCGAAGAATCCTAGGTGAGAGAAATGAAATCTCTTCAACCCTTGAATAAACCTTGTCAAATTAGGTAGCATTAGTTGATTTGTTTATAAATTGAGGAATTTAGGGTTCGTACGAAATTAAGAAAAACGATAAACCCTGAAATAGTCGGAAATTGATGAAAATCGTGATGACTTGATTAGGTTGGCTTTCTTAGTGACTCGATTGAGGGGCGTCTTGTTTTGCGTATTTTGGCATTATTGGGGAGTGCGTTACCTTCCCCAAAACAGTGAGTGGGATTTATTTCAATGCTTTTGCTTAATATGTAAATCCTGTTTTACAACATTTTGATAATGAGCATGATTTGTCGTATGTTGGAAATGTTTTGACCGGTTTTAAAATTGACTTTTGTGAACCGTTGGAGTGTCCAAAAACTGTATTGAATTATGAAATTATGCATCCATGTGGTTGAAATGTATAATGTGCCATTTTATGCTCTATGTTGCATTGGTTTATGAACCTGACTTCGGCACATTTTGATGTGATATTGATTTTGGCTTTGAGAGCTTTGATATGTATTGTTCCGTAGCTACGAAGGACACCGTGAGAGGCGCTTTGGTGGCGTCCGGATATGCCTAGGCCTGGGGTATCCCACGAGTTGTCGTGATTTGATTATCTACACGGTACTAGCCAGGTTGAACCCGAAAGGGGGAGGATTTGGATTTGGATTGGATATCCTCTTCAAGTCTAGCACCTGGACGAGGTTCGTCGCCAACGCCGGGGTAGAGAGCACTTTAAAGAAATTTGCATATAACACCCCCGGTGCGCCTGTCATAGGTCGCGGTAGACCTCTGCCAGGACATTTTCGGCTGGCAGCTCTATGATTTTAATGACAGTGCTTTGGATGCATATTTGACTTGAAAATGCGTGAAATGATATATTGTTGAAATGAAGAGCATGATGATTTGAAATATGATTTATATACTTATGTTTTGACACTCCAGTTTCACACTCCATATTTGACGATTGCATTGACCCACTCACTCACTGAGTATTCTTCTCCCGAGTACTCACCCCTCATTTCCCTTTTGTTTCAGAGATAGTATTTGACAAGGAGCGTCGCTTTTAGGACGCCCAGTTTCTTTGGGAGATCAGGCTTGGACTTGAGGAATTATTGTGTATTTCCGCTGCAAATTTGTATTGGTGATGTATATGTATTTTGAGGTCTATAGATGACCATTTTTTTATAATTCTGGGATGACTGTATAAATATGGACATTTAAATTGTAGAACTCTCATGTCACTGCATGACATTGCATTGAGGCATTTCTTTTCATTGCGTCTGTATTTGGGAATGTGTCATGTCTTAGAATTGTCCTCTAGGATCGCTCGGTGCCTCCTCTAAATCACAGGAGGGGCGACTGGCGGCTGTCCATGCCTTTGACGGGGGCATGGCAGTAGAGGTCTGTGGTTAGGACTGAGGAGAATTGTTTGTTAGCCTTGCGTTGCCCTGGATTGTGCAGTAGGATGATCTGATTTGTTGTTGAGGATAATATATGCATTTTGAGGCCGGGATGACCCCTTTTGGACAGGTAACAGGTTTATTTTAATATGGGAGACCTCCGATATATGGGGAGGTTCTGCCCGATTTTCTGTAAAAATACAGCCGGCATCCAGGGTAACGGGCGGCTGCTCACGATCCCGGTTCGGGGCGTGACATGGGTGCTGGCTTATATGCTAAAAAGAATAAAAGTAATCTGAGTTATATGGATACATAAGATAAAGTTGAATCAAGATAGAAGCATTCAGAAGAATAAAGCAAGGGTCATCGCTAAGGGTTCTCCCAAAAGCGTACTCTTCAGAAGCGTAAAGAGACTTTTATGAAATATTTGCACCAGCACCAATGCTTGATACCGTAAGAACTATGATTGCTCTTGTTACTTAAAAAGGATGGCAAATTTATCGGTTTGATGTTAAGTGAGCAACCCTATTTAGAATTCTTGAAGGAAAAAATATATGTGGAGCAGTGTCTAGTCCTTTTGAAAGGGGGAGAAGACAAAGTATAAAAGCTTAAAAAGGCTCTTTATGGGCTAAACATGCTCCATGGATTTGGTACAGTGAAATAGACGAAGTCAGCACAGGCTTTCAAAGAAGCAAAAGTGAGTCTACACTTTATGTTTAAAAGAAAGGATTCTCTATTCTTATTTTCTTAGTATATGTTGATGATTTGATCTTTACCCGTGATAATAAAAACATGATTCTTGATTTAAAAAGGATCATGAGATGACAAAGCTAGGCTTGCTGTATTATTTTTTGGAAATTGAAGTATCTCAATGTCAATGGCAGATTTTTATTTCTCAAAGAAAATATACAAAAAATATTGTAAAGATGTTTTTTTTTTATGTGTGTGTTAGATGCAAATCTATGGCTACACCCTTGGTATTTAATAAAAAATGCAGAAATAGGACGGTGCAAAGCTATCTCAAGCTACGGAATACAATGGTTTGTAGTCTTCTAAATTTAACTACCACCGGAACTAGGATAATGTTTGCTACAAATTTATTGTCTAGATATATGCAGAAGCCTACTCAAATTCACGTTGGGGGTGCTAAAAGAGTGCTTCAGTACTTGGAGGGGCCATTTGACTATGGAATATTGAATGTTAGCTCATGTATTTTTACAAAAGGTTAAATAAAAATTTTGAATTTTGAAAGGGAACTTTGAGTGAGTTCTGTGTGATGGAACTTCCTTGCTTGAGTTTGAGAGGTTGAGAGAGATGCATATTAAGAGTTAGAGAAATTTCAAATAGGAAAATTTCTTTCGTTATTGGATTTATTAGATTTGAGTTGAGACGTCGTGGTATATTGATAGTAATTCGATTTTGTGATCACTATCCTAATCAAGCGATTGTAGTTTGGTTGATTATTTAGAGACCTATACATTAAGATATTTATATAAAAATTCTAATTATTTAATTTTTATGATTTTTTCACGTTTCCGATGCATGAATAATTCTAACACCAAACAAAGCCCGGAAAGAGTCAAGATTAATGTGCTATGTTAATAGTGAGTGGGCAGCTGTCATGATCACATGAAAAGCACATCTAGATTTGTTCTCTCTCTTGTCGTGGTAAATACTCATCGGCTTCAAAGAAGCAGAACACTGTTGCACAATCTTGTGTAGAAGTAGAATATGTGTCTGCAGTAAAAGCAACATCATAAACTCAGTGGTAAAAGAATTCTTGGAAGATGTTGGAGAAAAACAAAACTATCCTACTTTCTTGTACTGTGACAAGAAAGCTGCTATTACAATCGGCAAAAACTCTGTTAGTCATAACCGTACAAAGCATATTGCAATCAAATATCACTATATCAGAGAAACTATTGATAAACGAGAAGTCTTAACTTCAGCATCGCAAGTCAAACAACTCGCTGATATATTCACCAAGGTACTCACGAGAGACAAATTGTGCTATCTTATAGAACTCATTGGAGTTTGTGAAGAAAGCAAAGGAGTGACGAAGTTAATGTACTTTCTTACTTAAGAGTGGAAGAATCTAAGGGTCATCTGTTGAAGAGTAAAGTCACAAGGTGGAAGAGTCTTAAGAGTTTAGTCGGAATGTCTTGTGCAATCTCATGCATATGAATTTTTTAATTGAGTCTAAATATGTGTACTGAGTGTTTATATAAGTAATGAAATCAGAAAAATAGAAGTTCAGAAAATTCTTTATTAGAGCTCTAATGTAGCAATTCAATTGAATACAATTTAATGTTCAATCCATCATCCTTTCAGCGGCAAATGTTGTGAGTGCATGATGAGTCAGAAGATTAATTAGAATAAAATACTGCATAAAAGAATGATTTATATAGATTAATAAGTTTCCAAACAGATTAATGCTAAAGGCAATATCTACAAAAGTTACTGTTTCTCTAAAAACTCGAAGCTACATCTCTCTAGAGCAAAATTTATCTTAAATTAATCATTGACTCATCATGCAGTATCAACTTTTGAGGCAGCAAAAAGATAATCTTCCTATGACATAAAATTATGGCTTTCTTAATTCTTAGTACACATATGACATGCAAAGCTGAAATACTACATACAAACATTGATCTACATGAATTTATATACACGATCAGTCAACAGATTGCTTCTCCTTCAGAGAGAGAGAGAGATTGTCATAAGAAATTATTATAAAGGCAGCAAAAATAAATCTGCTGCTGCATATGTATTGCTAACTTAAGGCAACAGATGAGTTGTCATGACCAATTATGCAGCTCACCAGTATTATTTCCGTGATGCTTCCGCGACCCTCCCAGTTCAATCAAATGAGAAACAAATTATGCACACATTAAAGTGCTTCTCCTTCTCCTTCTCCTTCCATATAATATCTTTTCGAGATTTTGACTCCTGCATCAGTCCCCATGAACTAGGAACTTGAATTTTCTCCATATGCTGCATTTTCTATGTGAGCACAGGAAAAGAACTCAGATGAAACATTTAGATCAGTTTGAGCGAGCCGTAATAGGTCTGATTACACACCCGTGCTGAAACAGGAGAAGTTGACTGTTGTACTCTCGTGGGCAAACAAGTGAGATGTCTCATAATTTCTTTTTGATAAAAAAAAAAAGAATATATTCAAGGTATAAAGGAACGTACAAAGTCTTCCGATAATGAAGATTCTCAGAAAAACATCGTAAGGATGAAATTTCCCATGTTGAAGGTAGATGACCAAACACCAAAAGATCTACTTCTGCGGAATAAGAATTGCCAAGTCCCTTATTAGCGCATGACAAACTAGCATCTTATTCATTGGCCTGCTGGTCCTCATGCTATGCTCAAGGATTTTTACTCATGGAAAAGCTAGGACAATCATTGCTTTACCAAAAGTTCTCCAACATTGCTTTCTATATGTCATATCAAAACACGTAAAATTTAGAAAACAATTTGCTTGAACTGATAGCTTCCTCAAAGATAAAGAAGGAAGAGAGTTAATTTACCAATAATAAATCACTCCTCCCATGTTTCATTCTCCGACCATGATGGCACAACTTCTCTAGTAGGGATTCCAATCTCCATGCCTATTTTTTTATTGGTACCTTGACTTGGCCATCACTCGCTATCCAAGACTTCACCCCGACTATCCCGGACCGACCGGCTGTGAGACCCACTTTTATTGGGGCGTGTCTCCCAACAAAGAGTTTTCCATACCCATGCCGAGATTCGAACCCCCGCATGGTTAAGGGATAAAGACATCTCTACCCGTTTACACCACCGTTTGGTAGTAATCTCCATGCCTATAAGAGAATATTGTATATCAAAATCAATTAATAATTGATTTAATTTTTAAAATATCTGATTTTTCTTATTTTTGTAAATAGATTCCTGTAATAATTTAGTGAAATAATGATTTCATATTTTATAACTTCCATATTTAAACTTTCTAATATGGTAGGACACACCCAATGCACAAAAAATGTTTCCCAACTTAATGTATGGATAAAGAAAGGGTGGACATATATTTATATAGGCTTCCCCTTGTATTTTTTACAAATAGACTGTTTTTCACATTTTGAATCCGTGACCATGAGTTCATCAAATGAATAAATTTATCGTTGCGTCAAGATTTGCCCTCCAAAACTGCAAACTCTCTCATATGGTATTAGAATTAAATTTATAGTCTCTTCATTCCGTATGACCTCTTCGTTTCTCCTTATAATCCGACGATCAAAATCTTAGTGTATGGCTTCTTTGTGCTGTGTGCCTTTCTTTATTTCTGACTACATCTTGTTTCTTTTTCTATGCTTTCTGAGCCAAAGAATATTATATGATCTATTTCAAATTCAATTGATATCAGATTAAATTTGAGAAGAGATATTAGCGAATATTATATATCAAAATCAATTAGTAATTAATTTGATTTTAAAAGTATTCAACTTTTCTTATTTTTTTATTTTCATATTTATAATAATAAATTTTCAATTTAAACATAATCTAGTGTTATAATTTAATAAAATAATTAATCATTATGATTTCTATTTTGTATTAATCCCTATGTTCAATTTCACTAACAAGTCAAACTCAGCAAAATTTGAAAGCTTTTAGGTGCTCCCAAGGTGGCATAGAAATAATGTAAAAGGGAGATCAGAGTCAAATATCAATTATTCCATGCACGGCACTATCCACCTGTATTTGACCAAATAACATCAGTCAAAGTATCCATCACTTTTAGAGTGGAAGCATTCTCGTATTAAGTCAAGGAAAGCATAAACAAGGTTTGAACGGCTAAGATCGAGTAGAGTCATATATTCCTTCAATAGGTGGGAGGGAAAGTAGACTGTGCGAATCAATTGGGGCCTTTAGCTAAATGGTTGCCCTTCTCAATTTGAAGATTAGTACAACAAATGTTGGAGATGTAGATCGTCGACCAAAGGATAACTTAATGCAATTTACAGTGCTTCACTTGAAGTCAACAACAGAAATTGGCCATCCAACGGAATCACCGCTCCATCGTCTATAAGTCTCAAATGAAGGACACACACATTTCCCAAAGAAACAAAGTGAAATTCTTGCTTGACTTATTGTGATTGTGTTGGTTGATAGTGCCCAGGCGGGGTATTTATCTAACATGGTAAAAATTTTCGGAGTTTAAAATTTAAACAAAAAGATAATGGGTTGTTAGACCCCATTATCCCACTCTCCCTTAACTGTCTCCTAATAATCCTATGTGAATGGGATTCATCGTTGATTCATCACTGATTTGGAGAATTACAACAAAAACATACTTGAGAGAAAACGCACACTTTGATTTAGAGAGAAAAATCTCTAGAGAGAGATTAATAGAGGGTTTGACAAAATTTCGAGGGAAATTTTTGTGTCACTTTTATCACCGAATTTGAGGATTGTGATATCGTGATATTGTGGTGATAGTTCGTTTAACGTGATTATCATCATGACTACGAGTCAACGGAGAAAGATATCGTGATTTCTCAATTTTCTGTATTTTTATTTATCGAGATATACACTAAATTTTATTCTTTTTATTATTTCGAAAAATTACATCATACTTCCGCTTGCGTGTGTATTAAATCTAAGATTCGTATCAGAGCGTATTGGATTTATTAAATAAATTCTCAAAATTTTTCGGATATAAAAAATATAGGATTAAAAATTTAGAATTCGGATCATGAATAAATTTCGTGAATCTGATTATACCATGATATTACCCATATCACATAGATCACAAAAATAATTTTTTGTATAATTTTTGGAATATGTTTGGACCTTGAAAATGAAAGTCAAAGTTTTCATTTCTAATGTCCTCTGAAACTTAAAACTTTAGATTTGTCGAAATAGATAGCATATTGATCTATAAAAATAGTATAAATATGTTTCATGTGTGCTGATCTACATTTTGATGTATGTTTTGTGAATTGCCAATGTCGGAAACTGAGTTTTCCGGCATGGCCGCGGAGGGCTAAAATTTGAACATTTGATTTGCCGCGTTTACAACTTGAATCTCCCAAAAATTGAGTTAAGAATGGTTTTGGAAAGTTCAATATTACTTTTAGGGTGAAATTGTAGTCAAAAAGTGGCCAGAAACAGGTTTTTTGGAAACCAGGTCGAAAAACCCGATTGTAGGCTCGTCGGGTGAGGAAGAAGGATCCAAACCTGCGGGCGTGTAAAGACCACGTGCGAGAAGGCGCGTCAGAGAGCAGCGGGCGGGAGCGTGCATTGCATGCCCCAAAGAGGCGAGTGAAGGCCTCTAACGGTCCGGGTCGATTTGGATCCGGACCGCACCCGCTCCAGACCCAATCCACGACCCGGTGAAAACTATGAATCTCGTATTTGATCTCGTGAAGGGAGACAAATTGAACGGTAAAAATTACGAAATTTGGCACTGGAATGTTTAGTTTGTCTTCAAAGAATAGGACCTAGCAGAGTTTCTAAAGTATAAGATGTCAAACCCCAGGGAGGATACTACGCCTTAGGCGAGACGAGATCAAGAGGCGTATCGTGCATGGAAAAAAAAGATGGTCAGGTTAGGACAATCCTTTTGAGTAATATGCACACTACAAAATTAAATCACTGTGCCGACGATAACTTTTTGTGTCGATAACTTTTAGTGACAGTTTTTACGAGTTATAGAAATGGTTTAGTACAAAACCATCGGAAAATATAGACTTTTCCCGATTGACTAAAATGTGCATCAAGAAAGGTTTACCAACTGTCAGTAAAAGTATGACAACCATTTGTAAAGCAAATATTCAATTGTGATGATTAAAAATTATGATCAGTAAATATAATAGTATTTTTGACACAGTTTCAAAATAGTTTGAATATAAATCCATTTTATTGTCGGCTTAACGACAACGTTTGCATAGATTATAGATGTATAGTAACACAAATTCCACCGTCTTTTAAAACCATATTCAATCCTCACTGTTAGAACAAACCGTTTGTATAAATTGTATTTGTCTATAAAATTCTAAGATTGTTATGGTATCATATACCTTTATATTTGAAAATAGTCTAGGTGATAAATTTAGGATTTATGATTTATGATTTATCGGTAACGGTAGTTTAATGAGTAGGAGATAATGATAAATAACAATAGATAGATAAGTTTGTGATAAGTACGTAAGTAAATTTTAGGGTTTAGATAATAAGTAGATGGTAAATGGGTAATGGTAAATAGATGATAAATAGGTAAATAAGTTTATAAGTGGTAACTAAATAAGTAGATGATTAATAGGTGGTAAGTATGCTTCGTAGGTAATGGTAAGTAGATAAATAAGTTTGCATAGTGATATGTAAATAAATAGATGGTAAGTTGATGGTAAGTCACAAGTTACCGCCACTTACCACTTACCACCGTAAAAAATAAAATAAGTTTGATCAACCCATCATTAGTTGTAATCCATGTTGAATTATTTGATTATTTGTAAATATTATTAAATCCATATTTATTTTTATTTTTTATTAATATATATTTATTTAATATTTATTAACATACATTGTTTATATACATTAAATAATTTTATAAAATATTTTAATTATTTATATTAATTTAATATTAACTTATATACATTTTTTAAAAAAAAATTAAAAATATATCACATAATTTTTTGAAAACATTTATGATTTAATAGTTTGAAAATTAAAAATAGAAAAATATCATTTCTTTATAAATATCATATTTACTTCAATTTTTAAAATTTTTCTAGTACAAAAATATATATATATATTAACTTTTATTTTTATTTTATAAAGTTTTAAAATGTTATATAACTTTACTTTCATAAATTTTATACAATATCTAGATTTTATAAATAGTAAAAATATTATCAATTTTTTAAAATTTTCTATATTTTAATTTTTAACAATATATTTTAAATTTCTTATAACAATTAATTTTTAATTTGAAATTGAATTTATAATAACAATATAAATTTAATATAACGCTCGTGAGAGTGCCCGACCATACTAGCATGGGCGCCCACCCATACCATGGTGTGTGACATGCGCTCATGCAAGTGCGCACGCAGGATCCCGGCCATGCCAGCATAGGCGCCCGCGCATGCCACCCACATGCGCTCATACAAGGTATGTCATGGCATGCACTCATGCATGCAGATGCAAGCCACCATGCGCTAAATAGTAACTTCATAGTAATTGTCATGATGATTTCATAGTAATTGTAGGTAAATCATGTAATTTTGCTAAATCTAATTTTATTTTTATTTATATTTCTATTATTACATTTTATCATTTTTTATTTCCATTAACTATATTTCATTTAATTTTATTGTGTTTGTTTTTTTTCTAATTTTTTGTTTTTCAAATGAGTATGAAATTTAAATTATAATATATTAATAATTTAAAAAATCTATATATTTAATAACTAATATTTACCGGTCAAAATATATAAAATTAATAAATCATAATTCATCCATAACATTCAATTTAAATATTATGTATTGATATCGCAATAAAAAAAATTCAATGAGAATATAAAAATAAAAAAAAGGACCCCAATATGAAGAAAAAAATAGAGGTGAGAGTGTGATAAGAAAAAAAATGTGAGTGAAATAAAGGGAAAAAGTAAGATTGAGATAGATAGGAGGAAAGAAATAAAAAAAGAAAAAAAAATTCACTGCATACCGGTTAGTGTGGTATAGTGGTAAACACAACAAGGGTTTGATGTCCACGTCTGGCGTTCAAATCATGGTGTCTTCAAGCAACATTTCATTTTTTGCATAACATGCGCCTGCGCTGCATGGGTGGGCGCCTGCTCGCTCGTCTACCTGTGGGTGTTAAATTGTTTAAATTACTTTTAATTTTATTTAAATTAATAATAATAAAAACTAAGGAAATTATATACAGTTTCTTTTAGGTTAAAATTATATTAAAATTAATACCATTAATATCCGACACAACTCAATTATTTAAAATTATTAATATTGACATCATTTAAAATATTATTTCACATCTAAAATAATTAATTAAGTCATATAATATAATAATATAATATTAATAATAATTACATGATTACTATACTAATATTATATTATGAAAAGTACAATGATTTGATCTAAATTTGTAAATCTATAATATAATTTATAGTAATATAATTATTATGTTATTTATCTCTCAAAATATTTCTAAATTTTTTGTAAAATTTTTGCACTTAAAACATATCTTAAGCATTGTGATAATCACTCTCTATTTTCATAAACAATTTTTTAAAATAAGTTTTCAAAAACTTTTTCCTTTTCCGTACCATTTTTTTTGAAAATTTTGTATTTTAATATTAAATCTCAAATTAAAATAAAAAAATATGTTTATTTTTTAAAATCTGGGTAATAGGATGATTGAGGGTAACATTTTGGATGATTGAAATTGTTCTTTTATTGGAATAGTTGTGATTTTTCGTACAATATTCATCCATTGTTCGTCCAAATCTTTTAAATACCGAACGTGATTAACTTTTGATAAACTATGACCGAGAGGTTTAAATGGGTCAGGGGAAGATCTTTCAAGGGAAGGATGGAGAAATTTTGATGGTGGAGTTTTCACCCGCCTATGATTTATAATATATCATTTTAATAAATAAATTTTTAAATCTCGTTTTCGCGTTTTTTCTCCCACCTCTTTTTTTATTACTGTATTTTTTAATTTCTCACAATTTTTTTATATTTTTAATTAATACCGTCATGTGTCTTTCATATATGTTTTGAAAAAATCACTTATAATTTTTACTACTTATTAACAAATTACTTACTAACTATTTATTACATTTCACAATTTTTTGACCTATTTTTTACTCTCTTTTTTTCTTAATCACCATATTATTATAATCATTGCCTCCATACTTGTTATGCTGTCTCATGCAATGTAATTTTAGAATTAATTTTTAGAATTTGTTAACTTTTTTATATCTATATTGTTACAACTTCTTATAAGTAGTAGAGTATTTGTTATTTATCTTGCCAGATTAACCTAATTAAACAAATGATTAGATCTAGTTTTCATATCAAAATGTTACCAATTATGCCGTTACCATTTGTTAGTGTGTATTATACCCATATGTTACGTAGTGAAGTCTTCACTATGATTTACTATGAAGTTTCAGTGTTTAAGTTCTTCCATAATTTGTTCTTTGAACATGTCGCATTCACTTCATATGAAACAGTACATATAATATATAGGATATTAGAGTTGAACAGAGTTTAATATTAAAAAATATATATATGATAGTATATACTTATACTCGCAATTGAATGTATTGAATAGTATGTATTGCAATGATTTGTTATCAAGATGGTCTTTTAAGAATAACATTTAAAAGATTAATAGCAAGCTGTGTAACAATAAATCTAAAGTTGTACTACTCACTAACAACTAACCACATCGTGTCTATTAATTGTACTACCCACCAACAACATCCTTCTTCCTTCTCACCTACTAACAAGTGATATGATATAATAGAAATAGTAGAAAAGGTCACTGCTTAGGAACAAACATTGCTCAATTGCTCAATTGCTCAATTATCATTGTTGACACTTAGACGCCAAGATAAAATTAATGTTAAGGGGCGAAGATAAAATTTATGTTGTACTAGTAACATTATTCTTAGATATGGATAGATATATTATATAGATATAGGACAACTCAAATACAGATTTAATCTAGTTCAATGATTAAAGTAACCAATCTTAGAAAAACACATTTGTTGTCATGTCATATGTTTAGGTAATACCTCTTTGTTCATTCTACTAATGTAAAATAGTTTAACAAAGTTTGACAATAAAGGAATCCAAACTTTTCACTCAAATTTTGTCAAAAACAGCACATCATCTTATAACACAATGAATTTTATTTTTCAATGGTAAGGTAATTTGATTAATTTTGTCAAAACCAGTAGATCATCTTCTAATTATCTTGTAATGAGACAATGAATTTTATATGAATTTTATATGAATTTTATGATAAGGTGGCTTGATTTCCCTAACATAAACATAAGTAGGTTCAATTTAATTTAATAATTATTTTAGGTTATTTTTGTTTAAATAGAAACAATCAAAGAGAGTAAAAAAGGAAAAAAAAAAAAAAGAAGAAGGAAATAGACATGTAACAAGTAAGTAACAAGATGATGATGATTATGATTGGCTCAAACCTAAATTTTTCGCAATTAAAACAAAAAACAAATAAAAAGTTTTCACGGTTGATTGATACCAAAATGATAAAACGTTTTTAGGATTTTGACAAAATTTGTTGCCAGTTTTTGTTAGAGTTACTAATTATATGAATAAAATGATAAAATAATTTAGGACTTGATTAAATTTGATAAAATTTGACATCAGTTTTTTTGTGGTATCGTAGGGTGTATTTTTAGAATTCATATAAATTATATATAATATTATTTTCATAATTAAATTTTTTGATATTATATGTATTATATAAATTAGTAATTTAATATTGTTATAATTTTTAATAATAATATATAAATTATTAATTTAATAAAATTAATAATTTAGTAATGGCATGAGCTCTTCCATGCATGCATGCCCCGCTTGGTAGCATGGGTGGGTGCCTGCGTTGGCATGGCTGGGCGCCCGTGCTAGCGCTTCCATGCGCTGTTTCCCTACATGGGCATATGCCAACCATGTTGGGCACCCACACACAAGCATTCCCCACATGTACGGGCTACCATGCATGCCGTGAGGGAGCCCATGTAGGCACGCGTCACAGGGCGTGCACTGTCCTTTTGATCAATAATGTTATAATTAATATATAAAAATTTTAAATATGAATTACGTAGAATAATGATATAATTAATATTATTAATTTAAATAATATAATAATATGAAATTAAAGATTTTTAATATAATTCAATAACAATATTGTAACATAATATAGTAATAATGTTGTAATAATGTTGTAATATTCTAGTAATAGTTGGCAACAGAAATAAAAATACAAATGAAAATATCTAATCTTTGATGATGTAATAATGAAAAGAGTGGTAAACTAAGATAAAATTAAACTCTAAGATGGTAAAAACTTGATAATCTAAATGAGGTAAAAAGATTTAAAAAAAAAAAGCGAGAAAATTTGACGAGTTTTTGAAATTTTTGAAAATTTATTTGGGCAGTAAAATAAATCAAATATTTTATAAATCATTCCCCCAAACCCTCTTTTCCTCCAAATGCTCTCATCCCCTCAAAACCTCTCGTCTCTACTCAAAACTCTTAAAACTTGTGAATCAAACAAAATCTTTAGGTAATCACATATATTTTTAAATAGAACTTGGATTATACTGTATTTTGAAACATTTTAAATTTTCACAACTTGTGCTCATTATGGATGAACTAAACAAGGATGAGCATTTTTTTTACTGATCATGAAAAATCACAACCATTCCAAAAGCAACTTGATTTTGAAGAAACCCAGTCATCTGGTTTGAATACAGATTCAAATATGAATCTTATTTCTCTGTTTTCACACAATATTACTAATTTTAATTTTACTTTTGTTTTTGAATAATAATCTAATTTATTTGTATTCTTAGCTCCTGACCAAAATCATTATCACTACTGCATCCAAAAGGTAATATTTTTATTTTTATTATGAATAGATTGTCATACTCCATCCAAAAAAGATAATATTTTTTTATAACCATTTTTATGAACTAGTGTAATTAATTTTAAATGATTTGTTTATAAATAACAAATGAAAATTTTAATTCAATAAAGTTTTTTAATCTTCCAAATTATTATTATTATTTTTAAAGCACATGAAAACATTTGTTTTTGTTTTGTTTAGATGCCCAAATGAAGGTCGACGATGGAAAGCATTGGTAGTTCCGCACTATGCAGAACCAATAAGTAGTTCTATACAATGCAGAATTTCAATAGTTCTGCACTGTAAAACCACCAAACTTTTGTCAGCAACACTCGTATATAATAAAAAAAATAATATTTTTCGTATTTTTGCTGTAATCAGAAAAATTTATAATAAAATCATTATTATACGAACAACACATGGTCCAAAGAAATAAAATTTTTTAATATTAAAAAATTTCCACCTTTATAATTAATATTTTTATAATTATATTTTTTACATTATTATAATAGTATGAAAAATTTATCATAGATCATTTATTTTTTTTCAAATATCTAAAATATTTGTGATTGTATTAAAAATATCTAAAATATTTGTAATACCTTCTTCGATGAATTTTTTTTTAAGGGGTTAAATTTTGTGAAGTTTTTTAATGGTAGCTCACCGAGGTCGACTGATAAGAATTTTTTAAATTTTACAAATCGTAAAACTTTTTAATATATAAATTTTAGCTTTAATATTTTAATATATTAAATATTAATACTTTAAGTTTTAAAATAAAATATTACATATTTTAAATATTTTATTCTTACAAATTTAATACTTTTTTTTGTATTAATATTAATATGTAATATTAAAAATTAGTATTTAATAATTTATATATTAAATATTATCTATTTTTTATATATATCTAAATTGTTTATTACTTGTAATATTATATTAAAATTAAAAAATTTATAAAATATTAAGTTGAATATTAAATTATTTAGCCAGTTCTGTATTTGGCAGAACTATCTTGGTAAATGGGCAGAACTACATGGGTAGTTTTGCACTTCGCAGAATTACATGGGTAGTTCTGCACTTCGCAGAACCATTCTAGTGGTTCTGCATTTCGCATAACTACTATATTGGTTCTGCATCTCGCAAAACGACTTGGATAGTTATGCATGTCGCAGAATTACCCTCGTGGTTCTGCATTTCGTAGATAATTCTGTCAATTCTAGTACCTGTATTTTTTTAAACTAAAAATATCAGTAAAATATAATTTTCTTATTATTTTTAAAATTCCAATTTTTCGAATATCATAAAATTAAATCAAAGTATTTTTATATATGCACCAAAAATTTTTCACAACATCAAAATAAAAATACCGATCGTCACCATACTTGAAATTTTTTTGAAAATTAAAACAAATTCATAATTAATAAAATTATATTACCATTTTGAAGTTGAATTTGTAATTTTTCATAATAATGTGGTTTAGTTAAAGAAAAAAAGATAATCTATTCTTTTTTTTCACGCAATCCAGAAAGGAAAAAGAACAATGACTATGAATATTTTTTCGACCAAAATATACAGCTTCATCGACGTAGGTGTGACTTCATACTTGATGGTGATTTTTTTTTTTAGTTTTTCTCTGATGACTTCATTAATTGTGATTTTGATAAAATAATATTTATTTAAGATTATAGAAATATCAAGTTGAAAATTTTGAAAATATCTATGATTAAAAAAATTAAAAGCATATTATTATAATACTATCAAAAAAAATAATAATAATGTGATTAAAAAATTTTATGATTGTATTAAAAATATCTAAAATATTTGTAATGCCTTTGTCGATGAATTTTTTTTTAGGGGCTAAATTTTGTAAAGTTTTTGAAATTGTATTAAAAATATCTAGAAATACGGTAGTATGCAGAGTTATGAAATTCTGCATAACAAAACTATGTAGTTCTGCTATGTAGTTATATATAGTTCTATCAAGTAGAATGACACTGTTCTGCTATGCAGCAGAACGATGTAGATCTGCTGCTCAACAGAATCATATAGTTCTGCTGCTCAACAAAACCATGTGATTCTAAGAACAATATTGTTTTGCTGTAGTTCTGCTAAGCAAAACCATGTATTTTTTTAGTATAAAAATATTTCCAAATACATTTTACTTAATATTTTTATTATTATAATATTAAATATTATAATATCGTAATATTTTATCTAAATATCATATTCTGCACTGTTTAACAAACCTAACTATGGAACTATTTTGTTTTTTAGCAAAACTACTTTTTTTTAGAAGAACAATGTAGTTCTGCACACTGCAGAATCACATGGTTCTTTTAGCAGAACTATTCTGAACTACTTTTTTTTTAGTAAAACTATTTTTTTTAGCAGAACAATGCAGAACCATGTTGTTCTACACCAGGCAGAACCACATGGTTCTGCGTGGTGCAGAACCACATGGTTCTGCGTGGTGCAGAACCATGCCGTTTTGTGCTGTGCAGAACCACATGGTTCTTTTAGCAAAAGTACTTTTGAACAAATTTTTTTAGCAGAACTATTTTCTTTTTTTTAATGGCATTACATAACTACTTTTTTTTGTTGCAGAACTACATATTTTTTAACGTACTTAATTACAGAACTACTTTTTTTTTGTACATAATTTTTTTTAACGGTATCACAAAACTCCTTTTTTTTCGAATCAGTTCTACTTTTTTTTTTGAATATATCTAACCATAAAACCACAGAACTACACTTTTTTTTAAACATACCTAACTACAGAACTATAGAACTACTTTTTTTTAATAGAACTATTTTTTTAAAAACATAGCCGACAGCATATCCAACAACAGAACTACAAAAGTATTTTTTTTAACAAACCAAACTACATAACTATTCTTTTTTAACTGAACAACTTTTTTTTAAAGGCGGTACAAAACTCATTTTTTTGAACATACCTATCTACAGAACCTATTTTTTCTTACAAAACTACTTTTGAACTATTTTTTTTAGTAGAACTATTTTTTTAATGGGATTACAGAACTATTTTTTTTTTAGCAGAAGTCCTTTTTTTTTCGAACATACTTAACTATAGAACTATTTTTTTTAGTAGACCACTTTTTTTTAATGGCATAACATAACCATTTTTTTAGCAGAACTACTTCAATTTTTTTTTTTAACATATCTAACCACAAAACTTTTTTTTTTAACATACCTAATGGAAGAACTATTTTTTTTTTTTAGCAAAACTACCTTTTTTTAGCATAACAATGTAGTTCTGCACGGTGCAGAACCATGTCGTTTTGTCTTTTAGTAAAACTATTTTGAACTTTTTTTTTAGCAGAACAATTTTTTTTTTAGTAGCATTACAAACTACTTTTTTTTGTTATAGAATTACCCTTGTTTTTAAACATACCAAACTACAGAACTATTTTTTTTTTAACGGCATTACAGAACTACTTTTTTTTCATATCAAACCTATTTTTTTTTTCAACATATCTAACTACAAAACTACAAAACTACTCTTTTTTTGAATATACAGAACTACAGAACCATAGAACTATATTTTTTAAGAGAACTATTTTTTTTTGAAAACATAGTCGACAATATATCTAACTACAGAACTACAGAATTACAGAACTACAGAACTACAGAACTACATAAGCATTTTTTTTAACGTACCAAACTATATAACTATTCCTTTTTAACAGAACCACTTTTTTTAATAGCATTACAAAACTATTTTTCTTGAACATACCTAACTACATAACTTATTTTTTCTTGCAGAACTACTTTTGAACAATTTTTTTTGTAGAACAATTTTTTTAATGGCATTACAGAACTACATTTTTTTGTAACAGAACTACTTTTTGTTTTTAACATTCCTAACTAAAAATCTTTTTTTTAGCAAAACTACTTTTTTTAGCAGAACCATGTCATTCTGTGTGGCGCAGAACCATGTCATTTTGCGCGGAGCAGAACCATGTCATTCTGCACGGAGCAGAACCATGTCGTTCTATGCTGGGCAGAACCAAATCCATCAATAAAAAATTTCAGACTTTTAAACGCTATTATTAAAAAAAATGTACTTCTGCAACTCCTTATAGTTGTTCTGCAAAATCAATAGCTTTGAAGTATCAATTGTAAATCCACTTATATATTATAACACACAAAGATCAATGACATATGTAGAAACCAAACGATAACGGTGGCCTGTACAGAAAACAATATAAAGAAAAACAATACAAAGAGCAACCAAACAAGTTTTTAACAAAGCAACCAAACAAACTATGGAGTTCTGTAGACCCAAGGCTCACGATTGCAGAACAACCGAGTGAAGCTATTGCAGAACTGAAAGTGCTATTGCAGAACTACCCTAAACCCAGAACTACAGAGTAAAGTTATTATAGAAATGAGTTTTTACAGAACCATTACAGAATCACTAAAGTGTTATTATAGAAAGAACTACCGGCAGAACTACAGAACTGGGCTATTGTAAAACCAACAAAGTGTAATTGCAGAAGAAAAGATAAAGACAAACCATCACAACAGAGAAGAATAACTTCCATAATCAGTACTTGAAGCTAAACGTCTCCATTCCCCCCACCCAGAAAGGCAAACCTTCAAAAGGAAACACAAAGACAAACCATTATAACAGAGAAGAGAATAATAACTTTCATAACGCATCCCAAAACTGGAAAAATAAACACAAACCTTGAACACAGAGGGGAAATATATTCGGCACACTCGGAAACACAGCAAGAGAAAACCTAGTGACCATTGTCATCAACACCAAAAAGCGGATATAAAAAAGAAACGGAAAAAGTCCCAATCCGAACGTCTCCATTCCTCCTACCTAGAGAGACAAACCTTTAAAAGGAAAGATAAAGACAAACCATCACAATAGAGAAGAGAAGAATAATTTTCAAAATGCATCCCAAAATAGGAAAAATAAACACAAACCTTGAACACAGAGGGTAAATATATTCGGCACAGTCAGAAACACAACAAGAGAAAACCTCAGTGGCTATCTTCATTAGCGCAAAACAGCGGATATAAAAAAGAAGCCGAACCTGAAACCGAACGTCTCCATCTGCCCCATTGAGAGAGAGAGCGAGAAACAAATAAAGAGAGCACCGTCATACTTTTATGCAGAGAAGAAGATGAGAAGAGATAACAAAGGAAGATACAAAAAGCATAGAGGGATGGCCTCATACATTTTTTTCCCCTCAAAAGTACAGAAGTCTAATCGCAATGAGTACCAAAAGAATGACGTTACATACTTTTTTTCCCTAACCACTCTGTGCACGTCTTCCGTGAAATCAACAACAAAATCTACCTCATTAATGTTTCTGACAAGAGAGAAAGAAAGAGAAAGAAAGAGAGAAACCACAAGGAAAAGACCAAAAAAAGACAGGAAAAAAAACCAAAAAAGAAAAAAAGAAAAACGGGCCACATCAGCTCCACCTCACCAACGACCAATCACCCTGCGCCAATTGGAGGACGACGAAATCCAGGTGGCAGGGGGTCTTTCACGCTTATATCTATATTGTTAATAGATTGATATGAAGGTTGATGTTGCGACCGTACTTGCAATATTTTTTATAATTGAAGTAAAGCATTTTTGGTATGAAGATCTCAGAAGATATGCAGAAGAAGAGAAGAGAAGATAAGATATACAGTTGTTTGATATGTAATATTTTTTTTCTTATCCTATTGATGTATCAATCATTCTCAATAATGCAAGGATTAGGTTATATTATTGTAGTAATTTCTTAATTTTATAGTTTATAACATTTCGTAATATATTAACATGTATGATAACCGTACAATAACATTTGTGTGATAACTGACGAAATAGTAATATTTCCTAACCGATAACAGTAGTAACTAATGATAAAAGTTTATAATATTTCCTAATATATGAACATATATGTACTAATCGATCATAAATGGTGGTGATGTAGTAACTGGACATAAACGGTATAGTTGTAGTAACTCTATTGTAACCGGCAGTAATATTTCTTAACACTTGTACTAACCGACAATAAAAGGTAACACTTGTGATAACCGAGTGGTAATCGAGTGGTAACCGACGATAAAATGTTATATTATTTCTTAACATATGAACATATATAGTAACTGACTCTAAATAACAATTATATTTCTTAACAATTATGTGCTAACCGATGATCAAAGATAACACTTGTGGTAACCGAGTGGTAACTGATGATAAAAAATTGTAATTTTTACCTATGCTTTTAAAGTGATGATAAAAGAGCGTAATTTTATCAACTTTTTTAACCGTCACTATAAATATATGACATGCTCCAACGGTGATTAAAATTATCAGTATAAACTTATCCCGACTAGTATATAGCTAACTAAAATCCTAACCGTTAAAGAAGGATCTGCCAACGATTTTAGTTGATTTACTAGACGGTTTTCGTCCGTCTTAATAAGTCATTTATTTTGTAGTGGCATGATGACATGATCCTAGTGTATGAGCAGTATACTACTGCGATGTCGATCTGGGTTGTTCTAAGAAAGCACTTTGGCTTCGGTCAGCTCCTAAGCTGAGGATTCTGACCTACGATAAGAAGAAGTCGGATCATACTATGAAACAGTATCTTATGCACATGTTGAATATGATCGCTGCTATGAAAAACATGGGGGAGCCGATGTCTGATGAGTTTCGGGTGTTGGGTGTAATCCAGTTTTTATCTGACTTCTAGGATGTGATTAAGACCTATCTCACATACACTGAGAGTATTCGTACTTTCATGAATATGAGTAGACATTGTGAGCTCAAAGAGGAGTACCAGGAGATGGCTAGAACTGTTTTCGGTCATGCCTATGTGGCGGAGTCGAGTAAAGACTCCCGGGATTTTAAGCGCAAGTGGCACAAGTATGACAGAAAGACCAAAGGTTAAGGTAAGAAGAAGCTATCTGCAAAGACCGACGATAAAGGACTGAAGCGCAAGAAGAAGGAGTTTGATAAGAGCTAGGTCAAGTGCTATGTAGGGTATTTCGCTCGCAAATGTGGCGAACGGAAGGTAAGTCCTTCTTCCTTATATGGTTTGAGTTATGTTTCATCGACTGTGATATTTACTGACTCCACTCCTTTGTGGATTGTAGACTCAAGAGCCACTAACCATGTAACTCGTGATAGGAGTGCGTACGTGGAGTTCCGCCGATTGAATCCCCATTTGAGGAGGCTATAGGGGAATAGAGCATTTGTGGCCATAAGGGGGATTGGTACATACAAGCTAATGCTGCGAAGTAACCAAATTCTATATTTACATGATATATTGTATGCTCTCAAGATTCGGCAGAATCTTGTATCTGTTCTTTGTTTAGTTCACTTAGAATATTCTGTTCTTTTTAAAAAATCAAGTGTTTCCATTTCGTACGATTATTATTTATTATGTACTGGTTTGGTGCATGATGGACTATATGCATTGGACATGGTTTTCTATAATAAAATTTATGATTTATCTTTTATTGCCTGATAGTGTGATTGATGATATTTTTGTTTGGCATAGTAGATTTGGGCACATAGGGTGAGAGAGAATGAACCGGTTGGCAGTGAGTGGCCTGTTAGGCCTACTAACTCCGGTCGAGTTACCCTTATGTGAGTTTTGCCTAACCAACAAAACGATAAAAAAAATCATTTGGAAAGGCAATGAGAGTTGAGACTCTATTTCAATTGATTCACTTCAATATTTGTTGGCCCATGAATATGAGAGTCCAAAACAGAGCAACGTATTTTATTATGTTTACAGACGATTACACGCATTTTAGTTACATTTATTTGATCTCGCACAAGTCTGAGACATTAAATTATTTCAGGAGATTTATCAGTGAAATAGAAAATCAATTAAACTTGAGAATTAAAACTCTTAAAACCGATCGAGGGCACGAGTATGTATTTGAGTATTTTAAAAAGCACTATTTCGAAAAATGTATTACGAGACAGTTGACTATTTCTGCTAATCCCCAGCAGAATGAAGTAGTTGAGAGAAAGAATATGACTCTATTGGAGATAGTAAGATCTATGATGGCGTAGGCTAATTTGGCAATCTCCCATTAAGAAGAGCAGTGTTAAGGTATGGCCTAAAGCAGTCATCCAGGCGGTGGAACCTAAGATTTCATAAGAATGTGATATCTTATGATTTTACGATGATCGAGTAAGATTATTGTGTTTTTTTGATATGATCTGATAATTCTTTTGTGATCATGTCCCTATATGTGGATGATATAATGTTGGTCAAGAACAACATTAAGTATCTGATGACAATTAAGGTATGGTTGTCATCAACTTTCGACATGAAAGATATAGGTGAAACTGAATTCATTCTTGGAATTAAGATCTATAGGGATCGCTCGAAACAAATGTTGGCTCTTTCACAAAGACCTACATTAGGAAGATTCTCAAACGCTTTGCAATGAGTGATTATAATCCTATAGATATCCCGATCGCCAAGTGTGATAGCTTGATTCTTGAGATGTGCTCGAAAACTCAGGAAGAAGTAAGGGAAATAAGCAAAACTTCTTATTCCAGTGCAGTGAGAAGTTTGATGTACACGATATTGTGTACATGACCAGACATATATTATGTAGTCGGTCTGGTGAGCAAATCCTGGAAGGGGTCACTAGAAAGTAGTGAAAAAGATTTTGAAATATTTTAAGAGAACTGTGAGCTTCTCCTTGTGTTATGGAGGAGGAGATTTGCGTTTTGTAGGATATTCAGATACCGATTAGGGCAGTGATCTGGATAAACACAAATCGACGTCAGGTTTTGTCTTCTTGCTCAATGGTGGTGTCATTTCATGGAGCAGTAAGAAACAAATTTGTGTGGCTCTATCTATGATGGAGGCTGAATTCGTGGCTTGTTCAGTCACAGTTCAGGAGAGCGTTTGACTCTAGAAATAATTAATTGACTTAGGGGCTATGGCTGATAGTGGGAGGTCAATAATAATTTACTGTAATAATCAAGCCGCTATCGCCTACACACGAGGCCCTAAGTATCATAGTAGAATCAAACACATCTATACTAGATATAATTTTGTAAGAGACATCATCGAGAAGGGTAAACTGACTATCAAATACATTTCGACACACAATATGGTGGCTAACCCCTTCACCAAATCCATTGCTAGAAACATATTTATAGCTCATAAATAGTCATGGGATTTAGGCATGATTTAATATTTCTCATTTTGTACTAAATTGACAATGTGATACTTATTATATTTATATATGATTTTTGTGTATTATTCAGTCACACTTACATTATTATTTTTTTTAAATAATGCACTTGTTTTAGATCATATATACTTTGATGAGATAAAAGATATGTCAGGCAGGCAAGATCGACTCTCTCATACAAGTAACTACCTCTAACTTTGAGTAAGGGGAGATAAGACGGTTTATTGTCGTAAGAGGCATTGAGAGTGGCCCTACTAGAACACAAGTTACCCTAATATGTGTTCAGGATGAGGTCATCTGGGATATGACTGATATGAAAATATCGATATCCATGTTGTTTGTAAGTAGCCAGATTTGAGATCTCGGATATCATTTACGATTAATGATATTGTCTCTGAAACACTCTCTCTGAGATCTATGGGTACAATCTTATATGTAGATTGAGTTTCGTATATGTATAGTGTTAGAAAAATCTAACATATGCCCTTTTGAGAAATTAGGGATTAATACTGTGGCATGCGTTTCATACCGTGTGTGATAATACGACTAGGGATAGTGAGAGCTATTGTATGAGACGATAATTTGATCATGATTCTCGTTCCCACTATCCGAAACCCGAGATCTATTGGGTGGGATTTCAAATACTCTTATTACTTTCGATTGTTCCTAGAAGTCTTAGTTCAGTGTTTATTACTTTAGTCTGTTTATCTATAACCCGGAAAATAAATTGAGGTCTAAGGGTAGATTTAGGAAAACAGCTGAATTGAGACAGGTAGATTCGAGTTTGGGAAAAGGAAGACTAATAGGTATTACATGATTGTGTAGTATTTACCGACCGGTCTATTATATTTATCCATGTTGGGATTCAACATAATAATAAATACATAGTCAAGCATTGATTGGGGATAACTTTCGATGGGAAAAGTAACTCGATAGATCTAATTGCATTGAGTATCAGGTACAACGAGTTCTTTTTGATACTAATGATGATTTCTCGATCATTCTAACAGGTGTATCTAGAAGTTTTTGCATGCTGGTGTACTCGCCAATCGCACGATACCAATCCTGTATGAAAGTCCAGCTGGGTGATGTAGTAGATCACATGAGTTGTGATCTCGTGACGGATGTAAAATGTTCTCGTGTGCAAATGGGAGATGTTGGTTGATAGTGCCCACGTGGGGCATTTACCAATATGGTAAAAATTCTTGGAGTTTAAAATTTAAACAAAAGAATAATGGGTGGTTAGACCCCATTATCCCACTCTCCCTTAACATTCTCCTAATAACCCTACATGAATGGGATTCATCATTGATTTGGAGAATTACAGCAATAACATATTTGAGAGAAAAAGCACACTTTGATTTAGAGAGAAAAATATCTAGAGAGAGATTAATAAAGGGCTTGACAAAATTTTGAGTAGGGAATTTTTGTATCACTTCACAACCGGATTTGAGGGTTTTGGTATCGTGACATTATGGTTAAACATGATTATCATCCCAATTGCAAGATCGACGGAGAAAGATATCGTGGTTTCCTAATTTTTTGCATTTTGATTCACCGAGATATACCCTAAATTTTATTTTTTTTTATTATTTCGAAAAATTCCATCGTGCTTCCGCTTGCGTGTAAGTTCACCATCTATGCACCATTTGCCAAACATAAAACAGACTATTCTTTGAAACATTGAAGTGTGGTAATGTGTAATGGGAAAAACCCACTATGTGAAGTTGACTTTCCTTATGCTTTCAACTACTGCTAGTTTCGGAGGTAAAATCCACCCTTTACTTGTATCACTTTCCCTTATACACCCCCTGCATAGATGTTGTAGCTATTTATATAAATATCAAATAAAGTACTAATGTGCCAATCTCTTCAAAAATTTTACGATCTATAATGTGTCCTTGGATGCCCAAAAATTGATGACAGTTTGCTTCAATATGAAGTTTTTTCATGAATATTTGCAGTAGCCACAACGATGGGAGTATAGAATGAAAAGGCATTTAGCATTTCACTTTTCCTTTTAAAGAAGATTAGAAAGCTTTGTCAGGTCACCATAAAGCAAATGTCGTCTTCGAGGTTTTCTGCTTTTATGAAAAATGGCATTAGCTCAATGTGATCAAAGGGAAAAATTTCCAACTGACTATTGAATTAAACGCAAAGTATAATTTCATATAAACGGCCAAGAAGGTCATTCAGAAAATTTAAAACATAGCTATCGAAAGAAATTTATCTATATTTAAATGAAATATATATATTTAGCTTACTACCAGCTTCACTTTGGGATGAACAACAAAAAAAATTTGTTATTTCCTTCAAGAATCTGATCACTATCATTTGATAACGGTAAGTGAAGGTGGTCTTAGCCTCTTCAAAGGTTTCCTCAGCATTTCTAGAAACTATTACATTATGTCAAAAAAAAACCTTAAGAAAAGGACAACCATGAGAAATACCGAAGAACTAGAATAAGGGTGCAGTGCATAATTAGTTTAATATAAAAAGACAAAGCATTATTTAATTGTCTAGTTTCATTGATATTTTTAGTACAAAGGAAATGCGACAACCCGTTGTTCAGATATGATGTGAGTGGTTAGTTACTCCACCCCTTAAATAGAAATCTCGAATTTGAATTCTAAAAATGATGAAAAAAGATCTAGGAAAACTAACCTCTAAAATGGACCCCAAATATTCGAACTAAATTAACAGCTAAAATTCGAATACCGGTGATCAAAACCAAAAAAATATATAATACTCATCATCCAAAATTGGAATATTTACATTAGTGTACCAGACAATGTCTTCCGTGGTTATTAGCTATTCACCGGCTCAAAGAATACAACTAAACCTCATAAACATACATCTAAGGCACTTCTATCACAAAGACGTTATCTCATTGGCATCGTTGGCCAACTTGGCCTACCAAGCAACTAGAAATCTTATCCAAATATGATTCAACATGATCATAAAGATATCATGTGTCAAGACACATCAGAGCCATGTATTAATATGATCCATCCACAAACAAATTATAAAGAGACTTAGACTACATATCACAATAGAGTACGACCAATTTTCAATTTACTAACCTTAATTTAAATTCACATGCAAACACTAAATTAAATAACTCCATAGTCAGCCAGCCGTTAATTAATTTTTGGTATGAACTGAAAATGGAAACCATGAATTTTAAAATAAAATCTCTCTCCCACTTAAAATTTTATTATGAGATTTTTTAATTATTTAAAAATAAATGATTTTAAACAAAATTATGTATCTAGGATAAACCCTATATTTTATTATCAAAATTCAGAATTATATTATAAAATAATAAATCATTACCCTTTAATAATGTGTTCTAACATATAAAACAAAACAATAACTAAAAGTAAATAAAAAAAAAAATCAATGTTACGAAGCCCACGAAAAAAAATTGAAATTACTTCTTGATTTTTTTTATAATTTTAAATTGCCGACTCAGTAGCCACGTGGGGTTGTTGAGTCGCCTCTTCTGAGTCAATAGCCTCCTCGGCTACTGAGTCAATCCATAGGGTCTGTATCAAAAACCTGTAGCTACCAATTTCTCTAGGGTTAGAGGGCTTGACAATTCAAGCCCCCACAAACATCGCTGCCCATTACCGAGCCTCTCGAAATAGTAGAATATTCTTCTAGAATGGAGCCCTCCCTCCGCTTCTGATGGGCAAGAACAAGTCCTTAGACATGAGCAAGCTCATAGGTGAGCCTCTTTTCCTTGGTGGGAAGAGAGCGGCTAAGATTGCCTCCATGGCAAAAGCCCGCCATCCAGTCTCTACGGGTGGCTCCTGGGACGTTCGAATGGTAGAAGCACACCGCCAAGAGCTTTTGCTTGTAGCCAAGCTTCCCCACCCAATGACAAGGCAATAAACTGCCACAGACTACCTTGTCACTAACGATGGTGGCTCTGCCTTCACCGCAGGGTTGTTGCCTTCTCACTTGCAGCCACCAGGATCGCACCCTTATCACAGTAGGAACCTGCTGATGTGCAAATTCTTAAGCATGCAACTCATTCAAATAATAAAGTGATGAAGTAGAGATTGTTCTCATGAGAACTGCTATTTGATTACTAACCTAGCTAACTAGTTGTAATATTTGAAAGGTAAAATAGGCGATGTTACATCTATTTAACTTAAATTTACTAACCTAAAATTTAACATATAAACTAATAGAGGAAAAACAATAAGATGAAGCATCACAAGTATATCTAATTATACTCATTATGTGGTTTATTTTTCAAAAGTTAAGTTTTAACTTATTTTTCTCAGATTTAATAATAAGAAATATTGATCTATCTTATTATCTCTACAAGTCATACTAAACTTGTTGTTATATAATTCCCTTATCTATTGCAAGAATTTAATTATAAATAACACATTAAAAATAAGTTTTCTAATCGATTATGCATTTAATATATATTGATTATTTCTATATCTAATTAATAATAATTCTTTTTGTTCATATATGAATACCAAAAACAATCTCAAAGGTGATCAATCAATTAGAAAGCTTTATGACTATGATAATGAAATAATTCCTGAGAATAAAATCAACACTATTACATTAAGTGCTCAAACTAATACGGTTCCTACAATAGGATCCTAGTTATTAAAAGAATTAGCAACTTATAGATTGGAACACAAGATAAAAATTGAAAGAAAACTATAAATGAAAGGGAATTGAAGAATCCAAATGGGAACATAGTGTGAGAACCAAAACCGATAAACCTTAGGTAGAGCTCACTATGGAATGATGTAATTGGGGTCGTTCCTGTATCATCGAATTCATTGTTGTTGGTCTTTTTTCTCTTAGTCTTCCATTTCACCTCATTTCAACCCCGCCCACCTCTCTTCTTCCTATTGATTTAGGCTAGCCTAGTAGTGTGTCCAATTGGAAATTTGCTTGGAAAGTTTGAACCCCCTTTTGTGATAGGTAGTCTTCTTCCTCATTGTCTCCTAACTTTGTTCTCCCAAGAATATCTTCAAAGGCCTCCAAAAGATCCTCTCCAATTCTCCCACCACATATTCATATCCTCTCTAAATATTAGGAACTGGGGTTACAGGGACTCACAAAATTACTAAATTCTTTACTTAGAGCATTAGAAAATAGATTAGAAGTTAGAAAATCGGAATGCTTACTTTCCTAAAATTAGAAAATATACTTTGTGCCGGTGCAGTTGCACTTAAGTGGTGCACGTGCACTAAGAAAAATCAATGTTAATATAGTTGTGCTCCTCGGTGCAATAGTGCTAGTTATATAGAATAGTTATCACTATAGTTGTACGTATTTGGCATAGTACGTTTTTCATATTTGAAGGGGTTGACTTTTGTGCATATTTTTCTCTTTAAGATCTTCAATCCATATTTTATTGTCTCCAAACTATCCCTAATAACAATTAAACAAAAATATGATGGAATCACTTAATATTATAAAATTGAACCAAAATCAAAGTAAATAAAGTGTACCATCACACTTAGATTTTTACTTATACTCGACTAAAATTAAAGGTAGACTAAACATAAAAATCCTAACTCACTTTCATAGGCATTACAGTTGCACTCATCATATGTAACAAGTATTCAAACCGCTAAGTGATTCTTAATGGACAAGTTGTGTTTTGTGAAGGCATTCAAAAGACATATCGTAAATCTTTTGTGCAATGCAATGCATGAAACATAATATAAATTTGGAGCAAGGATCAAATTTTGTTCAATAATAATCCTGTACTTACAATGCAAGTTTGTGTGTATATAGGTGAATACCTAGAAAAAGATATTAAGTTAGAATTTTCAAATTAACTTATACAACAACCAATTAATACAATAAAGCGAAAATACTAATATGAGTTCCATATCTCTCAAATCATTCTCTGCCTCTCTCAATTTAATAATTTCATATCGAAATTAAATCAATAAGACTTTATAAGGCTACAACGGGGATATGGGAAAAAAGAGTTAAGAGTGAAAAGGTAAAGGATTTAAGGATAGTGAAATATAATGCATGATGCTAAAGTAACATAAAGGGATGAAATTTTGATTGATAACAACAAAAATAACTCGACTTAAATTATACCTAAAGCTCAACCTCAATTCAGTTTCTTGCCTTCTTTCTCTACTTCTAACTCCAAGTAGAGACATGAAAAGTTTGTTTAAGTTTGAGAAAGTTATATATATTTTTCATGCTCAACTTATTAGATAGAACAATCAACATGCGTATCAAAGTAGATGCAATAGATACACAAGAGCAATTGGAAAATATCGAATTTATTAAATAATCAAAAAGTCTGCAACAAGTACTCTCATATTATGTCTTATATATTCTTGTTGGTGTCATAGTTGAATCATCAAAGTAGAAGGGTGAACAAAAATGGATGATGAATGGAAACAAAAATCATGGGAGATGCTTATTTGGGTGAAATAACAGAAATTGTGGGGATGCTTATTTGGGTGAAATATATTTCTAGGGTGAGATAATGAAGAAAAAATTAATTGATAGGCATCAAGATCAAACATTATAGGGAGTTACTGTGGATACTAGAAATATTGACTACAAAAGGCTATACCAAGTTAACTATGGATTACCTTGAAAGGCTCTGCACGTCCAGGAATAGTGCCTGCTTCATTTTTAAACTCATGTGTGTGCAGTCAAAATTTTTTCTCATTTTCACTCATAGAATCTCATAAAAGGGTAGAATGGCTTTATTATTGTAGTTAAGTGTCATCATTAGCCTTTAAGATTCTCGCTCCATACTTTTTTATGATTATGTGCATTAAGATGGGTTAATATAAAAAAACTTATCAGTCTATAAATTATGATCACTAAAGAAAACAAAAGTGACTAATTATATCCCACCCTTACATTTGAATCTTACATTGTCCTCGATGGATGTAAGCGGACATAGGAGTAATGCCTTTAAAAAAATAGAGGTAATAGGAAACTAAAAAAAAAAAATGACAGTAAGGAAATGGAATCAGAAACTCCCCTAAAATGTTTGAAATGAAGGCACCGTGTGTCCTTGTCTTTGTTCTCTGCTACCTCACCATCCTCATCCATAGGCCCTGTAGTTGCAGAAATTTAGGGAGGAGCTAAAGGAAGGGATAGAAATTCCTCCATATGGACACCACATCTTAGGACAATAAAGCATATAGTTGCAGCTAAGGCCTTATGCAACTAGACTTAGATGTGCACAATCAACCTACACAAAGTATTTATAGTCTATCAAGATAGAGTTTGTCTAAACTATCAATACAAAACACTCATGGTCCACTAATGCCAAGCACTTACAAGCGAATCGGGTACTTAAATGCCAAAGATATATCCTTATTCGTTGGTGAGGTTCAATTCATGTGAGGACAAAGTGATCGATGATCAATACAACAATAATTATCATTGAGAGTTGAATCGGGACATGTTAGAAGGTGGTGGGGCTCATGGAATTGTGATGTTGCTGATTTTAATAGGTGAATTTGAAAAAATTTGAGGATGTTTGCAATCATTGTGGTGCGGTGGTGGTACTAAATTATTGGATGGTAACTATGCATAAAGGAGGGCAACGATTAAGGGTGATTGCGATGGAATAGAGCAAGAGACGGAGTTTCAAAGTCTCTTTGTTTTTTTGAATATCTAAGAGTTACCATAATTATACTTAGCCACAATTGAGGTCCAAATTGTGGGCTCAACTCCTTGTATATACCATAGTTGTACAGTTCCGCAGTCTTTATTTATTTATTTATTATTTTTTAGGTGATACAGAAGTCTAGACTTGATTAGGCTGACTCCAAACAAGCGCTTCATTTATAGTATAGAGTAGACTTTTATTTTGTTTCACTATGAATCATTGAGAGGAATGAAATGCCTTTGCAATCTCTCCTCTATGATAGTGCTTCAACCTATATCCTTGCACCTTGAATGATTATTCAATTGAATACATGATTTCAATAGCTCCATATAGGAATACTTGTGTTACTACAAGTAGTTATGTCCACCTAAATTTTAGTTTACCTTGAAAATGTCTCAGAAGAGATTTGTAAAACAAAGCCTGCTCGATAGGTTGGTTCTTCAGTGGTTGGTAATATTAATCTTTTATACATCTCATTTTCATTGATTAGTTCTTCTTTTACCTTCCAAAGTTTCTAAATTGGCTTGATAGGTGTAGCTACCAATTTACAAGCTAGTTTTACTACTTCCGTTAAGAAATCTGTTACATATATTTTGCTTTGAAATGAATATTCTGTCTTGAGTAAGAAACTTTAATTCTAAGAAAGTATTTTAGTTTTCCTAGCAACTTGATCTCAAATTTTCTAATTAAACACTACTTTAAGACTTGTTTCTCCTTCTCATTATTCCTGGTGACAATGATATTATCTACATATACAAAAAGTATTTTCATCCATATGTTATTGAATATTTGATGAAAAAGTATGATTTCCTTGATTCTTTCTCTATCTTCTTACCTTTGTTATCCTATCAAATCTTTCAAACCAAACTCTATGCGACCGCCTAAGCCCGTATAGAGCTTTTATAGATCTACACACCTTATTGGATATTTCTTTTCCTTTAAAGCTTGGTGGGATGCTCATGTAAATTTAGTCTCTATGCAAAAAGGCATTTTTCACGTCATATTATTGAATCTACCAATTGGAATATGCTATTTGGGATAGTAAGATTCTTACAGCATTCATTTTTGCCACTAAAGCAAATGTCTCTTGATAATGGACTCCATATATTTGGTTATATCCTTTAGCAATCAATCTTGAAATACAACTTAAAGGGGATGAATAGATTGTCTGACACTTTTTTGATGATTTGGAGGTTTTTCAATTTGTTGAAATTAAGGTAAGATGAAGGAGTTGAAAGATGAAAGAAAAAAAAAGCACACACAATTTCAAAGTGGTTCTACCAAACTCGATCTGTGTCTACTCATAGGCACCTCTTAGATTTTCACTATTTCTTTCAAATAATCACTTATTTTCAAGTACAAGTAAAATCTTTACAAATATTTCCTCTCAAAATACTTATAACTTTCACATGTTATTTCTCTCTTTAAACCCCAAATAGAAAAACTCTCTATCATCTTTTGATCTTTTTTTACAGGAGAAGAAATAATGCTACAATGAGTAAAGTTACAATTTCAAATGTAATAAATATAAAGCTCATAGAAAGAATTTTACAGTTGTAAGAAAAATAAAGAATGTTTTTAAAAGCTCAGAATATTGAAAATTTTCAGAATGTTCAGCACGTCCAGCCCTTCTTTCACTCTCTTCTCTTCTGTTTGTTTATTGAGAGTTGTCGGGAGAGCTATTGCAGTAGGTTCAAATTTGAATCATCTTCATTAATATTTTAACCATCACATTGAATCTCTTATTGAATGCTCTCAACAGTTGTTCTGTTCAACTAATAAAAATGTTTCCTTTTTACTTTTCTTTACATTACTCTAGATGGCCAATAAGAGAACTTGCTTTTTACTGCAAAGATGCATGTTAGAGGTCAAATATGTTTTAAAAGATTTTTTCACTAATAACATGATTTTCAGGCACTTAAGCAAGTTTAAGTTGAGTGATTTCTGATTAACTCTATTTGTTACAAAATCCAAGTGTCGACTTATTAAATTATCCGTTGATCGGGTTTAGAGAGTTATAAATAAGTGCCTACTGGATTCACTAATCGATCGACCATTCATTTCTACTCTTTAAGTTTCTTAGTTCAAAAATGTATTGACTGTTAAAAATACTTGATCATTTTAATATACTTGACTTAAGTCAAATTATCAAGTCACTGTAATATATATAATATATATATGTATATACAAGAATTATCAACTATTTGAAAAATCATAAGAGTTGTGCACAGAATCTAATTTGGTGACTATAGAATATGGCATTGGCATTTGTCAGGCTATTAAAATCAAGTTATCAATCTTTTCTATGATGATTAGCCAAAAAATGTTCAGTTTTATATGTTCGGTCAATTTAATCGAGTAATGATTGATTAATATTTGTGTTTGGCTAATTGTTGGTATTTCAAATGTTGAGCCAGTTGACTAGGGTGATGAAACGGTAAACCAAGAGGCTAGATAGTCAACCAAGGAAATGAGACGGTCGACCGTTGGTCTTCTAAATGCTAAGCTGGTTGACCAGGGGTAGATTAATTGACTGAAAGAATGGTCAGTCAACTAAGGAAATGGGATGGTCGGCCGTATAAGCATGGACATGCTTGGTCAGTCGACTGAATCCCTTGATTGGTCGACCAAGTTCTTGGTTGGTCAATCTAGTGACTTACTCGGTTGGCTGAATGCATACTTTCTATTATGCTGACTTAATTTTCGTGCTAAGGAATTCACATGCTAAGCTGGTTGATTGATATTCATGTTGTTTATTTAAGTTTCAATATGTTCTCTGAATTATTTTGCTTATTATCAAAGTCTAAACATGCCAACAATCTCTTCCCTTTTTTATAATGATAAAACAATTAGAAATTTGACACATTTTCTCCCTTACCTTATGTTATCTCCCTTTTAGTTTATGTCTGGATGATTAGCAAGAAAATGTGATTCATTTCATCATATAGAATGCACAAAACATTACTGTCAACATTCAACATATATCACTAAGTGTACAAATCATTGTTTTAACATATAATATACTACCAAATATGCAAATCATTGTTCATTTCATCACATAGTATTGTTCTCTTCTCCTTTTTGTCATCAGAGAAAAGGGGTTAAAAACGAAAACAATGTGATAAACAAAGAAAGCAACAAAGATACAAGCAGCTGAAGGAGTCAAAATCATGACTTAATCAAAGGCTTCTTCAACAATCATCTCATCATCAGGAGTTGGTATTGTAGAAAGAAGATTAGCGGTAAAACGAGCAGGAGGAATACAGAGATTGTTGCATCAACTAAGAAACATGGAACAATAGGCATTTGAAATGTGAAAGGATTAAAGAGAATAGGGGCTATAGGCATCCAGAATCTAGAAGAAGACTCATCACCACTATCGGATATCTGTTCTCTTATAGGTCTCTTTGAACCAATAATGTCATTTCCCCCACCTGGTCTTAAGGATAGAGAGCTCTTATAAAATCTTCTCTTGGTTGTCTATCATCTTTGCCTGATTCTTTTCAATCTCATATGTAAGGTGCTCTAGATGTTCAACCCTTTGGTATAGGGCTAAATTAAATGTAGTCAAGCTAAGTAAGACCCCTCCTATCATTTGCAAAGAAAATTCTCTTCCTTCTTGAAGTTCAGGAATATGTCTTACAACTAGAAGAAATCTGGTTACTTTTTTATCAATGATAATATGAGTTCTCTATGTATTAGTTTCTCCTTGACTTTCTTTCTCAACATTTTTCCTTTAAATTCCATTTGATAAAGCATAAATTAATATAATAATTATAGTTGATTTTGTTTTATTTTTGGATAGTTATTACGTTAATTGCTATTGATGGAGAAGAATTATAAAGAAAACTAAAGAAAAATGAGTTAATGTGGAGCATTTATGCATAGGAAGAGAAAACTGTGGACAACAACGCTCTTATCTTAGCGTGTGGGCATATAGATTCCGAGATTCACTAAAAGATTTTTTTGAAAGCCAAGTCAATAGTATTCCTTTCTCTGCATGTGATCACACAGGAAATTTTAATCTATTTTAGAAATATTGAAAATTCTTAACATTGTTGACTTATTCCTAATATTTAGGAATAATCTTTTAAAAAGTTTAGTTTTCATAATATTTTATTTTTTAAGAAATTTATCTTTTTCAAACCAGTTAGAATATTTTCTTTTAGTAAAATTCTTTATTTTAGTAGTTATCAAGATTTAGAAAGATTTTCTCTTAAATTATGAGATCCATTCCTATAGAAGAGTTATTAAACTCCTTTAAGGGGGAGATACGTTTGTATTTTTCTGCAAAATTTATTTACACTGTTCTTCTTCTTCCTTTATGAATTGCTAATTTTTTTCTAATTGAAAGTTAGTAGAAGTCTTGATTTATAATGTTGTGAAATCTAATTGTGTTCATTCATTCAACAATCAAAGCTATTAGCTTAACCTTTACTCTTTCGTGTTCAAAAATTATTTTGAAATTTATTAAATAGAATGACCACCGTTAGATATGCTAAAATAGTTATAGTTAATTAAAATAGCAGATTCCATAATTTTTTGTTAATTTTAATGAAGTGGCACATGACATAATTTTACGGTATCACAACCTTATCTATGCCATGAAGTTAAGCAATCTAATTTAAATAAACCTATTTGAGTGTTTGTTAATTAGAATTGAGTCTTTCTAAATTTTAAAACTATTGAGATACTAAATCATAAGAGATTTTCTAGAGTTATCTTTTAACACTACTAGAAAATGGATTTTCAGTGATGGAAAATTATTGATAGATTTTTTTCCGTCGGTAATAGCGACGGAATTGTGATAGATGACTAACGAAAATTTTACCAACAGATTTTTTATAATTTTATAATTTTAAGTTTTTTTAATTTTTTTGTAAAACTATCAGTAACGGATTACCGACGAATTATCGACTAAAATTTTGGCAATAGATTACCGACAGATTAGCAATGAATTTTTTAATTTTTTTAATTTTTTAATTTTTTGTAAACCTATTACTGATGGATTAGCGACAGAAAAATTAGCGACAGATTACCGACGAAAAAATTAGCGTCGGATTACTGACGAAAAAATTAGTGACGGATTACAAATGGATTTTTTTAATTTTTAATTTTTTAAATTTTATTTAATCTAATTTTTTAATTTTATTTTGTAGAAAGATACATTATTTTATTTTTTTAATTTTAAGCGAAAATAAATTTATTTTATTATTTTATAATAATTTATATTATTTTATTATTATTAAAATATTATATTTTTATATTATTTTATTATTATTAAAAAATATGAGATAAAAATAATAAGTAAAAAAAATAATACAATTAGATATGAAGGATTATTTAGTGGTTGTGTTGTTTATGGAATTTCTCTTGTTCCCAGGTTCGAAGGTGGCTGGTAGCGTTTTTCCACAAATTAAAGGAAGTGGGTAGGTGGGCCGGTGGGTTGGCAGTGGCTGCCTAGAGTACATTTTTTTTTTGAGAAGTTTAAAATTAGTGACGGATCCTCGCTGATTTTTTTTTTTATTTAGTGATAGATTTTTTTCCGTCGCTAATATTTAGCACTGTCACTATCAACAATAGATTTAGTGACGAAAAAAATTCGTCGCTAACACCCTTCAGCAACAGAAAATGGACTTTTAGCGACGAATTTTTCCGTTACTGAAAGTTCTTTTTCTAGTAGTATAACTAAGAAAATAATTAGTAAAATTCTCTTAATTATCGAAACTGTAAGGAGAGATTCCTCGTTAGGCGGTGATCATCGAATATAGCTAATTTATTTATGTATTGTTAAATTATCTTTGATTCAAGAGATAATTGATTGAATCAAGAAGGAAACAAATCCTTCGATTAGATAATTTTACATTGATATTTACTCTTTTGATTTTGTCTTATTTTATTTTGTCTTTATTATTTCGATTTTAAAATTTTGTTCACCTTAATTTAGTTAGTTTATTTAGTTAATTCAAAACTCTCATCACTTTCTCATAAGAGAAATGAATCCACGCATTCCTGAGGGTACAACCTTATTTACTCTATACTAGTATTCAATGAAATAGGTTAATTTATTTTTGGTAGATTGATGACTCACCAAATTTTGGCACCATTGTTGGGGAATGGTATTAAGTGATTTGATAGTGACATAGAAGAGGAGGACTTTGAAAACAAAAACATGGTTGCACCAAGAACCTTGAGGGATTTAGCAATACCCGATGTCAACCAACAACCTTTATGCATTAATTTTTCAGAAATTAGGAATCTATTTGAAATAAAATTAAATATTATTCACTTACTTTCTACGTTTTATGGACTTATAAGAGAAGATCTCAACAACTATTTTAAGTAGTTTCATATCGTGTGTTCCACAATGAGACTATAGGGTGTAACTAAGGAGCAGTTGAAGCTAAAAGTTTTTTCATTCTCTTTAGTAGATAAAGTTAGATTATTTTATTTGTCTTCTGATTCAATTACTAATTGAAATGATTTGAAGAGATTGTTTTTGTACAAATTTTTTTTTTAGTTACTCATACACCAAACACTTGAAAAGAAATCTACAAGATAAGGCAATAGGAAAATTCAAGTAGCTATGTGCAAGTTGTCCGCAGCACCAAATTTCCAAGTAGCTGCTTATCCAATATTTTTCCAAAAGACTTCTATCGATAGAGAGAAATATGATCGATACATCTTCTAGTATTCTATATCTCAGCAACAAAGTATCACAGTTGATGATAACAATGAGCAAACTCAAAGCGAATCATGAAAAATTTCCCTCTCAAGTCGAAGTTAATCCGAGAGAGAATGCAAGTGCTATGTTTCTTAGAAGTGAGAAAGAAGTGTAGAATATTTCACCATAAAAAGAAGTACAAAAAGAGAAAGAATCCGAAAAGGAAACAATATCTCTTAAATCTACACATAGAAAGGTAAGTGAGCTATAAAATAATTCAAATTCAAAACTAACTATTCTATTTCATTTTTCTAGCAGATTAGCATGCTCCAAAAAGCAAAATGATGAGAAGAAAATTATGGAAACTTTTCAAAAGGTGAAGAAGAAGCCATCCAACAAATGCTGATGTACGCCAAACTTCTCAAGGAATTATGCACCAAAAAAAAAAGTTAAAGGGGGACAATAAAATTGTTGTTGGTGAAAACGTCTCAACCATCATCCAAAAAAATTGCCTCTGAAATATAAGGATTCAAGTATATTTACCATACTAATCATTATAAACGATAAAAGAATAGAAAATGCAATGATCGACTTAGATGCCTCCATAAACGTCATGCTCTTACCATATTTAGATATTTGAATCTAGGACTTTTAAACGCAATTGTTGTTAGGGAGACCTTTTATGAAAACGGCAAGAACCAAGATTGATGTAGATTTAGGCATCCAGCCATTTGAATTTGATGGTGAAATTGTCACGTTCAACATTTTTGATACTATGTGGTATTCTAATGATTATGAATCTTCTTTTCATGTTAGCATTGTGAACTTAATTGTATGTGATAATTTTAAAAATAATTTTATACAAAATGAATTGGATTTTGTATTTAAAAAGAATTTAATAAATAAGGTTACACAGTGAGACAAGTTTCTCTAGGACAAACTCCAATACTATCGTTCATTTCAATTTAAGATTGAAGTTTATGTCACACAAGTTGAAATCTAGATGGATCTGACCGATGTATGAATAAGGTTGAAGAAAGGAGACCATGTCTAGCTAAAGATCTAAACAAAGGCATTTATTAGGAGATAACCCAATATTTTTATAATTTTTGTTTAATATTTATTTTCGTTGATTTAATTTGAATTTAATTTTTGATAGTATTTTATAAGTAAATAAGAGTTGGGATTTGATAATGGCTAAAACTGTTCATTTTCTGTCATGTACCTACACAAGTTTTGAAGTATTTAACAAGACAATTTCATGTGGGACCACAAGCAATATAAGACTAGGACATACTCACACTTTTAACTCTTTTTTTGGTTTATTGGATTTGATTCACTTTCCTCGCTCCACTCTAGGAAAGTCTTATTCTAACATTACCTTTTTTATTTTTGTTTGAATTGATTATCTTTATTCTTCTCTCTTGACTTAGCATATATTGAAGATAATGTATAATTTAGGTATGAGAAAGAGCGTTTGATGCAAGTGTTTTTAATAGTGTTTGATTTTTTTTAATAGGTTAAGCAAAAAAATTTTTTTAAAAATTCAAACTTTCTAATTGATGTGCATTATTTGGTTGGAGTAGAAATCTATAAAAGATGATTTACATTAATGGTTTTTGTAAGTAATGATTGTTTATTTCTTTAATGGTTTTTTTTTTTAAGAATAAACATGTGACTTTTATAGACTCTTTAATTAACCAAGTTGAGATTGTGACTTTTTCTTCGTTATAATCACCTTAATATAACACCTAACATTTTATTTTGACTTTCTTTTCAAACCCTTGTACCATAAGTATATGTAATTAATTGTATTATTTGGTTATTTATTGTTTCAAAGGAAAGATGATAATTGAAAACTTGGTTCTAATGTTTTTATAGATATGAAAATGAAGTTTATTTGTGTAAAGAGGAAGTTTGATTATTATCTTAACTATTTTATTTTTTGTGGTTGATTAAAAAAAAGAAAAATGGGAAAATAGAAAAAAAAAAGAAAAGAGAAAAGAGAAAAAAAATGTTGAATCTCATTTCCTTTCATGCATGGAGATGAAAGAAAGTGAATGAAAAAAGAGATTGAAAAAGAACAAGATAACAACAAAATAATACAAATGATATAAATTTTCTATCACCATTGAGTATCATTTCTGAAAAGAAAAGAGAATTTTTAGTCTACAGTGGTTAAACCTAACATTAGACATCTGTTTTAATACCAATATAAATCAACTTAGAGAGGCGAATACGTTGGACAACACTTTTATGATAATTTGGAGGTTTTTCAATTTATTGAAATGAAGGAGAGATAAAGGATTCAAAAAATAAACGAAAAGTTAAGCCATACAATTTTATAATGATTCCCCCAAACTCGGTATAAGTTTACTCCTAGGCACCGCCTGAATTTCTATTATTTCTTTCAAATAGTACAACTCACTTGTTTTTAGATGTCATCCCTGATTCTCTACCTTTTTCAAATAGCAATAGGAAAATTAGAATCATCTTTATGTGTTTTAGTAGAGTATATATGCAAAGACAGATCAGAAACTTATTATATTTTCCATTCTAGAACTTGGATTAGCATCTTGGACTTTCATTAGGTTAGGAACAACTGGTCTTCTTGAATACACTTGAGGAAACCCATTAGAGTTATAAATTTGAACAGTTATGGCAATAAATATATATTTAGGAATTGACTTTGGAGTGGATACAGGTTCTAAGATAGATACCGGAGTAGATAATGACTCAAGATGTTTATTTATAGAAGAAGATAGGACTGATAAAGGAATATCAAAAGATTCAAAGGAATCAAGATCACCAAAATTTTTATCATGTATGCATGAAATCTACTCCTAAAGGTAAAACTTTTAAAAGTATAATTTATTCTTAGTGAAAGTAACATATGTAAATGTATAGAATTTTGTAGAAGGATGATAACACTTACATCCTTTATGTGTGGGTGAATAATAAAGAAGCACACATTTAATTGCTGTGCGGCTTAATTCTCCTTTATTGTTATAAACATGAATAAAAGAAATACCAACTAAATACTCTAGCTGTAAGAGTATTTGACATTCTAAAGTATGGATAAAACTTGACAAAAACTTTAATAAAAGTTTTGAAATCTAATATTCATGAGGGTAATCTATTTACCAGATACGTTACAGTAAGAATAGTTTTTCCCCAATAGGATTTAAAAACAATCTCTTGAAATTACAATGTTTGGGTAGTGTTAAATAAATGACTATTTTTCATTTCTATGATCCCATTTTGTTGTGATATGTGATTACAAGATGACTTATAGGTGATACATTCTCGTTGGAAGGAAATGAACAAATTTTGGTTGAAATAGTCTCATGCATTGTTAGACTTAGCATTTGATATTCATTCCGAATTGGTTTTAAATCACGGAATGAAAGTTTGGAATGATACCACCGATTTTAGATTTTGATTGAGTAAAAATATCCATGTAACCCTTATATAGTTATCAATTAGAGAAACAAGCCAACAAAACCATGAAATATTTGGAATTGTGGATGATCCCTAACTGTCACTATGAATCAAATCAAATAGATTGAACTTCTTTTATTACAGATAAATAAGAGTACATGAGTATGTTTTGCAAGTTTACAAATATCATAATGAAAATCTATAATACTCAATCCTTTAAACAAAGAATAAAACATGATATTTAAGACTCAAAAAGATGGATGACTAAGACAAAGGCGGTAAAGCCAAATAACATATTTATTGGAAGAGCTAAAAAAAATGACAAAAACTAATTATTCATGGCTCTTTGAGGGAGTTGATGCTTCAAGATAATAGTAACCATTCCTTTACTTAGTAAGTCTAATCTTCCTCCCTGAGTACTAGTCTTGAAAAATACAGTAGGAATGATGAAATATTACACAACTTCCAAATTTTCTGTGAGTTTTTAAATTGAAACAAGTTTTGCTGATAGTTTTAGTATATGGAGGACATATTTAAGGATCAAAGAAGATGACACAAAAATGTCTCATAATTCTATAATTGTAGTTAGAGAACAATTTCTTTCTATAATTTACTTATTATTAGGGTATAGAGTATATATTTTGTAATATTGTTAGGTGTGGATCATGTGATCAGTGATTTGGTCAACTATCTAAGAGTTGGTAAAACACTTATTTGAGACATGTAAACCAAATGAAAATGAATTCTTACCTAAAAGTGCCAATAAATTTGTACGTGTTCTTTTTAAGAGATCCTAGTAGGCCTCTAAACTCTCTTGATCTCCTCATTGTTGAGACCTATGTTTGCCTACCCTTCATTTTGATTGTTTTGCTTTGTCAAATGAACCTAAGATCTCTGTTGACCTCCCTATGATGCTTATTGTCCTTCTCGGGTGGTTGATTCAACTTCTAGCAATTCTCCTTGGTGTACCATGACATTTCGCAATAGGTGCACAACAAATTGTCATTGTTTTCTTTCAATTGACCTTCTTAAGTATCTATTCGCGAGGATCTTGATAGGTCTACCTTTCTTGTTTCTTATATCCGAAGTAGTTCATTTTTTGACACCAAGGATGATCCTTCTAGAGTGTTTGGTTCAAGAATTATACCCTTCGACTTTCTTGTGGCCAAATTAGGAAGATTTTCTCCTCTAATGGGGCTGTTTCCTCCTTGCTAAGAATCTACACTCTAGCTAATCTATTTTAGAGTTTAGTTAAGCCATTAAATCATACACTCATTCTCAATAAAATTCTTTAAAATAGTAGTGTCATCTCAGCATTTCATCTCAACTACTCAATAATCATTAAGTTTTTGTCACAAGTTTATCAGTTGATTGGCATATTTACTCAATGTTTTGCCTCTTTGCTTGGTTTCATCGGTTTTCGCAATGACCTCATACACCTAGGCTTCATCATGTTCTTTCGAATGAGTCTAACAAACAAAATTCCAAATTTCATTTGCAATTGTCAAAAACATGCAAGTATCACTTATGGTTGTATCCATCAAATCTCACAACCATAACATAAACTTTGAATCAGCATCATCCCATGCTTCAAATGTTGAATCCCCCCCTTTCGGTCTTCTCGAAAATATCACTTAGTTTTCCTTTGCCCCTAAGGTATGGATCACTTTCTTGGTTTGGCAGAAATTGTTGATATAGTGCTTTAGACATAGTAGAACATACTAAAAATAGTAAGAGAAAATCTGAGATTTATAAAGGAGATTTACGCAATAATAAAGACTGTAATTAATTGATAGAGACAATAAAGGCCACACATTAATAGAAACCTAAAAAAGGATTTAGAGCTAAAAAATACTTTGCCTTGTTCTCAAAAAATAGAGCAAAGGTTGAAAAAAAACTCCGTTTTATCTTCCAAAAATTAGTGAAGTAACCGGGTCGGGCCGGGACGGGCCGGTTCAAGGTCGGTTCGAGGAACCGCGTGCCGGGCCGGCAGCGGTTCCTAGGCCAGTCTGGGCCGTGCTGGGCCGGTTCCCAATTTTTTTCTTGTGAAACCGGCCCGACCCGCTGAACTGGAACCGGCGGTTTCGGGCCGAGCCCGATTCGTTTTTGTAACTCTATTTTTTAATTCCATTTTAATTTTATAACTCCATTTTTTTTAACTTTATTTTTTTTAATTAATTTTTTATAATTCACTTGTAATTAAAAATTAGAGACACAAGATTTTTAGAGTGGTTCTACCGAATTCAGTGTACGTCCACTACCAAGCTCATCATTTGGATTTTTAAATCCACTATTTTTTTTATATTATTTTGATAATTACATCACTTTGATTTTTTTTTTCTATTTAAAATGACTTTTAAATAAAAGAAAAATATTAATATTATTATTATTATTATTATTATTCTTCTTCTTCAACTTCTTGTTCATCATCTTCCGAGACTTTGATAATTCCTTTCATTCTTTTTTCTGCATCTTCCAATCTTTAATGCATATTAAAGTTTCTAAAGTGTCATCCGCTAAATTTGTACGTTTTTCGGTTAACACTCGACCACCTGCACTACAAGCACTTTCGGATGGTACTGTAGATACCGGAGGGGTTAGTATATCTTTAGCCACTTGGGCCAAAATTGGATAATACGATACATTATTTTTCCACCAACCTAATATATCATATAAATCTATATCATCAAAAGTTTCTAATCTAGATATTTGTTTATATAAAAGTAATTCATTAAATGATGATAAAGAAGTTTTTTGTTTTTTTCCTAACATGTGTAAGGGATTAAATGAAAATGAAGATAATTGAATACTATTATTACTACTACTAGCTATATTATTAGTATTTAAATTATTAATTTCCTTTTCATATAATTCAAATATTGATTGTAAAGTATGAGATATTTGTTATTTTAAAAAATGTGGGTTAATAGACATTTCTGATGGAAAAGCTTGTGCAAAACAATCTATTAACATTTCAGCACATTCAACCTTAACACGTGAATCTAATGCACTTGCAACTAAATATAAAACTGAAATTTCTTCATAATATTTTAAAAATTTTGTTTTCATTGAAAAAACAATTTCACCAAATTTTTCTTCATTTTCAGATTCATTAAATAAATAAATAATTTTACAAAAATTTGGTAGCATTAAATGAGTAGTTGGATAATAATATCCAGAAAATAAATTTGTACACAAATAAAAAATTTTCAATAATTTTGTAAGTGTAGACGCAAATTCAAAAGCGGTATTATCAATAAAACCATATTCGTAATTTGAATTTGCAAATTCAATTAAAATATTTTGAAAAGGAAGAACACCTTGTAACATGTTATATGTTGAATTCCACCTAGTGTCACATTTCATTTTAAATTTTTTATATTTTTTGTTATGTAAAATACATAATTATCTCATTTCTTGAGTTTTTACAGCAGAATTTTTTATTTGATAAATTAAATCGCGAATAGATTGTAAAAATAGTTCTCCCATTGCTACACCATCCTTAACACATAAATTAATTATATGACATGCATATCTAACATGAAAAAAAGTTTCATTTAAAATTGTTTTTAAAAAATTTTTTAAACTATTAATCGTAGTAGTATTGTCGAAGCATTATCAAAAGAAATAGAAAAAATTCTATCACTTATTCCATAATCATAAACAACATTTGAAATTAGTCTAGCTATATGTGCACCGGAATGTGGAAATTCCCAACGTTGAAATGTTAAAATTCTTTTTTATAAAGACCATGAATTATTTATCCAATGACATGTTACTACAATATAATATTCTTTTTTATACTCACTTTTCCAACTATCCGAAATTAATGAAAATTTACATTGACTAGTCATAAATTCTGTAAGTATACCATTTTTTAATTCCTGATATCTATCTAATAATCTATTCCTACCGGATTTTTTACTACTTTTTTTATAACCGGATTGTAAATATTTTTGTACATATTCTTCAAATACAGGACATGCAACTATACTAAGTGGTAATTCTTTTCTTACTAGCCATTCTATTTGTCCAATTTTTTCTTTATCTGAATTATATTTAAATGTACCAATTATATTACCTTCCCCTGTAGAAATTTGTGTTTATTTTGTTTGTGATAATTTATCTGGATGATTATTAATTAAGTGTCTCTTAAGTGTGCCTACCCCCAACCTTTTAAAAATTTATATTTTTGATAACAAATTTTACAAATTGCTTTTTGTTCATCATTTTTTCTTTCAAAAAATGTCCATATATTAAAATCATTTTTTTAATTTGTGTTGTGTTAGATTCAGTGTTACTAAATTCAGTTTCTTCAAAAAAAGTTTCAATATCTATATGATCGGGAATTTCAAAAAATGGAGGAAGAGGAGATTGTTGAGAAGATTGTGAAGAGTGTGTTCCGACCATTTTATAAAAAAAATTAAGATTAAAATTTTTAAAATAATATATACGATAAAATTTTTTAAAGGAAATTTAAGATTAAATTTTTTAAAAAGATAATGCAAATGTAATGCAAATGCAAAAAAATAAATATGCAAAAAATTTAAATGTACCGATTTAACGAATATCGCAATTGTTTTTGGTAAAATTTTGAATGAACTCCCAATCTTGAAATTTTCTCAAATCTTGATTAATGTAAATAATGGGGTATAAGGTGATGAAATGGTGTAAATTTTGATGGAAATTGTGTAAAATTTGATGGAAATTGTATAAAAAATGGTGTAGGTAATGTGGTATAAGAGAATAGAAATGGTGTAGAAATTGGTGGAAATGTAAATAATTGTAGAAATGTAGATAATGGAGAAAATGAAAATGGTGTATAAGGTGATAAAATGGTGTAAAAATTGATGGAAATGGTGTAGGTAATAGTGTAGAAAATGATGGAAATGATATAAAAAATGGTAATACAAAGGAAATAATAATGAAAGAACGTAGTAATATTGAGAGAATGTAGATGTGAGAGAGAAAGAGAGATTTTATTGTGGAGATTTTGGAAATGGGGTATAAGGTATTTATAAAAAAATTTTTTGATCCTATGGACCAAAATAACCTCAAAAGTAGCCGTTTTATAGCTGTTGGGAGGGGTAAAATTGAAAATTAAAAAAAAAGAGAAAAATTTGAACCGGAACCGGCGGTTCCAGCCGGTTCAGGGCCGGTTTCGTGCCGGTTCCGGGCCCGGGCCGGTTCCGGTTCCGTGCCCGTTCTGGTTCCGGGCCAATTTTCCAAACCAGGCCGGTTCCCGGTTCAAATTTTTTTGGAACCGGTCTGGCCTACTACAGGAAACGGTTCCGGACTGGGCAGGTTTACTGTAGTATGGGCCGGTTTCGGGCTTTACCCTGGCCAGCCGGGTCGGTTTTCAGGCCCAAACCGGCCCGATTATTTCACTGCCAAAAATATAATAAAACAAAATAAAAAGAAATGCCAAAATTTTTAATCCCAAAAAAAGTCTGAAACTTTGACCCATGACGGAAAATATGGATGAATTTCATTATATTTCTCATTACATAATAATATATAGACTATTCTATATTATAAAATTAGAAAACTATCTACTCAAATCATATAAAACAAAAAATTTCCCAAAACCATCAATCCCATAATACTAAGAGTTCAAAAATAAAACTTTTTTAATAATTCTATATAGGCTATATAGCTGGTGAGTAATAACCTTCGTATGACAATTATACAATCTAGTAGTTTTTATAAACAAAGGAGATAAAGATTCATTCTTGTTAGTATTAGTACCATTTCTTTGAGGCTTGAAGATTGTTTCCTTGAACGCATTAGAGTCTTTCGTGTGACATGATACCGATAGCAATTTCAAAAAGATATGATGATTAAATGTAAATTGAGACCAGTTGATGGTATAAGACAATGATAGTGACAATTGAGTCCATTCCCAATCTAGCTCTATGGATCACAAAGCTTGGTCTTTAATTGTATTTATTTTTTGTTATTTGCATTTTGCTAAGTTTGTGTTGCATTTTGGGTTTGATTTGGATGATTCTTCCGCGTGGGTTACCAAAAGTTTACGCTTTTGGCTGAGAGAAAATAAAGAGACAAAAATGGGAATAGAAGTATTGAGAGGAGGGATGAGAGAGAAAAGATGTCGGGAAATGATGTATCATGTGGCACGTCAGAGTTTACATCTCCGATTTTGATCCATATTTCTAATATCCAATTACTTGGGGGACTTAACTACCGAGCAAATTTTAGATTTAAGGATCTTAACGTCACAAATCAAAGTTTGAAGAATTAATTAAAATCGGACCTATTTTTCTGTTTATTTCAACTCGGCAAGCTTTGCTTCTTTTTATTCTCCTCGCATCATCGTTCATCATCATCATCATCTCTCTACGGTCTCGTTTTGGCGATTCAGTGGCGAATTAGGGTTTTCGGAAAATCCTTCCCTTCGTCTTTATCGTCTCTCTCTCCGATTTCTCGATTTTGACGGAGACAATTTTGGGACTGTCTGTGAATTGTGTGGTTCATCAGTTGCGTCCCTCCGCTGCCATTGCTGTACTTTCTCTCACTTCATCTCGATTTCATCGCTTGAAGCTGTAATCGAAGAACCCTCTGCATTTCTTTCATTCGGTATCAAATTCTTGTGATGAAATTGAATTTTTTTTGTGAACATGTGTTGGAATCTTTCATGTTTGTTCAGGGAAATGAACTTCTTTGTTGATACTTGACTTGATCGTGAGATGTTATTTAATTTGGGACACATTCTGACTCACTCTTGAGTTTGAATTTTGCAGAGTAAGGGGAGGTACCTACTATCTTCCTCTTTGAGTTTGCAATTGAACTGTAGATTGTGTTGATGCAGAATCTCATCACAGAGGGAAATTGGGTTTTGATTTGGTTCTTGGTGGTTCTTGTTGGCTCTTGTTGGCGTGCTTTCGGAGGGCCACTTTGGATTGTTGAAAATGTGAGAAAAGCCTTAAGCCTAAGCGGGGCAATATTTGGGATGTCAAAATTGTGGAAAAACTGGCTTAACTTAAGCCAATTTTTATATATTATATAGAAATTGGAATTTAATTTTTGGTATATATTGATCTTGTTGTTTACCAATCAGCTACAGTGTGTACTCAAATGTATTATGCCTAATTCAGTTTGAATATATTGCAGCAGATGAGTTTGCAATGTGCATTTGCGTCCTATACCTTATGTGTGTCATATCATTGCAATTGATTTGCCACATATCTTTCATTTGCTGATATATCTTATCTGTCATGTCATAGCATTTGTTACTCGTGTGTATTCACTCCCAAGTGTGCATTGTTTGTTAATATTTCTCTGTTGGGGCTAATATTCTGATTCTAAATACGTCAACTTGGAAATGGATTTAAAGCTTCACGAAGATATCTTTGATTCATTGATTGATTTATACTTTGGGAAAATGAATAACCACAGTTCATGGAAAATTTGTAGATTGATTGCAGAAACGTTGGAAAGTTGAAAGAACTCTTAAATTGTTGGTGCTGAATACGGTGATAAATTTCGAGAGTTCAGTCCTTGCTTTGTGCCACCATGGAAAGCTTGGCGCAGCTGGAGGCCTTGTGCGAGAGGCTGTATAATTCTCAAGACTCAGCTGAACGAGCCCATGCAGAAAATACTCTAAAATGCTTTTCTGTGAATACAGACTATATTTCACAATGTCAATACATTCTTGACAACGCCTTGACTCCATATGCATTGATGCTCGCTAGTTCAAGTTTGTTGAAGCAAGTCACCGAGCATAGCCTTTCTTTACAGCTACGCCTTGATATCCGTATGTTTTGTTCATTTTAAAGTGTTATGGACCTAATATAGCATCTGCATATCAGATGGTCTAATTTTTCAAGAGTCTGTATAAATGGTAATGCTGTTGAAAAGTTGATCGTGCTCTGCACTAAATTTTATCCCCAAGTACAATAATAACAGTGAGTAGTTAGTTCCTTCTAGTGTGCCACTGAAAGCACTTTTGGCAAGGAAAATAGTAGAAGGAGTGCTGTCATTTGCATGTCATCAAACCACATGACAAGCTTTTTACATAGCACCTATGTATTTTTGATTGCACTTTATAAGTGATTTTGTGGGTTTATTTGAAGGGAACTACCTTATAAACTATTTGGCCAGCCGAGGACCTGAGTTGCAGCCTTTTGTCACTGCATCCTTAATTCAGCTTTTGTGTCGTGTTACCAAGTTTGGGTGGTTTGATGACGACAGATTCAGGGATTTGGTTAAAGACACCACCAACTTTTTGAGCCAGGTGATGTAACTTCTATATATTTTAAGTGTAAATCTAAATTTAAGCATGTTCACTGTCATTGTTTTGCTTAAGTTCTTAATATCCAGTTATCTGTATCTTTTATTTCTTTGTGGTTAAATTTTTAAATTTGTATAATGGATGCTTTATTTAACCTCAGAGCAGATGCTTTACATAAATGCTGATAGGCTAAGGCTAGTGATCACCACTGTGATAAAATGGTAGTTACCTAATTCAATTCCTCTATAAGCAGGATTGTTGGAGTGTTGGATGAGGTGTAGCCCATCCCAAACGGTAGTGATCTTCAAGGAGGTGGCTGCTCCAAGATTTGAACTGTCCCTTGCCCTTGTTAATCCAGGGCTTGTAGATCCATGTTATGTCATAAGAGATTCAGTTGAAGTTTGAATATTGGTGTTGCAACTGCACAGTGTGTTGCGGTTGCGGTTGCGGTTGCGAATGCAATTACAGATCTTAATTGCAACCATTATGTAGTGGATCTTGTAGACATTTTTTTTTTCTTTTGCATGCTACTGACGGTAAAGGATTCTTATGGTTTAACACCGATTGATCAAGAGGTGACAAAATAAAACTATTGATAAGGGAACTTGAAAAAGGCATGGATAAAAAACATGAAGTAGGCAATGAGGAAAATTAGAATCATGCTTTTACTCGTAGTCATCCAATTCCTTTCCCAATATTCTTATCTGTTTAGCATCATATCTAAATCTTTATCATATATAAAAGGGGCTTAGCTTGAGATGTTTTCATTTCTTGACATTCCCATTTTTCTGGCCCACTTGATAGTATCTTAACATCCCGCCTTTACTGTTTTTGTGCTTTAAGGTAATGCAACTATTTCAACTCTAAATGTAATTGGGCTAGTGGAAGTCTAATTCAAGTGAATTAGAAAGTAACTATAACAACCTGTCTAGTGGGAGATCCGAAAGGGAGTGGGTAACCAGGGAAGTATCAAACTAGGTCCAAAATATACAAGTGATAAAAGGATGAACTAGGCTTTTAGCCTGGACATGATAATAAAACCAAGATTATGACATAAGAACCATGAGACTATAGGATTCAACCTCAGAAAGGGTAAAAAGCGAGTACATAACGAATCTCACTGCAAAGATTTAGTCAAATCAGAAGGTGTAGCAACCTCTTCCTTGCAACTTTCAACCATAAGGGCACAAGAGGGAAACATAAATGGCCCTCTGCTTATGTTTACTGGATTATCCTTTTTACATGTTTATCCTTGCCCTAGTTTGGTTCTTTCGGAGTTACCTATTCCATTTTGGATCTCCTTCTAGACAGGTCGGATGGTGATAGAATTTCCTAATAAGTTTCCTACCACACTTCTTTTATGAGAATTAGACTTATTTCTTTATTTATCATATTCCCTTTAAACATGGGAAACTAGGGGTTTACAATATAATGGATTTACTACTAAATATAAACTCCTAAAATCATTGGTAATATGAAGAATTTTAAAACTAAGATAACTATTATTTGTAAAAAAAAATTGCTATCAAGTAAAATAAGAAAATTACTAATTTTTCTAGAATTCTTTCTTCTTGCTAATTTTTAAATGTTTTCCTAGAATATTTGTTTCTAATGATATGCATTGTGCTTATCATTGCTCCCTGCCTAAACAAAGAGCGTGTACTCAAGATGGAACGGGCCTTCTCAATTCTTCAAGAACAACGAAGTAGCGTCCACACTTATCCTCTTTTTTGGATTTTAACATGCCCTGCTTAGCCTCTTCAAGTACTTATCAGATAGCTTTCCACTGTCTCAAAAATTCTTGCTGAACAGCTCTACTTGCTGTGGCCTCTTGTTCTGAAGCCACTTTCAATCTTGTTATTTCTTCTTTGACAGCAGCAACATCCAGCACAAGTCCTTGACATTTTCATTTGTGCCTCTCTCTTTTTCTTCAAGTTCCTCTATATGCAGCTTTCTTTGGCTGAGATCCTTTTCCTGAGCCTCCACGTGCTCTTTAAGTTGACCCTGCGCTAGGAATGGTTGTCCTTCATCTGTCTATATGCTCTCAAGCATCAAATATTTGGCTATCATCTGTTTCATGAATTGACCATTATAGCACCACCATATCTATGGGCCTCTCACAATATATCGTCCTTCAACTGAGCTTCCATCCTCTCCTCTCGCTCATGATCAATCCCCTTGAACTCCAGCATGTTTTTATATGGTCTTTCAAGCATAGGGTGGCCACCACTTGAGCTGCCTATCCTTTGAATGACAAATTGAATCCCATCAATGGTTGGATTTGCCCCACCAATTACTGGAAACCCAGGCTCCTCTCCTTTTTTTTGCAGCATCCACACTCATCTCATGAGGATGACCATCAGAAGATTCAGTGATCTAGGGAAGAGATGGTTTCAAGCTTGCATAACCAAGTGCTCCCATAGGATCTTTACGAAGCAACCTGCGAATTATAACACAATTCTGGTGTAAAAAAGTGAGCATGCATTAAGCATGCTTGAAGTTAAGTTGCTTTCCTTCCAAGTCGAAAGAAGATAATGAAATTACCAGTTCTGCAAGCTTTTGCCATGTCTCGTTCAAATAGCACTTCTGGGGTTTTTCTCAGCTCTGTTGTCATCTTTGCACGATCTGGTGAGTGTTCTGCCGGTTCAACCCAATAGCCAGGATGCTTGTCCAGTTTGAAAAAAAGTATCAAATCGCTCCACAAAGCCCTCACCCTTTGTATACTCGCACAGTTCATGCATGGCTATGATATGTAATGTTATCATCTGCTCTAGTATTTTAATAGCCTCTAGGTTGAAAATGTACTGCATCCTAAGATCCATAGGAACTTTAATAGGAAGTTATAGGTGCAGAGGAACTTTAATAGCCTCTTGGTTGAAAAAGTGCTGCATCTCAAGGTCCATTTGAATAGCCCGCTTCCAATCACAGAGGAAGTTATAGGTGCCAGAGGACTTTTCTTCGTTAGATAATTTCAGTTTTCCAGCATCCATAAGCAGTGCTTTGCTTTGCAAACCTGCCTTGCTGTTTTTATGGCAGAATGGACATGCTGTGGCCACTGCTTCCTTTGAAAGTAGGGGGTACCTGGGAATGGTAGTCCCTCCTGCTTGCTCGATGCTTCTGCACCATGTTCTAATTTATGCCTTCCCAGAGCAGACGGGTGCTGTCTTTTTGTTGAAAAATACTGGTTTCCAGCGTCTGAATTCTTTTGTGTGTCTTGGTAGAATTCTAGAGGAACAGGCAAATGGGAGTTGCTTGGGGGCTTAGAAACTGAAATTTCATCATGAAAGCTCTCTTTCCCCAAAGCTTCAAATTCGGGAGCTCCTTTTGCCACAACCTCCATCAGACAAGGCAGCAAGCTCACCTCATACACTATCCTCATGATAGAAACTGGAACTGCCTATTCTGATTGTGATGAACAATCTATAAAGTGTTGCACTACTACAACACGGCATGCTGTATTTGAAGTTGCAGGCCTCACATTACTTTTGGATACTGCTGGACTAGCTAAATCAGCATTAGTGGTAAGAATTCACTCTTTCTTTTATATGAGGTCTCACAGCAAACCAAATTGGTGTTGCCATCAATTGAGATATTGGAGCTGCACATGCCTTCCTTTGAATTGCTCCCGATCTTTAAAACTGAATCTAAAAAAGGAAGTGAGCCAACATTTGAATTATAAACTTCATAAACTGCAACTTCGTTGATTTCCATGTTTTTATCCCCAGTGAAACAACTAGAAATCAGATTCTTTCTGTGCAATACAAACCACTTGGACGTCCTCCAAAGAAAGATTAGTATCTTAGGGTCTGGACAGATTCACATCAAGATTTGTGGCTCCTCTCTTTCTCACATTCTTAGATATTTCCTCCACAGAAGCCTTATGACCATCAACAATGGAAAGCTGAAAATGTTACCCAAACTTATTATATTCATAGCTACTGAAGTAAGGGTATTTTCTGTAGATGGTTGTCCCTCCTTCCAGTAGAGTACTCCTTTCCTCCCCTTGGTCTGCAAGCGTGTGGCTACTTCTCCTCACCTCTTGGACCTTGTTGCGTCCCTGAAGCCCTCACAGAAGCTTTTCCATTTGTGAGATCAGTATTGTCTGTTGTTGCTGTAGCAACTTTACGTTGGACTGCAAGAGTCCCTCCACCCTAGCTGGTGGCTGCTACATTCGCTGCTTGAATTCTCTCATGAATCTCTCCATCTAGCTAAATCATTCTATAGAGCTTTCCATGACGGTTGGTTCTGATCCAAATTGATATGAGCCCTAGTACATGATCTCATTAATGGATACTTTGCAGAAAATTCCTCTCTTCCCTTGTTAGAGCTTTCCCTCTCTTAGACCCTAGGTTTGAAGGATGGGAGTTTGTTCCCTAAAAAGTTTCCTACCACACCTTTTGTTTTTTTTTTAAATAAGAATTAAACTTACTTTTTTATTGATCATACTCCCTTTAAATAGGGGAAAATATGGTTTACCTCCTCCTTTAATGGGAGCATCTATTGGCAGTGTATTGCTTTCTTAATTTCTTAATGTACAAGTCTGTTTTTGCCTGCCCTTTGACAAGCATGTGAGTTCTCCAAAAAAAGTCAATAGAAGAATAATGTATTTGAGATGTGGTTGTGGACAGGTTTGAGAAAAGGCTAATAGGGTACAAAGCAGGGTATATATGGGGGGTGAATGAGAGGAGGCTGAATGTCAGGAAAAGCACCTTTGCAATTCTTATGGTTTGTTTTATTTTTCTCTTCCTATCCCTGGTTGGTGGTAAAGAGAATTGAGAACATTGAAAAGAAGATTCTCACGAGGAATAATGAGAATGGTGGAGAGAAGTTCTTAAGTGGGAGCTTGTGAAGTTGTTGCAACCCCCGGGGAGTAAGGTTGGTAATAGGTTGGTTGGCATGATTGCTCAACCTTGTGCCAATAGTGGTGTTCAAAATTGTATTATGAGAAATAACTTAAACAAATGAACCTCATACAAGATGGTTCATATGGCTAAAGGAAAATTTAGACTCTGAACTATAAGAACAAGTGATGAAACATTGCACACAGCCAACAGATGGTCGCTTTGCAACTTTGAATAAAGAGGGTGATAGAAAGCACCGATCTGAAACATGTAGTGTTTTAGGGAAAAGAATGATGGGGGGAACTAATGGTAAATGAAAGCCATTGTTCTGGTAAATGAAGGGAGACATTCTGATATAAGACAATCTCTAAAAGAGAGGCATTGCTGTGGTAAATACGTATTACGCTAAATGGAGCTGGAGTATGTGGATCTCTTTCTACTGCAGTGCACATGGACTTTGTCGTTATGCGAGTAAACTTTTCCCTCTTTTGCACTTGAGAGGAGTGGTGGTTTGTATAGGAGGAGAGTTGTGAGGTTGTTTCGTCTAGTGGTGTTTTGGTTGGTTTAGAAAGAAAGGAAGAAAGAGTCTTTGAGGGATTCCTTGGATAAATTCTGAAATTTTTATGCCTTTTGTTGTCTTTGAAGTCTTTGAAAATTCTTTTAGATGTTGATTGCATACATTCTCTTTCATTGTAGTCTCTCTGTGGAAGCATCAAGTTTTTTGTTTTTGCTGTGAATAAAAGGATTTTATTTTTGGATAAACAGAAAGACCTGATGGAAGAGCTAATCGCTTTGCATAGTGAGCAACAAAGCGTGGATATTGGTGGTAGACATGGACTTGACATGGGTGATAGGACATATGGCAGGGATATGACTAAAAGATTGTGCTAAGGCAGTCATAGGTTCCTTAGTAGATTTCTTGATTCCCAGTTTGTAAAGGTTCAAAAAATAAAACAATAAAATAATCTCATTTATTATGAATGTTAGGTTTTGATTCTTTGTCAACGGTTTTTTATTCTAGGCATACACATTGACACATATGTGGGTATATATTTTGCATTAGTAAATAATTAGTTTTACATCGATCAAAAGTGATTACGGATGATATTCACCTTCTTTTTTGAATGATTCTAATAACATATGTGAATATTAAAAATATTTGATGTCCATAATCCGGGAACCATGTGAAGAATATTGAAAAATGTATAATTGGGATTCATATAGAAAGTTAATACTTGTTATCTAAATTTAAATTTGAGAATTAGTTGTGCTTTGCAGAAGACAACAAAATGCAAGGTGTTAATACTATGGAAGGTAATTACCCCACCAAGGCACTTCAAAAGAAGCATTATGTATACTTTCCTTTTAACTATACAAATCCTCAACCTTGTCAAAGCCCAAACTCCCTCTTCATAATGCTCATGGCAACCCAAAAAACATGCAGAGTAGAGAAAACCCTTTCGCATGAATAGTGGGTCCATGCACAATTGAGAAACAAATCATTAATGCTTTCAAACTCTTTCTTGCATAAAATTCACTTGTTAATCAAAGCAGGAACCATCCTTGGAGGTTATCTTGTGTTAATATCCTCCCTTTGGAAACCACCCGTGCAAAAGACCAACCCTTGGAGGAGTGATAGATTTCCAAATGGCCTTCAGTGAAAAGAAACCCAATCATAGTGTCAGAATTAAGCCTTTTGCAAGAGCATCCTGGCAACAAAATATCACGAAGGAGAAACATTCCAAAGCAGTGAATCTTCCCCATTCATGTTGACTTGCACCTGCACCAAAAGTTCTAAAAAGCTAAGAAGTTTCTCCTACTTTCCAGATTCCAATGACAGTTCTCTCCTTTTGTGGAGATGAGCACTTGGTAGAGTATGAGACGAGTACTAGTGGAGTATCCATGATCAAACCAAATAGGTTGGGAAACCCACTTTTTAATAGACAAGGGCTGCACCAACTATCATACCTAAATGAGATTCTCAACCCATTTCCCACCTCAAATTGCACCCTGCAAAGAACACTTCCGAGCCTCTCCTAATTTCCTTAAAAGTTCAGCAACATTATTGGTCAGCAACCTATTGACAAAAGTGTCATACTTGCAAGCAATCAGGGCCCTCCATAACTTGTTGTCTGAGTCAGGAATTTCAATGAGCATTTTCCTTTCAGGAGTTATTAAAATCTGACAAAGTTCTAATGCTTAAATAATTATCTTGAATGGGGAAATTCACCACTGCCCACTTTCACAAGAACGAACTTCTTATTTACATCTTCCTTATGATACCTGAAATCCTTGAGATACTCTGTATTCTTTTTACCATGGACCTCTGAATGGGAAAGAGAGACATGAAATACATTGAAAGATTAGAGAGCGAACTTTCCACTTTTAGACAAATACTCTCTATTCCGACCGTGTAACTTCTTCTCAAACTTTTTATGCAATAGTATCCATATGGCTGGATCTTTGTGCTTTGCCCCCACGAAATGTCCTAGATAAGTAAAACAGAGCCTCCCTTCTTTGCAACCAAAAATAGTTGTCACCAAGCACAAGTAACCAGAAGATAAAATCTCTTTCAACCTTGACACCATCTTGAAATTCAAGAGGATGCACCTAATGGTGAGAATTTAGGGGACCGAATATGTATATATATGATCAAACTTCATCACCAATAGGTGGAAAATAAAGATTGCCTCCGATCCCAACTTTTGAAACAAGATAGCCATCCCATCCCCACAAAATTGGGACTCATCCTGCTCAACCCTTCTACTAAATATAGAGAAAGGGAGGAGGTGGTCTCATTGCCTCAAACCCTGAGGAGAATGGAAATATCCTTTTGTAGAAACATTTATTAAGAAAAAGATGGAGAAGAATTGCATTTCCTAATCCATCTCCTCCACTTATAACCAAAATTCTTCCTTTTTGTTATGTATAAAAGGAAATCCCTGCATACATGGTCATAAATTTTCTAACTAACTTGCAAATGATTCCGCCTCTTTGTCCTTTGATTTTGGTAACAACTATCTCATTGGTAGTCAAAATGGTATCAAGTATTTGTCTTCCTTTGACAAAAGCATCCAATACTTTCCTATCATGTTTCCCACAATCACGCTCAACTCACTGATGGGCACTTTGGAAATTAGCTTGGACATGGTCCCTGCCAATCTAGTAGGTCCAAAGTCTGGACCAAGAAAGTACTACTCAAGCTACCAACAAAGTTGCGTCTCATGAAACTTGCAACAAAACCTCTAACCTCCTTGAGACTCCTTGTCCCACTTGAAGAATGCCATAATGAAACCATGTGGACCAGGGCATTGTCCCCATTGTTCTCTAGAGCTAAAACCATTTCCTCGTAGAACAGTCTCTCTAACTAGCTAGCCGACTCCTCCACAGCCATTAAAATCCATCTTGTCTACCCTTGGCTAGGCAGATTTGTTAAAATAAAATCGTGGAGTTCGGGAGCATGAGAAGAATGAAATGAGGTTAAGTTGTTTTATGAGGGAAAGAATATGATTCAACCATGTATAATATTATATCATAAATGAGCTTAAGTGTAAACTCTTAGTATAGTTTTCACCAAAAGGTTTATGCAAGTAGCCCTCAAGTTTTGTGGCAACTCAAAGTATCCAATTTAGCAAATAATAAAAAAATGGATATGCCATGTGGAGATCCCAACACATATAAGATGAGAACTGTATCAGTTAACATGGTCCAATACAGATATGTCTCTATATTGAAGCCTCTATAATTCATCATGAGCTTGTCTAATAGGGCACATAGTGTGTCGTGTTGGTTAATCTTCAAATAGGCTTGAATTTGTGTTGCTTATGTGTACTGATATTAGTGTACAGCTTTCAAAACTAACTATGAGAAGGATAGTCGTGTCATGCATCAGCTTGGAAAAACCATCGAGTCTTTGCCCAAAAGGAGCACATACAATGAAAAGCATAATCCCATTCTGCAGGTAGCTTTCCATACCTAAGCATTGATTGCCAACTTGCCTCTGTTTGCCTATAATGCTTTACCCATCTCTTAGGAGGATTAGATAAAGTTCTTATGATCTCGGGTCTTTCCATTGTAGATGAAATTTGTTTGTCCTCCTTGCTTAAATTTCCCCATGATATGATCCAAGTGTCTTGCCTGATAATAGCAGCTGAAGATACATATAAGCGAGAGGCAACGTTCCATTTTATAACTTAATGGAGCCCAAATATCTCTACCCTGCTTGAATTTTCCATATGCTTGAATTAGTCTATATTTGTTGTCAGGATGAAGTCAAAAATTGTGTCAAAACTTAAAAAGGATTGCATCTAAAAGATAGAGCTACTGGTTGAAGGTGTAATATCTTGATCCAGTGTATCCCACTTATGTTGCAAGGTTCATGTAGCATCTTGTTTTGAGTCTCTGATAACTAGAATGAGTACACAAGGAGGTGGATCCCCATGTGGATCTCTATGGAGAAGTTGTCATAAATTCAATATTTTCAAATAAAGATCTATGTACGGACTTGGAACAAATTTATAACTAGTAATAAATCATATGCTAATATCAAATATGAATCAGAGATAATTTAATTAATACCTTTTTTTTTCCCAAATATGTATTTGACATATAATTTGAATTTATTATTGTATGTTTTTTTTCTCAATTTACATATAGACCTATTATATACAACTATAGTGTTTGAACTGTTTTAAATGTAACAATCACACAATAGATAGTTGAGTATATAAAAGTGGTTTCACTTGTTCCACTTTTAGGATTCTGATATTGTGCAGCCTTTTGGCTTTCCTGTATTTCCTTGTTTATTTGAAAATTAGCTGGGCATTCCAAACTTATTCTTTTACTACGTAGCATTAAATATTGATTCTAATCCAAAAACAATTGGTCTTGTAAAGTTATAATTCAAGTTATTACAAATTGATTGAGGCCCCATTGGTATCTTTATCTTCGTATGTTTCTGGTTCTTTTATTCACTACTTAATGATTGTCAAGTTTCAACAATGGACCTATACTATACAGAGTATTGATAACGTCAAAAAGTTCATAGAGTCCTATTTTTTCCATTCTTGCCACGTCTATTAGGTACATATGTCTCAGCACATGATTTTTTATTGACTAAGCTTTATATATTTGAGCACAAGAGCAAATTTGAACTTTTCTTAATGTGAAAAGGATATGCAAAGATCTTCCCTTTCTTCTTCTAGGATTTCTCATCTTTGGAGTTGTGTACATTCTTCTTCTCATTTAGTATAATTTCTTTTGGTATAAAAAAGGCACCTGCATAAAAATTATTGTGCCAAAATTTCAACAATTTAAACCATGCACGTCCTAGCTGCAAAAAGTAATAAATCTCTCTTAATTACAGTGTGATATTTTTCTATTTTAGTTGATTTTACTATTTATTTAGGTTTCAAATGTTTTTTTATATGAACTTATATCAAATTGAAATCCTATCAATTCATACGCTATCAGCCTATGCATGCATGTGCATCCATCCAATATGTATATCAAAAATCATATGCAGATATACCAAATTAGCATATAAGGGCATATTGCAACCTAGACTTTCAAATCAGCTGTCTATTCTAAATGATATGCTTTTCATCACACATGCATTCAACAATCACATATTGGTACGATGTATGCTAAATATATTGATTTTTATGCAATCATACTCCAGAGCTTTGAAGTTATAGCTCTTTCTGTGATCTTTTTCTTTTTGCAAACTAATTTGGTAGGATGTATGGTAAATACCCTTGAACCGACTTTCGTTTTTCATCCATATGCATAATTTCTTGAACAACAATTGCATATACAATTAATAAACTAGTTAAAATCTGGAAATCTAAGTCTTACTCTTTTTGTACTTATGTCCTCTTAAAATAGAAATCTAACCAAAATATAGAAAAAAAGAAAACATATTGGAGCTTAATGGGTGAAATTTGCTTCTCCTGATGTGGTTGTAATTTTGAGCACTAAAGGCCTTGGATCTTAGATTAGAAATTTGGTCCATGCTCTGAAGCCAAACAATAGGGAGCTTAGGTTGCAATGGCTGTGGATGAGTGAGATCTGTTTTCTTAGTATTGTCAAAACTGTAGATTATGGGGGTTCAAACCCTGTGGCAGCTGTCATGATCTTACTGCAATTTTGAGGAAAAGGAATCAACCTAATATCATTTTGTTGGTGAGCTCATTTAGACATCACTAACAATTGGCTTTTGTAGAGTTGACTTATTTTCAATCTCTTCAAGGAATTTTTTTTTTTTTTTGGTCACATGGAAGATTTTTTGCCCCCTCCTTGTAAAAATGCTTACTCTTTCTAACATTTCAGTTTCACTTGATTGTAGCATGGATTTTTGGTCACATTTTTGTGGAAGTAATTCAGCATGAGAATGGATGGTTGGAGTGATTCAATATTGGTTTCATATACTGCAGATTAGATTACTACTGCTGTGTCCTAAGTTGTTTGTGGCAAATAAAACAACTACTAGTGGTTGGTGCAATATGAAAGCAACTTTACTGATGGAATGGAATAGCGTACGTTGATTATTCATGATGAGGACGTTATTGCATCTAGAATGATCTCCTGGATATCATTGAATGAAATAACCACATCCTAACAATGTGAAATTAGATTGTGTCTAGGATTAGTTAGGCCAACAATATATGTGTTGATTAGTTTGCGGCTTCAGGAAATAAATTCCAAGGATTTGTTTGCTTGCTATTGAAAATTTCTTCATGAAAAAGGATGTTCTCTACAATGGGCAATTAAAAATATGCGGTGCATGATATGGATTAGTTTCCTTTTTTTTTTTCTTTCAATTCAATTATATTTTGATTTATAAGTAATAGAGAAGATACAAAACTCTGAGGATGAAAATTTCCAGAAGTGATTCAAACAAGTGCAAGACATAGACTAGTAAACGACCATTCTCCTATCCTCTTCCACTCATCCAGATTATAATTTTTGTGAACAAGAGACATTAGCCCACGGAAAAGCAGAAAAACAGCCTTGTCCCAAAGGAGAGAGGGACCAATGCTCTGACTGTTTTAGCATTCCACTTTGAATACACCGAGAAATGGCCAAAAAAGCTCATTTGCAAAGTCAAGCATTTTCTACCCTCAAACCCTTTGAATCTTTTCAAAAACAAACTAGGGTGGCTTCTAGGACAAATCTATTTGTTATCACACAAATCAAAGAGGCGATTGAACATCTGAAACAAAATGGGATAATATAAAAACTTGTAGTTAGTTTCAGAATTCTCGTAACACATGACGCTAATATCTTAAGAGATAGCTTTGAAAGTAGTTTTTTTCTTTTTTTTTTCCTCTTTATGTAACTAATCATTTCGTCTTATTAAGCACCATAGATCAAGCATTGTTCAAGGGAAAAAAGAAGGGTGTGATGAAAGCAAATAAGATGATGAAAGATATATTTGCAAGAGAAGATATCTTAAGTATTAAGATTCCAAAGTCTAGTATCAGGAGTATTGTGAGAATTAGGGAGAATAACTCTTTTGTTATTAACATTTCTTAACAAATGAAAATTCTATGAGTTTGATTGGCCATTTAGATTATAGAGATCATTCATACGAGCCAAATGAAGTATGGACAACAAATAAAATGAGGGGAAAAGTGATGGACATGGAAGAGTCTCTAATCCAAGAATCTTCCCAATGAAAACATGAAAACCTTCATCTACTTCAAATCCGTTGGAGATGAAATTAACTGAAGTTGGTGAGGATAACAAGCATTTAGTTGACAAGATTTTTATAAACAACAACATAGTCATCTCTAGAAGAGGGAGAGTTCACATAATTTGTGTTAATTTTTCTGAATGAGTTTCTTCTTCTTTGTTATTCCATATATATAGAAAATTGTACAGAAATAATTCAGAAAAGTTTTTAAATTACAATCGTGATCTTCTCTCATTCCTAATCTATATATTTTATTTGTGGTAGTCTAATTATGTACAAGGTATGATAAAGACAAAGTGATGGAATCTCTTGATTTTCTAATTGACTAGTTAATTGATGGAATTCCTTTATTTCTGAATTAACTTGTAGATTGATGGAATCCCCTTGATTTCCGAATTGACTTGTTCCATTTGATGTTGATTCCTTGATTGGCTCTGTTGATTAAATTCTTAATCGGCTCTGTTGATTAAATCTCTTATTAATATCCCCCCTCAAATTGATGCGGCTGATCAAGAAACATCAATTTGTTTATGAGAAACTGGTGATGAGGCTGAGGTAGGGCTTTGGTAAGTACATCAGCCAGTTGAAGTTTTGAGGTAATATGCGGCAGGGAGATAACCTTATTTTCAAAAGATTTACGGATAGAATTATAATCCACTTCAATGTGCTTGGTACGTTCATGAAAGACAGGATTAGCAGCAATTTGAATAGCACTAGTATTATCTGCATAAAGAGGTGTGGGGTCAGATTGAGGAAATCCAATTTTAGCCAATAAACCGCGAAGCCAAACAATCTCAAGTAAACGAAGGGAGGAGCCAACAGGAAAAAATAAGCCACGACCAGAAGTACCTTTCAAGTAGCAAATGATACGACGAACAACAGTGAAGTGAAGATGTCGAGGGGTATGCATAAACTGACTGACTTGCTGAACAGCGAAAGAAATGTTAGGACGTGTAATTGTTAAATAATTAAGACTTCCTACCAACTGACGATATACCATAGGATTAGAAAGAAGATCACCCTCATCACGACTAAATTTCACATTAACCTCAAGAGGGGTGTCAACAGGAGAAGCAGATTGTAGTCCAGCTAAAGAGATCAAATCCTCCGTATATTTGTGTTGATACAAAAAAAATACCCTTCCGACCCAAACGGACCTCAAGACCCAAAAAATAGTGGAGAGAACCAAGATCTTTCATATGAAATGAAGATTGGAGCTGCTGTTTAAGCTGTTGAATCAAAACACTATTTGTGCCAGTGATGACAATATCATCAACATAGACAAGAAGAAGGACAACACCATCCACTATTTTGTGAAGGAACTAAGAGGAATCAAACTGGCTTTGGTTAAAAGAAAAGCCGAGTAAAGTAGAACGAAATTTCTCAAACCATGCCCGAGGTGCTTGTTTCAAGCCATAGAGAGAACGTCGAAGTTTGCAAACGCCAGAAGAGGAAGAGAATAAACCTGGAGGAGTCATAAAAATATCCTCTTTAAGATCACCGTGCAAAAATGCATTTTTAATATCCATTTGATGAAGTGACCATCCCTTAGAAGCAGCAATAGCAATAATAGTTTGGATAGTAGTCATTTTGGCTACGGGAGCAAAGGTTTAATCGTAATCCACCCCATATTCCTGCCTATTGCCAAGAGCAACCAACCGAGCCTTCTAACGATCAAGAGAACCATCAGAATTCAATTTCACAGAATATACCCACTTATAGTCAATAGGTTTAACACTTGGAGGACATGGAACAATATCCCATGTATGATTTTCTTGAAGCGCTTGGGGCTCATCTTGCATTGCTTGTTTCCAACACACATGTTGGGCTGCCTGAGAATAACAAGTAGGAACAGGAATGTTCGATAAAGTGACATTAAGAGATGTATGTGGGAACCCATACCGATTTGGTAGATGAGAGACACGTGTAGATCGTCGAGGCGTCAGAGGTACAGGCTCAGAAGGTAGGTTAGTGTCACAAGGAGTTAAAGTGATTTTATGTCTCGTATACACAACACCTGGTTTGAAGCGCTCAATAGGAAACAGAACATCATCAAAGTGAGGAAGTATAGGAGGAGTAGTAGAAGAGACCACATGAAACTGAAAAAAAATAGTGATTCTCAAAGAAAATCACATTTTGAGAAGTGTGAAGACGATTAGCAATAGCATCATAACAGACAAAACCCTTTTGAGTGGTACTGTAACCCAGAAACGCACACTTAACAGCTTGGGCACCAAGTTTGTGACGTTCAGTAGATGGTAAGTAAACAAAACAGACGCACCCAAAAGTATGAAGTGTGTTACGACTAGGAGGAGTGTTGTAGAGACGAAAAAATGGGGAGTCAAAGTGCAAGACTTGAGATGGAAGACGATTAATTAGATAAACAGCAGTATACATGGCCTCAACCCAAAATCGAGGGGGAACAGAAGATTCAAGTAGGAAGGCACGAGTGAAATCCAATAAATGTTGATTTTTTCGTTTAGCAACACTATTACGTTAAGGTGTATAAGGACAAGAGCGCGGGGAAATAATACCTTTGCGCTGTATGAAAACTTGGAATTCATTTGATATGTATTCTCCTCCAGAGTCAGATCGCAAGACTTTAATACTAGTAGAAAATTGATTCTCAACATATGCCAAGAAACTTTGAAACACGGAAAAGACCTCAGCTTTAGAGTGAAGAAAATAAATCCAAGTAAACTGATTGCGGTCATCAATAAATGTCACGAAATATTTGTGATTTGTATGAGATGACAGGAGAAACACCCCAAACATCACTATGAATAATATCAAAACACTTTTCTGCATGATGACTACAGGAAGGAAATGTTAGAGTCTTACTCTTAGCAAATTCACACGTAGAGCAATCAAAAAATAAGGAGGAAGACTGATATTTATTGCCCAAAAATCTATGCTTCAATAAGTGAGACAGGATTAGTGAATTAGGATGGCCCAAACATTTATGCCAGACCTCACTTAGATTAGTTACAGTATTACAAACCAAAGAAAAAATACCATGACTACGGAAATGTATAGAAAACAATCTTCCCACTTCAGGCCCCTTCGCGATCACTTTCCCGGACCTCTGATCTTGCACAAGACAACTATCATGAGAAAAATGCACATTACAATTGTTATCTATCAATTGACCAACTGAAATTAAACTTGATGAAAGCCCAGGGGACACAAACACATTACAAAAAGATGAATCAATATCACAAACAGCAGCAATAGGAAGAGAACTACCATCCGCAATTTGAATATGTTGTGCACCACAATAGGGTCGAACATTGTGCAAATAATTAGAAGTATCAGTTATATGATTTGAAGCTGCAGAGTCAACAAACCAAGGTTGAAAAGTATGTTTAGTCATACCTTGAATTCCCAAGGCAGAGAATGCTGAGATAATCATTTGTTGCACCATTTCTGGAGTCAAGGCAACTTGATTAGGGACTACTGAAGGTGCTGTCATGGGACCCTGATTTGCTGGCTCTGTATGGGAAGAGGAATGAACCGCAGCATGGAAGGTTTTGGTTGGACGATTCTTTGGTCGTGTTGGACATTCTTTAATAATGTGATCACGTTGTTTACAATAGTTACAAAATTTTCGGTTACAATTTTGAGCAATATGTCCAAAATCCTTGCATGAATAACACTGAATCTGCTTTATATCTCTTCATTTTCTCTTCCCTTGAGCAGCGTAGGCAACAGTTACAGACTCTGAAGTAAGTTTGTCTTGTGCCAAGCTTCTTGAGTAATTAATCGCTACTCTTCACGGAGTAATTCTCCTACACACACGTCCGGAGAGGGAATTGAATCTCGGTTCAGCAAAGCAGCCTGTGCAACCTCAAATTCTGGTCTAAGTTTCATGAGAAACTGATTCCGCCGACTAATGTCATAAACGTCTTTGAGGACAGACAGTGCATCTAATGGTACTTTATCATGTATAATGGCTGAATGTTCTGTCCATAAATTAAGAAAACCAGAATAGTATTCTTGAATTGAAAGATTACCCTGTCTGTAATTTACAATATCGAGCTCCAACTGAAAGCGCTTTGCATTGTTGTTTTGATTATAAATACGTTTCAAATATTCCCATATTTCCTTGACTGTTGTAAAAGAGCGTAAATTGTTGACCATGTGTGGCTCAATAGATCCCAGGATCCAAGAAATAATTTAAGCATCTTTTGTCTCCCACGTAGCAAGGCCAATTTTGTCATTTGATACAGTAGAAGACCCATCAATATGTCCCTAGAGTCTTTTACCTTTGACATACATCCTGAATTGAAACTCATAAGCCGAATAGTTCTTTCCATTGAACCGAACAGAAAAGTTTTGTGTTGTCATAGTGTTCTAAAAAAACTCAAAAGTGTATAACTCTCCCAAATAGAAATCCCACAATATGTGATCTGGAAATATTCCAAGATCAGAACGACTAAACAAAAAAAAAGGAGAAGACCAAATATTCGAGAGCCCTTAGGACTGAAACAAGAAGGATGCTAAAGTCCCTAGAATTGAACTAAAGATATTCGAGAGCCCCTAGAGCTAAAATACAAGACTATTTTAGATTTTGATAGAAGGCTCTGATACCATGTCAATTTGTCTGAATGAACTTTTTCTCCTTTGTTATTCCATATATATAGAAAATTGTATAGAAATAATTCAGGAAAGTTTTTCAATTACAATCGTGATCTTCTCTCATTCCTAATCTATATATTCTATTTGTGATAGTCTAATTATGTACAAGGTATGATAAGACAAAGTGATGGAATCTCTTGATTTTCTAATTGACTAGCTAATTGATAGAATCCCTTTATTTCTGAATTTACTTGTAGATTGATGGAATCCCCTTGATTTCCGAATTGACTTGCTCCATTTGATGTTGATTTCTTGATTGGCTCTGTTGATTAAATCCTTGATTGGTTCTGTTGATTAAATCTCTTATTAACAATTTGAAAATACTTCCCACTCTTCTCTATTCCACCTGATACCCTGAAAAGAGCCACCAATCTCATCAGAGATCTGCCTATTGTGAGTAGTGCTGGGCTCTGATCACCTCCTTCCAAAGAGTTATCCTCAACTAAGAATCTCCACTATAACTTTGTTAAACTCTTTCACAGATCTGACCTCATGACTTCCTCTTGCACTTTCATTTTTCCACCTCCCGTTTTACAATAGTAAACTTTTCTTCCCCATTGTTATTGCTTCCTACAAAAACCTTAATTGGGTACTCTCAATTCTTTTAGTTACTGAGGCGGGAATAGAGAAGGACATGAAATTATGTGGGGTAGAAATTGTGGTTTTAATTAGAGTTAACTTTCCAACCTTAGGACAACCCTTTTCACCCAACTATGTTTTTTTTTTAATTATTATTCTTATTTTTCAAATTTCTCCATTACCGATCCTTTTGCCTTGTGTTTTGCACGAAGTGGAAGCTCAAGGTATAGAAGTGGAAGACTTCTTACTCTACACCTGAGAATGGATGCCAATAAAAGCTATTCACCCCTTTGCCTAACTGGCATGATCTCAGTTTTTGACAAATTCACCTGTAGCCTGACAACCATTTCAAAACTCTCTGAATGCATTTGAGGAGAAAGATTTGCCTAATATCATTCCCACAAAAGATTTGTGTCATTTGCAGATGAGAGATGGGAGATAGAATAGATTTCCTTTTCCTACCTTCCATGTGAAGAGGAAAGGAGGGAGAGATGATAGGCTTGTCTTAGAAAATGAGAAGACCAAAAGGACTTTTTCCTGAGTCATTCACCAAGATCGAAAATGATGGAATGGAAGTACACTGGATTTATCCTCTCCATTAGTCTCTGAATCTATTCTTCTCCCTGATGTTTGAAAGAAAATCTCAACAAATTTGGCCATACACCTTTTTCTTATCAAGTTTACAGATGATGCCATTCCCTCCTCTTACCTTTGCATCAAGATTCCAGTTACAATAAGAACCAATTCTAGACAAGTTGTCACAATTCCCTCTATATGCTTTTTGCCACCAAATTAACAGACCTGTAGTCTTTTACATCAGAAGCCCCTTGTCCCTTGGGAATAAGGATTAAGAAGGTGCTGTTAAAACTCGTCACCCAGTTGTTAGAGGCATGGAACTCCATAAATATATCTATAGTCTCTCTTTTGATCAGTACCCAGTTTTCCTTGAAGAAAACAATAGTTGAACCGATCACACTGTACAAGTTCTTCATAAAACTGGCATATGGCTTCCTGCATTCCTTTAACTACACCAAACATCTCCTATCCACCTTAATCCTAGATAAAGAATTCAACTTTAGATTGTGTATTTGCCATTTTGTGAAAGGATTTTGTATTTGTTTCCCTTGTTAAGCCAAAGCACCCTAGAGTTCTGGTTCTAAAAGATCCTCTCAGGTCCTAGCACATGGGACAGGTCTTGCTTGAGGATCACTCTTCTGACCTCGCCTGCTGATATTATTGTTCAACAATTTCATTCTAGAGATCGGAACGTAACTAGCATACATCTCTATAACAACCCACCACCCCGCCCATCTATCAATGATGCCCTTTATTCTCTCCTCTTTCAACCACATTCTTGAACCAAAAAGGATCTGGGAAACTTTGGACACCCTTTACTTATAATAGCACAAGATGGTGATCAGAAGTTGATTGTGGTAGCAGCCTTTGGATGCTAGTAATGTAGTGCTTAATCCCTTGAAACAAAAAATGTATCTAACATAGACAAGGATTGGTTCTCTCTAAGGTATGACCATGTGTAACACCAGCTGCTCACAGAATGCCAATCAAAAAATACATATGGGCGAAGATTTTATGAAGTACAGATATTGGATTTGACACATGGAAATATGCTTAGAATTTTGACTTGCTAGTATGGCTATAGTCTGTTGCTGTTGTTCTTACAAAGAATCCTGTGCAGCCCAAAGTTGCTTTTTTTATTATTAAATTAATGAGTGAATTATGTTATTTTATTATCTTGGAGACTTTATTTAGCTCATTGTCATAAATGACCAAGTTGAGAAAGTATTGAAGTTGCTTTTAAATTTCCCGTTGGATACCTCTCTTTCAATTTTGAAGCTGTCAAGTGTGCAAATATTTAATTGATTTTCCCCTTGTGTTTTTATTGATATTTGGTTCTTTTATCACCTTTTGTTCTTGGCCAGGCAACAGATCACTATGCAATCGGTTTGAAGATACTAAATCAGCTTATTTCAGAGATGAATCAGGTTGATTCTCTTCTAATTAAATTGTATCCATTAGGGTAAATTCGGTACCACACGTTAATCGAGGACCGTTAATTTTTTGACTACCTCAACTACACTATCCTAAAAGGAGATAGTGCTGGGTTTGTTCTAGTTGTTTCCATGACACATTAGTACTATTTTTCATGAATGTAGGTTGGCGCAAAAATAGTTAAGTGGCTTACTATATTAAAATTGAAATTCACCAAAGCTTTTGTTCCTGCTGTATGTTATTTGTGATAAATAGGTTCATAAATTTTAAAGCAGTTTTGTCAATAAAAATCTATAAGTCCTTTCTAAAAGATTAATGTAATACTTGTTTCTAAAAGGTCAACATGGGCCTGGCTTTTTCCCTTTTTAAACATATTTTTTATGTTTTGGTTTATAGCTGTGGTTTGGAGTGCAGTGCATGTGGTGGTCCTGAGAAAGGTTGTCTTAAGGACGCCATTGAAGTGCTTCTTGTGGGCATCTCTCTGAGAAGGAAAATAGCATAGGTGATATGTTGTGGATTAGAGAACAGTCTGATGCATTTATTTTGGAGCTATTATAGTTCATTAGAGGCCATCATGGTCCTTTTGAATCCTGTTTTCCCTCTGATTTAATTTATTTCACATTTTATAATAAGTGATTCATTTATATATTATTTGCTATTAGAATGTGTCCGTGATTGCAATGCGAAGCCATTATTTCACTGAAGAGACTTGCATGATAATGGACTGAAATTATTGTTACAATGTTGCATAGTTTAGATTGGCCACATGCATGTGGGCACTTTTAACTCGAAATGTATAATGCAACTGATCTTAGGTGTATAAGAATGTGAGACTTTTAATTTTCTGACTATTAAGCAAATAAAAGTAGTTGTTTAAGGAACACCATTTTCTGATACCTTGCTTTTCTTCCCTTACTATAATCCTTTAACTTGTGTCTTGTCAGCATCTCATAAACGTTTTTTTCTCTTTAAATTCCAGTCAAATCCAGGATTTTCTTCAACACATCATAGAAGAGTGGTGTGCTCCTTTAGAGATCAGTCCCTGTTCCAGATATTTCAAATCTCTCTCACATCATTAGTTCAACTGAAAAATAATGGTAATTTGCAATATGTTTGGTGACATTTTGCTTGCATGTGTGCTACAAGCATATTTGTTTCTGTCTTTCTGTTACTCCTATGTTTGCAAAATGTTCCTCAGTTTGCTACAGGAAAATGTCCATGCTTTCATTTGTGCCTCTCATCTTTGGAAAGCTTTCGTAATTCCATATCTCTCTTCATCATTGTGTGAAGTGGAAATGATGTCTGTCATTTTCGGTGCAGATCTGACTCGCTTGCAAGAGCTGGCTCTTTCTCTTTCACTTAAATGTCTGTCGTTTGATTTTGTGGGTACAACAATTGATGAAAGTTCAGAAGAATTTGGAACAGTTCAGGTATGAGGTCAATATTTTTTCAATCCAGGCCTTTGTTCTGGTGCTTACACAGAAGAGATTGGACCTAAAGTAGTGGGAGTGTGGAGGTTCAAATCTGCATTCATGTTCACCCATCAAAGAATCATATATAAAACATGATTAACAGTGTACCTGCAAGTTATAATTTTATTTATTTATTTTCATGTGTCATAAATAGTAATAAGTCCTTAAAAGATGGCTGCTTATCTGATAGATGATGACGTTTTTATCATATTTGATGTACAGATTCCATCATCTTGGAAACCTGTTTTAGAAGATCCTTCGACTCTGCAGATATTCTTTGATTACTACGCTCTCTCAAAGCCCCACCTGTCTAAGGAGGTTAGTATTTACACACAAACTCTCACATCATCTCATGTCTTGACCTCTTCTTTCTGCATTTGGTTCTAAGAGAGAATCATTGTAGGGGTACTTGGATAGACTGGATATATGAATAGAATTCACGAATATTATGTTAAAGGTCCATCTAAATTATGATCCAAAGGCTAATTGAGCATAAGAGAGGTCTCCTACATTGTTGATTATCTTATTGGTGTCCTAAACTCCAGGGATTACATATATATATATTTCTTTTTCTTTTCATTTTTTCATTTTCCTTCCATATGTCTCTCCGTTTGTCCAATTTCATTTGAAAGGAAAAGATTTCTAACAAAGTTGAAGACTTTTTAAGTTCTTTCACTGGATGTGTGTCTTGTGTTACAAGAATTCTAAAATTAGAAATCACTTGATTCTACGTTGTTCTACTGCACAGGAGATATGAAACCAATTTGATTTGTGTGATAGTCTGAAGGTTTTTCCTTAGAAGTGTCCTAGATTTGCCATTGACAAAATTTTGAGGTTTTGGAAGGCAATTTTTGTTTGTTTGTTTGATTATTATTATTTTTATTTTTATTATTATTATTTGGAGATGTGCTTTTTGCTGCTATTTTTTGGTGAGTGAACATGATGCTAAGATTTTTAGACACAGAGTATTGCCCATTCTATCTTTTGGGAATAGATTGTTTGTTAGACTTTTGTTTGAGCTCATGCTTCACATGCCTACAAAGACTATAGTTTGGAGGAGTTGAAAAAGGATTGAAGAGTAGTGAATTGTTTACTAGTTGTTTGTTTTGCCTTTTGTTTTTCTTTCTTTAGTGTGCAGTCATCCTCGGAGTTTTCTGTATCTTTTCTAATACATCCAATACAAATTTTCTTTTATATACATAAAAAATTGATTAATACATGGTACTTTCAGAAAAAAGAATTCTGTTCATTCTTGCATGTGATTTTACACACTTTCTGTGATAAATTGGAACTCGTTTATAAGGAGCTTTAATGAATCCCCTTAATGCCAATTATAAGTTGTAAATTTCCAGGCTCTCGAGTGTTTGGTGCGGCTTGCATCTGTTAGACGGTCTTTATTTACAAATGATGCCACCCGTTCCAAGTTTTTGGCTCATCTGATGACAGGAACCAAAGAGATCCTACAAACAGGGCAAGGTAATGCTAGAAAGTTGTTTCTGTTTTGGCATTCTTGGCTATGGGTATGATTTTGGTTGATGTGTTTGCTTTAATGATCTATACTTCTGATACTATTGTTAGGTGGTATAGTTGCCATTAAATTATGAGGCCGTGGAAAAACATTTATCCACACAAGCAAATTTTCATCTTGTCGAGATAGCGGCTCAATTAAGCGACAACTGAGGATGGAGCACATGGTTGGAATTTTGGCATTAAAAAGACAAGGCTACACATATGTAGTTTTACAGAGGACATTGTTACTTAAACTCACAGTTAAACAGTTCTCATTTAGATATTGACATGTTTGTGTCATTCACAATATGGGAAAGCTATCTAATTTATTCTTAGCTGTCTAATTTTGCTTAGCTGAACTTGAACCCTGATTAATTGAACTAGTAGTACTTAGTTACTTAACCAGATTTTGGCATCTCTAGTGACTGCAGTAATTTTTTGAAGCATGCTGAAGTTGAGAGCTCCTATACTACTAATATATTGTTGTATGTCTATGTGGATTCAGTGCGACATGCTTTTTAAAAACTTGATGGGGTTTGAAAATTTTGGTTCTAGAAATATTGTCATGGGCTTTCACTTCTACAGTTTGTGGTATTGATTTGTCTACCATAATGATGGAAATTCGTGTGGTCTATTGATATGTTATGCTTTGATCAAACTTTTGTCATTGCCATTTTCTATCTCCTTTAACTTAGTGTTTTGACACTAATGCTATGTTTTTGTTTGTATAAAATATCAGGTCTTGCTGATCATGACAATTACCATGAATTTTGTCGTTTGCTTGGACGTTTTAGAGTGAATTATCAGGTGAGAAACTTCAAAGTGTTGCTATTGGGTACATCTCTCTCTCTCTCTCTCTCAATTTGTCTGGGTGTTTGTATGCTTGATACGTAGTTGGGTTTATAGTTGAGACCTGTTCCTTAGTGCACCATTTAAATAATGTGTTAGGGAGGTTTAGGCTTTGGAAGTTACAGCTGAAAACTTTTGTTCTTATTAGTTTAAACACCGCAATTGACTCTTCTCTATTTTCGCTTTTTTGGTTCTCTCTGGAAATAAAAGGATATTTAAAAGCACCAAGGTTGTGCAACATAGCCAGTTGTTGGAATACAGGGTGTGGTTAACATTATTGTATCTCCTTAATAAGGTTTGTTCTTATTAGTTTAAACACCGCAATTGACTCTTCTCTATTTTCGCTTTTTTGGTTCTCTCTGGAAATAAAAGGATATTTAAAAGCACCAAGGTTGTGCAACATAGCCAGTTGTTGGAATTCAGGGTGTGGTTAACATTATTGTATCTCCTTAATAAGGTTGTCTACTGGGTCTCATGAAGCTCATTCAAGTAAAAGAGATGACTTTCGAAGTTTATGAAACTTATATATATCAAATATATTCAAACTTTTCTGTGTCAATAATTGGAGATCTTCTTGTGTATGGTATTCAGCCTTGCCCTCTTTTCTCTTGGTATTTCTTTGGCTTAGTAAAAGAAGGGAGAGAGGAAGAGATAATAAATAGAATGAATGAGTCAACACTTCTTCAGCATCATGCTGGATGTTAGTCGGAAGAATCCCTTCTCAAAGGACCAGCATCGAAAAAGAGGGAACCTAGTTAATTCTTTAATAAATAGTAATTGGGTTGACCAACATTTCTCCTTATATAATTAATTATTTCAAGCAGCGCAGACCTGATCCTGTGTAAAGCCACTAAATTGACATTAAATTAGGGAATAAGAAAATCCATGTAGATTAAGATTATGGCATAGTGCTTAATTGTGTGAAAGTTCCCATTAGCCCATGACAATGCCCTTTTGGATGGCAGTAGATTGACCTTGTTTTCTGCAACAGACTTTTTTGAGTTGTTTTCTTAGTTCTGTCTAATATTTTGGGTGTAGACATTTGGATGATTAGCTCGGAGGAGGCAAGGGTTAGATTAAGACACCGTTTTAGTTGTTCACAGTAAGACAGAAAAAGAATTATTTGGAAGTCTATATCCTTCCATCTCAAGTAACAATGATTCTTGAAGATATGTAACAGAATAAGATCATGCCATAAAAACTTTAATTGGATGAGGTTAGTAACAGAAACAAAAGCTTCCCTTTTCACAAATCTTTTATTGTAAAAATGAGAGAAGCAACTGATAATAAGAACACCCTTCTTGTTAGTATTACCAAATGTGAAAAATGAAATTTGTTATTAATTTTGTCCTTTGAATGCATGGAGAAGAGCAATACACCTTAGATTTTCAGCAATTTGCTTTTGCAGCTGTCCTGGTTTAGAGTTGGGTTTCATTTCTTTTTCATAGACATTTCCCTGACATATCACTCCATGAATACATATTTCTGGAATTATAAATTAAAAACTTAGCGGAGGGTAGTGTAAAACTCAAAATGTAGCTACCCTGTACAGAAAATGAAGATACAGGTGAGACTTCTAAGGGATAACTGCAAGTTAAATGCATCGACATCAATTTTTTTTTAGTAATCCAGCTGATTTTTTCTTTTCTTTTCTTTCTTTTATGATGTTTTATATAACAATATAACTACGATGCATATACATTCATATCTTTAACATGTGGCTATGCTGTCTTGTCTGACCATTTCAACCTTCCTGTAATGCTGGGTCCATGTTGTATTTCCATGTAGTATGTTTGTGATTCACCAGGTATAGCTTATTATATCACTTGTGCCCATGAGTGTCTATAGTCGAAAATAATTGTAAGCTTTTTGCATACTGTTGGTTCATGTTGCTGAGTGATTGTTACTGCAGTCGTCTCTATCTTCTTTGGGGTCCCTTTACCCTTGAGAAATTAGAATTTTCTCCGAGTGGATCCCATTGGTAGCATTCATTTTTGTACTTCGTTTGTAAATGAAAAGGTTATCTGTCAAGAAAGAAAATTTATCAGCTCAGAATAAGAGTAGCATTGGGTTCCAAGAGGAATGAACCTCTAAAGAAATTTTTGGACCAAAGATATGTTTCTGGTCACCAAATTGCCTTTACCCAAACAGCTCTTAGACTTAGAGACCTACCATCAACTGACATCAACTGACAAGGTGATCTCTTTTGTGCATACAAACCTCTGAATCCTATTGATATCACAATAGGAATTAGGGTGGGATACTAAAGACACATGAATAAACCAAGGCAATCTGCAATTTTAAAGACAAGTTCTTTTCCACCTATCTAACCTCCTGTTAATCATATTCTCCATTGTACATCAAAACAGAATGCTTTCAGTCTTGCTTGGATTGCATGAATCTGAATAACAGAAGCGGAATAGTTTCAGTCTAGTCTGATTCCAAGCGTATAAGAGTGCAAAGAGGGTTGCAGAATGAGCTTTTAATGGAAATAAGATATTGCCTTTGTGGAGGGCGAATCTTGGCGCAATGGTGGAGTTGCTCTTTTGGTGATCTCGAGGTCACGGGTTTGAAATGTGGAAATAGCCTCTTTGCAAAAAAATGCAAGGGAAAGACTGCGTATATATACGCCTACCCTCCCTAAGCTGAAGAGCACTTTGTATACCGGGTGAACTATTAGATATTGCTTTCGTTGGTTTCATGTAACCAAAGTGAGGCATTAGGAATAATAAAAATGAAATCTATCAGATTAAAAGAATAAATGAGAACACATGAATTTTAAAAAATCAAAATTGTGTGCTGAAATATTATCATGAATTAGTTTCCTTATTGCAAATTTGAATTTATTTTATAAAAGAATTTTTCTGTCATCTTGGTTTATACATTTGTAAATATTTTTTATTTTTTACCATCAAAATTAGTAAATTCTAAAAATCAATTGTTAAATGAGTTCCATATTATAAAAGATATTATACTTTAATGTTATCTAACATAGTTCTAAATGTAAAATTAAATGCTAATTACATCCCAAATTTCATTTTTGAACTTTATTTAAGTTATTTCAATTTTGTGATAGTTTTAAACAGTTCCAATAGAATGATTGTATGGTACGTATTCCCGAAATTTGGAATGAAATAAGAATCATTGCGATTCCGATTCCAATTCCAATCAGCAATCCAAATGAGATTTTAGGATTTCTAACCTCTTGCTAATCATTGCTTCTACTAGATTCAAAAAAGAAACACTACAGCCTTGTTTGGATTGCTGATGGCAATCAAAATCAAAATGATTCTATTTCTAGGAATAGGTACAACAGAATCATTCCACTTTTGCTGTTAGGAGTTGTTTCAAAATGAAGTTCTTTCTGGGATCCGGTAGAGGTTATATAATTATCAAGAGGTTGGAAACCCTTAAATCTCTTTTGGATTGCCGGTATGAATCATAATCAGAATGATTCTCATTTCAGTTCCAAATTTTTTCACAATGGGTATGGTAGAATCATTCCATTTATCTAGTTTAAAGCTGTGCCAAAACAAAATCTAATCACAGATAATGATTCATGTATACTGTTTGGAGTTGGCCCGATAGTTTGACAGTTGATTTTTTGTAGTTATCATTTTTCTTTTTTTTTTTGTTAGTAATAAATTAAAAGTATTTACAAAAATTTATGTAATATACATGTACAATAATAACATTGATATGACTATGGAAGCAACCAACAACCTAATAATAGCTTCTCATTACTTTCCTCAATTTTGAATTGCTTTGGGAATCAATATCCAATGTGTGTTAGATATCCCTCTAACATACAAAACTAAGCTTTTGCTAAATAGATTAATTTAACAATAATATAAATAAGTTATTCAGATTCATCTAAGCAATAAAGTTGCTATTATTGTTTAAAATAACAACATAGAATCCTGACAGCTTAAATTATTAAAATTAATTGTTAAAAATGAAAAAGAAAACTAATTTCAAATATGTAATAAGCACAACCTGTCTATTTCAATGTCATTGACACCAAATTATTTTACCTCTTGAATTTATCAGTTTTTTAATTCAATAAAGACAACAAAGTAACCGTAAAAAAAAGGGGAACCTTTGCAATTTCAACAAGTTTAACAAGTATTTAATGTAGAATCGACTTTAATTCTTGAGGTGCAAAATTCCACTCTACCAATATACAAAACTTCAGCAAGGATTTAGCGTATGGATTATGTTGCCTTAGCTGATATTGATTGAGCTAGCTGGAGAGACTTTGTGGAATTGAAAGGGATCAACAAAACCTTTATGAGATCTAATGGACTATGCGTTATTTCCTTGCAAAATGTTTTCTAACTATAGTAATTGTTTATTTATAACCACCATTCGGTTGACCCTCAGACTCGCCCCAAGTGTAATGAGATTTCTTTGGTCAGAAAAAAAAGGACCAGATCAGGATAGGAAGAAATAGGTGCCCAAAGAAGGGGGAGAGAGAGAGAGAGAGAGAGAGAGAGAGAGAGTCTCATGTTCCGCCTTTGTGTGTTTTTTCAACTTGTTTTTTTTTATTTTATTTTATTTTATAATTTTCAGATTCTTGTAACTTTTATTAGCACTCATTCCCACCTCCTCACTTTGGTTTGATAAAACCCAAAACAAGATCCTGTTCCTGTTGAGTGGCCATTATGAAACCAATTTGGCACTACTAAATGCTTGGAATCAAAATGAACCAGAATGATTTCGATTCTTGCAATTCAAATGAGGCCAGGGTTTTCTCCCAAAGGCATCCCTGATAAATCATCGGTCACTCCTCACAATTTGCAAACGAAGTCTGGTCATCAACAGTGATCCCTCTGTTCTCATCATGTTGCACAATTCCCAATAGAGCATATTTTATTGATTCATTGGTCTATTGAGGTTTTTGGTTTGTCAGTTTTGGTAATCTTAAGTCACTGTAGATATTTATACATAATTCCTTTTTTTTTTCTCCAATTGCAGTTTGTCAATGGCTGCAAGTGCCGCTGCTTGTGTAGTTTGTTACCTATGTTCTTTGTTTTGGTCTCCTTAGTTTAAATTGATGAGCATGACTGTTGACTATATTTTGAATTATGTGGCAGTTGTCTGAACTCGTGAATGTGGAAGGTTATAGTGATTGGATACGCTTAGTGGCGGAGTTCACTTCCAAATCTTTGCTGTCCTGGCAGGTGTAGTGATCTCATTATATTTAGAGGATGTGCTGATACTTTTCTTATTTTGTTTGCTTGAATGCAAAATGTTAGGAAATGTAGTACTACTCTGAATAAATGATTTGCAGTGCGTTTGATTTCCTGAGAAGCTAATATTCCTCTCTTAAGCAGTGGGCAAGCAGCAGTGTTTACTACCTTTTAGGCCTGTGGTCAAGACTGGTGACATCTGTACCTTATCTGAAAGGTGATGCTCCAAGCATGTTGGATGAATTTGTCCCTAAAATTACTGAAGGTTTTATCACATCAAGATTTGATTCTGTACAGGTGATGCTTTTCTAAGAAGTCATTGAATTCTTTTTTATCCCACTGATAGGAGTATTACAGCCTTTTTCTTCTTCTTCTTCTTCTTCTTCTTCTTGTTTTTTTTTTTTTTTTTTAAATTTTATTTTGGCTGTATTTTGTAGGCTGGCTTTCCGGATGATCTTTCTGAGAATCCTTTGGACAATGTCGAACTTCTTCAGGATCAGCTAGATTGTTTTCCTTACCTTTGTCGCTACCAGGTTATTGGTTATCCCCGAATATAGTTTTTATTTGTTTCCATTTTATTCTTGACATTTTATGAAGTTCACAAATATAACAACTACCTCATCTCCAGCACCAGTCTGTCCACACATAAAAAAAAAAAAATGGAAGTGAAAGAAAAAGGAAAAATGCAATTTTTTTTTTCTCTTTCATTGTACTAATTTGGTGGCTTGATGTAATTTCTATGATTGCAGTATGAAAGCAGTAGTTTGTTTATAATAAAGATCATGGAACCTATTCTGGAACTATACGCGGTATGCTCTGATTGCATGAAGTGTGAGAATTATTACGTAATGGTTCCTCACATTTGTGGATTTCATTTTCTTATTTGCTTTTTTAAACGCAGGAAAGGGCTAGACTCCAGCTTGGTGCGGACAATAATGAACTGTCTATTGTTGAGGGAAAACTCTCCTGGATAGTTCATATTATAGCTGCTATCCTTAAGATCAAACAATCTACGGGTTGTAGGTGAATGATTGTCTCACTTTATGCAAAAAGTTGGACTAAATTTGTTATTTTATTGTTCGTCACTTCAATTGTATTTCTTTATTTTGCACCAATGCAGTGCTGAGTCACAAGAAGTAATTGATGCGGAACTTTCAGCTCGTGTTTTACAGTTGATTAATGTCACTGATAGTGGCCTACACAGTCAGGTACTCTTTCAGAAAAGATCTTGCATCATTTGTTTTGGAATTTTGGACGAATCATGTAATGAAAGTTTTAGCTGCCTTAAGCGAGTCCTCTTTTCATCACTAATATTCGTTGTTTTATGCATGTCCAACATAAAACTGTGATTCGCTGAGTTTAATAGATAGCATTTTTAATTTAAATTTCTCTCTCTCTCAACATTGGCCATGCAAGTTAGCCTTATAATGGCAAAGTTGATGAAGGGATCAATTCTGCAAAGTTACATATTTTAGGCATTTAAGTTTTAATGTTAAAAGCTGGGGGCATCAGTTTGCTTGTGCATGAATGTTTAAGGGGTGGGTTAGGAATTACTGTACAATGCCATTAACTTTTAATAGGTGAAGCAGTCCATTGCCAATTCTACAAAACACAGTTTATGGGTCTAATTTTTCTAACTGATCTAGGACTTGGTGCAGAATTTGCACAAGGTCCTTACTGTTGGGGGAAGGGGTCGGGAAGGTCATCTAATGTTTTGGTTCTAGATCTATTTTTTCTTCCTAGAGATCAGAGGATGTTGTTTTGAGGCTAGTGCTGATTCTTGTGGTTGTTGAGACATCAAACTTTGGGTGAGCATATCTATAGTGCATATGCAAGAAAAGATGTTATAAGGTGACTTTTTTGGTCTGTAGAAAGGAGTGATTTCAAAACTATTCGGTCACTGGAAAAACCCACAGACATGCACAACATTGGGCACATATATACGAGTATGTTATGTCCTTATTTGAAGATTTCCACTTTCTTCAGTTTGTGATGATAAACTGGAAGCATTTGCTATGCTTTCAAAGAATGATATTTCTTCATTTATGTCTTGTATATGGTTATCTTTCACCTATTCATTGGGCTACATGGCAAAACATTGGGTTGATCACTATTTCAAGGGAATATGAAAATGCAGAGGCAAACATGGATTCAACTTAAACGTTAGTAATCACAACAACAACAACCTCTACTTTAAAAAAAAACCTTAATGTCATGGGTGAAATAGTGATTTTGGGTCGGTTTCGGAAGCATCAATTGCTAATAAAGTACAAATTTACTAATAGCAACTAGCAAGGGCACAACTATCAAGGGCATGTTACTAATGGAACATGGATGATCTTTTGTTCCTTTTTTTTCTCTCTATTTATAAACTTCCATAAGGTGTAAAAATGTAGCATAAAGTGATTTCAAAACTATACGGTCACTGGAAAAATCCATAGACATGCACAACGTTGGGCACATATATTCGAGTATGTTATGTCCTTTTTTGAAGATTTCCACTTTCTTCAGTTTGTGATAAACTGGAAGCATTTGCTATGCTTTCAAAGAATGATATTCTTCATTTATATCTTGTATGTGGTTATCTTTCACCTATTCATTGGGCTATATGGTAGTCTTCCACCAAAACATTGGGTTGATCACTATTTCAAGGGAATATGAAAATGCGGAGGCAAACATGGATTCAAACTTAAACGTTAGTAATTACTACAACAACAACAACCTTAACCTTAAATGTTAGTAATTACTAGTTAAAAAAAAAAAACCCTTAATGTCATGGGTGAAATAGTGATTTTGGGTCGGTTTTGGAAGCATCAATTGCTAATAAAGTACAAATTTACTAATAGCAACTATCAAGGGCATGTTACTAATGGAACATGGATGATCTTTTGTTCCTTTTTTTTTTCTCTATATATAAACTTCCATAAGGTGTAAAAATGTGGCATAAAGATTTCTTTCTGTCTACCACATACCTCATCTTCTGTCTTATCTTCACTTTACCGACTCTGGGACTTGGAAACAGCTAGGTGAGTTCCTAGTGTAATAGGGGCGGGCCAAATGAATAGTTTTTCCTTTTTTCTATTCTCTCTCAAATTTTATTATTTAATTATAAATCATTCATGAAAATCGAATGACTGAGCACTCGCATCCAGCAATGTTTTGAAAGGCTCAAGACTGTTCTTTGCAATTTGTTTCTTGTGTGTGTTTCTCATTGTTAACCTTAACCCTTTCTTTTATGGGTTGGCATATGAATTGAAGGTAAGTGGGATTTTGTATGGACTGATCTCTTATTTTTGTGGTTCTTTGTTGGGATTCTTGCTGGATTATGGTTGATCTTAGCACAATCAAATAGGTGATCTGAATGTAGGTTCACCTGCTTAACAAATTCCTATGAAAACTACGGGTGCTACTTGTAAGGTGGCATGTGTTATGAGCCTGCAGCTGCATAAGCCATCTACGAAATATCCCACTAGGTCAGGAAGTATATCCTTTTTTTGATAAAAAAGATTAATATGTTAGATAATAAAAGGATGTACAAAGACTCCTAAGATGAGAAATCCTCGGAAGAGAAAAAAGACTAAGAAATAGAAGGCAACATAATTGCTCTCCAACCTTTCTTCCACTTTTAAGACTATAGTCCTTATAAATCCTCAAGGCCTGAACCTAGAGAGAAATGTTGAAAACTACTTCATCACGAAGTATCACCTTAAAATTCTAATACTAACATACATGGGCATGTACCTCATATTAACTTTTAACAACCTTATTGTTATCACCTTAGCACTATTACACTCCATCTCAAATTCTAAAGCATAACATAGAGTCTTATATTGTTGGAAATAGAAGTAGAGAGTTAATAGTATGTTGGAAATAAGAGAGAGAGTTAATAAAGTAGAATAAGGAAGACTTCAAAAAATGTGACCTCAACAAAACTATAAAATCTGTGAGTATTTGGAGAGTAATGTCTGTGAAGCTTTTGAGGTTTGAGAGTAGCCTAAGAAGACACATTTGATGGATTTGGAGGGAAGTTTGTTTTGCTGGAGGGCCGTGTCATGGGGGCAAAAAACACTAGAACCAGTTAAAACAGAACAAAGCATACAATTAATCAACTAAGTAGCAGTAAAAACAGCATTTGTCCAAAAATGGAATGAAACCTTTATGATGGAGGAGAAGAGTGTGGGCTGCTTCGATAAGATGACAATTTTTATGCCCTACAATTCCATTTTGTTTTGGTGTGTAAGAACATAAGGATTGACAAAGAATGCCACTAGAAGTCATAAACTTAGCAAATGATTGAGAAAAATGCCCACGAGCATTATCCATTCGAAACACCTTAATTGAGATATTGAACTGGTTCTTGATTTTAGCACATAAATTGTGAAAGATGGTAAACAACTCAGAAGGATTTTTCATTAAGAACGACCAAGTGCAATGAGAATAATCATCAATAAAGGTAACAGTGTTGGAATACCAACATAGAAGTAACACAACTAGGACCTCAAACATCACTATGGACTAATCCAAAAGGAGACAACCTGATTTGGGACACATTTTGAATATTATGTCCGAAGGAAAAGGGTAATGAGACTTTAACGCCTATCAAATTCTACATTTTACAAGAAAAATGGGTAGTCTCCCCTGAACATTGGCTATCCAGCCACCCAGGGCATTCCATTGGCTATCCAACCACCCAGGGCATTCCAGGAAATCCTGTTTAAATACAATCATACAACATTGTAATACCATCTTATCAGCCGGCATCAATCGCCCCCTCGTCCTGCCCAGCATCCATATAGCAGACCTTACATTGTATTCTACTTAACCATAAGCAATTACCTAAGATTTCTATCAAGGCATCTCTCAGAAACCACAATATGAACATCAAACTAGTCGGGCCACTAGCTGCTCAAATGGATGTACAATATACAAGCAAAAGGTGTTATAACCATGTCAAACCCTACAAACTGGACAAAAAGGTGGTCAAACATTAGAGGTAGAAATCAGTGTCACTTGTATCAATGGCCACTACCCTCTACACCTCGCTCAACTCCCGGAACACCTGAAATGAAAGGAGAAGGGGTCATCCAGAACATAAGATTGAGCAAGCATTCTAGAAAGGGTAAGTGTGTTATGAAAGTACAAAAAATTAGAATTAGCATAAAACATGGGATGAAGTAGTTGAGATGCGTAAAGCCATAGTTTAACCCATTTGACTATCTTATAATTTAGTAAGAAAGCTTATGCTGGGATTCAAGTTTAGAGAAAGAAGCCCTCATCAATTAACGGTAATCATTTGTGGTTTAGGGTTAAGGGACCCTAACTTTTAAGATTGCTTCCTTCCTGTGACCTTGGGAGGAAGAAGAGATTATCTTGTGATGTCATCATCCCCCAACTAGTGGACTTTTACTCAAGTGGTTAAGTCTTAATGGGGTCATGTTTGGAACCGTGAACCTTATCCTAAGCGGAATCTTGCTATGCTGTCGTGGGCCTTGCATCATCACATAATCTTTGTCCCAAGCACTTATTGAAATACCATTGTGTTTCCACTTTGATTAGAGTTAATTGGTGTTTGCACTCTTCCAGGATCATTTCATGTAATGACTACCATGATGGGAAGGTTGGCATTCGTGACTTTGAGGTTTACTTTCATTGTCTTATTCTAGGCCTTTCCTTGAAAGTAAATAATATCATAACACACTTTTGATATAACATAAAATACATACTATATATCTTTGGAAAATGTAAAAAGTGATCATACAAAGTTTGAACATGTGTGCTAGATTTTGAATATCAAATGCAATTAGAAACTCTTAATTGATGTTCATGAAAAGGCACGACACTACTATGTAAACATGCTCCAACATAAACATAGAGATCATTACTTATTTAGATTTATACCCTCCTACATGTTCATTTTAAGAAACCATATCATAGGTTTCCGTTATCATCTTCTTTTGTTTTCACTTTCCTTATTATTCTTAGGAGTATGTCAACATAAGTGTAAGTATTCATAAATCATACCATGAACTTGTCAAATTAAACTCTTAGAATTTCGAAAGCACATATCTGAAAGTACAAGAAAATACATAAAACAAAACATGAAGAACATCTCTTCCATGCCTTTAACCAAAACCAACCTTAGAAAATAAATCGAAACTTAGGTTAATGAACATCAAATTGAGGTGAGTCCGTAGCCATGTAAATCTAAGACAGAGGGCTACAACTTTCATGTATATGACTTGAATCAATTCCACTTACAAATAGGGTCGAAAGTGGCCAAAAGTTGCAAAGTGAGAATTCTTGATGCTGCAGAACTTGTTTTAGTAAAACAGACATAGCTTGAGCTACACCATTTAGATTGATCCGATTCCACCCCTGTTATAAGCTAACACATAGTTCTACAACTTTCATGTTTTATATTCAACCTTACTCGGTGGAGAAGACACTTCAATTGTGCAAAAATCACATTCGGAATATGGCTGTTTCTTGCGATTGAACAAGTTACTTTGATTAGGAGATGCAAATTCAATTCAAAATGAAATTCTTCATATGATATGCCATTTTAAAGTTTAGGAAGTTTAGTTTACACATGAGAAAATTTCACTCAATTTGGAACGCTATAGAAAAAGAAATTTCTTCAGTCCAAGAGAAATTGTTGTGTTCTTGGTGTATTCTTGTTGTATAAATAGACGTGCGCTAAGCGCTAGTCATTTAAGCAATCTGTCCCCATGTAATCTCTCTAGAAACCCTTTCATCATGTAACCATTCAAGCCAATTGAGTCATAAGAGTATTCATTTTCCTCCTCCATTTTCAACCTATATAACCAGAACAGAATTACAAATTATCAAGGAAAACATACATTAAAATAGAGATCACAATGAAATACCATTTACCTTTGATGTATCTTCAACCGCTCATATACCTCTTTTGATGTATCTTCAACAGCTCACTAGGTAGAGCAAGATACGACGCAAAAATACTAGATCGGTGAGTTTTTAACATTTTCCTAGTTCAAGGGATTGTTCTTAGATCTAGGGCTCTTTTGATGTATGTATTAGGAGATATTGGGAGAATCAAACTGGTTTTGAGAGGAGCACTTTTTATGTGGAACATAATCTTGGATGAAAATCAGTGAAATAACAGGTAGAATAGTTGTTACCTCAGAATATTTGGGGGAATGGTGTGTAACAGGCACGACAACCATTAGGTTATGGGTTCAATTTCTGACTCCTCCCATTCTAAACCAAAACAAAATCAAGCAGAATTGTTGTTCATTTTTATATGTCATGATGCCACATACTAGACAAAAGACTGTCAAATAAGCTGGTGACAAGTAGAGAAGCATGAGGTGGCATGTCATGGCTTGATGTGCAATTAATTTAAGGATGAGTTGGTATGTGATTACGCCATAACTTGGCATAGTTCCATTAATTTTTGAACATGAAAAGAATGATATTTAACTCTGATGACATGTTTTGCATTTTTAATTAATACTAGTATGCATTTCAATTATTATAAGCTGTACCTTTCATACAGAACCCCTAAACATCACATAGGGCAACAAAGGCCTGAAGAACTACCCTGAACATTATAGAAAACTAGGCATGAGATGGCACAAAGAAATCTTCTGAGTTGTGGAAGTTGCTCTAATGGCTCTTCTTTGATGACTTTAGAGCAGAATACTTAGACATCCAGAAATCATACTGGTGGTCTACATATCATGCTTTAAACCAACACGCTTGGCTCATGCGATAGGAAGGACTATAGTCTAGATAGCTTGAAAAGAGATTCTTAAGCAGTTCTCTAATAGATTACTTTCCAATTCTTGGATTTTTTCATTCAATCTCCTTCTCCTTGAAATATTTTCTGTTATATAATAAAAGAAATCTTGAGACTTTCTGTGTACCCTTAATTCTTCTCCAGGTAAGCTACACATTCCATCGTGCGCTTAAATAACATTCTGCACCTTTTATTTCTAAAACTAACATTTTTCATGTGTGTTTTCATTCTCATAACTTGTGAACATTGAGAAAAATTGTTCTGAACTCCCCCCAAAAAAAATGCTTGGATCAAAAGATCCTTATTTACATCAAACAATTGAATTAATTACTAATTAGTTGAATAATAATAATAATAATTGTTATTATTATTGGTATTATTATTATCATTGTTATTTCTTTTGACTTTGTGCTTATCGAATCCACTGAAAAAAAAACAGATCTGCTTTTTCCCACGAAAAATCTAATTGCATGGGTTTGTAGGAGGACTTGCCTATTCTTTAGATGTTGCAACTTGAAAGTGGAAATGACTAGAAGTGCAGAAAAAATTGTTTCTTCATTTTAATTATATTTACTATCATGTTACAATAAATTTCTACTACTATTGGTACTACTTGAACAAAATAAATTCTTTGACTTGAGGGCTTTTTGGGTTTTTAAAATAAGTTTTTGCTCCAAGGGTAATCACTAGGAAAGCACAGGATGCAAATCATAATTTACTGTTCTCCATTACGCTATACAATTTGCCTATTGAATAGTAAGGAAATAAAGGAGGTGAGTGATTTAGATTCTCATTACTTTGACAGAAATGTTTGGATGAGAGCTTCCATTTTTTTTTTCTTCTAATATGTGCTACCCACGAAATTACCCATAATCCAAAGTTTTCATGCTTTGGAAAAATGCCTAAGTCATTCAATTGCATGCATCTGTAGCCATGCATGACCATGCTAGTATGTTGTTTATTTCACTCGGTAAATAAATTGGTGTGCCCTAGGATTTTGGGTTTCCCTTAGCTGCTCTAATTGTCATGCATTCTACTGTTCTAATGTTTTTGTACTTGCTTTTTTATTTATTTATTTTCTGGGTATAACTCCTCGCTTTATTTAACCATAATGGCATATGTGATCGCTTGTCCATGTCTGTGTCATTTGTCTATGGTGGCATTATAGATACCATTTCTTTATTTATTAAGAACTTGCTGGTGACCTATACCGAATATTATTTCGTAGGATTACCAACATTGCTCATTATTTATATGGAGAAGCCAATACAAGTAGAAAATTTTCTGTAAATGTTTTAGAGAAGCTGAATATTTTATTGCTCTTCTACTCTTATTTTACACTCGTCATTTCTTTTCTTCAACTTTGAGACACAATGAGATACTTCCTACATTTTCATGGTTTGGAACTGGAAATTTAGCAAGTACCGTGGGGATTAGTTTCGTTTGTTGTTTGTTGATGAAGATTCTTATGGCATCATTCTCATCTTTCAGAGATATGGTGAATTAAGCAAGCAGAGACTTGATCGTGCAATTCTCATATTCTTTCAGAATTTCAGGAAGTCGTATGTTGGAGATCAGGCAATGTACTCTTCTAAGGTAATTGTGATCTTCAGTTGCATTAGTAATTTCTCATGCTTCAGTAATTAATTAATTTATCTCTAACACTTCCTCTGAGTCTTTGGATTTTTGTTGCAGCAGTTATATGCCAGATTGTCTGAGCTTCTTGGACTCCATGACCATCTGTTGATACTAAATGTGATTGTTAGCAAGATTGCAACGAACCTCAAGTGTTACACAGAGGTAGTTGTTTCATTCTTGATCTTCACCTATTTATTCAGTTGTGGGACTTTTCTTATTAGGTATTTGTGTCTGCGTGCAGAGTGAGGAGGTCATTGATCACACCTTAAGTCTGTTCTTAGAGCTAGCATCTGGGTCAGTCCTATCCACTTATTATTATTATTATCCCTTTTTTTATGCCCAGAAGTAGTGTATTGATTCATGATTCTATTCATCTACTTCTGTAGATTTCTGCAGTTTTATTCCCTTTTTCCTGCCTAACTTTACTTTTTGTTCCTATAGTTACATGACTGGGAAGCTCCTTCTGAAATTGGACACTATTAAATTCATTGTTGCTAATCATACAGTAATTCCTTCTCTGCACATTCCATCTTTTCCATTATTATTGCAACTGTTTGTGATGCTTTTTCTACGATAAGTGAAGTGGTTTCTATGATAAATGTGGGGGTTAATATTTTTTATTTGTTGTCGTCAGAGGGAGAATTTTCCATTTTTAGAAGAATACAGGTGCTCTCGCAGTAGAACAACTTTCTATTATACCATCGGCTGGTTGATTTTCATGGAAGATAGTCCTGTAAAGTTTAAATCTTCGATGGACCCACTTTTACAGGTTATATCCTCCTTCCTTTGCCTTTCTCAGTTGTGCCTGTGCACTAAAGGCTGCTTGGATTGCCACCCATTATTGAGTTTAATCTTGAATTGTTTCGTATTAACTACTCATCTGTGTCTAATTTTGCACTTGATCATTATTCTGATGGAATAAGAATCTGAATATATGACGAGGTGGCTCTTAATGCCCTAATAGATGGTGCAGGTGTAATGCTGTCTTATTGAAAAATTACGAGATTGGAACAGAAATGCCTAGCTGCAAAACAGAAGTTTAGGCAGCTAAGATTGATTATTTTGGTTGTGACTTATTTTTTGTTTTGAATTAAGGAATTTTTAGATATTTATATATTTTGAATAGAAGCATCACTGTCCAAATTATTCTATTTTTCAGATCCTGTTGTAGCCCCCGCCATTTGAAAATTTCTGAAGTGAAATTGTTTGATATCAAATTCTACATGTGCTTAAATCAAGGCTATCACTTTTTTTATTGGTCCGGTTCCCTCATTACATTTCCTAAAATTCTTAGGTCTTGTCTATAGCCAATATGCTTGTATATATCTGAGTATAAATCTGTTTTGTGGACTGAGAATCATTTACCTGGTCAACTGGTTGTGGTTTTGACCTATGAAGTGGTGATCGGAATTGTGCTTTAGGTTTTTGTCAGCTTGGAGGCAACGCCTGATGCAATGTTTCGTACTGATGCTGTGAAGTATGCCTTAATAGGATTAATGAGGGATCTTAGAGGAATTGCAATGGCCACAAATAGGTATGTTCCTATGCAATTTTATGTCTTCTTGTTTAATCTTGGGGCATGGATTTTGATACACTTTATGGTGTCAAACAGCCGCAGAACTTATGGGCTTCTCTTTGATTGGTTATATCCTGCACACATGCCACTTTTGCTGAAGGGCATCTCACATTGGAGTGACACACCAGAGGTGAGTCACAGATTATGCATTTTCCTATTTTGAGTAAAAACTGGCAACACTACCAATATCATTCACACCCAGTATGGATGTAAAAGTTGTCTTTATCACATTAATTCATCCCTACTTTTTGTTTCATCCGCTTTGACCTTTAATGTATAAGTCACTGCCCATTGAGATATCATGTGTCTATTCTGTGCTATTTTCTTCTTATTGTCTGATGGTAGTTCTTTGCCGACCCCCAAAATTTGAAATTAAGGCTCAGTTTGTTATTGTTTGATAGTTTTTCTATAATTTATCAGAGTAAGATAAATGGGACAAAGGAAGAAGAGTTGTTAATCCCATGTCTATACCAGAGACATTGTAAGAAGAGTTGTTAATCCCATGTCTATGCCAGAGATATTGTAGGTAACTGCCAAAAGTTGTAATTTTCTTATGATATTTCATTCAGACGAGATAATTACACAGTTCGCTCTACCCTTGTGGTCTATGATCTCAATTGTGCAATCCAAAACATGGTACTATAGAACAGTAGACCACTAAAATGGGTAATTTGTACGATTTGTACTCAATATAGGTTTGGAACAATTCACAAAAGACATTACGTAAATAGAGAAAATATTTCATCAGAAATGTATGATATTTGATGCTTGTTTTTCTGTTCATATTTTGCATATTCAAAATCAATGAAAATTGCATGTGCAGTATTTAAATGAAAGCTAACTAGCACTGGAAATGGTAGTCTTAAGTATCTAAGCCTACCCTGATGTATTGCATATGGAGAAAGGTGGGAGTATGACATTTGCATGTGTACCGTGAATTATAACAAACCACAATCCAGGTAACATTGGTAAATTTTTTGATGGATGGGTGTGGCACCAGTTTGATTGAGAAGTCATTCATTTTGGGTTTTTAAAATGTTACATTCTTCTATGTGAAAAAGGGTAAAAAAAAAAAAGTAGTATGATCTAGAAGCGCATTTTGGATCTTGAACTGGCAACTTGGTTGTCTCCAACAGCACTTTCCATTTTTTTATTGTTCTTTAGTTGTTATATATATAATATGTATATTCGGCTTTGATTTTTTAACTTGATGTCTTATTTTCTTATTTGTGAAATATATCACAAGGTAAATTGACCATGTTTTGGACACATTTTGGACAACATTTTTAGTGTTTAAGCAGAAAAGGTAAAATTTGACAAAGTAATGTATTAATTTATGCTTATGACTTTCCAATCACATTTTTTTCCCTAATCCTCAAAAAACAATTCATACGCCTAACTTAAGATAGCATTACAGGATGCAATACATAAATTGTTTGCCAAACATCATCTTAACTTCTACTTGTAGAACTCTTTCAATATTTTCAGGCTATTGAGGATGAAGTTTATTAGTTAGGCTATACAGTCGATGCACTCAATGATTTGATGGTTTATAGGCTTACCTTACCTTTCTGAATGAAGGCTTTTCATTCTGCAACCTATGATGCAGGTCACAACCCCTTTGTTGAAATTCATGGCTGAGTTCGTGCTAAACAAAGCTCAACGTCTAACTTTTGACTCTTCTTCTCCAAATGGCATTCTTCTTTTCCGAGAAGTCAGCAAATTGATTGTGGCTTATGGGTCAAGGATTTTATCTCTTCCCAATGCGGCTGATATATATGCCTTCAAATACAAGGGGATTTGGATCTCATTAACTATTCTTTCCAGAGGTTAGAATTTTAATAATTTCTGTGGAAATTATTTTTGCACGTAAACGTTACTTCTGTTCTATAGGCTTATGATAAATGAATTAGGGTCGTATACTGCAATAAACAGAGGATTTCTTTTCTTGTACATTTGACCACTTGATGATTATGTATCTACTTGGGCTTTCTTTCTTTATTTTTTATTTTTTATTTTTCTTTTAAGTGCTTTTAGACAAACAATCTCTAGTTACCTTTGTACTCAAATATATAGTGTAAAAAAATCATGTTCTCGCCAAATTGAAGTGGAACTTTTAACTGACTAGCCCAAAAAAATAAATAGATAAATAAAATTTGACCCTAAGGTTATATTATCATTCAGTAGGAAATTGCTATTTTATGGTGGTTTCCGCTTTGAGCAACTTGATCTTAAATTAGACAGATGGTTTGAAATTCATAGATGTTGGTCACGACATATGGTAGAGAGATACCAAATAAAAACATAGAAAGTTGGAGAAAATAGGCTTAGGAATGCGACTGCAGCAGGGCTACATGGCTCCCCCATAGGATTGATATGGGACGAAGCAGCTACTGCAGGTTCTTTATTGTAAGATTGAGACTCTTTGAAGGATGAATAAAATCTGGATTTAATGGATTCTCATTCTTGAAATTATGCTAGTATTTAATGTAGATGCTCTATTTCCTTGTCATCTTGCAATTTTTAACAAGGATCAGGAGCTTTACAGTTAAAATTTAGTCCAGTGACATGCATGGTCATATTTCAGTTGAAATTCCAGAATGAATTAGGCATCTGCTTCTTGATGTGCTCTTCACTAAATGTGGTACACACTTTCAACCTAAGAGTTGCCTCCTCCTAAATCTAATTTGACTTGATGCAAATGGCAGCTCTTGCTGGGAACTATGTCAATTTTGGTGTTTTTGAACTATATGGTGATCGGGCTCTTGCTGATGCGCTTGACATTGCTTTGAAGATGACATTGTCAATTCCTTTGACAGATATACTTGCATTCCGAAAGGTATGGATTAGTTTGTTTTTGCAGGTTGCAACTTCTGATTTGTTTGTTATGCTCTCCACAATTGAAATGGTACTATGGTAAATATGACATATTAATGTCCATTCGCACATACTAAGAAAGGAACAAAATATGTATTACTCTTAAAATAGTAATCTGGTTATGTTTGTAGCAAGAGTTTATATATGTGTGCTTATGTAGGCTGTATTTCCATTTCTTCTTTCCATTGTTGGGACTATTTTAGTGATTGCATTGGAATATCCTGAACTATAGTTCATCAGACAACTAGTTTACTCCTAGGCTTCCATAGGAGATCTCGTTTGATAAAGATTACATTATTTCCGTTATGTTGTTTTGGGTGGGTTTCTGCATCGAAGATTGACCTGCCCATTTTAGGGATCACATTTTGGTAATTTATCATTCTTATCTGATGGAAAAGAAATTTCTACTATAAGCTTGCACCCATATATTGCATATGTGACACCATAATTTGCAAATGTGATCAAAATGCTTCTATAATATTTTGTCATACTGGCTTTTGTGTCCCCATACTGTGCTGGTGATTTAAAATGGCATATGTAAGAATAAGTCCATTAAGTTAGATAATGGCCATATCAGAGAACATTTTCTGTATAGGCTGGTGCTGCTGTATTGCTTTCATTGTGAGCACTGCAACTTGACATATCGGCTGGTGCTTTTGCATGAAAAAGGCAATACAGGATATATCCGTCGATATGCTGAACACCAGCTTTTGCAACTGCTATAAGCTCAATTGTATTTACTTATTCCTTCCATTATATGTGCCTGGTGGTTTTATTTTTAGTTATATGCCGTTGTCTATCACTAGTGTTTTGTTTGTAACTTTAAAAATATATAAATTATTGGATATTTAAGTGTTGAGGAAGTGTCCTTTGAATGTTTAGTCGTACAGGAAAATATTACAGAATGTGCACAAGGCTAACATGCTACCAATGTATATTTGAGTACAAGTGCTGTCTCAGAAGAAGTGACATGGGAAAAACTCATTTCTAGTAAAGTCAATCGAACAGGGTGAAAGGATATAGATTGGAAACTACCAATAGTTAGTTTATTATTAATGAGGTCAGTTGAAAGAACTGTTGGTATTCCAAGTTTTGAGTAGATGACAAGATTGAAAGCAATATTAAGAAGTCAAAGTGAGGCAACAATTTTGTTTTAGAACTCACAGGGATCTACATCTTCTATTCTCAGCTACTGTTTCAATTCAGGAATACAAGGTCGCTAACTTAATGTGGACTGGATTCAGATCATTTGATCTGCCCGAAGTGGATTCATCCCTCTTAAAATTCCATAATGTATCATCTGCAATTTAATTATTTCTCCTCCTTTCCATCCAATGAAACATCTCTTTTTGTCCATTTGCGTC